>JAGSMS010000013.1:11827500-12437500 GCA_029286595.1 Bhutanitis thaidina
AAAATTAATTAAAAAACATTGAAAAGTTTCGAACAAAAGTGACTTTATATCTTAGAGGAGAGAAAGGTAATTTTACTTTTTAGCGTAAATAAAAATAAAACAAATATATATTTAAAAAGAGCCGTATATGAACCTTTCCTTAAAAAATTATATATTTTTTATATAATAAAAAATTCAAAAGAAAATATTTGGCAAAAAAAGATATAAAAACGATGTAAACATCGCAATCTTAATGTAAATATTACTATTTCAATATCTTACCATCTATTTTCTTAGATTTATAGGCTTATAAATTTAAACTGATCTATGCTAACAAATATATAAAATAATCAAAAATATAATATCTTTACAAACCGTATTAAAAAGTAAAAAAAAACTAATAGTATTGTTTTTTAGTATTAATCTTACATAAAAATGGTCTTATTCGCTTTTATTCTAACTAAATGGTTGAGTAAATGCAATTATCAAGTTTGATTTTATAGCAAGATATAATTTCAGAGCACATGTGCTGCATACTCGTTATTTTTATAATCTTATTAAAGTTATTTTCGCTTTTTAAACATTTATGTCATTTTAAATCGTACAAAGACTGTTTATATGGATATAAAGCAATTTTTTTTCAATTTTTAGCCTAAATTTTTTTTTAAAATAAAATGTTTAAATTAAGCGAAAACGATTCGTAAAAGAACTTTTCATATCTTTCAAGCATTTTATTTATAAATAATATTTTTTATCTATTGTGAAAGTATTATATGCTATTTAATAAAAAAAATAAAAATATCCATTTTAAATTTAACACTTTTCAAAAAAAATCGTAAAAGACATAACTAAAGAGAACAAGAATAAAAACGGAATAAACTGCTCCATATAAAATCTTAAATATATAATAAACTTAAATATATATTTTCTTTCTTATTTTACCCTATAAACCCCCATGAAAAAGATATCCATTTTAAATTTAACACACTGTATGTTTATAAAATTGTGTAAGTTGTAGGATGTTGCTATTCGCTTTGTGGTCGCAATACATTTTGAACTTGTAAAAACCTGAGAGTCGCAGTCTCAGAGCTTCGCTACCTTGCACTGACTTGTTCAATTCGTCACTCTATAAATACGAATGTGGGACAAATACGTTTATTCGTTTCCTGAATCTTGAAAAGGAAAGTGCAAAGAAAATATATAAAAAAAATATAAACAGTATATCACACAAATTATAGTGACTCAGTGTTATTTTGTTTGAGAGTGCTGGAGAAAAGTAAGTACATTATTTTTTATTAAATTTTAGTTTTGTACTCGTAGTTAGCAAAGATAGATAAATTACGCCAATCATGACTTTAGTTATTAGTAGTTTAATATTCAATCATGCAAAATTACACGAGTACTCCTCAACAGTTTCTTTTTGAAAGTTTTAGCAATCGGTATTATAATTACAGTGCAATCTCCGTAATTCGAGCTAATTGTTGCAAGAAGATGTTCGAATTATGGAATGTTTTCGGAAAAATCAAAAAATATTTTTAATATACAACTGCTGGATTTTCTGTCTCATTTAAATAATTTAATTTTGCCCACAGATGACTGATGCCATGTCCGAATTTAAAAAGAAATGTAGACAGTACAGTGTTGATTATTTGAAATTTGGCTTCATTCCATCATTGCCGGACAAACAATCGCCTATGTGCCTTTTATGCAACAAAGTTTTGGGCAATGACGCTATGAAACCATCTAAACTGCAAGATCATCTGAGAAGATGCCACCCTGATAAAACAGAGAAAGATTTGAAATACTTTCAAACACTCAAAGATGAACTTCAGAAGAGACCTACACTGGACAGAATGTTCGCTTCGATGTCACAAAGAAATGATGATGGTTTGCGGGTCTTACAATATCTCGTTACTTATAGCAAAATCCGGAAAACCGCATACTATCGGAGAGAAGTTAATTTTGCCAACCGTTGAAGAGGTTTTAAAAACTGTTTTACACAAACCTGCATCTGATATCATTAAAATAATTAAGCAACAATACTGTTGAAAGACGTATTGATGAAATGAGTTCAAACCTCCTTATGTAATTATTTGCAAACGACCCATTTCTCTATACAACTGGACGAGTCAACTTTACCTGATAATGCAGCATTATTATTGGCATATGTTCGTTTTATTATGAATCAAGAAATCTACGAAGAACTGCTCTTCGCAAGAACTTTGATAACCGACACTAAAGGTGAATCAATATTTCATGTTTTGAAGGATTATTTCATTGAAAAAGCAATTCCTTTATCAAATATAATATCAGTAGCTACAGATGGAGCACCTGCAATGGTTGGACGTTATCGTGGATTTATAAGCTATTTAAAACAAAATGTGTCAGGGGTGTTAGCAATACATTGCGTCATCCATCGAAAACATTTAGTTGCTAAAAATTTGAGTGTTAGATTGCATAAATCACTTCATTTAGTCATTGATGCAGTAAACCGAATCCGAAGCAACGCGTTGAATACGCGGTTATTTGCGCAGTTGTGTGAAGAGAATGACGAACACTTTCATCCATTACTCCTTCTCATTGAAGTACATTCTGGCTGCAAAACAACATGGCCGTTACTTATCCCGTATTATGGAATATAGCGAGGAAATTTTTAATTTCCTTTCCATCGTCATACCTAGCGGAAAGGGGTTCAGCGCTGTTACCGATCTCCTAACGAAAAAAAGAAACAGACTGGACATCATTAGCCGAGGAGATTTAAGACTAACCCTTACAAAATTGACGCCAAATGTTGATAATTTATTATTAAAGCATCAGGTTCATCCTTCTCACTAAAAACATTGACTTATTGCTTATGTTATTTTATTTATAGTTTATTTAATGTTACGTATATTTTACATAACAGATCCAAAATTTTATTTTGAGTAGTTTTAATTTAAATTCAATTAATAAATGTATAAATTAACATGTGTTCTTACTTTAAGTTTTTAACACTAAACTTCACTACAGTTAGAAATTTGCAGGAAATCAATATCAGGTAAGTAGGGGGTCTACCCAACACGGAAAAACATGGCAAGGGGTCTACGACACAAAAAAGTTTGGGGAACTCTGGTCTAGACATATGCCTCGAATTAGTAAAGGCCGAAGAGAGTTAGCGCCGAAGGCCGTAGCAGCAGGCTAATTACCTGGTAAATTAAAAGCTGTTTGTCGCACAATGTATGTATATATTCACGCCTTGTTCCCAACGGGGAAGGCAGAGACAATATTCTTCCACTTGCTACGGTCCTGACATACGTCTTTCGCTTCTCCCACTTTCATCAATCTTCGCATGCATGCTCGTTGGTTTAGGTATAGCCCGACTACCATTTACACTCGCCTCATATATTTTTTCGTCAACCTAATTTCATTCATCCATTCCACATGTCCAAACCTGCTCACCATCCCTACAATATATTCGATATTTTATGTTAGAAGCTATTTCTAAAATAAAGATGATGTCTTAGTTTTCTTTATTTCTCAAGTGATTGTTTTTTATTTCGAAGACATGTGATGTCCAAAACCTCTGCTCCAATACCCTCTCTAATATCGAGAGGAGGCATTTACGAGCTGACAGATAAATTTCGAGTAACCTGTTTGTCAGGTATAGCGCCTTCAATGCGATGTTTAAGAAAAGAGCCCTCATGCATGAATGTCTATAGGCTTCATATTGACCCAGCACCAATTCAGTATACAGTACGCGGACGCTGAGCACCGAGCAGTGCCATTATCACCGTGAACTTTAGTAAATTATGGAGGTAATATTTGTAATAGATTGGGGTAAAAAAACAAGCTAATAGTTCACCAGATGGACCGCAGCTCATGGACATATGCAAACAACTCCAATCGAAGAAGGTTACAGATGCGTTGTCACGCTGAGGATTAAGATGGAATGCCTGCCAATTGCACAGCCTACCTTTCAAACCGGAACACAACAGTAATTGCACTGCTGTTCCACGGTAGAAAAGGGTAAGAGTGTGGTACCTACACCCATACGACTTCTAGGAAAGAGTTAAACTAACTTAAAAAAATGTGTGTTATCTATGAATTATGCACGTAGCAACGGTGAAGGTCACCTTTCGCGAAGCGACCGGTTCCGAGTGACCTCGCTTAAAAACAATGGACTCCTCTCAGTTTTCAATGACGAATACCAGCTTCTATTTCAATTCAACGAAGTATTTACGCATTTCCTGTGATTCGCATAAAGTTGGTAAAGTGCCAAGTCACTAAGCAATTTTTTTAAATGCTTTGGTATACATGTTTATGTCCAAATTTATAGGATCTCTACATAAATAAAACAAAACCTTTAGTAGGTAGTAAATAGATATATGGATATAAATTTAATATTCATTACGCAATAAAAGAGCATCTGATTTTTAGCATTGATATTTATTTATTATTATTTGCACTGTTTCGGTGATTCAGTTTCCTTATAATACACACATTTCAAACACTGTTTATCCATTTAATAGGAAATAAAATAGTTGCTTAGGTATGTAGTAACTTGAATAACTTTTTTAATGCAACTATAATGTGCAAAAAATGCACTACTAATAACTTTTTTAATGTACAAAAATGAGCAAAACGAAACTAAGTATTCTTTGTTCAGTAATATTTCATCAATAACAAATTTATATACTCATAGTGTTAAACATTGATATATTTGAAAATAAACAGTTAAGAGTTGGTTTTGTATATCTCTGTTATTAGAATTTCATCACATTTGTAGAGTGTCTAAAAAATGTATATTTTATTTATTTGATCATTGCTTACATAAATAATATAAGACCAGTAACATTATTAATATAATATAATTATTCATTCTAATTCCAATCCAACTCTCTGTATATTTGTTATGAATTCCCAATTATGTAAGTTACTTGGTAACATTTCTAACCATATTGCTATATATGGAGTGACATGCAATTCAAACAGCTGTAATAACAAAAGAGGTGTCAAATTATATAATTTCACAAAACAATTAGCAACTTATTTCTGAAAATATAGTTTCCATTTATGTAACTTAATGTATTCAGTGTACTACCATTGATTACATTTGTTTTCATTGCAGCATTATGTAATATGGATAATAATATTTATTATTATTATTATTAGATTATTACAGATAACATTTCCGCTTAAGAATATCATGTGTGCATGTATGTTTACCTAAAATGTAATAAATATTTTTATCTGTTATTTTTTTTTATAAATCATGACCAGTTACAAAATGATTAGATACCTACTAAATGACATTTTTCACCTGTGGCTCAAATAAATGCAGAAAGCATACGGGATATTACAATTATGATTTCAGGGACATTATTAGACAATAACAATTTAAAAGAGTTGTGAAGATACATTTTTTAATTGTTTTTAATGCAGGATCTGAATTAAAAAGTTTTTAATACCATACCAAAATCTTTTCATAGTGCATGTGGTACAGAAGAATAGGGATTGGCTAACAATATGTCATAATTTCATTTGCAATTCTAGTTCAATAGGTGCAGACAAACAGAATTAATGACACCTCTACCCCATTAGGGATTACAGGCATGAGTTTGTGTTGCAACAATCATAATACAGTTGACTATCACAGACATAATTCTCATTTGTTTTATATTATAATTCTAGAAACCTTGGAATGACTGTAAAAGACTGATAATTTTTTGCTAGTGCTATTAAATGTCTTTTTATATTAAATTAAATTTTATAAATTTTTAGTTTTTGCTTAGCTAATACAGATGCTAATTATAATTAAATGCAAAGTAATTGCAACAAATAAACCTTGAAATTTCATGGAACATGAATATGGCAAATAATACTTTAAAATAATTTTTGGTTTCATAGTCACTAGTAAGAGTGCATAAAACTTGTTTTCTTGTTTCTGTTTTAAAATTGTGATCATCAACTAACTTACGTGAACTATTATTAGAAGAATGCCAATTGCCTACTCATAATGACTTTGCAATTTATTTCAAGTATGTATAACTATATAGACATGAAAAAACTAGTCACCTATTTATAAACATTTATAGGACGATTATCATTATAAGTGGTCAGAATTGTGGCAGCAATTTAATAATATTATGTTAGTTGTGATCATGATTGAGTTCTTATCGTGAATTTGGCATAAGGTTAAAAAGAAAACATTCCAGAACACATTTATCAAGAACATGAAATATATTATGATATATGTATGCATGTCAGAATAGAGTGGTATCTTCATTTATTAAACATTTTGAATGTGAAACATTACATTTATAATTTAAATTTCATTTAGAGTTTCTTCCTAAAGACACTTGAAAATATATCTTATCAAAACTGATATAATGCAGACTGTGTCACATATAATTGTTACATTTACAATGATTAGCAAATTACACTCTTAATCTAAATTCATGGCCGTTGAAGCTCAGCCATCAAGAAAAATCACTAGTTATACTTAACACATAATGATGTTGCTTGCATACTACAGGATTGATCTACTTAAACTTTATAAAATTCAATTGACTAGTCCATTTAGTCCAGCAGCGTCTAACACTTTCTTTACGTTTCGGAACACCTCTTCTGGAATCACCTCCGCATTTATCCTTTTTACTAGCCCTTGCTCCTCATAGTGCTCGATAATTGGCATAGTATCATTTAAATATGTATTGAATCTCTTTTTCAAGCTTTCGAGATTGTCGTCTGATCGGCCGCTGCCAGCCGCACCTCTTCCTAAACATCTTTTCGTACACAAATCTCTCGAACATTCAAAGAATAATACAAATAATAATTTAGTTTTATCTGACATAACACGGTTCCATCCGTCCAAGTTATCCTTGTTACGTGGAAAACCATCGACAAGAAATCGCGTTTTGCCGGACTTTTGCATAGCTTTGTGAATGAGTAAACACGTTACCTCAACAGGAACTATTTCTCCATTACGTATTTTTTCTTCTATCATCTCTCCGTACTCGGAGCCGGGACGTTGTCTCTCCTCACGTAGCAGATCACCAGCAGAAAGGTGCACGAAGCCATACTCTTTAGAAATATAGGAACACTGGGTTCCTTTTCCAGCACCGGGCGCGCCAAGTACGAATACAACTTCAGGCAACATTCTGTGCAGATATACCGACAACTGCCGGAACGAACGGCTCAGCATCAATTGTAACAACTAATTTAATTTAGTAGGATCGGATGTAATTTATTTTAAAAAAACATGCGCACTGTCGTAACCTTGAATAGTTCGATTTGATTGACGTAATTCAGCTAAATTCAATGTCATTTTAGTGTTGCCGTTACAGAAGATGATTGATATAATCTCGGAACTAGTAAATACTTCGTACATCTTGAACGATTTCTCATTAGTGAAAATGAATGCTAAAACTAAATTTAAAAAGACAATGCTTTCCCCCTATGCTGCTTGTTTAACAACACGGAGTTACTTGATTATCAAACGCTTTGCGTTATTAGCAGTTTTCGATGTAATCTCGGACATTTATTATAGTAGCAGACTATAAACATGATTTACAAACCGTCACCAAAATCGCACACTAATAATTCTTTTTGTAAATCGATCTTTCTTTTGATAAATCGAAGCGAGCCTAAGCCAACGATACATATTTACATTCAATTTGTATATAAATATACATGTATAATACATACAATTTAAAATTACTTTAGTAAATTCGGCGTTACGGGAAAATAATTCACTGTGGCCAAAACATTATCGATCATAAACGATCAATATCAATGTTTCAGACGTGAATTAAATCTCATTATTGAAGTTACCTTAACGCAGCAGTGGGACACTACTATACTACTGGGCATAATATATTATTAAATGTTGTTATGGATACCATGCTAGGGGATAGTAAATAAAAGAATCAATTCAAAGTAAATTACATTTTTATTGTACACATAAATGAATTACAACTGCACGATATTAAAAAGTTACGAAGTTTGAAAGTGCGTTCAATTAATGTCTACAAATATTATATGTACATACACCTATGAAATTGCCGTTTTGTCTGAAAAAATTTAAACGATTTTTTTTCATGTATTTTTTATTTGTATTAATCGAAGTAATCACCCATGCAATCAATGCATCTTTGCCAACGCAGTGGCAGTTTATTGATGCCCTTCTTAAAGCAATCAGCTGGCCGGGAGGCAACAAATTCTTCAAAGGTAGTTTGTACTGCCCCTCTCGGGTATTGAATTTTTTTCCCGCCAAGAAGTTATCCAAATTCTGGAAAAAGTAGTAGTCTGTAGGCGCAAGGTCTGGTGAGTAGGGCGGATGATGGAGAGCTTCCAACCCCAGTTCTTGCAACTTGGAGACCGTCTACTGTGCAGTGTGAGGTCGCGCGTTGTCGTGGAGCAGCAGAGACGAGCGATTGACCAATGCTGGTTGGAGATGTGCCAGCTTCTCCATCATTGTGTTCAGTTCTTCACAGTACTCATCTGCAGTAATGCTCACCACGCTGCCACGACGGTACTCATATTCCATAATTACTCGAAATTTTACCGTATCCATGATGACGAAACAGATTGAAATGCGATGAGAATGTAACACTAATCTATAAACAAATGACTACTTTTGGAAAAAGAACTCCATGTTTTTAAAATGAAATTAGAATTCTTAGCCATATAAAAATTATTTTGATTTTAAATGGCCAGTACTGCAGAACGGGAATTTCATAGGGAAAGACCTATTATTTAAGTGATGGGGCACAGAGATCTGTAGACAATTTTTTAATCTTTACGTGTAGTTACTGTACCACGTAGTTATAAATACGAAATGTTTGTTTACGGCCTCCTTTCTTCGTCACTGGAAAATCTCCGTCCTCGGAGATCCCGTGGGCTCGCCTTTCAACTCTCGCAGCGTTCAACGCAGTGTCTCGTGACAGGACTGTCTCCCTTTCGCCGGTTTATCTCTCCTTTTTCGACAACCACTTGACGCACTTTTGTTAACAATGCGGCGTAATAGTCTCCGTTCATTGTAGAATTTTTGGAAAGGTAGTCAATGAATAAAATTCTTTCACAATCGCAGTTGGCGGTTTCTCACTTTTCTATCCTGACTACGGATCGCGGTGTCGAATCCATATTTCATCAACAGTGACAGATTATGTCTAAAAACTCCTGCGAAGTTGTGACTCGGCGCTGCTTGTCCAGCGGCGTGAGCATTTTCGGCACCCATCATCGCGCACACACACACACCTTGTTCATGTGCAAATGATTATGTAAAATGTTGCTAACGAACATAGCTTCTGCTATTTGTCATAACTTGTTTCGGGAACAAGTTCTTTCCCTTTTTCAATGTACGAAGAAAACATTGAAAAAGTTTGGGCGTTCCGACCTGGGGTCCTTCAATTCAATTCTTGTCTTACAAACTCGTAAAAGCATTTAATTTCAATTGCTTCTTTAAATAGGCTTTGGTTGTCTGAAATAAAACAGGAGAATTAATAACATAGTTATATATTCCGTAAATTTCATTGTCTATAAGCTGTATGTAATCAGTAAATAAAATGTTAACCTCAAAATAATTCAGAACAGGTCTGTGAAGTGATCATCATGTGAAATTTATTAAAATTAATTATGCCGAAAGTCAGTTTCTTATTATTCTCAGTAGAATATCTCGACACATACATAACTAATTTTTTTTTGTTGTGTCAGCTGGACGAATAAAAATCGAGAATTTTAGAAGAGGGTTAAAAAAAAACCTCATTTAGCCTTACCTTTGCAAAGAGTAATGAGGGGTTACAAGTTTAGAAACCCTTCCCACAAACCCTGCCCATCCCAAGACCCTTTTTCGACTACTAAAAGCATTTGGAGTAATTTTCTCTTCAAAATCAATAAAATGAATGCCAAAATAAAAGCTATTATTAATGACTGAAATTTTTACTTTCGAGTTTTCGCCAATGAGTTAGGAGAAAACTAAAGGTTACTTGGAATCTTGACACCTGAAAAAAAAAGAAAAAGTAAGTATTTTGTAATTTGCATAGACTAAATATGTAATAACTTTCAAAATCAGTCCTGTTGAGCTTGTAAATACCGTCATGGTGGCATCAGGGGGAGTTTTAACATCATTTTAGGGTAAAATCTTTTAAATCTGTGCACGAAATCGTAGTTTCATTAATTACCAAGGGCTTAAAAAACCCTTATAATATACATTTTATATACAAATGAATAATAATAGAATTAGTATTGTTGCTACAAAGAGATGATGTACAATATGATCTATTAATACAGAGTACCCGAAGTTGGCAAACGTTTATGCTTGTGCAAATTTTTAGTATTTTTTGTTATGAATTTTTTCCTATTTAATTGACGGATTAGAGATACAGTATCAAGAAAAGGTGGAATTGTATTATTGATACATATCCTACAAAAAATATATAAGAGAATATAAAACTTACATCTGATCATTTTTCTGAGAATTTCTTGTATTATATTCTAGGGAAAATCTGTAACAATAAACCATATCTTAGATAAATTTTGTTTCAGCAAAGATGAAACAAGTAGATCTAACTATATTGTCAGTCCTGTTGAGCTTATAAAGACCGTCATAGTGGCATAAGGAGAAGTTTTATCATCATTATAATAAAAATAATATTTAGGAAAAGTAGTGAAAGAATACATATAAACATTCTAATCAATTTAAAAAAGTAATAATTACCTTGCATTGACAATAATAATCCCATATTGCAGATAACTGAAAAGAAAAAGTAATACAATATTATTTATTCTATTTGTTATACACATTAAATTTATGATTAACGTGATTCAGATATGATGTTAATTGTCCTCAATGTAATCAGAACAGGTCTGTGGTAAACTCATCAGGATAGAAGTTATTGTAAAAATAAAACTCAGTGTAGTTACTAAATAAAAAGCTATAAAGCAAATTATATTTCAATCTGTGATCTTGTCATGGATATGCCAAATAAAAAATTTGATCACATTATGCTTTAACCTTCCGTAAATTATTTTAAATAGAGAAAATATGTTGTGCTCTTTTAAACTCAAATAGATGTTACTTCTTTTAATGTAAACATAAATCTCTTTTAGCAACTAGTATTGTGCTTACCATCAATTCAATGTCAGGATGAAACACACCAGATAAACTGTGAAGAAAAATAAGCATGAGTAACATTTGGAATCTGCTAAGCATTTTAATAATATAAACAACAGACATCATAATACAACTGACCTTTTTCTTACCAAACTCTTAGTTTCCTTGTAATTTGAAAATTAAACTACATTTGTTTACAATAAAAAAATTATAATTTAAAAATTAATTACAGTATAATTAAAGATGTCCTCGTTCCCAACTCCACATGATAACATCATCATTGTATGTTTGTATGGATGTAATATCGTTTTATAAACTGCGATACTACCTTTTAAGTCTAGTATCACATCACATGTTGTGGTAAATATTAACAATGCATATCTTCCATCAATATTTTATTGAAAGTTCTCAAACATGACTCCCGCGGCACTTACAAACTGAATCAGGCGAACAATGTTGCTATGAATAAATGGAAAAGAATTGTATGATGAAATAAATTGTAGTGCGTGAGGCGCTTGGTAATGTTACATATATTACAGTATGGATTGCATTAGTATGTCGTTTACAATTTGTCCAAGTATTGAGTTAAATCGGGGAGACCTTCCTTGAGTCCTTTCCTTTTCCTTGTGTCCTGTTGAACGAAAATATTATTTAAAAAAAATTATAAAACATAAATGTATGTCCTTAAATAAATTGAATTATGCACACATGTTGAAAACACAACCGCCAATCTTCTACATTGTAGAAGATTCATGTTGTGTGATGGTATTTTTTTTTTAAGGAAACATGTAATTGTGTAATATTACTTTAGAAGATTGATCAAAAAATAAAATGTCTCGCATACGCCGTAGCATGCAGTCTTGGGACATAAGGATAGAGGTCCTGTGCAGCGTTTAGACGCGCGCGAGCCTTGTTCTGCTTCCCCATTGGCCGACGCCCTCCTCGTACGACGACGCAAAGCATCGGACGCACTCGGGCGCGGCACGGTATAGGGGAAGGGAAAATCGATCAAGTTTTCTAATGACTAACAGAATGAGGGAACAATATTAATCTTACCTGCACAACCACATAGGGTTTTGTGCCAGGGTCGCATGGGTCACCAGGCAGTACCTGCCAGTGATCGAACACGCACTGCGGGAAAGCTTGTCCTCCGGTGTTGGAACGTAGATCAGCCGTGAAGCCGAATGACTCGTTGACAGGTAAATAGGCCTTCACAACAAACATTGGGGTTCCGGCGACTTGAGACTCCTCGAATACGTGACCACGACGTCTGTTCAGCACACCGTAGATTCCACCAACGGCGACTTCGGGACACTGCGGGTTTTATATCAGTTAGGTTTCTATGATGGACAATGTCAAAACTTTATCAAATTTTGCTGAACTTTCACCTACTACTCAATGTCGAAGATGTTGTAATATTTAATTCCTTTAAAAAATATATTTTTGTTGTTTTTATTGTGTACATAAGAAGATATCTTGCGACGTCTGCAAGGCCTTCCACTGACTGATTCTTAATGGAGACCAGCAATGGCTATGGATACAACACTGCCACACAGAACTACATTTAAACTATCACGGTCTCTTAATTTAGTGCCATTTCCATGAAAGTGCATAATATTGTGCTCCATGCAGAAGGTAATTATTAATATGTTAGTTCCCATATTCAGGCAATGCACAATTGTTTTTGTTTCAATGTCTAAACAACGAACTGACACTCTACCACGGGTCGGAAAGGCGAACGGGCGAATGCTTGCCTGGCCGCCTAGGATGCTACGTGGCTGTTTTACATTCAAGGGAGACAATACTTTGACGACACTAGCAACAAAACAAGCCTCTCGATTTTTGGTGCATAACCATTGCTGTAGTTATCTAATAGTCGCAGTTTTAAGACTTCATTCAAAAATATTATTGAATACCGACCTGAATTTCGCAAAGGTATACAGGCTCCATGATCCTGGGCTTGGCAGTCAGCAGACATGCATACAGACATCTCCTTGTTGTTGGAATGATTTGACCACCACCTCTGTTGAATTTGTGTATATTTTATAAATATTGTTTGGGAAACTAGCCCAATCTTTTTCTCTACTTATAAACAAAAAAATCATTTCATAATCAATTGTAAAAGTAGTGAAATTTTACTAATGCATTAAAATCCTCACAAACCTGTGAATAGCATCAGTGTGGAGAGTAACATCATAAATGTTAAAGCGTACACCTCTCAAGTTCTCTTCTGCCATGACACCTTCCTTAGTAGCCCATTGGAAACCAGCGACCACGGAGTCCTTGATCTCATTAAGGTACTGGACTCCCTTTGAGCAATCTACAAGAATGTTGGGGCCAGTGTCCTCGGGGCCGAAACACCAGATCTTACGGGCTTCGGTGACATCGTAATTGTACTTCTCCCCAAGATAACGGGCGCGAGTCTTGAAGTCATCACGTGGGTTAACGCGACCCTGTTGACCACAATAAAAATCTATAAGAATTAAAATTGAAACATTCTGACACAATAAAATGTTATCACATTGAAATTCTGACAGTCAACTTGAGGTGTCATATTACATTCATTTGTCAGGTTAAATATATTAAACCTACAATCACAAACACAAATTTCTACTAACCTCATCAATGTCTTCAGGCAGACCATCAGGCATGGGTTGAGCCTTCATGAACAGACGGTTGTGCTTGTTGGGCGACTTTGACAGACACATCTGGTCAGACTCCTCATTGACAGTCTCACGGTATGATACCACAGGATCAGATTTCTTTATGGGGATGCAGGCATGATCTTCTTCCAAGTCCTACATAAACATAGCAAATTAAAAAAAAAATACTATGTCAACACTTTACAGACGAAATTACTATTACGAAACTTACCTTAAGACAAATTTCAAGATGCAGTTCACCAGCACCAGCAACAATGTACTCTCCAGACTCCTCACTGATACACTGTACCATAGGGTCTGATTTTGCTAAACGCTTGAGACCCTCAACCAGTTTGGGCAGATCAGCAGGGTTTTTAGGCTCAACAGCGACACGCACGACGGGCGATACGCTGAATTTCATGACCTGAAGATAATTTAAATTTTACAGTAAGAGAATTTCCAAAGACATAGATCAATAAGAATTGACAAGTCAACAAAAAAATGATTAACATTAAATATATCAAAGATTATTAGTCTAAATCTAAAACTCACCTTCATGTTGTGCGCATTCTTGAACGTTGTAATGGTACCTGTTTTCACTAAGAACTGATCAACACCGACCAGACCACAGATGTTACCGCAGGGCACATCTTCAATGGCTTCTACATAACGCCCCATCATGAGGATCGTACGCTGAATAGTCTTCTCATACATGTCCTAAGTAAATTGAAAATAGTTTATTGATAAAGAAATGAGGGTTTTAACTACAAAAACTAATAATTTAGTATAGGAGAAAATGGATCACTAAAAAAAAAATGTATCGCATACGCCGTAGCATGCAGTCTTTGGACATAAGGATAGAGTTTCTGCTTCCCCATTGGCCGACGCCTTCCTCGTACGACGACGCGATGCATCGGACGCACTCGGGCGCGGCACGGAGTAGGAGAAGGGAATGTAATGCTATTTACGAGTTCTGGGCCCCAGTTACAAATCGCAGCCAAGTCCAATAATTAAAATATACATTAATTTTTTGCACCTGGATGTTTGATGTCTCTCTCGGATGGGTGTTTACCCCGACCAGGAACAATTATTTGTAGTTGTAATTAATATATTTATATATTTTATGATCACCATACATAGTTAACTCTTATACTATAGTAAAAATGACACAAAAAATTAGGTTTTTAAACTTATAGGTGATGATGGCATGCAATTAAGTAGTTGCATATTAAATAAAATTTAATATGCAATTAAACAAAAAAAGCATATAAAATGAAAAACAAACAATTACCTAATGTAAAATACCAAATATAAAAAAATATGAATAAGCAATATCATGAAGAAAATCATGAATTGTGATTGTCCTGCATTCCTATTACTGCTTCTGCCTACTTCTAACATCAAACATCACTAATTATTAATATACATAAATTACAAGTAAGACAAATCTTACTTGTCAGATTACCTGCCACCTTTTGATAATTAATGCTGTTTAAATGGAAAAGATGATTTACCTCTTTCTTTCCAGGCTGGTAGTTGGGTCCCATGATACGGCCCTTCTGTCCAGTGACGACCCTTCCGGAGAATACACGACCGAAGGCGTAGAATCGACCCTTGTCAGAGGTTGGTACCATCTTGCTGACATACATCATGAGAGGTGCTTCAGGGTCACAGTTCTGTTCAAAGGAATTTATGCTTTAAAATTGTCTCATTTCATTCAGTTTTTATATCCACCCTACTTTAAATTTATCGGTTAATATTAACATAATACTTTTTAGGTTTGTATCATCATGGCATGGAAAAAAGCTTATTTAAAAAAATACTCCTTTGTAAAATACAATACTCTTAATTTTAAAAATATTACATACAAAACTGTGTTTATTGCCATAATAAGAGATGTTCTATTTTCTTAATCCTAGTGAATAGTAGTTAACCTTACCTTAATACCAATAGCAGCCTCGTCATCATGAGGGCCTTCATAAAGCATCTCCATACGATATTTCTGTGCAACTACTGGTGATGGCAAGTGAATGGCTATCATCTGAAGAAGAGCTTCACCAGCTGGCAGCCAACTTCTCATCACAACCTAAATATACATGAAGGATTATTATTACATATTCTCACTTTGCACTGTGTGTAATTGCTTATTATAATTATGAAAAATCGAAACAACAACTATATGTCGAAAAGTATTGTTAATGTTTCTTTTATTTATGGGGTCACAAGCAATGTATCCTTACAACCAATTCCGAAAAGACTATTACTGTAAGTCCTCTTTGACACCCAGAGACTGATTTACTAAGTAACTGGCAACACTTGGGACTATGTAAAAAAGTTTAAGATACATATAATAACTAATGACAATGTAAATTGAATATGCATTATGCAGCAGTAACGAATAACAATTATATTTTTAGTAAAATATGTGGATATGAACACAATTCACATTTTTAAACATTTTCTAACCTTAAGCAGAGCTTTGCCATCCTTATCGGCATCTTCATGCTTGATTGTGACACCAAGTTTCTTGATGAGACCGTCTATCTCCTCCTTGCGGAAGTTCATGATAGCATCAAACACCTTGTAGATAGGGTCCAACACATACATGCAGAAAGAACGCTTATTGTCTGAATCCCTCTGTTTCGACCATTTCTTTGTTTTGGCATTGAAGAAGTTCTCACCCCATAACCTGCAGAATAGCGGTAAGAATAATCCTTTTGAATTAGGAATTAAAGCATGGATGGAATGTGGAAAAATACAATTGAATAATTATTGTATCTCAGTATTTGTTGCAAAATGCTCATAAAGAGTATCTCACCAATCCATTCTGAGAAAATGCTTTATGTCCCTGTCTGCCGCTGGTGTATAGTGTGAAATACTTTACCCAGCATCAATGGGACTAAAAAAACCTAAATAGTGTAAAATAAGTTTTATCTCTAAATATTTTTTCTACAAAATGCAATAAATACTGTAAATGATTAGTCAAGAATCAATAGCTTGTTTCGAAAGGATCATGATAATATGGATTGATAATTTATCAATTGATAATAATAAAATATTCCAGACATAACTGGAACCTGTACATTGCACTATCATGTATGTGAACGCTAAGTGATTAGCCGAGGGGATTTGCAGTTAGAAGTTGAGTGTCATTCAGTTGGTTTAGTTATCTTTAGTACCAATTCGAAAAACGTCTCTTGAGAAATCCATTGAGATTATATTGTATTTTGCATCAAACACAAAAATTATAGTATAGATTTATTTATATAATGTAATATAGGTTGTATCTCTGCTCGATAATTATCAAGTGAAATTATTTTCATAATTTAAAACTAATACAACATACACAAAGCCTGTGATTGTAGCAGGATGCAGAGCAAGTAATGTGTGTATACTATATTCCATGTAAATCAAAAAAGTATTAAAGGCTAATATGAAAGTCGACAACTTTATAATTACAGAGATACTGTTTGTAATTATCTTTAGCAATAATTGTCATGCAAGGAATTTTTTTTTAAAGCTAATATTGTCTTCATCTGGTGTCCTTTTAATAGTCCACTGCTATATACATTTATATTTTAATATGATTATACCTGTTCATAAGCTTGACAAGGTCGATCTTAAACTTGTCAGCATACATCTCTGCAAACTGCTTGAGAGTGAAGGCCCAACCATGAAGGCCAGAGCCGAAGCCGACGGATCCCTTGCTGGGGTCTACACGTACTTCACCTGATTGAAGGAGAAGGATCAAGTTAAAGCTAGAATTTGCAAAGATATGATGGAAAATTAGTGTTTCATCATTTATTTTTATTAATGTAATTATTTTGTTGTTATATGGATGAAAATAACTGATAAATAAAAATACTTTTATTTTTGTAACAATGTCATCTTATTTAAAACTGAAAGTTACAGAACATACAGTGACAATTAGATCATAAGTTAGTTTCTGTAAGTCCACTTTGACGCCAAAAATATATGTTGATAATCATCTGGCAACACTTGAGACTAGCAGGAAATTATCATATATAGTTCACATATTTAATTCTAATTATGTAAAATCAATATTATATGTAAATACCTAAGAGTAGCATGAATTCTGAATTTTAATATTGTTTCTGATATTGATGATATAAATTAATATGATATGCATGTGTCATCTTAGTTCGAAAACTTTTTGAACTTTAATGTAAATATTACACAAAAAAATATTCATTAATTTCATCTTCAATCATATTTGCATTAAAGTAGCCAGCATAATGCGGCAGTGCCGAATGCGCATGACCATGGCACTGCGCTATCAATTCGCACGCGTTGCATTCACATGCAACATGTGCGGCTATTTAAATGAAATGAAGTTTCAACTTCAGTTTATTTAGTACACTAATGTACACAATATATATACATTAGTGTAGTTAGTCATAAAATATATATATTGCAAGTGTGCTAATCACTCTGGGCAAGTGGGTTGATGACCACAGCGGAGTGCGGCTCATACTCACAAGTTTGTGACTATGGGCAATCCTTCTTAGACATGATTGCTGGATTTTGATGGTGCTTTCTTGGAGAGGCCTATATTCAAAATTGAACTATTTATGTTGTGACAGCCAAGTTTCTGCAAGTCCACGACCATGCATATTTAGAATGTGGGCAGAAAAAAATATTAGTTATTTGTTGCAACACAGCAGCTCCTCAAAGTAACTCTGTAGACCCTTAAAGTATCAAAACAGACTAAAATAGGAGAGAAATCAAAATCTTCAACAGAAAACATACAAAACTGTTACTCACCCATGGGACCACCATCGTCATTGTAAGTAGCAATGATAACGTTAACGTTTTCAACGATACGTTGGAATGTCTGGTACAGCTCTTCCGATTCAAGCTGGAGCTCAAGCAGGGCACGGTCCATCTTGTTCATGAACAGGATGGGCTTGATACGCTCAGCGATGGCCTGACGCAGCACAGTCTCAGTTTGTACACATACACCTGTCAAAATCATTTAAATAAATAAAATCCAGTTGACAGTAAGGAAACTCAACAAGTGCCTAATGTATGTATATATTCACGCCTGGTTCCCGATGGGGTAGGCAAAGACAATCTTCTTCCACTTGCTACAGTCCTGACATATATCTTTCACTTCTTCCACTTTCATCAATCTTCGCATGCATGCAAGTGCCTAATCATTTTACAAATAGATTATATTTATGCAATCAGAAATAAATAGGTAAAAAAAGTAAATGTTCTACTACTGGTTTAAGGTATCTTTATTTGAGAGGGTTTTTGAAACCAAAGGGACCATGCTGCTCCAGAAGGAGTTGACTTCCTAGAAGTTTCACTTTCAACTGAGACATTTAAATACTGAAATTCAACCAAGTACTTGTGACTTCTTAGCTAGTGTTATTGCAGTCTAAAATCGTTATCACATTGAGAAATATTGTGCAACATATTACACAAAAGAAATTTTAAGTCTTTTTTTTTTTTTGATAAATTTTGTTAGCAGTGAACTTTCTATTTCTGATATTATGAAATTGTTTGTGATATGTAGAATTATCTCAAATTGAAATATAATAATTTTTCAGCAAGTCTCAGTCTGGATATTTAGTATCTAGTGGTTCAGTTGTTTATTTCACTGATGTTTACATCGAATTGAATAACACCTATATGATAAATAGTCCAATAAAAGGCAGATATGATGCAAGTTTAAATTATTGCAATAACAAGATGAAATATAGTAAAAAAAAAAGGAAAAGAAGACTTCTAAATGTTTTATTTAAATGATAACTTAATGCCACATCACCAATAATTTTACTTTCATATCAATTTCATACACAAGTCAAGTATGGAGCCCTTCTCTTCAAAGGAAAGTAGTCTAGACAGAATCTTCAACTTTCTGTATAAATATGAACATACTGTCTTACATCTCAATACTTTAGATAATCGATGCGTTATTGCTCAAATAAAAGTGTAAGAGATTTAACACATACCAGAAA
Source organism: Bhutanitis thaidina (assembly GCA_029286595.1). Classification (NCBI taxonomy): domain Eukaryota; kingdom Metazoa; phylum Arthropoda; class Insecta; order Lepidoptera; family Papilionidae; genus Bhutanitis; species Bhutanitis thaidina. The sequence goes on from JAGSMS010000013.1 coordinate 11,847,201, forward strand.
CACAATCCACAACTACCAAGGCACCATCAGTTACACGGAGAGCAGCTGTAACTTCAGATGAGAAGTCAACGTGACCAGGAGAGTCAATGAGGTTAATTAAGAAACCTTTTTCAGCCTTCTCGCGCTGGTCAGGGTTTGTGATGAAGACCAAGTCTTTCTCTTCCAGTTCAAAGAACATGGAGATGGCCCTGCAGATAAAAGACAGATAATAATCTTTACATGCTTTTCTTACTTTAACCTCTTAATTAAGATTTTTTCTACTCAGATGGCCGTTCTGAAATTCTTCAATGAATATCAGTTATAATGGTAAGAACAATCATCATGTAATTATTATTATTTAAAAAAAAAAACAGAATTAATTTTGAATAGTCAAAAATGTAGGTGATAAAAGTTAATAAAAGCAAATGATAAAAATTAGCATTTAGGTAGTGTAAATTTTCTCTACATTTAAAATCGTCTTCCATATGGGACTTAAAATGGTGTCTTGAAAAAAATAAGCTTATAAATAAAACTACTCACGTGGATTTGATGGTAATGCATCTGTCTTGTTCATCCTTACGGGTGTCCGTGAAACGTGTCTCACCGGCTCTAGCATTGGCAATAATACCGGCTTTGGAGACAAGGGAGTCAGTTAACGTCGACTTGCCGTGATCTACATGGGCTATGACGGACATGTTGCGGATGTTCCGCTTCTTGTCCATCATCACCCGGATCTCGTCTACCGTGAAATTCACCTGGACAAACCGAAAAACCGATCATGATATCGTTACGCGGCACAAACTCATAATAAAGTGTACAACCCGCACATTTTTTATTGGGCATGACTATCATTCACATGCTTTTATTAAAAATCATAAAATTTATTTAAATGTTTTAGTTTATAACAACACTCCGACATTTCACCACACTGAAAACGTCATCCGATACAAAGACCGTCGCGAAGAAACTCAAGTTTTATTTCGATCTTTTACACTAATTTACCAAAATAATAGCGTAGAATATAACTAAAGGAATGCCACTACACTTTTTAAAGTATAATTGTCAAGTTGTATACTCACCATATTGGATGGTTTTTGATTTTCCTTTCACTAAAATATGCCACCATACGCCAGCTATGGCGTACGCTTGAAAAAGGGCCCTATTTTCTTCCGTGGCCCGGATGTACCTGTCAGCCGTCAGACGACGTATAGGTCATAGACAATCAGAATTGCTACTATTATAAGTCTGCATATTTATCCTTTTTTAGAACTGGCTACACTAATACCATCAGCAGCGACTCGATGTGGAATAATTGTAAACTATTGTGTGTTAATTTAATTATGCAATCCATTAACAAATACATAAATAATACTGATCTAATGCGTTATTTAAATAAAAATGTGGATGATATAATCTACTATATGGCTTTAGGCCAATTATTTTATACATGATCATAATTATATAAAAGGTTGCAAATTGTTCGAATCGGCACACGTATTACTTGTAAAAAAAATAGTTCAACTGGGAAAGATATCTTGATTGGCGGTACTCAACATCACAAACAATTTTTCAATCTCAACTACAAGGAATGTCTAAGTTATGACAAAGGTATAAGAAATGAAAAATTATCCCAAAGATTATCTATGTTCAACCCATTAATGATTTGTCAATATTGTAAAATTGGAAAAAAATAACGAAAGCAGAAATAATGGTAATAGAGAGAAAATATGAAAAAAAAACTAAATTATAAGAAAAGACCAGATAAATTAGAACAGAATTTATGAGGCAATTCGGAAGCATTAGTTATTTTTATAGCATTTACACAATTTCTTTGGTAAAAAAAAAAAATTTTAAGAAAAAAATATTATAAGTGTAAAATTAACTTATTATAATATCATTGTTGTTTGCTCTGGAAAATAGTATAAAACAAAAATAACTAGATAAAATAATGGTGATATGTGTTTGAAGAAAAAAAACCGAGCACTACAGCAAGTAATGTCCACAAAATGTAAGGAAACCGTTATGTAGTCTAAAAAGGTTTGAAATATCTGCAATGATATACTAAAAAAATGGAAGAAGCTGATCTTAAAGAATACTGTAAATTTTTTTTCTTATAAATATTGATTATTATTAATTTCGTAACACTTTGATATTTATCTGAGATTCTTTGGTTCCCCGATTGTATACATACATTATACATTAGATGGCTATAATAATAATCCCAATTCTTTTGAAAACACCAAAAATAACTGATTTTTACTTATGACTTCTGTCTTACCTGACCTACTTTTTGCCCGACTTATTAACTATATTATTATATTATATAATTTCTCTAAAACAATAGATATGTTTTCTTCTCTTTAATACATTATATAAATTTATTAGATATATCAATATATTTTATACTTATACATATTATTAAGTCGAACCGCGAACACGGGTAGCCCACTTCCCTTTAATACGGGCCGGCGATAGCTGCTACATACGTCATACTTATGAACAAGCGTTGCTTGTGGGAGCTGGTCAGCTCAGGTTTATAAAAGCTGCATTAGTTTGTTGTAGACGAGTTTTTTTTAATGTGCCTGTGAGATTACTCGTTACATTATATTTTATGTTGGATTATTTGTAATGTTTAAAATCTATTTTAAAAAAGAGGATACCTTCGAACTTTGTTCAACCTGTTTCTTCTCCGTCAGAGGAACCTAATTACGAAATATTAGTAGATTTAAAAAAATTACAAGATCAACGCAATTTGAATTTCTAACCTCAAATTAAGATTTTTCTCGGAAACGGCTGTGACAAATTGGACAATTTTTTATATTAAGATAATGTTGTACTTCCCAAGTTTATCTAGATAGGTGTCATCCCCACGAAAACTTGTTTCACACAAATATTTAAGATAGTTATTAATTAAAATTGTTAACAACATCGTCATGTAATATTTTGAGGTGCCAGTAGCTTCAGAGTGTTCCGCGCTCCGTTAGTAATGGCATTATGCCTGATTGAACTATATTTAGTGACTCTTCATCTGGTGCTTCATTATTGGCAAAGATGCCGAGTATTGCTCGGTCTACCAAGTACGAGTACTTATAGATGAAAAATGAATGTGACGGTATGACATGTGGTATGTTTTACACTTATCTTCAGGTTACCATTAACTAATTAGCCATAATACCTACCTAAAATAATTTGTGTGTAGGGTAGCCAGATTCATTATTTTAGCTCTTTATATATTTTCTTAATACTCAAATTTTAGGTTATGAAGAGGACGTGGTAGAAGGCGGCTTTTGCTGCTGTTCGAATGGGCCGGCTCGACCGTGTTAGTACCACGGCCTCCCAGAATACCGGCGTGAAGTAGAGGTATCTTATGCTTCTGCGTTTCGTTCGGTGAGTGAGGTATCCGGAGGACCACCTTCCCTCCCATCCCCCTCCCCACACTCCCCTCCTCCCAAATACCCTTAAAGGTCGGCAACGCACCTCCGGCACCTCCGGTGTTGCAGATGTACGTTGGCGACGGTAATCACTTACCATCAGGTGAATCGCTTGCTCGTATGTCCCTCTACCATAAAAACACTCTGGTTTGCTCCTTCATAAAGTTTTGGCTGTATAGTTTTCACTTTGTATCCGTAGTCATAGATAAAAGTGGTGATATCTCATCAAAGACTATCTAAAGGCATATCCCATTGGTCACATTTATTGCAATGTAGTAGATAGTAAGACTGAATAAAATAAATATGTTAAGTTACATGATGCCTTGTTTGGATTTTAAGATTTCCTAGTATTTCCGCTGAAAGTGCAATATTAAGCTTAAAACAGACTGTAGAACACTGTACATTTATGCAAGCTCATATATATGTTTGCTTTCTAGATTTATCAAAACCATTCGATTTAGTTAAATATAATAGACCTTAAGATACTGTTAGCTCTTCTACGCAGATCGGAACAAAATTTAACTATAACATCAATATGTTCAACATCTCAGTATCCCGTGACTACGGATGCTGTAAAGCACTCGAAAAGTCTAGTCTATTGGATTTGTCAGATGGTTAAACAATACACGACAAGATTTGTCGTCAGTTCGAACTATATCAGGTGACAAATCATGCCGTGTATTGCCTGATAAAAGAGGTCAGTGTTTTGTTTTCAGTGTTTTTTCTATAGGGTTTTCTATTGTAGGGATACACATTTTAATGTAGACTAAACCTATTCTCACGTTTATCTTTAAATTTGGTTATATATTTCTTATTCGATCACTCTAATAACACATCGGTATAACGATATCCTTTTTTTTTTTCATGTGTAGCAATATTCACTTTGTCAGCGGATTTGGTTCCACTACTGGCCACCACTTCAGGGGACATAGGCCATTCCAAGAATGAATTGGTATTGACAGTATTGTCAATACGATCAAACTTTCTTAAGTTTAAATATTGTGAAAATCTTTATTATTTTTTTTTACTTTAAATTAATAAACTTATTTTTTTTTATTGAAAACCTTGCAAACACTTGCTCCTTAATTTGCCAAACGGTATCTTTAATTGGTTTAAATTAAGCGAACACGCAGCGTCGGCGGCATAGAGAGTATTATTGTACAGTTATGGGTGAGCTCCCGAACGCTTTTTCCGAGAAACTATGGCGCACAGCAATGCATTAGATAAATGTTTATGTACTGCAAGGGTGAGCTCGCCAGAACATTGTGTTGTCATTGTCGTAATTTCTCTAGCTATTGCCAAAGTCGTCAACATTTGTTGACCTAAATTTATTTCGAGGAAAGTAATGTAATGAGCATAATTTTGTTTTTTATTTTTATGGTCAACTAGCTGTACCCGCGACTACGTTCGCGTTGTCTTTAGACTTTTATTATCAGGAGGAGATAATTAAGTACGCAAAAAAATTTTTTCAGTTTCTGTATTATGAACAAAGAAAAAGATAGTTATTTCAAAATCAAACCGGCACTTCTAATTTATTTTTTTGATGACTATATGTATAAATCAAAGAATTTAAGATGCACTGGCCTAAGAATAAGAAAGGAGTTTAACCGTTGGTCTGACAAAAATTTTAACTACTCGTATAAGCAGCAGTTGTAACTGCAGTTTCAAAGATCAGTTTTTTTCAAATTTAAGAAAACAGGCAAATCCGAGAGCAACAGACGGTTTTTTTGCTAGTGCTGGAATTTTTGTATGAACTCAAGACCATAACTTACGATGGATAGGCGAAATTCTTTTTTAGTTTTTTTTTTTTCATGGGAAAGAATTCGTAGATGGAAAGTTAGTATATAATATAAATTCGCGTAGTAAAGACAAGAATATTAAAAAAAATATATAAATTCCAATGTATAAAGACCCCTTCGTACGCATTTAAGGGTAAATTATTTCATTAACATCGCTGTTGTGTGAAGCGAATGATTTTTGATTGCTCAAAACGTGAAATAAAATTTAAAATATAAGCGGTTAAATTTTAAAGTGAATCACCGCGAATACTGGCGAATGGGACTTTTGCCAGAGCTTCGCGACACAGATAAAGAATTGTTGACATAAATAAAAATTATGCAACGGAGCACTCCGTTTTATTTATTAGAGATCCGCTAGAATAAAATCAAAAAATATTCATGCGATTCTTTTTAAAATAAGATTGTATGCAATAGGCCTAGCCTAGGCTCGCGAAGAACAGAGAAAGGGGTGGGTTCATGGGCAGCTCAGTAGCACCTGCTACGAAGTGAATATAAGGTTTATTTTTCCGTAACTAGGAATCTTTAACATTTAAATGCAGAAATTATAATTGCAATTAACGTTTAATAGTTTTAGTGAAGACGGCGCCAAGAACTTTGAACCCAATCCATACACGAAATTAAACCGAGCCCATAAAACTAACTTCAAACCCTAACTAGTGTGCATTACACAACCGTTTCTGTTGAAACGCTTAACGCGAAATGAATGTAAGTACTATTTTTGTAACAATAACTATGTCAACCTACTTACTTTTCGCCTCTCCGGAATATAGAAGGAGACGGAAGATGAACCGCCTCGTCGGATTCGCTCTCGGAGATCACCATGAGAATTTTCTCAACGCTTCTTTATATTTGGATTTGGAGAGTAGAGAGGAACAAGCCAACAGATGGTATTGTAAGTGGCATGCAATGGTAGCAAAAAGATAGATCACTTCCGCTTAGCAATTATTTCTAACATTTTATTTAACATGTTTTAAAAATGGCTATTATTGATTTTTTTAATATAATACATCTTTCATACGTTAATAAAACTGTCCCCAGGCCGAATATGTCAAAAAAAAAATTTATACTTCTTTCATGAAAAAAAAAGAATAAAATATGATTTTTTTTTTGTGGGAAAGGCGGCAAACGCGCGGGTCACATGAGGGTAAGTGATTGCTGCAGGTGCGTTGCCGGCCTTTAAGGGTGTTAGGGAGATGGGAGGAAGGATGGGAAATGGGGTGTGGGCCTCCGGTTACCTCACTCACCGAAGCCTTTACTTCACGCCGGTATACACTCTTTCACTGCTGAACATAGGCCTCCACCAAAGATTGCCACGAATCCTGAGCCACCTGCACCCATCGACTCCCCGCAAGAGTGCGCTGGTCGTCACTCCATCTTGTGGGGGTCGTTCTACACTGCGTTTGCCTGTACGTGGCGGGGAAAGGTATGAAGGAATATAAAGTTTAATATATTTGAGTCGTCAGGAACAGACAGTAATCATTACTATTTATTTATGTATGTATTGGATTTAACTTAAAAGCAATTTCACTGATTTTGATTAAACCTTTTTGCAGAGGTGTAGATTGTGTCATGTAAAATGATATAGGATACTGAGTATCACAATTAAGAGATGTTTTATTGGGATAATATTGTGACCACGCGGGCGAAGCCGGGGCCAGTCGCTAGTATAGGATAAAGAAGTAAATAAAAATTGCGCCAAAAGTAGGTACATTTCCGTGAATCACTACTACTACGAACAGTTCAAGGTCCGCAGATATTTTTGGCAGCTTGCCAGTGTAATATAAATCGTATAAACCGAGAATTTTTAATAAGAGAAAAATTTTCTCAGATAAAAACCTATGAATATGAATGAATGAATGAATAAACTTTATTCTACAACAAAAGCAAAAAAAAAATGCACATAATTTAAAAATGTTGATCAGATGATAATCCTAATGATTATCGGTCGCAATGATTTGGAGTAGCTGTTAATCTGCCGAAGTCGTTCCAATGATGCGGGCTATGATCGATTACGTTAACCTTGCTCATGTTAATTTTAATGTAACGTTAATTCAATTCTCAAATAGTGTAAAAAATCTCGGCTTGTATTTGGACTAGTCTCTAAGTGTTTTTGCTTTTTATACAAAGCTTTTACATTTTCAATCCTTCCACAAAGCACGGTCCTCAACAACCTACATTTATCTTGGTATAGTACACTGCGTTTGCTTCTATAAGGTTGCCACTTTCCTAGTGTAATTCGGTCGACGTAGTGCTATGGCAATGACTAAAATGTGGTGGTTATATACTCTTTGCCAATGACTACATGATTTATGAAATGCACCAGGCGACCCAATAGATAATGTAGGTTTGTATGTCATCAAAATTAAATTATAAAGGAATTATGGCGGGCTTTCATGCAAGGAGATTCGCTAATGAAATATTGCTGCTCACATACGCGCAGGCGCATCTCGACGCCTATCAAACATATAACATAGAAATAAGAATCGCCTAGATTTTCTCATTGATACAAATTATAATATTCATTGGCCCCCTTAAGTCGTAGAGCCAAGCGGCGGCATTTGCTACTGCTCGAATGGACTGGCTCGACCTGGTTGGTACCACGGCCTCGCAGAATACCGGTGTAAAGAAGAGGCATCTTGTGCTTCTTCGTTTCGTTCGGTAAGTAAGTTCTTCTAGTTTACCTGACTCACCGATGGGCAGAAGCAGTTGAGTCTAAGGGGGAGGCTTTGGCGGTTAGTCTGGACGTAGCGAAAGCATTTGATAGGGTTTGGCATAAAGCGCTTCTTTCAAAGCTTTCATCTTACGGGGTTCCTGAGAGATTGTGCAACTGGGTCACCAGCTTCCTCACGGATCGGAGCATCAAGGTTGTTGTCGACGGTGCATGCTCGGACCCCAAACCCGTGAATGCTGGTGTTCCACAAGGCTGTGTGCTATCTCCCACTCTGTTCCTTCTGCATATCAACGACATGCTACAAATCAGTAGCATTCATTGCTATGCAGACGACAGCACGGGTGATGCCCTATATACAGGCCGTGCGAATATTTCTCGGGAACACGTCGACGAGTGCCGGAACAAACTTGTGTCTGAAGTCGAGACCTTGTTATTCAAAGTCTCGGATTGGGGTCGACGTAATTTGGTCCTATTCAACCCCAAAAGACACAGGTTTGCGCGTTCACCGCTAAAAGAATCCCTTTGTCGTTTCTCCTCTTTTGAGAACATTCCCCTTATTGCCTCAGCCAGTATCAGAATCCTTGGCGTTGACATATCGAGCGACGTTCAGTTCCGTGGTCACTTGGAGGAAAGGCCAAATTGGCCTCCAAAGCTTGGTGTGCTCTGTAGAGCGGGACAGTATTTCATGCCGGTCCACCGTTTGCAACTTTATAAGGCGCAAGTTCGGCCCCACATGGAATACTGTTCTCATCTCTGGGCAGGGGCACCCCAGTACCAACTCCTTCCATTTGACCGCATCCAACGTCGAGCGGCTCGAATTGTCGGCGACCAAGCTCTCTGATCGGCTTGATCCTTTGGCCTTGCGAAGAGATGTTGCTTCTCTTTGCATTTTTACAAAATTTTCCACGGGGAATGTTCTGAGGAACTGTTCGGATTGATCCCAGCTGCTGAGTTTCACCATCGTACATCGCGACTGAATTCGAAGTTCCATCGATACCACCTAGATGGTTGGCATTCCACCACAGTGCGTTTTAATCGAAGTTTTCTGCCACGCACTTCGACTTTGTGGAATCAGCTGTCGCCAGCAGTATTTCCGAATAGTTACGACTTAGGGACCTTCAAGAAAAGAGCTTATTCCTTCCTTAAAGGCCGGCAGCGCATCTGTAGCTCCTCTGGTGTTGTGGATGTTCGTGGGCGTCGGTGATCACTTACCATCAGGTGAGCCGCACGCTCGTTTGCCCCCTTCTTCTATAAAAAAAAAAAAAAAAGTGAGGTAACCGGAGGATTCCTCCCTCTCCCCACCCCCCTCCACATGCTCCCTCCCATCTCCCAAATACCCTTCAAGGCCGGCAACGCTCATGCAACACCTCTGGTGTTGGCCTAACCTGTAGTGACCGGCCTAAACTATAGTCATAAAAAAAATCTATAGTGATAATTCTTTATAAATTTTCGATGTTAGTGAAAGATTCGTTAACATTATAAATTAATACAATATGTGTCCGTGAAATCAGATGAATGATTTTATCGAGCAATGAATGAAATGCGTCCGAACGGGCTCTATTGGTTCTACGTAGAGGCCACTGAAAAAAAACAACAGTGTTCAAAGAATTATATATCTTCCTACTATCAGATTAAAGATGATAATTGTTTACCTAATATTGGTGGTTGAATCTTTAAAGTGATCAAAGAGTCCAGTGGGACATTTGCCAGGACTTCTCGAAACAGATAGAATACAGCTGAAATATGATGCAATAAAAAGATTGCATGACGTCAAAAACATCGCAGCTTTTGAATAATCGAAATCAATGGAAACTAGCAACCAATTTAAACGTGTAATAAAACAATATTGGCACTGATTGGAAGTAAGTTGAATGAACTTAATTATAGTATACTATAACAGACAAAACTTCTTTTTAATACGTGCCGTTAATATTCTGAATAAACATAATAATGATGATGATTTGGATCTTGCAATAGCTTCACTATCATACGCAAATATTTTACAACTATGATTTCAATCACAGACAATTAACATTATATTGTTTAAACTTTATGCATCTTACGTATCTCTAACTATTTGTTTTGTTTGTTATACTACTATTTATATTCTTACTTGGCGATTGAAGTCAAATTGGATGTTATCTTTTAGTTCTTTAAATAATCATAGATAGTCTTGCTGATTGTATATTAACTTGTTACAATCATGTGGATACTGTTTATAGCACCTGATAAAAAATTGTGTTTTCTATTTTGTGTATTTAGCTTTAAGTTTTCCTAAAAATAATAAAATAAAATAAAATATTGTTTAATTTGACTGCCAGCACGTCCCCTTGCCAGCCAGCAAACAGTACAATTAAATACCGTAAATACTTCAATAACACAATCCAAGCCGTTTTTCGATGTGACGAGTGTTTTGTCTCACCAACGCTTTCAGGAAACTGGCGGCTACATCCGAAAACACGGATCTGGTCGACGACGTTCAAAAGAGTTACTATTTTAGTGTGTCGGCGTCATTACGTAACCTGTAACAGAAAGAAATACAGAGAAACTCGTATGTGATCAGTGAGCGCCAGTTATTAAATTGTATTTGTATTAAAATAATAAATAAGTATTGAAATGAAACTTTTATTTACGGATTTTATAGCGTTTAATTACTTTTTTATATTCCCGACGTTTCGGGTGCTTCAAAGCAGCGCCCACTTACCCTAGTTAACGACAGCGTTCTAATTATTAATCTTTGGTCCGATCTACGCAGAATGTAGACAGTATCCTGAACTCGTGCAGTGGTAAGCTTGGTCTTGAATTTAATTATATTTATTGCCGTACCCCAAGATGGTGGTAGTGCCCAGTTATTCTCTATTGAAATTAGGATGTTTTTCAATTCCTATAGTCTTGTGAATTATCCTTGGCAGGAATCAGTGCTCTTTTGCGAGGACACACAGTGTGTCAAATCTTATGTAATGGCGATCTAGAATTTGATCACAGTCCGCAGACTTCCTAGAGCGTTTATGTTTTACATCAGCTCGTATGTGTTCCTTTAACGCAATTCAATCCGTAAATAATCGTTTCATTTCAACGCGTCGTAGTCGCGTAAATAAAATAAATCAATAATCAAGTATTTCAAAAATATTTAAATCGATTATTTAGCTTTTTGAAGATGACTAAGATAGGAGATTTTAAAATAGATATTAGATCAGCATCGCCGTTGCATGAATAAGTCTGAGTGAATGGCAAGATCTTGCCAACCCTTTAATTTGTGAATTGTAGGAGTTCGAGGCGACGATATTCCAACGGATGATGAAATAATTTAGCTTACACGTTTCTTATTATTAGACTTCTCGTTGAAATAAATCACCCCATCACCTTTTTCCGCGGTTTCGCGCGCATTAGATTCGGCTTAGCATTATAATTTTAGTAGCCCGTGTAAAATACTTTGCTACTTTGCGAGGCTTTTGTTTCGTTTTAAAAAACAATCCACGGACTTATTCCGATATGAGTTGTACCGATATTTAACCGGTATTGCATTTACGCGTACCGTAATTTATAAAGTAATCGTTTCTACCTTTATTGAATGAAATGCATAATTTTTATTTGAAGTTAGAAATACAGTTCGTTAATCAATTGTATTTTTTTTATAATCTGCCACCGTTTCGTAATGAGGTTTCTCTGACGGAGAAGAAACCGACGAAAGAATCTCCGTAGGTATACTTCTTTTTTAAAACAGATTTTGTATATTACAAATAATACAACTTAAAATAAAATATAAAGCAACTAAATAGTCTCACAGGCAATCGAAGCACATTCTAAGATACAATTATACACAAATGGGCGGGCTCGACCGGGTTGGTACCACGGCCTCGCAGAATACCGGCATGAACTAAAGGCATCTTGTGCTTCTGCGTTTGTTCGGTGAGTGAGGTATCCGGAGGCCCCTCCCTCTCCCGATCCCCCTACTCATCCTCCCTCCCGTCTCCCAAATACCCTTAAAGGCCGGCAACTTGTACGACAGCGACGGTTGTCACCAGTACTTTACGACACGCACGACATTTACTCGAGGCAGAGGTCGTTACTAATGCCGTATCACATGGCGATCCCAGACTAGGTTTCACCTCTCTGTCGGGGCCCTCTGATCGCCTAGCCCCTCCCCTCATCTTGGAATTTTTCTTTCGTTTTCAGAGGACGCAGCGCACCCTTTTTCCACTCGCGGGCCTCCGCTCTCGCAAGTCTCTTTCGATGAAGCTGTAAAGGGCTCCGGGCCAACGGCAACGTGAATGGTTTTTAGTCGCTTTGTTTCTCCTTCTGAGATCGGAGTCCGACATAACCTGTTGGTTGGCCTCCCGGCCAGCCACTGGTATGCTTAAAGCATTTTCCATCCACCTCCAAAAAAAAAGTGAGCGACGGTAATCACTTACCATCAGGTGAACCGCTTGCTCGTTTGCCGCCTTTCCCATAAAAAGAAATAGTACCTGTTCACAAATATGAAGCATGTGGCGACCATCGCTCTCCCCGACCATATTAAAGGGAAGTGACGGACCCGCCACCCAACGCCGCCTGTTTACCCATTTCTTTACCGAAATATGAGGTGCGGCGAGAGGCAAGGGACTATCGAGCGTGCCAATGATGGCAGCGATTGCAGCTGTGGCTTGCTTTGTTAGACAACTTCCTGGCAAGATCAAACTCCGATATCGAAATGTGATTGATTACGATTCCGCAGATATCGAAAAAAATCTTTAGGAAAAAAAATATGACGTCATACCGCAATTTAAAAGTACCTTTATTTTCAGGTTATTCAGTCCCTGAAATAATTGTTTAGTCCTTGAAAACCTTGAAACTGTCATGCCATGGAGTTTACAAGTCGCTAGTGCCTCAATATACCTAAATTATAAATCTGATAAAAGCTAAATAGTTTTAAAGATGATATTAAAAATATTACTTCCGCTCATCAACCTGTCAGCATCCTGTTTGTGGGCAAGTCGACCATGCGCTTTCTTGGAAAGCGAAGCCAATTGCGTGCCAACCGAGCCGATTACTTCTTCTTTTCAAGAGCCTGTCTAAGCCCACTGCTTTTCCAGGTTCATCTAGATATAAGTAACTCTCCCACGACTCAGGAAATTACGATGGGTACGGGTGAAAAATAAAATACCCAAAATTGACACCCGAAGACAAAATGCCATTTTTGCAATTAAGGTTACGGCACTGCTACTTCTAACTGGGTACTTACGTACATACCAGGTACGTATATACTAGATACATATATATTAGGTAGATATATACTAGAATCTTATATACCAGATAGAATCGAATATACTAGGTACGTACATATTGCCAACTTGAAATGGGTTTAGAGGTCATGGCGGTTTCCGTGCTTGTGATTAGTTCTCAACGTTTCCTATTACTTCATCGCTTATTTTGATTTATTGTGGACCTACACCGATCACATAGCACTACATGTTTTTTGTAGTCCTTAGAGGCCTAACGATAGTTTGCATCAACTTTTATGTAAGTTTTATTAAGTACTGCGGTTGATACTTTATCCCCAGAATTTATTAATAATTACTTATAAGTTTATCTATGGCAATGGCTAGGTTCTCCTGTCAACTTTAATACGGAATTAATTATAACATTATTATTTATTTATTTATTTATTCTTTATTGCCTTAAGCTTAAGGTTACAATGGGCGGACTTAATGCCAAGTGGCATTCTCTACCAGTCAACCCTTGTTATGGTGAAAGGTAGTTGGCAGGTACAAAACAAAGAATAAAAAATAAAATAAAATAAAAAAATTCCAATAAAAATAAGTTGATAAGTACATATAAATAAACTATGTAATTAAATAAATATTTATAACATAAAATACACAAATACGTATACAAGTATATAAAAGGATACATAAATAAATATATAATAAAAATTAAAAATAGATAAGCCGAATATTGTCAATGATCTATTATTCTATTAGGTAATTACGAACTAGACTCTTAAACAATTTCTTGCTAGGAGCTGCTTTTATCTTTTATATTATTTGACACCTCTAATAATTACTAATGCTTAATACGTTAAAACAAAAGCAATAAAAATAAAATAAGCAATGTCAATTACCTACTCTTGTTGGTCCAATCCAATCCAATTCCTCGTATCACAAACGGCCGCCATAAATCGTGCGGCGCCACCGTCGCGTGACTCACAGGCGCTGCACAGTTGTACGATTTTTCAGCTCATTTCAATCTATTTTAGGCTTAGAATATTAATTGGAAACCGACGAGTGAGCGAGCAAACTTAATTTTATGTATTTGTAACTTCCATACATTTTTTTTTTTCATTTCATTGTATTGGGGTGAAAATAGAGCTAATAGTCAACCTGATGGTAGGTGGGCCATGCAAAGCTGCAAACAACTTCAATCGCAGAAGGTTACGGATGCGTTGTGATGATGTAATGCCTCACAGTCCGTAATTATACTGACTCTACAACTTACAAACCGGAACACAACAGTAGTTGCACTGTTGTTTAGCGATAGAAATGGTTAAGAGGATGCTACCTTCCCAGGGGACTCCGACGCAGAGGAGTCTATAAAGACGAGGTTTTGTACAAAAAGTAGCTGTCGCTTACCTTTTTTTTTTATGGGAATGGCGGCAAACGAGCAAGCGGTTCATCTGATGGTAAGTGATTACCGTCGCCCTCGTACATCTGCAACACCAGAAGAGCCGCAGGTGCGTTGCCGGCCTTTAAGGGTATTTGGGAGACGGTTACCTCACTCACCGAACGAAACTCTGAAGCACAAGATGCCTCTACTTCAGGGCGGTATTCTGCGAGGCCGTGGTACCAATCAAATGGGTCGAGCCGGCCCATTCGAGCAGCAGCAAAAGCCGCCGCTATATATATATATATGCTTATACCTTTACCGCTTATACTTTTGTTTCCTAGTACTATATTCTGGCGATGGCAGATAGCGCTGATTTGATCTAACAGTAGATATGGTTGTTAAGGTACTTCAGATAATATTTTTTTATTAAATCACGTTACCTTCCACTGTAGGAATTTCTCGTGTGTCGCGGACGCAGTTTACATACATAAATTACACATGGACCAACACCCAGACCCTGAACTATTATTTGTAGTACATGCAAATAATAGTTCCGTGGGTATCGAACCCGCGACCCATAGCGCCGCAGCTGAACGATTAGCCACTACGCCACCTAGCTGTCGTATAAATATACTATTATATAGATAACATCAAAAAGTCATTGTCATCAAAAAGACACATCAAAGTTTGTGTTTATAACTTTACCTTAATGATAAGGAAGATATGTTCCATACTGTGACCATATATATATAAGTGACATGTTTATTCGCTAACATGTTACTTGCTGTCAATGGTAAAATTCTTAATTAGTTCACATGTGTTTACCAGAGGAAGCATGCGAAAACAATCTATATTAAAAAAAAGTTTACAATTATTGTATTACATTTTTTTATTATTATTTCTAATGTTTTCTATTACAAAATTAAAATTAATACTGTATTAATAATACATTAACGAAATAAAATTATCAAATAAAATGGCAGAATTGTTGAAGATATGTCATAATATAAAGTCTGAATTTGTAAATCATTAAGTAATAAAATTCATTGTTCTTCGGTCAGAAACTCCTTAATATTATAGAAACATCTAACATCGTTCTTTTAAATCAGATGGCAGTTGCTGTTACATCTTTATTAACATAGCATAACAACTCTTAGGATGAAAAGTTGTTTTAGGAACATGGTCTAAAACAATTCTATCATATTTTCTTGTGCAGCGCGCAAAGACATCAAACGCTCCTTTAAACATGTTTTTAGTATTATTCACATGTACACTGTGATGTGGTGGTACAAGTTTTATGTATGTTCAATTTTAAATTATTAGAATCTAACCAAATAATAATATGATTTATCTCATTTATGATGTCCTCATCATATTTGTTTATAACTTTTACCATTAACAATTAAGGATATGACAACCGCAAACTTTAAGCAACGAAATGAAGTTATATCAGATAAGTCATTTATGTAAATTATAAATAAATAAGGTCCTAGTACAATTCCTTGAGACACACCGACAAGT
Organism: Bhutanitis thaidina; assembly: GCA_029286595.1. Classification (NCBI taxonomy): domain Eukaryota; kingdom Metazoa; phylum Arthropoda; class Insecta; order Lepidoptera; family Papilionidae; genus Bhutanitis; species Bhutanitis thaidina. Next base: position 11,863,184 of record JAGSMS010000013.1, read on the forward strand.
GAAATTTAAATTATTTTGTAAGAAATTTGATGACAGCGGTTTGTAAGTGAATGCAAACCCTCGATACGTCAGTATCGGAAGCAAATACTTTAGTGTCATTGCCGAAATGCGCCAATTCAACCTTGGGGATTTTGTGTGGCGGGTCGTCCACTCCCTTTGATATTTTTGAGGACGGCGAAGGTTACGTCTGCGTCAGGTGCTGCTCGAGGAGGCTGGTCTGCTCGAGTTTGTTGTACACTTGAGCATTCATTTTGTGGATCACTATGTTTTTTTAAATGTATGTTGTAGATGTTCGTGGGCAACGGTAATCACTTACCATCAGGTGAACCATTCGCACGTTTGCCCCCTTTCCCACAAAAAGAAAAAAAATAAAGGATTGCGTCTATTGCCAGTCGCATGACAAATCTCTATGTAAATTCATAAACTTCAATACAGCGGGCACGTGCTCTGAATTAAGACAACGCGTATCCGTTTTCGCCACTGTTCGGGTTTCCCCAACAGAGATTGATAATGACTGTTTTGAGTTTCGACGACAATGATGAATTGAATGCACAACAATTGTTTATTCTTCGACGTAAGAAAGATAATTTCGTTGTACAATTGTCAAATCGTAGAATATTTTTTTTTACAATATTAATCTAGAAAAAAAAGGAAGGGGGGAGTCCATAGGTATAGTCTGTCTGGGTTTTTTTTTGATAATTGTATCGTAGATTTGTCACGGGACTGGCAATAGATTGAATCCTTTATTTTCTTTTCTTTTTGTGGGAAAAGCGATAAACGAGCAAGCGGTTCACCTGATGGTAAGTGATTACCGTTTCCCCCGTACATCTGCAACACCACAAGTGATGCAAGTGCGTTGCCGGCCTTTAAGGGTATTTTGGAGATGGGCGGGAGGATAAGGAGTGGAATGGGGAGGGAGAGGTGGCCTCCGGTGACCTCACTCACCGAACTAAACGCAGAAGCACAAGATGCCTCTACTTCACGCCGGTATTCAGCCGGCCCATTCGAGCAGCAGCAAAAGCCGCCGCTTGGCTCTACCACGTATTTTTATTGCAAAACAGTTGCTACCTAACTCACCTTTTCCCCACTTTCTAATACAGTCAACATCGAAAGTAAATAATGATTAATCAAGGTTTCAAAAGCATTATGTTATTGAAAGCCCTCATTTGCTGCATTATTTTTGAAATATTATTATGTATTGTGCAATCATAATGTTGACTGAACATTATATTACCTACTAGTTCATTTGAATATTCTTCTACATAAAATACAAAATAATAGCCAAAATAAAATCAATTTTATTTTTTGGCAGATAGTTATTAAAAACGAACTACCAAGTCAAATGTGGAAACATTGTACCGTAATATTTAACAAGAAATAAAAACAGGTAGAGATAAATAGACAGAAGAAGAAAATTGGGTACGCGGGAGATCGGCACACAACAAGTCTAAAATGTTCGCCTATTATTCTAAGATCTCTTCTTTTTATTCTTTGTCTCCATATTTGATTCCATCGTTTGATGCATGCCTTTCCCAGAACGCTCAAACAAAAGATTGATTGAAGATCATAAACGCAGCGTTTTTATAACCATATCACAGATAATACCGTTTCCAAACATTTAAAGATCTTATGAAAAGTGGGTTAAAATGACCACTAAAATAAAAGAAATAATCTTGACCTCAGACCATCCATTGAGATCCTGAGAGCTTATAAATACATTTATTTCCATACCTAATATTCCTACTCAACAATGCGCAAAAATTCGAAGTATATTATGCCATGTCTGTATATTACAGGTTATAATTATTCATTCATCCTAAATATTGTTTGACCTCATTTGACCTATTTTTGTTACACAACGTTACAAGTTCAGCGAACAGCAGAGCGGCTCGTACGTGTAACCCCAAGCGATCGAACGACATAATTAAAATATCGCCATAATATAGGGTTACTCGCTCCTACCACGGAGTTCTTTATCGAATCGAATGGACGAAATGCTAAAACAGAAAGAACTCCCAAAACTTAGGAAGATGGTTTTCCATCCATAATCTTTTGCCCAGCTGTGGGATAATGTGAATGGCAGCTATTTTACTCTCTAAGAAACCTATGAGGCGAATGCGAAAAGATTTTAGTAAGTTAACCAAAAGATGGCGCTAGTAGATTGAAAACTGCGTTTAGTTGTGTTTGTAATATTAAATCCGTTTAGATTCAGGTCAACGAAATTCGTCTGGTAACAGTCAAAAACAATAGATTTACTAGGCTATATAAAAGATTTTCTGTAATTTTTTTTTTAAATGTTCATCATTGCACTTACCTATTAAGTACTTATACAATTAGAAGGATTATGTATCATATCACAGACTAGTATCGTAATGATGTAATAAAACAAAACATCCGCCAGTATTTTAATTATATTTTAGTGGTAACACATACCTAGTTTCTAATGTAGTGACAAATATTATTTTTGTTGTTCTGTTCATTATTAACTGCCTTACGACTACCTTAGGTCTTTGACCACGCTATTAACCTATTCTGCGTCCTATTCTTCTACCTCCCTGTGAGAGTCTCATCAAACATTTTAATAGCGGGTTTTTTTGGTATTGTAAATATAAACATATTTTTTATATTTTTAATAAAACGTTACCTTCCACTGTAGGTATTCCTCCTGTCGCGGAAGCAGTTTACATACATAAATTGCACATGTACAAACACACCCAGACCCGGAACTTATTCTTCATAGTCTATGCAAATACTAGTCCAGTGCGGGAATCGAACCCGCGACCCACAGCGCCGCAGCTAAACGCTTAGCCACTACGCCACCGAGCCGTATATATAGCCGTTTTTGTACTAACTTGCAATAGCACGGTTAAAGTATAACTCCGGTTGAACAAAAACCACAATAAAACTAAGCACAACCATTGACGTGGAAAGAATCATAATGTGTGGAAGTCGCTTATCGAATGAGGTTAATTTATTTTGTTCTGCAAACAGTGCTTTGCGGTTTGTAATTCCAGCACTTACCTACTGCGCATTACAGTGTACTATTTCTTTGAATCACTGGTATTAAAAAACAATTGGTCATTATTTTGGACCTTCTCCTTCTTCGACTGCCTTTATATAATCCACAGCTGGGCATAGATCTCACTAATTTGGTATTCCCGTCACCTTTAACAATTTGGCGGTCATAGTACTAGACACCCTGCACTTTAGACGCTGTTGTCAGCATAGTACCCTAGTACAAGATCAGTCTGCGAATTTGAGGTCAGATCACATTTTCGAGATAGAAGAATAATTGATTTGACTTTTAGCATTGTTCCAATTTATTCTCAATGAATCCATAGGTCTCCAAAGTAATGAAAACTGTGTTTCAGGAGCCAGTGGGATTCTCCCACATGATTGATTAACAACATCTTAAAATTATTTCTTATATTTAGGCAAACATTTCAAATATAAATATTCTGAAAATTTCAATCAATGGATTATTATTATATTTATGTACTGATACTGAGAAAAAAAGTGTCGTTAAAAAGAAATACGAACGATAAAATTAAAATCTGACAGAATCCACAAGATTCTGCAACCATTTTTCTTTTATGGTTCGGCCTTTGTGTACCAGTGGACATATACAGCCTAATACAGAAGAAAAAAAAACTGTGCTAACTAAATATGCTTTGGTAAAGTTACCATTACCACCGCCATCAGTTTGTCTATGTTATCATCATTCATCATTTCAGCCTGCCTGAACTTGACCACAGCGAACCATAGCCCTCCCCTAAAGATTGCCTTTGAATTGTCTATGGTCCTGAGGCACCCGCGTCCATCGACTATCCGCAACACTTGCCTGTTATGTTGTGTTCGTTTTTGTATCTAAAGCAATAAAATATAAATGAAAGCTAAAGAACATATCCTTAAAAAAATGGCAGAATCATCTCAGTAATAGTCTATTTTTATATATATCTATTATTTAATTTATTAATGTATTTAAAAATTATGTAATATAATAAATGTATGTACGTACGTGTGTGTGTATTTATTATTATATATATATTTATTATTGTATGCGTAGTTAAATATTGCATCTACATATAGATTTACATTTATTATTTTTTTTTTCTCTCTTTAGTTCTCTCTATTCTGTCACCTACACCTACTTCATTTCATATCTGCATCGTCCAAAGGTTGACTGGTAGAGAATGCTTCTGGCATTAAGCCCGCCTATTTGAAGTTGAATAAATAAATAAATAGTCATTAGGTATTACAATAAGTATAATAAATAATACTAAGCATTACGCTTTGTCACTTTTGTTGTACATTGTTTGAATCCACTGCAAATATATTACAACGTATGGTGCTAATATCTCTTATTTTTAATAGTGTCTCTATAAAATGTTAAAATAATTAAATTAGCCAAATAAGAAAGGGCAGATATCGACATTAGGCCATGGTTGTCCTATGTGTAGTGTTTCATGTTAGAATATTAAGGTAATCTTTGGTGAACTCGATGTGCTATGGATATTTTTATATTGAGTTTACTATATTATATATTATGTATTACTATGTCTTACGTTATGTATATATGTAGATTATAAAACATGTAATGGCATCGGAGTGTCATGGGGGTTTGCACTGAAAAGCAGCGCATGTCGGAATTTATGTCCGGTGTAGCAAAATGTTGAGAGGCCAACCTCGTGTTTGCTTTATCTTTTTTTCCGTTTTTGTTGTTAATTTGTTTTTATATGTATTTTTGTTTACTATTTGTTTCAGGTAATTACTTTTGTGCGTCCATTTCTTTTAAAATAAATGTATTTATTTCTTCTTTTTTTCTTCAAATAATTTATTAATTGAAGAATATCTTCAAGGTTACCGTCCGATGACCGCATGATGAATAAGAATTCGCAAATATGCCACACTAACAACCGCTAACGGCAATGATATTATAAGTAAAAAGGTGTAGATAGGTTTCCTACACGACATTGGATTTGGATCTTTATATTCGACCTTTACTAAGGGCATACTAACGCACACATAAAGTAAAGTCATATTGTTTTGGCATAAGGAGAAAATTATGGTAACAATAGAAAATATATTTCATAATAAAATTCGTCTTCGAGTACCGTTAGTAGGGTGCACCCTAGTCCGGGACGAAGGCGCCGCGACGTCGCGCCCACTCGTCGGGCGCCAGTTGCCTCCCGCTAATACAGCGGAACAACCAGACAGCAGACACCTCCGACAAAGCGGCAACGAGCGAGCGAACGACGTTCGCAAGGAAGAATAGTTTTAATTAGCACCAATTACTTATTCACTACGTTACCATTATAGATAATATAAAAAAACAGCTTTATTTACATCGGTACATAGACACTACATTTTTAAATCCATCACAGACATAGGTCCGAGTTGTGCTTTGAAATTTTCGCATTTCAGTATCATACGTGATTTTAGTTATAATGAAACAATGTGCAATGTCCCTTATTGATTAAGAATAAAAAGAACATAATAAATTTCCTTAGCATCATTATATTATTTGAATATATAGCTATCCTTCTTTAGGATAATCACCTCTAGAAAATCGTTAGTATAATATAAATATTTCTTTTTTACTCATGATAGAAACTATATTGAAAGTATTTGGACGTTTTTTCAAAGTACAAAAGATAACAAATGATATAATATTGTACAAGTTGTTATATTATTTATTGTATAATGCATAAGTTTTCGTTCAGATACCAAAAGTAAATAACCCTGTTATAGATTATATAATTTCAATTCCTTAGGTATAGAAAGATACGTATTCCTTAGGTAACTGTACTAAGGGGTAAGAGGTGTAATGTCGAGGGAAATAACTTTTTTTTGTCCAATAGTCAGTCCAATATCGGGCCTTACCCGCTATGCCACAAACTATGACACCGAAATTCCATGAGACATCGTTCCCTTGTAAAATCAGACCGTATTATATTCGTTTATTCAAGACCTGGTTACCAATAAACGAAAGCATTTTTTGGAAGAAAAAAAAAACGGTATGTTTTTATCGACGGATAGGACACGGAATTGTTGTGAAATTTTTTTATGGCATCATCTTATCACTTATCACCAATATCAGCGCGCAACTTTGCATGAACGGACAACAACCATCTCGGCTTCTGTTGGCGCTATCATGGAAAGGTCGGCAGTGAACTGTGACAAGCTGATGAAAAGAAGACAAGATTTAATTTTCTACCAGAGATTTAAATTCAAACGCATTACAAGTTCATTTTATTTAAACTTTTTTTATTAAATGGTTTTTGCCTTTGTTTACGGTTTCCTTTAAATAATAAACCACATATTTACGCTTTTTTATTTACTTTAAATCAGTAAAGTAGCAGCGTGTAAGTTCCCACAGCAGGGCAAAGGCCTCCTTATCAAATATCTGAGTGGGTTTTTGGACCAGGGAGAGGTAGCACTTAAAATTGATATTAACAATTTTAGATCAAGCATCGGGGATCGAACCCAGATCACTCGCGCACTATCAAATTAAAGAGCGAGCGCCCTGACTAGCCTGCTCTGCACTAGCCTACTACTGCTCGTAAACCATAAACAAACCAATGATTATTCATTGCCGTAAATAGAATATGACTAATTATTTTAGCCTATTGTCTATGTTGGCGCAGTTGGCACATCCGTACGTGAAAAACACTTGTGCTAATTCTTTAATGCTGTTCACATACCCTTGGCGCAAGTGCTTCTCCTGACACGCGAGATGTTCAGTTCACTTCATCTTACTAATGTAGAGACAATTCCATCGCTTCAAGCGCTGTGCAGTGTTCGATTTTCATTTAATTTAATTTAATAACAAACACTCGCTTTATAACCACCGCGCGGCTCAGTGGTTAGCGTATCTGACTCAGTCACTGGTCTTCTTGGGCTCGAATTCCTGCCGAAGTCAATATTTCGAAGAGTCGAAGAGTCTTGTTGTGTGTAGATCTTGTGTTTAGATTTTCCTTCTCTGTATCAGCTTTTCTCTTGCCAAAGGTGAACTGCCCCAATTCACTGGTGGGACCCGATGTGGATTTCAGTCTCGCTATTGGCATAGTTATACCGCAGGCCATGCCTCTGAACTCTAAACATAGCTCCTCCTATCTGCATCTTATTACATGGCATAAGGTACATTATACGTACGTGGTAGAATCTACCGGCTGGCTCTAGCTGTTGCTCGAATGTGCCGGCTCGAACGGGGTAGCACCACGTCCTCCCAGAACGCCTTCGGCGTTTCGTTCGGTGAATGAGGTAAACAGGGACCTCTCCCCTTCCGTATCCCTCCCTCTCTCCTTGTCCTCTCCCCAAATATTTATTAGGTCCACCTGCAGCTCCTCCGGTGTTGCCGATGTATGAGGGCATCAGAAATCACTTATCGTTACCCCCAAACCCCGTACCGATCATCCCTCCCATCCCCCAAATATTCTTAACGGCCGAACACGCATCTGAAGCTACTTTAGTGTTGCAGATGTACGTGGGCGACGGTGATCATCTATTAACAATCTCTGCCAGATTTGTTCGTATCCGTTATTTGAAACACAAACATGCAAACTTTCCCATTTTATAATATTAAATTAGTGATTTTAGGAAAAAACATTTTAGAAAAATTCCTTAAAATACTTTTTCTTTTAATTTAATTCCATTCAAACATACGTACAAAGAATTTTTCTATAATAACAGATTTGTTATCTGTTTATTTTAACTAGAGAAGTGTTCGCTAGGTGTCGCTGTATGTCATTTAAAGCGAGGGATGGTTTTGTTAGTTGGAGTAGGGAAGGTTAAAATGATGCGAACGATTCTTGTTACTTTCACACAGCTTGTTAACGTGCAAAGCACAATAATTTTTGTATTCCGTCTTATATGAATGACGGATTCTAAATATGAAATAACATTTTAAATATTTGATAGTCGTTTTGTTGACTTTGCCGCCGCCCCACTGTCATTACTGTTTGTTTAATTTTTAAAACAGTTACAATATTATCCTCTTAACCGAGAATCCATAATAATTTAAATTTTAACGCAAGCACGATGCTATGTAATTTTTACTCAGAGAACCTGAGAAATAAATGGTAAATTGGTGTAGAAGCAGTTCATTTATGCAGGAAACATAACTACCAGGTGGTGTTATGGAGCAAACAAAATTTTAGTACATATCGTTTAGTTTCTATGAAGGTTCTCGTCTTTCGGTAGAATATATGTCAATATTTAAATCAGTCAGAATTAATGAGGCAACATTTAGATACACAAAATGTATGGAATACGTAGACTTAAACCCCAATATAATATCATTTAAAACCCAATCAGGACTAATAATATTAGATAGGTACCCTTTTGGTGTTATTAGTCCACCGGCTGCCTCTTGCTGCTACTTGAATGTGTCGGCTCGACCGGGGTTAGCGCCACGAACTGGCAGACTACCGACATGAAGTAGAGGAGGCATCTTGTGCTTCTGCGTTTCGTTCGGTGAGTGAGGCCCAATCCTCCCTCTCCCGTCCCTCAAATATTCTTAAAGACTGGTAATACACCTGCAGCTCCTCTTGTGTTGTAGATTGTACGTGGGCTACTATAATCACTTACCATCAGGTGAGCAACCGTGCTTTACTCCTTTCCCATAAAAAAAGTTTCTGTTGTTTTACTTTAATCTCTTCCCCCGACGCTGTCGAGGTCACCAGGCCAGCACAACGGCGTATATATAATTCCGTGAGAGTTTCTGTAGGTCCGGCAATTATTGCTGCTCACGACATTGTCTGTCACTACATTCAGTAACAGGTAGGTGTCGTGCACCTTTGCCCCACTTGAAGAAAGAAAAAAAAACATCTGTAGTATTTTTATTTGCGATAACCAGGTCGTTATAGTTTATAGCAGCTCGACTTTAGGGTTTTAAACACTTGTGAATAAAATTAGTGTTCAGACACGTGTGCCGTCAACGTTGTAAAAACGTGCTAAATTATAATAACAGATTTGTTATCTGTTTATTTTAACTAGAGAAGTGTTCGCTAGGTGTCGCTGTATGTCATTTAAAGCGAGGGATGGTTTTGTTAGTTGGAGTAGGGAAGGTTAAAATGATGCGAACGATTCTTGTTACTTTCACACAGCTTGTTAACGTGCAAAGCACAATAATTTTTGTATTCCGTCTTATATGAATGACGGATTCTAAATATGAAATAACATTTTAAATATTTGATAGTCGTTTTGTTGACTTTGCCGCCGCCCCACTGTCATTACTGTTTGTTTAATTTTTAAAACAGTTACAATATTATCCTCTTAACCGAGAATCCATAATAATTTAAATTTTAACGCAAGCACGATGCTATGTAATTTTTACTCAGAGAACCTGAGAAATAAATGGTAAATTGGTGTAGAAGCAGTTCATTTATGCAGGAAACATAACTACCAGGTGGTGTTATGGAGCAAACAAAATTTTAGTACATATCGTTTAGTTTCTATGAAGGTTCTCGTCTTTCGGTAGAATATATGTCAATATTTAAATCAGTCAGAATTAATGAGGCAACATTTAGATACACAAAATGTATGGAATACGTAGACTTAAACCCCAATATAATATCATTTAAAACCCAATCAGGACTAATAATATTAGATAGGTACCCTTTTGGTGTTATTAGTCCACCGGCTGCCTCTTGCTGCTACTTGAATGTGTCGGCTCGACCGGGGTTAGCGCCACGAACTGGCAGACTACCGACATGAAGTAGAGGAGGCATCTTGTGCTTCTGCGTTTCGTTCGGTGAGTGAGGCCCAATCCTCCCTCTCCCGTCCCTCAAATATTCTTAAAGACTGGTAATACACCTGCAGCTCCTCTTGTGTTGTAGATTGTACGTGGGCTACTATAATCACTTACCATCAGGTGAGCAACCGTGCTTTACTCCTTTCCCATAAAAAAAGTTTCTGTTGTTTTACTTTAATCTCTTCCCCCGACGCTGTCGAGGTCACCAGGCCAGCACAACGGCGTATATATAATTCCGTGAGAGTTTCTGTAGGTCCGGCAATTATTGCTGCTCACGACATTGTCTGTCACTACATTCAGTAACAGGTAGGTGTCGTGCACCTTTGCCCCACTTGAAGAAAGAAAAAAAAACATCTGTAGTATTTTTATTTGCGATAACCAGGTCGTTATAGTTTATAGCAGCTCGACTTTAGGGTTTTAAACACTTGTGAATAAAATTAGTGTTCAGACACGTGTGCCGTCAACGTTGTAAAAACGTGCTAAATTATAAATAACAGATGTATGACTTGAAAATAATGAGTCAGACTTCCGAGCTATGTTATTTATTGCATTCTACATGTAACTATGAAGATTATGTTATGAAGTAAATCCATATACCCATTCATAATGTTTGTCCAAATGCCTATGTTCTCAACATACGATTTAAACATATTATAATACAATGCCCGATCGTGAATAATTAATAACTGCCGATGGGCGTATTCGTACATCACAATCGCAACATGAATTATTTATGGCAACAATTTAATCAAAAGTTTTAAAGTTAATAAAAATAAACATTTAATTAAGTTCATAATAACAAGACGGTATTGTTGCATATCAATTTTAATAATAATCATCATCGTTTCAGCCTGTCACAAGTCCACTGCTGAACATATGCCTCCCCCAAAGATTGCCGCAAAGCACTGCCCTGAGCCACGCGCATCCATCGACTTCCTGCAACACTGTGCAGGTCGTCACTCAATCCGGTGGTCCCACACTGCGTTTGGCTGCACGCGGCTGCCACTCGAGAACCTTCCTTCCCCATCGGTTGTCAGTTCCGCGAGCTATGCGGCCGGAAGTTTGCAGCCTCAGCTTGCTGATTCTATCGCGCAGAGAAACATCGAACATAGCCGTTTCATAACCCGTTAAGCAACTTAGAGCTTCCTGATACGGCCATTTGAATAATAGATAGATCTTATTTGCAAACCAATGTTGCATTTCGAATGATAAAGCTGATAAATAAAAGGTTGATGGCGGATAGTGCCCCTGGGGGTCGATATTGGTTTCCCAGGGGTAGACTTAAACGAAAACTGGTTTTGGTCGAGGTCTAAAAATCGACCCCTATTAATTAACACAAGTTCTTATTTGACACTTTCAAGATATTGTATAAGTGATACGTGTACCAACGTGTTATAAGAATGATTAATATTTTAGTAGGAAGTATCATTCATTGTTGTACTTTAAAAAATATTTTACGTAATTTGTATTTTAATTATTAATTACATTTGATGTTTACTGAATTTTACATCTATTTATTTTCTTAAATTTTGATGAGAATTTTGTGTCAAGTTTACTCACTTAACCAACAGCAATGTTTTTAAATTGGTAAGTGTTTTACACCATTAGGAAAAATATTACAGGTATCAGTATATTTTGGGTAAAGGTCCTAAAATCCTTGGTCTCAGGAGTCCGGTAACGAGATCTTCACTCCGCCTGTTTCATTTTAATCTTTCATACTCCACTAACAAAACCATCCCTCGCTTTAAATGACGTACAGCGACACCTAGCGAACAAATATTTAGTTAAAAACAATCTGTTATTACAGAAAATTCTTTGTATGTTTGAATGCCATTAAATTAAAAGAAAAAGGATTTTAAGCCACTCTTCTAATATGTTTTCTTAAGATCACCCATTTCACGTTTGTGTTTCAAACAACGGATATGAACAAATCTGGCAGAGATTTTTTTTTTATAGTAAATGTGGCAAACGTGCAAGCGGCTCACCTGATGATAAGCGATCACCGTCGCCCTCGTACATCTGTACCACCAGAGGAGCTGCACGTTGCCGGCCTTCAAGGATGACAAGATGCTTCTTCTCAAGGCCGTGGCACTACCCCGGTCGAATCGGCTAATTCGTGCAGCAGCCGCTTGGCTTCACCACCTGCCGCGCGTTGCGATTATAACAAACAGAAAAAAAAAAAGATCCTTCCTGTAGAAGCTTATATCCAGCAAACTTTTAACATACTGTTAAGCCTTGTAAAAATATCTTTATCTTATTACAAATTACTTAATTTTGTTTAGGTACTGATTACTTAATTGATATTTGAACTCCTGTAAGTGTGTTTTCGCCTGTGTCGCAGATGTGTTTCATAGTCATTCGGAACAATTATATGTAGGCCATCCAAATTGAATACTTCGTGCGTGGGAATCGAACCCGCGATCCGCAGCGCAGCCCAATACCCGCGATGGAGCGACTGCGCGAACCGAGCAAACAACTCGTGAATAAATTATAAAAAAACATAATGTTTAAAGCATAGATTAATTTTAACTTTTTTTGATATTTTATTATCATTTAATCTACAGTTACTATTAAAAAATAAAAAGGCAATTTAAATCGATAAAAGAATTTATTTTCGTTTGTTGTGGCATTGGCCTGTTCTGTCTTATCAATCAAAGATGTATATAATGGCTTTTAATATGAAACCGGTAATATCGTTGCGTATCTTCAAGATCTTCACGTTACACGGTACCTTTCATGTCTGACATTTTGATGCATGCCTCCATCTTTAATAGGAATTCGTCAAAGTAAAAAAAAAACTGAAGCGGTCGTTGAAGCACGTGTATAGGAAGACAGACCATAAATTAATGTACGTTACTCCAAACTAATAAAACAAAATTTAAGGAATGTGACATTAAATACGATCGGGGTGTTGTTCACATCATTCCATATTCACATTTTTTTCTTTTTCTATGAGAAAGGTGGCAAACGAGCAAGCATAAGCAAATTTTGTTATGTATTATGTATATTTAATTATTGATAATAAAAGAGCAGCAATAGTTCACGTCAGAATAAGAATACTGGCTGGTTAAGTGTTTTACTTAAAATAGAGAAATATTATAATGCAGCTAAAAATAAAGTATAAAAATTTTAGTTCATTTGGTCACCGACAGATAGCGCTGATAGCTGAGAGGTAATTTTTAAATTAAATAAATATGAAATTATTACATAACTAGAAGCTATTTTTCAAGAATTCTAGGTGGTAGGCACCTTCTCTGATGCCTACCCATCACCCTCTTACCAATTTTTGGCGACAAATAGCAGTGTAACTGTGGTATATAGAGCCAGTATAATCTGGCATTTCATGCTTAGTTCTACAACGCATCTGTAACCTTCTTCGATTGAAGTTGTTTGAAGCCACTTGCCACCAACGGACCGTTAGCTCGTGTGTCATCCGAATCCAATTAAAAAAAAGAAGGAATGAAATCCCCTATTGAAACAAATATTATAGATTCTAGCATCTCCTTGGACGTAAAAAGCTGTAAAAGACAAAAGTTTGGTAGTTTGAGATGTGAAATCATTATGTAGAGCAAAGTCTGGTAAATATTTGAGAATCCTTGAATTGACGACGAAATTTTTCCGATTTCAACAATGTAATATATGCCAAGAAATGTTTCATTGATATTCTGAGATTTCATGCAGCGTAGAATCTTATTTAGATTTATGTATAAGGAGAGTTTAAAAAACTAATCTCTGCAGGAAAAGTGTTATGTAATTGCCCAATTCTAAAACGAATGTTACTAAGTTAAAATTTATTAAGTTTTTAAGAAAAAACATTATTTTGAAATTTGGAAGTCAGACTAGTTTATCTATTTTTAATATTTTGGTTTCGTTTACATCCATACGAATATTGTCAATGTAAGTCTGTCTGTCTGTTACGTTTTTACGGCAAAATTATAGAGAATGTCTCAGGCATTAAGTCCGTCCATATACACAGCACTGTATATGAAACAAAGTAAATAAATAATAAATAATAATGATGAAACGACTAGTCAATTCCGGGTAGGCTGCAATTATAATTTCACAAAGTCTGCAATTAAAATATTAGAAATTAATTCCAAAGTTATTGTATACTTGTCGTATACATATAGTTGTCAATGTATAAAACACCGTGTCCGTGTAAAATAAGCCGTCGCTCGGTGATGGGACATAAAAAGTTAAATGTATTAAGTAGAGAGGTACGAAGAAGACAGCCTTAAGCTTAAGGTCACCCGCACGGGCACCGACAAAGGGGGGGGGGCACAGGCCAAGGTGAGCCTCCGACGACTTTTAATGTTGCTTTGACTGACTTAATCTTAACAACATAATCTATTGCTTAAAAGCTGTTATTTTAATGGTTTTATACAAAAAAAACCATAACTTTGTTGTTTGTTTGTGTATTTCTTAACAGCTCGACGTAAAGTAGTGTAGGCCTCTTCTCAATAATCGATTCTCATGGTATAAGAAGATAATTCATCCGGCATCTTTCTCATTTATGGTCATGTTAAAAATATGTTTATATTTCACTTATAAGAATCTGCCAACCACTTTTTTCCCGTAGCTGTCATAAGACAGCCTCTTGACAAAACGAGGAAACTCTAGCTATACGACAGGTTCTGTCTCCCGCTTAGTTCAGTGTAACTGAGACGTAGGTACCGAAAGGAAATCCGTAATCTCTGCCTAACCCTCATGGGTGACAGTGTGGGTATTTAAATATTTTACTTGCCTTAAAAACAGTCAAAAAATGCAGAAAAATCTGCATTGTATTGCAAAATACATCGCAAAACACAAAGAAGAGGTAAGCCTTGAAGAATTGGCATTTTGTTGCGAAAAATCCTGTCTGGTTTAATATTCATTGTGCATTTTCATTCTTTGCGTGTCATTTTTTTTATGGCAAAGGGGGCAAACGAGCAAGCGGCTCACTGCAGACATCTGTCGTTATTGATAAACCGGATTTCAAACGGCCATAGTAAATTTGAACATGAAGCAAAGCCTACCTATAGAAAAGTACTACTACTTTTCTATAGGTACTACTACTTTTCTATAGGTAGGCTTCGCGTTAAGGCATTGGTCCGGTATTTGACCTGGATAATTAAGTTCAAACATTAAACATTCAATTCCTCAGCAGAATCAGTATCAACACAGGTATAGTGACAACCAAAAAGAGGTGAAAACAACTTTTTAGTACATCAATCGTCGTATATAAAAAAGTAAATATCGTCGAAAGATCCAGGAAATTGGTTTGTCTAGGTCAGTCAATGTAAATACGTAGAACACTTTCACTCAATTACAACATAAACGACGGGGATTTAAGCTATTGGCCAGCATAACTTGAACCGTTAGCCAATAAGGTAACGCTCTCTTCTGATCAAATATTAAAAGAACTAAAGGAGGACAGTGGTGTCTTATTTTATCAGTCAAAAGACAACACTGGTTTTCCCGCCAGCAGGTTACAATAAAACATATTTGCTTTTGGCCAAAGCGTCGGTGGAGAACAAAAGTTTTCATTCGTGCAGATTTAAAAAACATTTATTACTTAAAATTGCTTACAGAAATGTTGCTTTTTCATATAAATTTCGACTTTATCACAAACAACATTATTCTCCAAATACGGATGAGTATTTGGTGTTAACTACTGGGCTGGTTGATAAACGAGGTTCTGGCGATCCCGTGACTGTGTGAACTGAAGAATTGCCTTAGTGTGCACTGATGGCAGTGATGACAATCTACCACTCCATCTCAACCCGTGGTTGTCGTGAGAGTTGACAACTGGAAATGCCTCCGACAGATGGTAGAACTATCTCGAACCATCCAGAACAACAGACCGATGACCGACAGCAGCGTCTAAGTTGCGAAGTGTTTGCTACTGCGATTGCCAATCCGCCAGCCAAGCATGGTAATTAAGGCAAATGCCCTTATCCGTACGGTACGACTTTATCGTGGAATGACTTCACATATTTTTGAGGCGCATCGGATAAGGCTCCTGTACTCATACTTACATATTACGTTACATCAGAGTTGGCAAAGATCATCAGCTTCAACCAATAAATTATCCTTACAAATATTATAAAGCTGAAGAGTTTGTATGTTCGAATCGAAATCGCTCATCAGGAACTATCAGTCACATTTGAGTAAAAAAAAAATTTTGCATTAGATAGCCGGAGCAGTAAACGTAAATCTTAGTCATGTAGACATCATGCGTTTGAAACAGACACGTTTAATCCAAATTTAACGCGGGTGAAACCGCCGGGTACAACTAGTTATACATGAAGAAGGTGTGAACACACTTATGTTGCCCCGATTAACGTATTTAATTAAACGATTGTCGTATTTTACAGCAAGACCTATGTAGATTTGAAAAATACTGTCACTTTAATAAATTAGACCTTAATTTAACAAAATGCAGGTTAATGACATTTACACGTAAAACTAAAATCACGAAATTTATTTACAAACTTAAAGATCATGAACTTGAAACCGTGGATGAAATACGTGACTTAGGCGTCGTACATGATTCAAAACTAACTTATGATAAACACGTTGATAGTATAGTCAAAAAAGCCAACACGTCTATGGGATTTCTGTTAAGAACTAGCTACCAGTTCTCTAGTATCAAAGTTATTAAAATTCTTTATTGCGCATATGTGCGTAGCATACTCGAGTATTGCTCACAGATATGGAACCCGCAGTATGATGTTTACATTAACAGGCTAGAGTCGATACAACGAAGATTTTTGAAGCACTTACAATTTAGGTGCAAGAAATACGATGCTGATTACGAATCAAGATGTAGGAGACACCATATGTTACCTCTTTATGAATGACGTAAAATAGCGGATATTGCCTTATTAACTAAAATTGCGCAATGCCAGGTAGATTCTCCACAGCTCTTGTCTAAGATAAGTCTGAAGATTCCTTTAAGATCCGTGAGACAACCAAGACATCTTAATGTTTCACATAGTTTTACAAAATATAGGCAAAATTCATTTTCATCAGATCAGCAAACCTAATGAATAGACTGGATGGCGTTCCCGATTTAGATATTTTTAACATTTCCCCAATTGCTTTAAAAGGTTATATTACAAAGGAATGGTTCGATGCGATTTCTTAATTGTTGTGAATTGCTTATGTGCAAGTAGCAAAAACGCAGATTGATAAACTTTCTAGTTACAATATGCGAAAACAACTAAAATGGTGTGTAGCATTTATAGTAAGTTTTAATTTATCAAGCTATGTATCACTGTATGTTTTCCGAATAAAATAAAATAAAATAAAAATAAATGTGATCACCGTGGCACGCCTTTTGTTAGGTTTATAGACCAAAGTAACATTGTATATGACTTTTTGAATTCTGAAATTACATAGTGTAGTATGATTTTCATTTTAGCCGGGACATTTTCCCGGTAAGAGTACAACACATTAATCCAATCTCTTGCATTATGATGATATTAATTTATACTTAATGGGAAAGGCAAAGCACTTTAGTTCATACAGCCAGGTCTGATGCACGTCTACTCTGTTCCACGTCTCCAACTACACTCCTCTCTTGCGTTAGTTGTGGTAGTGTCAAATATTTTTTTAATCACTTTATCAACAGTATCACATGACATTTACATCATAGCACCGTCAATTAACACTTACTGCATAGCTAATTAAAGATAAACTACACAGATAATATAAACATAGAAAGTTTTACAAATATTTTACTAATTGTAACGAAGTTGGCAGTAAAATAGCATTAATAAATTAAATAGAAAATAATATAAAATAAAGAAATTGAATAATCACTGCATTTCTTTTTCTGAAAAATGAAGTCCATATTAGATTACCATCACTAGTCTGAGTGGCTTGGGTTCGATTTAATACACGGTTTTTATTAGCTTGACCTGTACGTCTGTATGAATGTGTGTATTGATTATGTGAGATAGTTAATGGCAGCTGTGGTAAATATAATTATGAGATTTTTTTGTTATTGCTCTAGTGATTTTGAGAAGATCGAGAGGCATAAATACTGCACATAATAACTGCCGGCCTTTAAGGATATTTGGGGGACGGGAGAGAGGATGAGGAGGAGGGATGGGGAAGGGGGAAGTGGGCCTCCCGAACGAAACACAGAAGAACAAGATGCCTCTACTTCACGCCGGTATTCTGCGAGGTCGTGGTACAACCCCGGTCGTGTCGGCCCATTCGAGCAGCAGCATTAGCCGCCGCTTGGCTCTAACACGTATGAGCCAATAAAAGGGCGAAGACTATTGTGTGTATATTAGTTTTTAAAATATATTATACTCCCCTTAATTTGAAGTGCAATTCGGATTTAACATTAATACTGATAGGCACTGCCCACTAACAAACGCGCAAGCAAGACGAGATCGCACTTAACGTTGCACTTCATTGAATGTTAAAACAACAAATCAACAAACCTTCAAATGTTCTAACTATTACGTAACCGCAAGAAGTTGTTTCGCATTTTATTTTTATTAATATAAGAATAACAATCGATCTACCAAGGGGCAGTAATGTTGTCTGTATTATCAGCTACTCTATAACAATGAATAGTCACAAGATCCCCTAAATAAGTTCCCCGTTTCTATATATTTCTATATATAATTCGCAAGAAATACAAAATTATGCTCATGGATGGATCTGTAGTAGAATTAAAATGATCGACAATCAGTAAGCTGAAGTAGACATGCTATGTCATACGGACCATGGAGTCGATAATACTGAGAGAACATATGACTTCATCAACGAACTCCTGCCGGGAGCAGTAATGACCGATGGAGCGATGACATGCCCAAATGTGCAGTAACTCGATGGACATAGGGAACTTAGGAACGTATTTTGTATAGGGAAAATCGATTTTCAGCAATGGAATTCATTGGATGGGCTGCTGTTAATTATGATCTAATAATGAGTAGCAAGAAGTATGTAGAAGAAGTTTCTCCATGTTTGCATGCATTTGTAAGCTTTATTGACAACCTACAAAATAAAGATTCGGTAAAACGTTGCTTTGTTTCATAAGTATGCTCATACGATGAACCAAAAGTAGGTACAAAAACCGATTTTACGCAAGTTATCGATAATATTATCGATTCCACGTTTACCTCCAACGCTAGTGATGGACGCGTACGTGCTTTACGACCGTTACGAGGATCACGTTAACGAGCCATCTTTATGTTAATAGGGAAACCATGAAACTAAATACGAAATAAAGAAAAGTTTAAATAATTATTGTGTCTTATCACACCTGACTCATCATCAAGGCTTTCTTTCATGAAACGAGACCTGAACTGAAACTTACGTTTCGTACGCTGAAGGACGAAAAGCGGGGACTCAATACCTAGCTAGGAAGCATTAATAGCATCATAGTTTTGGGGGTAGATAACGCATCTAGATGCTCATCTGATGATAAGCAATTACCGACACCTACGTACATCTGCAACACCAGTGGAGTTGCGGGTGCGTTGTCGGCCTTTAAGCCTCTTTGGGGAAGAGGGAGTAGGGAATGGGCCTCCGGTTACTTCATTCACCGAACGAAACGCAGAAGCAAAAAATGTCTCCACTTCACGCCGGTATTCTACGGGGCCTTGGTGCTACCCCGGCCGTCACTGCCCATTCGTGCACCAGCAAAAGTCACCGCTTGGCTTTACCACGTTTAAATCCAGGGTGATAGGTGAAATTAAAAAGCTGGATTAACTTTCTGGAAGTGGTGTAAAACCTACATCTAAGCCTGAACGCATCTACATCTGATATCCTCATTGCGTTACCTTATTACCTTACCTTATGTTTATAAAAAAAAAAGACAAAATGGGTGCGCATGCGCTCTTGCAAATTTC
Source organism: Bhutanitis thaidina (assembly GCA_029286595.1). Lineage (NCBI taxonomy): Eukaryota > Metazoa > Arthropoda > Insecta > Lepidoptera > Papilionidae > Bhutanitis > Bhutanitis thaidina. Next base: position 11,882,792 of record JAGSMS010000013.1, read on the forward strand.
TGCGGAATTGTATAAATTTATACTATGTCGTCGTACGATTTGAAAACGCATCCTTAAAATATGTCAACCTCGGGTGTAATGTTTTATGTTAATAAAGTGGGTAGATGGTGTAAGGCGTAATCCTTCCTTCTTTTTGTTTACACGAACGTGGTGCACAAATGCGGTTCTGGGCGACGAAATAATGACGAAAAATCCTTCCGAATTTGATGGCATCAAATCCCACATGCTTGTGATAGATAGCAAGGAGTATCACTTGTGCGCGGGCACCGGCACCGTGACTGCGACAATTTCTTGTAAAATATAAAGCTTGTTTAATTATTTCAGACCTAAAAGCGTACGTGTTGTTCCACACGGCCCTGTAAAAAGTTACTTTACTTCTCGCTGGTCACCCTAACCGTACGATCTCTATCCAAGATCAAGTGCGCAGCTTGTATCTCGAACGTGACGTACGCGCCGACGGAGCGCATTAGAATTCACTTAAGTGTACAATTCTAATCTCAAATCTGCTGTACGTATAAATAAAACAGTAGGTCACTGGTTGGAGTGTGCTCTGCGTGGTTGAGGACGAGAAAGGTATAATAGATCAGAGAACAAAACGGTTAACCGTTGGAGACGATATCTAGATAGAGATAACACCTGATTGGAATTAAATATGAGCTCTTGTAGTGCTCGTACTTTCGATTAACCTACAGGTGAAGTTGGATTAGTTTTCATCACACCTAGGTATTCTTATACTCTAGCAGATGAGGTCAATAAATATAAACAAGCTTTCACCATCGTCTACCCAACTCTGAGGTGGTTAGAGGTCTAGTCACTATGTATATATAATTGTTTATTTATATTTATAATGTGAATGTATTTCTCTAGTATGTGTATATTATTATTTTATGATTATTTTAATTTAATTTATAAATATTTTTAACAATCCTGTCCATCCAAGGTTCTCTGGAAGAGATCACTTTTAACGATAAGACTGCCCATTGTACTACCTCTCATGCTTAATTAGGTTTTGTATTATTTTTTGCTATGTTTTTCTTTGCTGTGCAATAAAGCGTATTATCTACATATCTATCTAGACTCATTTCGTCAGAGCTCATTTGGAATAAGGTGACAGATGGTGAGCCCATAATATATAATTTTTTGTATGTATGTATATATGTTAGAATGGATTTAATTTGAAAACAAATTGACGGACCCGTATAGGACAACAACATAAAAATCAGGATCAGATGCAGGAGGCTCAGGACCGTGCTTTGTAGCAATATTTTGTATAGGAAAATCGATTTTCAGCAATGGAATTCATTGGATGGGCTGCTGTTAATTATGATCTAATAATGAGTAGCAAGAAGTATGTAGAAGAAGTTTCTCCATGTTTGCATGCATTTGTAAGCTTTATTGACAACCTACAAAATAAAGATTCGGTAAAACGTTGCTTTGTTTCATAAGTATGCTCATACGATGAACCAAAAGTAGGTACAAAAACCGATTTTACGCAAGTTATCGATAATATTATCGATTCCACGTTTACCTCCAACGCTAGTGATGGACGCGTACGTGCTTTACGACCGTTACGAGGATCACGTTAACGAGCCATCTTTATGTTAATAAAGTGGGTAGATGGTGTAAGGCGTAATCCTTCCTTCTTTTTGTTTACACGAACGTGGTGCACAAATGCGGTTCTGGGCGACGAAATAATGACGAAAAATCCTTCCGAATTTGATGGCATCAAATCCCACATGCTTGTGATAGATAGCAAGGAGTATCACTTGTGCGCGGGCACCGCACCGTGACTGCGACAATTTCTTGTAAAATATAAAGCTTGTTTAATTATTTCAGACCTAAAGCGTACGTGTTGTTCCACGGCCCTGTAAAAGTTACTTTACTTCTCGCTGGTCACCCTAACCGTACGATCTCTATCCAAGATCAAGTGCGCAGCTTGTATCTCGAACGTGACGTACGCGCCGACGGAGCGCATTAGAATTCACTTAAGTGTACAATTCTAATCTCAAATCTGCTGTACGTATAAATAAAACAGTAGGTCACTGGTTGGAGTGTGCTCTGCGTGGTTGAGGACGAGAAAGGTATAATAGATCAGAGAACAAAACGGTTAACCGTTGGAGACGATATCTAGATAGAGATAACACCTGATTGGAATTAAATATGAGCTCTTGTAGTGCTCGTACTTTCGATTAACCTACAGGTGAAGTTGGATTAGTTTTCATCACACCTAGGTATTCTTATACTCTAGCAGATGAGGTCAATAAATATAAACAAGCTTTCACCATCGTCTACCCAACTCTGAGGTGGTTAGAGGTCTAGTCACTATGTATATATAATTGTTTATTTATATTTATAATGTGAATGTATTTCTCTAGTATGTGTATATTATTATTTTATGATTATTTTTAATTTAATTTATAAATATTTTTTAACAATCCTGTCCATCCAAAGGTTCTCTGGAAGAGATCACTTTTAACGATAAGACTGCCCATTGTACTACCTCTCATGCTTAATTAGGTTTTTGTATTATTTTTTTTGCTATGTTTTTTCTTTGCTGTGCAATAAAGCGTATTATCTACATATCTATCTAGACTCATTTCGTCAGAGCTCATTTGGAATAAGGTGACAGATGGTGAGCCCATAATATATAATTTTTTTTGTATGTATGTATATATGTTAGAATGGATTTAATTTGAAAACAAATTGACGGACCCCGTATAGGACAACAACATAAAAAATCGGGATCAGATGCAGGAGGCTCAGGACCGTGCTTTGTAGCAATATTTTGTATGAGGCCTACGCGTAGACCTTAATCTAGTTAATCGTGTTCAAGAGACTAGGATATTCTAAATATATACCATCTTTTTCACCATAGCATGTGGTACTACCAGCTGCCTGACGGAGGAGACTGGCTGGAAAATCCATCCGACTGTGCGGAACCCAGATACCACTAAGGCTGTACGACGGCCACATAAAATGTAACCCAACAACAAGAGAGACAACCCTCGAACGATGCATATGACGACAAATGTCTTATAAAGTCTTGTTACTATACAGTAGTATAGTATACTATTATTAAGTAACTAGACCTTACAATATGTATAAGATAAAAATCAAATTATTAATAAAAGTACGTTTTATTTAACATTTAACGGAAAGGGTTGAAACATCACAATGACAAGACTCCGGGTTAATAAAATAAAGTTGTCAAATGGCAAAAATAATTGTTAGGATTTATTTGGCAACGGCACGAATGTCAAATCCGAAAAAACGTCAGGAATTAAAAAAAAAACGAAATTCACAATCTACCTCAATTTCCTACGAGACGGATAAGACCTATCCAAATAAACTAGAAAAGTGAAACATTACCTAAATTCAAAATATCGTCCATGCGTTTTCAAACATAATTGACACAGGCACAAACACCCAGACCTGTAGTGCTATTCTCTAACGTAATCATACGTGGCGGAGCTCGAGGTTGAAGCAGGCTCGAAATTGACAAGTAAAGTTGAGGCTGTGGGCGAGGCAGACAGTTTGTGCATAGCGAATACCGTTTTTCATATAAGAATTGTCAACCCTGAGTAGTTTCACCAAAAGCCGCAAATTATCGCGGCGCTAGTGCTGCGCGAGCAGACTTAAGTGAATACGAAAATGTAACTTGCCGCTTTTTTACGTTAAAGAATTGAAGAATTGGCAGCAGCATCTAGATATCAGTAGTATTTGTTTCGCGCAATAATCAAATATGATTGGCTCCTACGCATAGCTATAAAGCCAATCGCTTAGTCACTGCGCCAATCGAATCCATACAATTTGAAGGAAACAGTGCTCTACGCCAATTCTATTCTATAACGTATGCCACCAACAGACACATAATAAAAACAACGTTAACCCTTTATTTTATAAGAACATAACTTTATATCGATATCACGCATGCTCTTAACGAGTATTACCATGTTTACGTCGTCCGAGGGATCACTTTATGGCGGGCAATAAAACTGGCTTTATGGTCGGCGGTTCTCAATTATTTATAGTGTTCTTGCGTGATTACCGTGTAAATAAGATGCAGCGGGATCTTGCACGTCGTTTATAGTTATAAGTAATTAGGGCTTGCGTCGTCAAGGTTTTGTACTATTACATTATGCTTCTTCTTTGTTAAGTAATCTGGAAGTATCTATGGAAGTTCATTGATAGACATAGGCCTTTTCTTGAAAGACCATTCTAACTTTAACAAAAGTTGTTATGTTTTGTTAAAGTTAGCATGGCATGTATGGAAGATTTTGCCATTTGTCTGATCTTGTACCATCTGTCAAAAATTAGTTTAAGACCGACTCAATCTGCGTTATAATGCTTTGTTAATCAGCTTTACTTATATGAATATCAAGTACCTGGGCGATCGAGTATTGCTCGTTCAGCCTTCTAGTACAAGCACGCTAACGATGTAGAGCGGTGCCTTCTATTGTTGAGTAGCCAAATACTGATATCTCAATATTCCATTAGACGCATCACACCTACTAGGAAATTTAAACATTATCTAAATACAAAATTTCATCCAAATGGCAAGAGCCGTATCTGAGATCCTAATTATATTATGCAGGAATTGCTCGCTACATAATTTCGTGCGCCATTTTATTTAAAACAAGTTTAAGTCATCAGAATGGAATATTTAAACCATAAACATCGTAATATGCAGTCGTATAAAATTAATTGTTCTAAATCAATGTTAATGAGGACCGGTAATGTTCTATGCGTGTGTTATCTAAAGTTACAGCCGCGGTCGTAATGGCGCTTTGATGGTTTTCTATCGCAAAAGTATTATATTTATGTTGGAGCGCTAACTTTAAATCTTCAGTGTATCAGTGTTTGAGAAGTATCTGAGATTGGATAAACTGTCGTGACCACGGGACACTGTAAAGACTATTATGTCTTATGAAGGATCTCTCTAATCCAAGAATATGAATGAATGAATGAAGGAAAATAAATAATTTCACGTAATAAATTCCAATTTCGTTTGTCAACTGTCATTTTGCGTCAGTATAATACATTCTAAGCGCGCGACTTGCGGCACTATAGTATATCGCTAGTATTTGGGAGTTGTCGGACATCATTCATTTATATAACGTTATTAATGTAATAATGTTTGGTGATTGTGTGTATAATTATTAATGTATTGATCATTATTTATTAACGGAAAACACTGTTTCTTCATGGACGATGTGTTAGGTGGTCACCTCAACATCTAGTGGAAAATATGATATTTTGTTACCTTCATTTATTCCATTTAATTTATAAAAAAAAAAAATATGTTTATTCTGAATTTTTCAAAATGTTTCTGAAACACCTAATATCCGTAATCAAAAATCCCAAATCACTGCATAAATGCAGCGTTACGTTATACGTTCAGCGAAATTATGTTCGTTTTTCAGTCACTCTGTATTCTTTTATGGCCGGGTAATTGTTATCTAAATGTACACTTGAAATTCTTACAATGTTGGAGGTGCCAGATCCGAAGATCAAACAACCCGTTCCTCCCATGTGCTGTGTGCATGAGTTAAAGTTATGCATAGAATTAATTAAAGTTTGAAATGAAACTATTATTTACGGATTTTATGGCACAAAAACAAAATTAAACGCTATAAAATCCATAAATAACAGTTTAATTTCGAATGTTTAGTGTTCGCGTAAATGTAAGAAATCATCAATTAAAGCTGTTGAAAAACGAGACAAAAATTAGATTCGTTAATTTACATAACTATGAAACATTATGAAAAAAAAACGTCTGGCAGCCATTTTTAATTATCCCTAACTCTGCTATATTGCCGTTTTTGCACGTGGAGAATAATTACAAACTGCATTCACCTTGATCACGACCTTCCGCTGCAGCCAGACAACGCGTCTCTACATAATATTACCTACTAGAAAATGATGGTAGGTATATTCATGACTGATAATCGTTTATTAAAAACCATTTCGTAATGTGTGAGTAGGAACTATGTTCTTTAGGTGGTTTTTCATTTGCATTTGATTTACAATAAATTAACACCGACGTAGGTAATACAATTAAACTGTCTAATAAAAATGAAGGAATTACAGACTTTGTTGTGTGCTGTTGGGTACTGGGTGTAAGGGGAGGATATACGATATCTTTTTGTCTAAAGGCAAACGTCACTTGAACGTGGTGCGCCCTGCTGGCATACAAACCAGGGCTCTGGCGATCGAATGATGACGGAATATCGATTCGAAGTTGCCGAACCCAAACATCACAGACTAGTGATGGGGAGCATCACCAGTTTGCGGGTACCGGCACTCACGCCAGGTGGAGAACCAACTCCAACTTGTGCTTTATGAACTTGAGGCTGAGCTGTGCAATTAGCTCACACTGCTCCCTGGATGCCTCGAAGAAAGGAGGGGACAATTCGAAAGAAATAATAGCTATCGTTTATAAAAATACCCAATTGAAATCTGAAATGTCATGTATTAAAGGATAGAGACCAGCCATAGGGAACGTTCAATGAGTTTGGCCAGTGTGGAAGGGAGTACGGGGAAGCCCTCACACTCAATTCAGCATTTCAATTACAATTGCACCCAAACTATATAACTAACTGTGCTACACTACCCCGCTCGTCCAGCACGGCGAGTCCGGCCCAACCTTCCAAGATGGCAACGTATGGAGGCTTTTGCTGGCGCTTTTCTTTGAGAAACAGAGGAATCAAATATGATGTAGTATTAGGCGGTAGTATGAATTTCTAGTTGTGGGTGAATTGACTCTTTCCCACTTGACCATCGAAAAATGTTGACTTCACACACATATATACCGATATGCGAATAACCTGTGTTAGGGTTCGATCCCTATTCCAGCACCACTAAAAACGCCATGTGGTATTGGCGTAGGTATCTGCCACCATTATTCTTCCCGTGGGTGTCGTAAGATTCGCGACTAAGGGAGATGCCTAGAAAATCGTAATGTTAACCGACACATGGCGGGATGACCATCTCGAAAAATATCAGACCAAAATTAAGCAGACCGGTGACGGGCAGCAGCGTCTCCGGCGCTAGGTGTTTGGTACTGCGATCGCCGTACCACCAGCCGCCAATCAGCCATGGCGATTATAGTAAATCCTCCTTATGAGAGAGGGCTATGTCCTGCTGTGGACTATTTAGAAAGAAAGAAAGAAACATTTATTGCACAAATACGCCACTTGATAACAAAACAAACATTGCAACACATTCAATCAAACAGTTATTTACACAAACAGTGTTTAACGTTGCCTCCTCTAGACGCGTTGCGTGGCGCATGGGGCAAACAGACCACACTCAGCTTAATGGTGCAGTTGAGACTACAGCGCTGGTTTTCAGTGGGCCGTATTTAAGGTAATTTCAATTTGATTGAAAACAGATTTTAAAAAAAAGGCACAAGCTGTATAATATTTTGCAATAAAGTAAACATAACTACTACATGCTAATGTAACAAACACAACAATCACTAATAGTTCTCTGAAACTTACCTGTGATTTAACTAGATGGCGTTAGGAGTTCTACATTTCTACATTTATAGTTTCACATATTGATCTAGAAGTTAAAAATTTTAAATTATTTCCGTTATATATCTATGTACCTATATTTACCGACAAATCATTGGTTACTGCAAATTAGAAGTAATATAATTCAATTAATTTACATACCTATATATAACTAAGGTAACCGACATAGCCGTAAAGATCAGCAAGCTGAAGTGGCAATGGGCCGGCCACATGGCTCGCAGAACTGACAACCGCTGGGAAAAAAAGGTTCTCGAGTGGCAGCCACGTACAGGCAAACGCAGTGTAGGACGACTCCCCACAAGATGGAGTGACGACCTGCGCAGTGTTGCTGGAAGTCGATGGATGCAGGTGGCTCAGGACCGAGCTTCGTGGCAATCTTTGGGGGAGGCCTATGTTCAGTAGTGGATTTCTGATAGGCTGAAATGATGATGATGATGATATATCAGGCCATGGACCAGTTCAATAAAAGAACATGCTCGTACATACATACATATCGTCAAGGGTTTTTTATGGGAAAGGCGGCAAAAAGCAATCGGTTCACCTGATGGTAAGTGATTACCTTCGCCCACGTACGGTGCTGCAGGTGCGTTGCCAGCCTTTAATTGGTGGCCAGTATTTGGGAAATGGGAGGAAGGATGAGGAGGGAGATGGGGAGGGGGAGTGGGCATCCGGCTACCTCATACTCACTGAACGAAACGCTGAAGCACAAGATGCCTCTACTTTACGCCGGTATTGCGGAGCAGCAGCAAAAGCCGCCGTTTGGCTCTACTACGTACAAAACGACCCCCGCGTGGGTGACCACGCATCTGCCTTGTCACCTTGCCTCGCCTGAGGACTAAGAAGGAATGTCACAGAGCTTGTAACTGTTACTTTTAAACAGGAAGACAAGAGTCGTTGCACTGCTGATTAGTGACCGAAATAGGTAAGAAGTAGGGGGTGGCACCTTAGCATACAGCTCCCAGGCAGGAAAGGACACGTCATCGAGTTTAATTAAGAATGGTGTGCTTCTAATTATGTATTTACTGCAATATGGCTTAATTTCAACCAAGGTTGAATTCCGTAAATATGAATAGAATATTATCCTTTGATTTTTTCCATACATACATTATGCAGGTACGAGTACGTCGTGTCATTTAGAAGGATCTCGATCGTAACATGCGGTGTGTACATCGTCTCGAAAACAAGAACATTCCGTTTACAAGGCTCTATTTGAACATAATATGAAACCGAGTTTGAGCCTCCAACTTCGCTAGTTTGGAAACACGCCAACTTCGCATCTCTTACTCGATTTTGAACGTTCAATCGTTATCTAAAGAATATATTATCATTAATCTAATCATATCTAAAATCTATGTATGAATTTTAATATTGAAAATGTACAATAAAGTTCTTTTTCTCGTTTAATTCGTCTATGTTCAAGAGCTGGCTTCTGTTTCTCGCCAATTGGCCAGCTGTATCAACCAGACGCGAATATGTTTTTTTTTTTTTATGAAAAAATAGGCCTGCGTTTGACCTCAATCTTGCCCGATGGAAAGCGAAGATGAGGCCTAGATGTCTGTTCACTTTGGCCTTGAAGATATCCAGGTTATAGGCCTCCGGAAAAACCGACCTCGGCAGAGAGTTCCACTCCTTAGCCGTCCGCACAAAGAAAGAAGAGGCAAACCGCCTCGTGCGTAATGGAGGAATGTCTACAACATAAGGGTGGAACTTCTCGCCGCGTCTAGTCGTTCGGTGATGGAAAGGGGAAGAGGGTATTAGGTTATGCAAAACCTCCGCACACTCTCCGAAATGAATTCGATAAAAAACCGAGAGGCAGGCCACTCGTCTACGGTGTTCGAGGCTTTGAAGTTTTGCCTCTACTAGTGAGTCACTGCCTATGATCCTCTTCGCTCGGCGCTCCAACCAGTCCAAAGCATCAAGCTGATGTTTAGGCGAACCATCCCAGAGATGGGAACAGTATTCCATGCAAGAACGGACTGGTGCTTTGTATAGATTTAAGAGGTGCTCCGATGTGAAGTACCGTCTCACCCCCGATAGGATACTAAGTTTTTTGGCAGCAGTGTTTGCTATGGACTCGATGTAACGACCGAAATTTAGGTTAGAAGAGAGATCTAGACCTAAGAGCGCAAGACGGTCATTTACCGGAACGGAGACATTCCGGAAAGTCGGAGTCAGTTGGAATGGACTCCGTTTCGCCGAAAAAAGACAAGCCTATGTTTTAGAGGGGTTAAACTCGACCAAATTGGCATCACCCCATTGGGAAACAGCCTCCAAAGTCGAGTTCACCCCCTCAATCATCGATTCTCTGAAAGACTGGACTTTTGCCCCAGACTTCGCATCGGACAAGTATCTCCCCGAGACTGTGCTGTCATCTGCATACCCAAAGATATCGGATGTTACCAGCAGGTCGTTGATGTGCAGCAAAAAAAGAGTCGCGGAGAGCACAGACCCCTGAGGCACACCGGCATTAATATCATGGAGATCGGATGAGGCGCCATTAACGACAACCCGAATCGATCTGTTCCTCAGGAAATCCCCGATCCAGATGCAAAGCTCGGGAGCAATACCATATGCCGGAAGCTTGCCAATGAGACTTGCGTGCCAGACCCTGTCGAAAGCCTTAGAGATATCAAGAGACACGGCAAGAGCTTCACCGTGTCTCTCAATGGCTTCGCTCCAGTGGTGAATAGCATACACAAGAAGATCCCCAGTAGATCGGCCTCGACGAAACCCGAATTGACGGTCACTGAGGAGGTCGTTGTCCTCCAGGTATGCAAGGAGGCGGTTGTTTAAAACGCGCTCCATAACCTTACAGAGTATGGAGGTGATTGCGATAGGTCGGTAGTTGGCAGGGTCGGCACGACTTCCTTTCTTAGGTACAGGTTGGACATTGGCAATCTTCCAGGACTTCGGAACTTGACCAGTCCTCAGGGACAAGCGATAGAGGCGAGTCAGAACAGGAGACAACTCAGGCGCACATGACCGCAAGACAATGGCAGGAATGCCGTCAGGCCCACTAGCCTTATTCACATCTAGAGTTCTGAGTATTTTGAGTACCTCTTTTGCCGAATGTGTACCTCAGGCATTGCAGAGTCACAACGAGGTAGCAAAGGTGGGCAGTTATCAGCTGCATCTAGTTGTGAATTCTTCGCAAATAGAGAGGCAAACATGTCTGCTTTCTCTTTGGCGGTGTGAGCTAATGAGCCATCAGACTTCTGCAATGGCGGGAAAGAAGACCGGCAGAAATTGGCTTCGACCGATTTAGCAAGAGACCAGAAAGCTTTACTCCCGGATGGGTAAGACGCTAGTTTGGCTCCAATACGGCCAATATGGTCGAAGCGGGCCTTGCGGAGAGCACGTTTGCAGGACTTAGCAGCACTATTGTAGGCTCTTTTCAGTTTCGGGACATTCGGTGCCTTGCGGGCTCGAGCATCCGCCCACTCTTGGTAAGCTGTTTGCTTTAGTATAAAGTAATTTAATGGCACAAATGCGTAGTTCTCATAGTGCATAGTCTAGGGGGCGTAAAAACCTGTCATCACATTTCCTTATTTGTTTATTTAATTAATTTATGTACACACAAGTTATTCGGAAAAAAAAGTAATGTGATAGGAGGAAATGGTCTGTACAAAGGTACTGCCTATTTCTTAAGAAATTTCTTCCAACAGACCTGCTGCCGGAGAATAGTTAGTTAAGGGTAGATTGAGCGCATAAAATACTAAAAAAAAGTAAACATACATATATGCAAAACGTTCTATACACCTACTTATACGTAAACATATGCAAAAATATATACTTGAATATATACATAAATATATACGTAAATTCCCAAAATTAAATAAAATTATACATAATAGATTTCTTCTCGTTTTTAAGAGGCATCTGACAGAAAAGCTCATGCCAATCTCCGCCAAACTTCACATTCCCCCAGAGCGGCGAGAAATGGGTTGCGGAGACTCGGCTACACCGATTCTTGCTAAGTCTGGTTGATTACGGTAAATCCTACAATTGATTATTAAGAGCCTTTTATGCAACACAAGGTACCGCTACCCGTTACGGCTTTGGATACCTAACCTTCACTTTATTATATGTTTAAGTCCGTTAGAAATAACAGACAGTATGTGGGTGTTTATTTGTGTGTTTACACTCAATACTGAAAGTGACTAGGCTTAACACCACAAGCTAGAACAAAATATATACAACAAAATTAGGAAACGCTTACTTACAAAAGGTGTCGGACGCCTACTACAGACTATTACAATAGAATCAAGTCGTGTTATACAGAGGTTAGGTTGCTTCAAGCCTTTCCGTTCTTGAAAGGGTTGTAGCTTGTTGCTCTGTACGCAGCTTCATTAGCATACGCAATAAGGAAGTAAATGTTTGTTTTATTCATCGAAATCGCAGCCTCGAAACGTCTCGGAACAATCGGTGTTGCCAGCACTATGTTAATTAATTAAAACAACTAACAGTTTTGTTTAACCAACACACGAGCAAATAAAATTTTCATTATAATGATAATTAATGCTGTACCATACTTTACCTTATGAGTCTGTAAATAGTTCACTGTGGGACCTCTACCACAAGGAGGATTTGTAATAATCGTCACGCTCGGTAAGCGTATTGGTGACCGCAGGACCTGACCCCTCGCACCCCAGACGCCGCTGTCCGTAAACGGTCTGCATAATTTTGGATTGGTATTTGACGAGATTGTTTTCCCGCCATCTGTCGGTAGCGATTGCGATTTATTAGGTTTTTCCTTAGTCGCCTCTAACGATTCTAACGGGAAGAAAGGCAGCGGCAGATTCTTATGCCAATATCACACTTTATTACTTATATTATAAATTCACACGTATTAATTATAAATGCATGCATATTTAAAAAAAAAATTTTAAATAAATAACGTTTGTTCGTATGCGTTAAGTGTATTTGTAATTTAGTTCTCATGACACAGGAATTCCTAGAATTCGCCGAGTGCAAAGCGCTTAAAATGTTAATTTAAATTGGCAATAATATTAACATTAATAGAACGCTTTATAATCATTAAACACTCAAAGTAAGTGTGTTGGTAAGTTTAAGATTGTGTCATGGTCTTACGACACGTCAAAATATTGCTCAAATGTAGGCTTGCAGCTACAGCAAAGCAAGCAAAAAGTGTAGCATACAAAAACAAAGTACCTACGTTTCTCATTTATGAAGGTTCGATTTAGGTTCCTTCTAACCTTCATAATATAACCCAAACTTGACATTGACTTATAGTTATAAATATTTTTTATCTGTGGTGTGGATAATGCCGAGCTGCCGCGACCTCGCGCTCAATGTCGAATGATTCCATTGAAGCTACTGTTGACAAACAAAGTTCGTTCCTGTGCTCAATTTGAATATTTCTACTCTTATATCTACACATATTATTAAAAGTAAATGTATTTAATGTCAACATATTATAATATTCAAATGTACATAAAATAAACCTGTTATTAAACTTTTTAAATATCATGAAATGACTATTAATATAAAGTTTAACAACACTTAATAATGTTAATGACTTTAAATTAAAAATGTTATTTAAAACATTGGTCGTCAAGTGTAGGTTACATAAAAAAGAAGAATAAAACACTTTGAAAGGGCAAGAGACTGACTGAAAAGATGCTCAATAGATTTTATATTTTTTTTTAGTTTTACGTGGGTAAAGGTGGTCGCACCTTCCAGTCGCCGAAGACGGTGACTGGTTACGTCGGGATCAACAATGAAGATGCCGAAGCGACTATAACTCCCACGGTAGATACGCTGTTGGTCCGGTGGCCTTTACATCTTCAGCGGTAGAGTCCAGCGAACAGATGGTCGGCGTGTTAAGAATTAATTTAAAATTGTCCTTTGGGACTTAACAGTCATTATATTTTTGTATAGTTCAGTTCATTGGAGTGGACGGAGATTACGAATTTTAATTTTGACACGACTCAGCTTAGTCAAATGGGTTTCCGGAACAATTTTGGCGTCTCCAGAAGAAAGAAAGTGCAACCTATACTTTTTACTAACATTCACACATGCACAACAAGGTACAACTAGATATCTGCGAATAGAAATTGATCATGAGATCATGACAGTAGGTAGTTCTAAACAAGTTATTTACAAAAAATCAAAACTTTAGGTACGATAAATACAACCATCGTTTAATTTTAGTAAACGACCCATAATTCTTAAATTTTTTTACGACACAGGATTTTATAACTTAAAAGAAAACAGTCAAAATTCATGTCCACGAATAAATTTTTATATTAAACATTAAAACACGTAATATTTTTTCTGTGATTATGACCAATCATCGTAATAATAACAAATTTTATTCGATAAGAAAAACTTGAGTTAAGAAGTCCTTGAATGTTAATCGCGAGGCTAGCACCCACACACGATGTTTACTTCCTCGCCAGAAACGTGTAGGGTTGGCAATTCAATAATAGTAATTAAACAAATTACACACACACGCACGCGCACATGAAATGGTACTTTTTTGATAAGCCTGATACCGTCCGGGACAGTTTAAGATATGGAGGATATTCATGTACGATACGTATATGTATGTAATTTCACTAAAGTCACCACAAGCTCTTCCCGTGAATGCCGTAAGAGACGACTAAGGAAAAGCTTTGAAAATCTCAATGGCTGCCGACAGATGGCGGAATAAACATCTCGAAAATTACAAGACCAAAAATAAGCAGAGCGATCATTGACAGCAGCATCTAAGGTACGAGGTCTGCTACTGCGAACGCCAATCTGATTGCCGAGCATGGCGATTATGGAGATCCTCCTTATCGGAGAGGTCTATGTCCTGTAGTGGACTATTTACAGGTAAAGATTGGCGGAAAGCAGACATTTTTATTTTGGAAGACAGGAAAGTTCTACTCGTGCCTAGTAATACTCCTTTGTTATGTGCCTCATAGTCTTCATGATGGAACAATATAAACTTCCCCGATTTGTCTTTCCCGATTCCTAAGGAGGCTTGTAATTTATGTCTCTTGGTTGTTTATTCTCACATTGTCATTCAACGCGTTGTTCGTTGATAAACATAGGCTGTTCTCGTCATAGTTGCCAAGTTTGTCCGGTACTTGGCAAATGTCAAGGATGCCGCGAGCCGGTCTTTGGTTCATCTTTTCACTTATACGATTCCTACGTTATCTATAAGGCTAAATGGGGTAACATTTTTCGCGTGCAGTTCCAAATAGGTAATTGTTCCGATCATATCAGACAACAAATTCTAGACATAAAATCTTTTTTTTTTAAATATTAGTAAGTTAGTTTTAGCATTAGCGCTTCGACTGGGTAGCAACCCTAGGGTCTATCTAATGAACAACACGTACATCTTGTTATCTTTTAAAATACGTACATCTTGTTATCTTTTAAAATAGCACGCTGTGTGTATATTGCACTAAAATTAGTACACGCATAAAAAATCAGGCTGTAATGAACCTACAGACATGAAAAGAACACATCGGACTTTTCGATGTAAAAATTAATAAATGGATAGTCTAGAAACGAACGAAGAAAAATCCAAAAAAAAAAAACAAGCGTAATGTCCATTAAGCAATCGATTTTGTTCCGCTGTCTGCCCGCGGGGGCCCAATGCCCTGGCGACTAGACGCGCGGCCCCCGTTGCCAGACCCTCGCCAGTGCGTCGCGGAAAGCTTTCCCCCCTGCCCGTTGCCAGACTAAGCGTGACACCCTAAAGCTAGGTAAGCTTTGTACTTTGCGTACAAAAATTCATTGCGTTTGCATGCATGCCATTCATTATTTGATATATATTTATTACATACATATTTAGTTTAGGTAATTCGGGTGTCGGGTTTATGCAATTTGATATATGTACAGTGAGTAATAAAGTGAACCGTGGTAGTTACTGTGTTAAATGCTAGTGTTTAGTGCTGTCGTGCTCGGCGGTTAATGAAAACATAGTGAAGAAACGTGCATGTCTGATAAATAATAAAATTATATTATTTTTGACGACTTGTGAAGTATGCCAATCCACAGTGGAGCGGCGTGGCGGACTCATTCCGGCTCCAAAAACCCTCTCAGATATACAAGAAGGAGGCCTTTGCCCAGCTGTGGGCACGGCTGCTGCTTTTAAGTCATTTATATTTAGTTAATTATTATGATATATTTTGATAGCTTCTACATTTTTCTGAATGTTCTTTGTCCACAGCCAATTTTCTTTGTACTACAATTTTTTTTCCATGTACATGCAATCTTTTTGTACCATGCACGTGCAAAGTAGAAACTAGAGATTAGGCATAGAATCCTAGAAATCTTGCATGGTTTCTGAAACACTCGGCTGTGTCAGACGAACAGACGCTCGTATAGTCTTATCGGGATTCCGTAGTTATTCTATTTACTTAAGATTAACGATAATAATATATTGATAATGTTCTGAACCTTCAAGACTACCTTACACTTTCAATTGTCTGAGTATAAAAAAATGGGCCAAATGCGAGTCGGGCCTCGCTATGTTAGGGTTCCGTGCATATGTCCAATTAACAAGTTAATTTTGGTCATACATTACAAACTACTTTAACAATCAAAGTTTGCAGTATTTGTTGTTTAAAAAAAGTATATGATTCATAATTTACAGAGATTCCAAATCTCTAACTAGTTTAATTCTTGAGAATAATCTAAAAACTAATGTTTTAGAATTAGAGTAGTCAATGAGCTCTAGACAGTGATACACCACAACTGGGTCAACATTCGACACCAAATACCCTAATTTTAGATTCGTTACTCATCTCATGTACGAGTTAGAGATACGTGACCTACGGACGGACAGAGAGACAGACGAATAGGTTCATCCTTTGGGTACGGAACCCTAATGAAATATAACAAAACATTAAAGCTAACTTTTGTGTCTTTTGTCAGTCATATATGGTTAGGTAAACTTTCAAACAATTGCAAGAGAAATCTTATGTTACAGCGCAACACGTGTGCAATAATATGGATAAGTACAAGGAAACGTAAATAAATGTATTATGCCATATTTAAGAGTTGCCGCACGGCGAGCCATAGACAAATGTTAATTTTGTCCCTACAAGGCAACCCGCGCCCGGATGAATGGAATACGCAGGTGTGGAGTGTGATTGTCTCTGGGAAACATGCCTTTGTATGATAAATAAAATACATTGTTTATGATTTTACATTCGACACAATGTCCACAAACGCTAAAAAGATTTATTGAGGAAGCGATACGTGACACAGAACTTTAATATTGCAAAAATTACAGGATAAAAAAAGGCAGAGTTTTTCACGTGTTGGCTTTTTTGGGAAAATGGGCAAATGCATATCTGTCACTGGAGGCAGAAATCGGCTGTGTCCTGTAAACCGGCTGATACCCAAAACGCTGTTAGCCATGACGACGACGATCGAACTCCCCGAAATATCACCGGACTTTTTCATTATACGATCCGACTTCCGCCAATCATTGCTAAAACACATCATTAGATGTTTCCCAATTTGTGTGGTAATTAAGTCTCTAGAAACAAAAACAACACCGTTTAATTCATCATACTGATGCCAGTGCAGATCAGCGGTTTTCATGTTTTTTTTTATTTTTTTTAATATTTATAAAGAGGTCTCCTCATGTTGTTCTCCGGTCGGATTCTATGCTAAATCACTTGCGTAGGTACTTAATTAAAGTGACTTTAAAATTAAAAATCTTTATTAATTATTTTAATTTCAGTTTGTAAAAGTAAAATGGTGGCCTAGTTAGTGGTCAGGGCGCTCGCTTTAATTTCATAGAGCGCGATAGACCTGGGCCCTGGGTCCCCGGTGCCCACTAAAATCGTCATTTCTTGAGAAAGTTTTGCCGACACTCACCACGCCGGGCAAGCGGGCTGGAGAACGCTGCGCTGCGCTGCGCTCGTACATCCTTAAGAGGGGCCCTTGTGTAGCTGCGACCCCCTTTAGTGGTTGTCAGAAGTCTTTCCTTCGCTAACAGAGGTCGGAGCGTGATACAGCAGGAGGCAGCAAATTCGGGTCGCACCAGCGACACCAGCGACGTTGCTCCTTCTGCTCGCGAAACTCTTCCGGCCAAGCTGTCAAGACCACGGACCCAACAGCGTATCTCTAATTCCGTGGGGTTTTTAGTCACTCCTGTACTTATTGCTGATCCCGACGCAACCAGTCACTGCATTCAGCGACAGGTAGCCCTACATACCTTTCCCCCACGAGACAGAAAATCATTAAATTGTTAACTTTGAAAATTATAATTTTATCTAGGCACTGATCTATGAACGGTTCCATTTTAACAATGCAAGTATTATCTTTGGACATTAAAAATTAAACAATATTATATACAATTCCGACGAAGAATGTTATTGTTACGACGTTAGCAACTTCCAATACCTTCGCCGGCAACAATACAAATTTAAAAATTCCAAAAATACACTTTACCACCCACGGATATTTCCACGAATGTTTATTTTAAATAAAGAATACAGTCGTAAACTTTACCGACAATAAGTAATGATAAACGCATGTTACGAATACCCTTCAATCCCTATTTCTCCAACCTAGATAGATAAGCAGCGGTCGAATGGTCCCTGTTCGTGGAAGGTGCGATAAGGAGGCTAAAAGGTAAGCACTTTGGCTTTGCCGATTGTCCTTACTGTTATCGCCCATTACGTAGCAATGCGCCGTGGCAGCACAGGTGCCGAGCCAATGCCTTATTTTTTTTCAGTTTTCTAGAAACGTGTTCTAAATAGCTAACTTCTTTTACCTGCGTCGTTCC
Organism: Bhutanitis thaidina; assembly: GCA_029286595.1. Taxonomy (NCBI): domain Eukaryota; kingdom Metazoa; phylum Arthropoda; class Insecta; order Lepidoptera; family Papilionidae; genus Bhutanitis; species Bhutanitis thaidina. Next base: position 11,901,092 of record JAGSMS010000013.1, read on the forward strand.
TCTTCTTCAGCTTGTTCACTGCTGAGCATAGACCTCTCCACGCCGGGCAAGCGGGCTGGAGAACGCTGCGCTGCGCTGCGCTGCGCTGCGCTGCGCTGCGCTGCGCTGCGCTGCGCTGCGCTGCGCTGCGCTGCGCTGCGCTGCGCTGCGCTGCGCTGCGCTGCGCTGCGCTGCGCTGCGCTGCGCTGCGCTGCGCTGCGCTGCGCTGCGCTGCGCTGCGCTGCGCTGCGCTGCGCTGCGCTGCGCTGCGCTGCGCTGCGCTGCGCTGCGCTGCGCTGCGCTGCGCTGCGCTGCGCTGCGCTGCGCTGCGCTGCGCTGCGCTGCGCTGCGCTGCGCTGCGCTGCGCTGCGCTGCGCTGCGCTGCGCTGCGCTGCGCTGCGCTGCGCTGCGCTGCGCTGCGCTGCGCTGCGCTGCGCTGCGCTGCGCTGCGCTGCGCTGCGCTGCGCTGCGCTGCGCTGCGCTGCGCTGCGCTGCGCTGCGCTGCGCTGCGCTGCGCTGCGCTGCGCTGCGCTGCGCTGCGCTGCGCTGCGCTGCGCTGCGCTGCGCTGCGCTGCGCTGCGCTGCGCTGCGCTGCGCTGCGCTGCGCTGCGCTGCGCTGCGCTGCGCTGCGCTGCGCTGCGCTGCGCTGCGCTGCGCTGCGCTGCGCTGCGCTGCGCTGCGCTGCGCTGCGCTGCGCTGCGCTGCGCTGCGCTGCGCTGCGCTGCGCTGCGCTGCGCTGCGCTGCGCTGCGCTGCGCTGCGCTGCGCTGCGCTGCGCTGCGCTGCGCTGCGCTGCGCTGCGCTGCGCTGCGCTGCGCTGCGCTGCGCTGCGCTGCGCTGCGCTGCGCTGCGCTGCGCTGCGCTGCGCTGCGCTGCGCTGCGCTGCGCTGCGCTGCGCTGCGCTGCGCTGCGCTGCGCTGCGCTGCGCTGCGCTGCGCTGCGCTGCGCTGCGCTGCGCTGCGCTGCGCTGCGCTGCGCTGCGCTGCGCTGCGCTGCGCTGCGCTGCGCTGCGCTGCGCTGCGCTGCGCTGCGCTGCGCTGCGCTGCGCTGCGCTGCGCTGCGCTGCGCTGCGCTGCGCTGCGCTGCGCTGCGCTGCGCTGCGCTGCGCTGCGCTGCGCTGCGCTGCGCTGCGCTGCGCTGCGCTGCGCTGCGCTGCGCTGCGCTGCGCTGCGCTGCGCTGCGCTGCGCTGCGCTGCGCTGCGCTGCGCTGCGCTGCGCTGCGCTGCGCTGCGCTGCGCTGCGCTGCGCTGCGCTGCGCTGCGCTGCGCTGCGCTGCGCTGCGCTGCGCTGCGCTGCGCTGCGCTGCGCTGCGCTGCGCTGCGCTGCGCTGCGCTGCGCTGCGCTGCGCTGCGCTGCGCTGCGCTGCGCTGCGCTGCGCTGCGCTGCGCTGCGCTGCGCTGCGCTGCGCTGCGCTGCGCTGCGCTGCGCTGCGCTGCGCTGCGCTGCGCTGCGCTGCGCTGCGCTGCGCTGCGCTGCGCTGCGCTGCGCTGCGCTGCGCTGCGCTGCGCTGCGCTGCGCTGCGCTGCGCTGCGCTGCGCTGCGCTGCGCTGCGCTGCGCTGCGCTGCGCTGCGCTGCGCTGCGCTGCGCTGCGCTGCGCTGCGCTGCGCTGCGCTGCGCTGCGCTGCGCTGCGCTGCGCTGCGCTGCGCTGCGCTGCGCTGCGCTGCGCTGCGCTGCGCTGCGCTGCGCTGCGCTGCGCTGCGCTGCGCTGCGCTGCGCTGCGCTGCGCTGCGCTGCGCTGCGCTGCGCTGCGCTGCGCTGCGCTGCGCTGCGCTGCGCTGCGCTGCGCTGCGCTGCGCTGCGCTGCGCTGCGCTGCGCTGCGCTGCGCTGCGCTGCGCTGCGCTGCGCTGCGCTGCGCTGCGCTGCGCTGCGCTGCGCTGCGCTGCGCTGCGCTGCGCTGCGCTGCGCTGCGCTGCGCTGCGCTGCGCTGCGCTGCGCTGCGCTGCGCTGCGCTGCGCTGCGCTGCGCTGCGCTGCGCTGCGCTGCGCTGCGCTGCGCTGCGCTGCGCTGCGCTGCGCTGCGCTGCGCTGCGCTGCGCTGCGCTGCGCTGCGCTGCGCTGCGCTGCGCTGCGCTGCGCTGCGCTGCGCTGCGCTGCGCTGCGCTGCGCTGCGCTGCGCTGCGCTGCGCTGCGCTGCGCTGCGCTGCGCTGCGCTGCGCTGCGCTGCGCTGCGCTGCGCTGCGCTGCGCTGCGCTGCGCTGCGCTGCGCTGCGCTGCGCTGCGCTGCGCTGCGCTGCGCTGCGCTGCGCTGCGCTGCGCTGCGCTGCGCTGCGCTGCGCTGCGCTGCGCTGCGCTGCGCTGCGCTGCGCTGCGCTGCGCTGCGCTGCGCTGCGCTGCGCTGCGCTGCGCTGCGCTGCGCTGCGCTGCGCTGCGCTGCGCTGCGCTGCGCTGCGCTGCGCTGCGCTGCGCTGCGCTGCGCTGCGCTGCGCTGCGCTGCGCTGCGCTGCGCTGCGCTGCGCTGCGCTGCGCTGCGCTGCGCTGCGCTGCGCTGCGCTGCGCTGCGCTGCGCTGCGCTGCGCTGCGCTGCGCTGCGCTGCGCTGCGCTGCGCTGCGCTGCGCTGCGCTGCGCTGCGCTGCGCTGCGCTGCGCTGCGCTGCGCTGCGCTGCGCTGCGCTGCGCTGCGCTGCGCTGCGCTGCGCTGCGCTGCGCTGAAGATGGTACTCCCTCATCCCCACCCATCATTAGCCTGTGGGATTTTGATTCGGCATAGTCGAATGGGTTTTTCGCCACCAGTCGATAGGCAAAGCATCGTTTGTTAGCCATCAGGGCTTGCACAGCGTGCAGGTGAGGTAGACCTTGGGAGATAACAAAATATTAATATATTTTAAAAAAATAAGCTCTCGGGAGCATTTACCCATTTATACAGTACTAAGTGACAGGTGGTGACCCTGTCACCGTCTTAGTGCCCAAGCCATCGCACATAAGTTTCGAAACACATTGGTACGAGCTTTAGGGCTCGTACCAATGTGGCATATCGCAATCGAACTCACGTCTCCTGATTTGCAGGCAGATTCCCTAACCACTCGGCTATTATGGCTCTATTAAATTATTAAACAAATAGAGATGATTTTTTTTTTATGGAAAAGGCGGCAAACGAGCAATAGGTTCACCTGATGGTAAGCGAATACCGTCGCCCACATACATCTGCAACACCAGAGGAGCTACAGGTGCGTTGCCGGCCTTTAAGGGTTATTTGGGGGATGGAAGGGAGGATAAGGAGTTGAATAGGGGAGGGCCTCCGGTTACCTCACTCACCGAACGAAACGCAGAAGATGCCTCTACTTCACGCCGGTATTCTGCGAGGTATCAATCCGGTCGAGCCGGCCCATTCGAGCAGCAACTAAAGCCGCCGCCTGGCTCTACCACATTAAATGTATATTAAGATAAATTATATGTATTGGGTACTATGGTACAAGAAATAATTAATAGTAATATATGACGACCGCGTAGCTTAGTGGTTAGCGTACCTGATTGCCGAGCAACGGGTCCTGGGTTCGAATCCCAGCCGAAATCATCATTGAATATGGGAAGGTAAAGACGAGCTAGTGCCTCAGTGTTTGCGCGCACACTTACAGCACTATAATATCTCCTGCGCAGTTGACAACTGCCGATAGCATTCGGTAGTCGGTGTCGCTGTGGTCGAAATCGCTCAGGGGGATGATGAGATATTATGGTGATGATAATCATCATAATATATTAATATTATGATGATGATTGTAATTGTTAACATTCTTGGAAAGAGGTCTTATAGTTGTGCATAATCATTTTAAACAGTCTTGTTGTGGATAGTGAGTCTAACGTGAATAAATCGCAAGTGCTGAGACTTCAAACTTATCTCGCTAAATACTCTGCCGATTTAGATAACGGGCGAAGATAACTGATAACGTATCTTGGTGTTTCCACAAGTGATGATTATAAGGAAAAACAAATATATCATTTTGTTTACAGTTCGTAAGAATTTAAAAAAATTAACACGAAATTCTTTAACTAACGTAAAGAGGAATTCGATTTGTTAAGATGCATTCAACGTCTTCGAACAATCTTCCTCCTCTGTGGGTTTCTCGGCCGCGTGCCAGATACTGCAGGGTCATTGACAAACATCTGAAATTTCGTAATTCTTTTGTCAGATTACATTCGTTATATTCTGACATGACGTGTATATTAAAATTGATTTGTATGTCACAAAAACTCGTTACGAGGCTGGGATTAATAATTAATATTACAATAACAAATAATTATTAAACGAGGAAAGTCAAACGCGAATCTATTGAAGCAAACGTTAGTAAATTCAGTCCATTTATTTACTGAAATAGGTAACTACAGTTGGAAATCACCATCGTTGGCAACCATTCTTAGTTCTCTAGCAGACAGGCAAGTCCTGCAATGCGTACATAGCATAGACAGCTTATGAGATAAGATCGAAGGAAGGATCAGATATGCATCATTCCTGCAGGCATATCACGGGCAGAGGAAGCCCTTTTAGGACCCAAAGCGAATTTTATTTGATTCCTTTCGTTTTTGTTTAGGTGTTCTTGTCTATTCTATTCAAAGTAAAAATCGCCAAATGGTGTTTGACAACCGTTGGGGAAAAAAGGGTCTCGAGTGGCAGCCACGTACAGGCAAACGCAGTGTGGGACGACCCCCCACAAGATGGAGTGACGACCTGCGGAGTGTTGCGGGAAGTCGATGGATGCAGGTGGCTCAGGACCGTGCTTCGTGGCAATCTTTGGGGGAGGCCTATGTTCAGCAGTGGACTTCTGATAGGCTGAAATGATGAATTTGGCCGTGATTTTGATCCGAGATAACGCTGAAATAACGCTGAATGTTTCCAGATCTCCCACTGGCCGATGACGACGGCGACAACTGTCAACTACTATCGGCAGTTGCCAACTGCGCAGGTGCAGGTGCAGGCGCAGTGAAGTGTGCGCGCGAACTCAGAGGCACTCACCCGTCTTCACCTACCCGTATCCGATGTAAAGCTAATGCGATAAGTTCGAAGAAATGGTCAGATGTGTCTGTTCCAGGAGGACGCTAAAAACTGCAGATAAATTTCTAAAACTCATTGTTTCGATCGGCATAGGGACCGAACTCGAGTCTCCGGATTCCGAGGCAGATGGTTACCACTCCGCCATCGTGGCTTTTGTCATCGAGCAGCCTATAAGTGACCACGGCTGGGCAAAGGCCTCCTTCTCAAATGCGAGTATCAGAGAGGGTTTAGGAGCCAGGAAGGGCCTGCCACGCTGCCCTGCCCAGTGCGGGTTAACGGACTTCACACATCCTCGAAATAATATTTTCATTATTTCTCAGATATGCAGGTTTCCTCACGATGTTTTCCTTCACCCCCGAGCACGTGGTGATTACAGCACTTTAAAATTGCTATTAACAACTTTAGTGGTGCCGGCATCGGGCATCGAACCCAGGTCACTCACAAAAAAAAGAGCTTATTCCTTCCTTAAAGGCCGGCAGAGTATCTGTAGCTCCTCTGGTGTTGTGGATTTTCGTGGGCGTCGGTGATCACTTACCATCAGGTGAGACGCATGCTCGTTTGCCCCCTTCCTCTATAAAAAAAAAACTCGCGCTCTATGAAACTAAAGCGAGCGCCCTGACCTATTGTGACACTAATATATTATTGTGACACTAGCGTCTAAAATTTTATTTGTTCATTCTGTCCGTCCGTTTCGTCAAGACAAGAAACTAACACAGCCATAGACAAGTTTCACAATGCCTTCGCATATTTATGTTACTGTTTATATATTTAAACAAGTGTGTAAATTAAATTGTACATGTACCTACGCTAACATAACCTGCACCTCTATATTTGAATTATCCGGGTTGCATTTTGGCACCTGGCATGTTTAAATTATTTTGACGGATACGTATTACAAATGAAAATATATTTTTAAATGTAACTGTTATTTACGGATTTTAAAGCGTTTCATTTTTGTTTTTACGTTCCCGACGTTTCGAGTGTTTTACAGCAAAGCAGCTTTGAAAATATCTGTTGAATTCGCGTAAATAGAAGGAATCATTATTAAAGCATCTGGTTCAGGCTTAAGGTGTGCAGACTTCGCTGGCTGTCGACAAACGGTGCAATACCCATCTCGTATATAAAGAGAGTACAAGCTGTCGAAATACAAGCTGTTGTTAAGGAGTATAAGAAAATATTAAAAATTGAGCTACGTCCTTCGCAACATCTTAAGAAACATATCTAAAAAACTGATCAAAATTGGACCAGCTGATGATGCAGCGCGTTTATATATTAGTATAGATATATATTTATAACAGTGCAAAGGTAGTTGCTCCAGTGTGGGTTGGCGGACCTCAAGTGACCTTGGTTTTTTATTTTTTATTTATTATCTCATTTCAAACCGCACTGTTGTGGCTTGGCGGATACGGACTGTAAAAAAAAAAGGCTAGGCTTATAATGGAAAGCATATCTTTACCCAAATATCAAACTCACCAGCACACGGTGCACCTTGTTGATTAACGAACGAGGCTCTAACTTGATGGCGGTAAAACCATTCAAATATACCGAACGCAAATGCAACAGATAGAGAGCAGCATTTCTGGTACGAACCTATTGGCACTTCGCTCGGGAATGATACGCAGTGTGGGGAGAATCGGAAAATCCTCCATGGCATGCCGGCTTCTGATAGTGGTCGCATGGAAATGCCTATGTCCAGAAGTGGATTTTTACAGGATAATAAAGTAGAAAATAATATGGCTCCTTCTTATAATCTCTTTAAATACTTGCAAAATTTTCAAAGCCTTCTAACATTTCCTTGATATTGTAATTTGATAAAAATAACAGACTCGAATATTAGGTTAACGTAGCCAGATATTTTCTAACGCAATATTTCGACTCCCATGCGGTGACCTTACATCGGGAAGAAGTCGGCCGGATGTTTGTTGAGAGCGAATTCTTGTCGAAGCGCTTCTAGGAAGTAGTACGTGAGTCATCCGCGGCGGGTGGGCGCAGGAGGGGGGCGGGTGGGCGCAGGTGGCGGGTGGCGGGCGGGTGGGAAGCTGGAACATTGTAGCTTGTTGGGTGAGATACGTGTGGTAGGTACACGTACGCCTTTTAATAGCTCTACTTGGTATACGCAAATCTATTTTTAATCACTTCTAATAGACGAAGGTAGCGATATGCAATATGTATCTGTGTTCGGCGGTTAAAGAAAACATCATGCGGAAAACTGTATATCGGAGAAACAATAAGTAATATTGTTTCGAGGGCATGTAAAGTCCGCCTACCAGGGCTGCAACAGCGTAGCGGACCCTTTCCGTCACTGGCGTAATATGAAATTAAAGTGAATGCCCGAACCCTGATCTATTACAGCTAAAATAGTAGGTTATTTAGTTTCAAAACAATACAATACAATATTCCGCATTGAAAAAAAACATACACAGTCAGAAAGCCATATATAACCATCATATAATTGTGACTTTTACAAACAATTATAATATTTATGCTATTTGAAGAACGAATAAAACGATGACACCGAAAAACACAAACATGTTTTTAAAAATAAAAAATTTAATAAACATCGTGCTACGCAAAAAAATACAATCAAATAAATCCTGCTTATAAACACGACGTGCAAATTCTTATCTATACAAATAAATTCTAAATAGACATGGAAAATACGTTATACAAAGAGAATATAGTACTCAATCAACATGAGAAACTCGAAAATATTGAATCAAACCCGGTGGCTCGGCTCGGGGAGCTGAGTTCGGAGTTGATCAAACAGACGTGTTGACCTTACAGCTAAATTGCCGCGGGCTTTGGAAACGCTCGCTTATTTGATCAGCGTACGGAAAACTTGTAAATATCGATGGACAAAGATATAGAGACAATGGAAGGAATATCGCTTGCGGCGACTTGCTCGCCACCTGTCACGGCCTCCTGGAGAGTTTGTGTTGAGTTGTATCAAACAGAAATTCGTGATGTTTGCCTACCTCTATGAGACGCAGCCGTGAGTATAAATAATAGATTATTTGTGGTCCATTATCCTCAGATGCTTGATCTGTCTATCTTGTCCTATTTGGACCATAACAGCTATCTCTTAAGCGAATCATAATTACCACTAATTACCGTCTGCTAACTAAATTCTAGCTAAATTCTTCAATCTGCCCACAGCTGGGCAAAGGCCTCCTTCTCAAATATCTGAGATGCTTCAGAGCCGGGCTTCACATCTCCTTGAAATAATATGTTTTTTATTGGTTCTCTGACATGCAAGTTGCGTCACAAAATTTTCCTTCACCGCCGAGAACGTGGTGATTACGGCACTTAAAATTGGTATAAACAATTTTAGTGGTGCCGGCACAGGGGATCGAACCCAGGTCACTCGCGCCCTATGAAGTTAAAGTGAGCGCCCTGACCAAAAAGGCTACCAGTTAGGAGCCTATGTTAAATAACGTAGAAATAACGGTGTTGTTTTCACGGCATGTTTCTGTTACTTTTAACCCCATACGTTTACGTGTGACTAAAATTCGAAACCGTGATTCTTTATGAATGTTCTCCACGAGGTTTAGATATGATATCATGGTGTAAGTGGAAGTCATACAAAGATCTTTTCTAAATGTCAGCATCACCTTAGGCAACCGAACCATAATCCCACGAATTAGTGAAAGAGAGCAGTATCACTAGTGACACAGAGCTTACTGGGTTAGTAGTCCAAGGTGGACTTCCCAAGGTAATGAGTGTAAGTAAAATATCCAAGAACATGTGGTAAAGCCAAGCGGCGGCTTTTGCTGCTGCTCGAATGGGCCGGCTCGACCAGGTTGGTACCACGGCCTCGCAGAATACCGGCGTGAACAAGAGGCATCTTGTGCTTCTGCGTTTCGTTCGGTGAGTGAGGTAACCGCACCCTTTCCATCCCCCTCCTCATCCTCCCTCCCATCTCCCAAATATCCTTAAAAGCCTGCAACGCACCTGCAGCACCTCTGGTGTTGCATATGTACGTGGACAACGGTAATCACTTAGCATCAGGAGAACCGCCTGCACGTTTGCCGCATTTCCAAAAAAAAAAAAATTGTTAAGGCACTATATAATGGAGATGATTAGGTTAGGTTTAGTAGGTTTGAATAATTGATCCTGGTATATTTGGGAAGGCAATCCGCTATCTGTTGGACGCCTCGTGATCAGGTTATTATTCTTAGTCAACTTTTAAGATACGATTCGTATTGTTGTAGCAACTTACCGTGTTACGTACCAACTACCTGGCTGGCTGGATAATGCAAAATCATTTTTGTGCTTGGTGGCAATCTATGTAATCTATCTTGCAGCAATCATGAAAAAGTTTGTGAAACATCGCTTCCTTTCTAAATATTTTTTATTAGTCAATATAAGGAACCAAAGCCATCTACTTTTTTAAATTATATTTACCTTTAGATAGTGAGGAGATATCGAACACACCGGAAGCGATAAGAAAGACATCGCATAGCGGAAAAAATAAACAACTAGCTTCATAAATATTTATCCCTTCCATTGAATACGTATCTACGTTTGACATTGTATTTGGTGTAAAGAGGCAACAAACGTAACCCGCTAATGGATCTTCTAAATTCGAACCCACGAACTGTGTGCACACATTGTTGTTTTATTGCCGACAACAGCGCAATGCTCGTGGTTTTGAAATTGGTGAAAACATGATAATATACAGACAAGCACACAAAGTGGCTACATGAAATATTTCATAGGACTCCGGTTCGTTAGTTATGTTTAACCTACGAGAAAAGTCTTAACTGCAGATTATTTGTAAATTTATCTTTTAAAGAACAAACACGAATATTTTGGACCCCTCCTTCCCCGCTACCGCCTCCTCTTCCATCCCCAAATATCCCTAAAGGCAAAGCACCAGCAGCTTCTTTACTGTTACAGATGTATTGTGAGCGTCGGTTATAACTTACCATCAGCGGGAAATGACAGGCCGTTTACGGGCAGCTGCATCTATGGTTGAAGACGTCTATATACAGCAGAGGATTATTTAGAGCCTGATGATAATCATCGAATGGTTATTTGCTCACTTTAAGAACTGCTTGTACATAAAGTAGCAGCCTGTAAGCGCCCACCGCTGGGCAAAGGTCTCTTTCTCAAATATCTGAGAGCCCGCCTTGCTGCTCCATTGCTGGTTGGCGGGCTTCACATATCTTCGTAATAATATTTTTTATTATTTCTCAGACATGCAGGTTTCCTCACGATGTTTTCCTTCACCGTCGTGCACGTGGTAAAAGCACTTAAAATTGCTATTAACAATTTTGAACCCAGGTCACTTGCTCTCACTCTATGAAACTAAAGTGACCGCCCTGTCCACTAGGCTATCACGGTTATTGCTATAACAAAAAAATACAAAAGTAAGTACTTAAGTGAAGTATAAAAACAAAATAGTTTCACGGTTATGTATGGACAAAACGTGTTAACTGTCTGTCGGCAAGTTGCAATTATGTAATTATTATCGAGTGACTCTTCTTTGTCTTAAAAGTCATTATACATTCTTGGAGTCTTTACTGTGTACTGTATTTTAATTAGTGTTATTATGTAGTACATTAAAGCTCGCTTATGGACCGATCTGTTCTTGAATTAAAATAACATGAATATTATGGGGTAAGGTGCAGCGTGCAGTCTTTTTTTTTTTCAAAAGAATACTATCAATGCCATTAGGTCACATTGCTAATATTCCTATTAACCCTCCAACTAAGCATTACAGCTCGTATCACGGTTCACGACAATAGTCGAATGGCGTGCCCGAACTTACGACGTCATGTTTCGCAGTCCGCACCCTAACCCATTTGGCTATTGGCTAATTTAACATTTTAAGTGTATTGCAAACTGCCCCATCATCGTCGATCTGAATTTATTTAATGTGTTTTGGTTTACTTCTTAGGATATTAAATCTTGTAAGAAAGTAAACCTACAAAATTTTAATTGAAAATCGAAGGATATCTGGTTAAAGAGTAAAGATTGGCAATGATTGAAGCTAAGTTAGTTTAAAAGGAGAAACGAATATCTACACAATAAACACCTAGCTTAATGGTCAGGGCCCACGCTTTAGTTTCATAGAGCGCGAGTGACCTGGGTTCGATCCCCGGTGTCGGCACTACTAAACTTGCTAATAGCAATTTTAGGTGCTGTTTTTGCCACGTTCTCCGCGGTGATGGAAAACATCGCACGGAAACCTGCATGTCCGTGAAAGTATTAAGCGCGCCGACCCGCACTGGAGCAGCGAGGCGGCCTTTGTCGGCTCTAAAACCCTCTCAGATATTTGAGAAGGAGGTCTATGCTCAGCAGTGGGCACTTACAGGCTGTTTTAGTTCACTTTAAATAGTCATCTATAACCCAATACGCCATATTGATTGGAAAAGAGCATCTGTTTCATAGTAACAGCTGCTCTTTTCTCTCTTCATATAGCTCTTTTCTTCTTTCTCTTTTCATAGTGACTCTGACTACGAAGCCATGGGTTGCAGGTACGAATCCCGTAAGGGGCAAACATTTGTATGATGAATTTTTGATTATCTGTCTATGTAGGTAAATGTATCTTAGCTCATTCCATATAATGCCACCAGTGTACGCGCAACACACAGACATTTACGAGACTCACTTTAACGTATTCGATGTAAAGCTTATGCGATAGAATCGGGGGTCAGAGACACGAGACGTAACACATCACAAGTAGATCCAATAATTAAGGCTTCAGCTGCGATTCGAATCAAGAATCCATACCTCAACAGCCAGGTACTAGGCCATGCAAATGCATCAGTATTTTTAGTCTTGTGAACTCGCCTATATACAATTCTTACAAAAAGTAAAGTCTATATATTTTTCTTGAAAGGATTGCCCAAACTCGCCACCCTGGATAAGCGAGTTGGTGAGTGAAGTACCTATACCCTCGCACTAGTGCTGCTGCGCCCCACCACTAATCTGGGATTTGGATTTGCGTGTGGCAAATTTGGATAGATATTCCATTCATCATTTCGATTAAAATATCATATATATGATTCAAAGTAGATCTTATTTATAATCTACAAAAAAAAAATTGATGACGATGTAATATTGTGTATTTTCAATTCTGTGTATTATTCTATTTTTGAATGTTGATCTTCGCTTCCATGTTTGATTATCTAGTTGCTAAAATTGAACGCGTGGGCTTTAATTAACTGTTAACAAGCAAAACGGTTAACAAAAATTGTGTTTACGTGTGTTTTGTGTACTCAGTAGCTGCGAATCTGTCCTATCAGGTGAACATAATTATGTTCATAGTGAAAAATATTCGAATACCAAAGATACTACATCAAGAATACATATCGAGCGACGTTCAGTTCCGTGGTCACTTGGAGGGAAAGGCCAAATTGGCCTCCAAAAAGCTTGGTGTGCTCTGTAGAGCGGGACAGTATTTCATGCTGGTCCACCGTTTGCAACTTTATAAGGCGCAAGTTCGGCCCCACATGGAATACTGTTCTCATCTCTGGGCAGGGGCACCCCAGTACCAACTCCTTCCATTTGACCGCATCCAACGTCGAGCGGCTCGAATTGTCGGCGACCAAGCTCTCTCTGATCGGCTAGCTCCTTTGGCCTTGCGAAGAGATGTTGCTTCTCTTTGCATTTTTTACAAAATTTTCCACGGGGAATGTTCTGAGGAACTGTTCCGATTGATCCCAGCTGCTGAGTTTCACCATCGTACATCGCGACAGAATTCGAAGTTTCATCGATACCACCTAGATGGTTGGCATTCCACCACAGTGCGCTTTAATCGAAGTTTTCTGCCACGCACTTCGACTTTGTGGAATCAGCTGTCGCCAGCAGTATTTCCGATCAGTTACGACTTAGGGACCTTCAAGAAAAGAGCTTATTCCTTCCTTAAAGGCCGGCAGCCCATCTGTAGCTCCTCTGGTGTTGTGGATGTTCGTGGGCGTCGGTGATCACTTACCATCAGGTGAGCCGCACGCTCGTTTGCCCCCCTTCTTCTATAAAAAAAAAAGAAGACTTCTCATTACGACAATGGCACTGAATGAACTTTTTACAATAATATAGCTTTAGATCTAATAGCTTTGAGATGTCAGTTATAAATATGCCAAGGTGTCACGCAGCACCAATCTAATAAGAGCCTGCCAATAACATAAAATCATCAGTCGCTTGAGGATTCGTGAATTTTAAATACTATTCGCCTTGCTGCTTTTGATACTTCAATATTACTTAAATTGGCACCTCGTCGGAATGTGGCCCTGCTTCCCTAGTTAGTTCCTGAAAGTGAGACATATACGCATCCACACATGTGGGTGCACACATACTTTGGCAACTTTGTTAGGTTTAGCAAAATATGTCGTTGACATAATGAGAAAAGACGTGGGACCCAGTATACTACCCTACAGTACACCGGTAATGATAAACAGTTACTAAATTCTTGGCCAATTTTTAGACACTCAGTGGAGTGTGCTCCTAGGTTAATTCTAAACCATTGGGTTATTGTCGCTTCCCAACTCCTGTGATATCCTAATTTTTTCGAGTTTAAAGAAGAGTGATAAAGCTTTGTCAATATCCCAGAACAACCAGTTGATTCTGTAAATCAGCATGGTTGATACTGTGATAAGAATGAAAAGTAAATATATTAAATTCGCAAGAATTGCCAATATGTTTAAAGATATATCTAGTAAATTTTCAAATAAAGTTACCTAAGAAGATTAAACAGGTATATAATTTTCGACAAAAATTTTCAAGCTAGCCAAATTGGACATCGTTATCATACCCATTATATTTGTTATAATTGATATGCATAAAAAAGTTTACGTTTACAGTTTCCGAATAATACGGAATTCTCAGCGTGTGAGTTTTTACGTCGCTTCCTCTCCAAGCTGTTCAACGCTTGAGTATCTGTACAAGGTCAGAAGCAAATAGCACATTAAACCAGCAAAGGCTGCACGTGTGACGCAACGAGGCTTTGCCTTGGACTCGACATTGTTAACACAGACGGACTGCACTTAGAAGATGTGATTAATGGATACGGGATTATCAGGAAACGGACGCGTTGCTGTGTTCGTGATGCAACTTATAATTAACTTTATATAACGCACGGCGTAAAAGTACATTAGTGTAATATCGTTCTTGTATCTTATTTACATTTTAAACGATACTTCAAAGACTTGATGCCGTAGCCCATGCACGATTGTTATCTTCTGACATTTGAAACAAAATAGCAACGCCTCGTATTTCTCGTACTATGTTCTTGTTTCTTATTTTATATTAAAAATATTATGTGTTGGTATTTCACCTATCATATATTAATCGTCGTGTGATTGGCGATAGAAGATAATATGCCACCTCATCTTGTTCCAAGGGTACCTTAGATATGGGCTAAGTGAAAATGCCGGGCCTCGCATGGCCTTCGACACATGGCAGATAAATCGTCTTATATGTCTGAAATTAGACATCCATATCGGTGACGGACGCAGGCGGCTATGATGCCAGATTATGTCTGGTACACGAAGCGCCAATCCGCCTGCAAAACGAGGCGATTGCGATGAAGTTACCTTGAGAGTTACAGAGGCCTTTGTTCAGTAGAGATGTTCAGTTTGGAGACTGATGTTCAGATGTCTGTAAGATTTTACGTTTAAATTTAAATTTCTGTTCACATAAATAAATACTCACATAGAACAATATTTTAAGTTTCTTATACTTGTTAAATGCACGATGCTCGACTAGGTTTCTTTTACCAATTAAAAAGTTCGATGGCTCAATTCGATTTATTAAATGCCAGGAACGTTTAAAATAATTACCATCAGTAGTGATTATTAATAAAAAATCTAATTTTTTCGTATGCGAAGACGGAGACCCATTGTATATTCAATTTAGAGTAACTTTGTTATTTAATTTAGGCTTTTTTACAGCTCTTGTAACCGTCATAATCTACACCGGTTCGCAAAACAAGTCCTTCACGGAGAAGAACCGGCAAGAAACTTTGGAGTCTGTTTTTTCTTTTTGACGCTAAATATATAATTTATAATCTACAATAAAATCAATACAATGTCAATCATAATATTTTTTTTTGTTTTTAATAAATTTTAATCACATACCAGTAGCTAGGGGGCCACACATCTTAGACCTGATCCAATTTAATAGTAAGCCTTTTTAATAAATTTTCTTTAACAAGCTTCTTAAAAATTATGTCCGTTTGATGCACTTTATTATAGGGAATTTCATTTTTAGCCTATCTAAATTTTGAGAACCCCTAGCGCCTCGCCTCGACCTGTTCTACAGGAGAAAGTATTTATTTCATATAAAATATTTTCATATTTTTCAAAAATAGACACCGACGGAACTGTATTAAATGGCATTCATCTATCCACACGTCCTTCATACGTCTATGTTTGTAAAAAAGATTAATTTAATAAAATGGTATTAAATTAATCTTTTACAAATAAGTTTTAGAAATTGCATACGCATAACGCAAAACCTATAACCAAACTTATAACAGCAAATAAAAAAATTCTGTATGTCAGATAAAAAATGAGGGCGTAGTTCGCTAATTAATTATAATAAAATTCAGTGGACATTACATATTATACAGACTGTCACTCGGGGGACCGCGAACCGCGACCAACTAGGTCAAATGATACAAATTACAATGTATAGATAATACAAAACGTGGCGTGCTGTTACGGAGCACGGTGTAGTAGCAAACTATGCTTTATTGCAATTGGTTAAGACGAAAATGACAGGTTTTTGTATTCTACTTGGTAAAGATAAATTAGTTTAGACATCGCGTGAGTCATTACAATTTGCGACGGCTACTAGGCAGTCTGCGTTGAAGCTTAATAAGTCTATCGAAGTAAAGTGTTCACTAGTATGATTCCGACAAGGAAAATGTGTTTTTTCCATTCAAATAGGGCCCCACGAAGCAGTGTCAAACAATCTGGAGCACATTGACATCTCATGAGTGTTCACCGTCAGATGGTCGTCTCTCTTTACGTGCGTAAAGAGACAAATATATTCTTGTATTGGGGAAAAAAGGTTCTCGAGTGGCAGCCATGTACAGGCAAACGCAGTGTAGGACTACCCCCCACAAGGTGGAGTGACGACCTGCGCAGTGTTGCGGGAAGTCGATAGATGCAGGTGGCTCAGGACCGATCTTCGTGACAATCTTTGGGGGAGGCCTATGTCAGCATTGGACTTGTGATAGGCTGAAATGATGATGATGGTGATGAATGAGTACTAAAAGTCCGAGGTGTCTGAGACAGCAGACAGTTGTCGTCAACTTCCCTGCAACCCGTGATATTTACGGCTATTCCTCTCTACTTGTCACGTAACGTAGGCCAACATATTTCAAAACTTCAGTCAGTCAACATGGTGGATGAAAAGTGAATACTGTTATAAAATAATTTACTTTCACTATCAAGCTTATCTATAAACAACAACAATTAAAGATTTCGCGATTAAACAATAATGACCATCTGAAAACCTTCGCATTAAGGATTCGACCTTAAATTGCGACATGCGGCTTAATATCGCAATTATTTTCGCGGTTCTCAATCAAAAGTTTCAATAAAGGTTACAATGCAAAGAATTCAGGTCAGCTGTTTATTTCTCGTCTTAAACTTGCATGAAGTTGACAGATGCAGCTCCGGCAACCGTTTGATGGCAAATAATTTTATTATGCCGAACCCAAATCCCACATACCAGTGATGGGAAACGGTATCACTAATACAGGGGTAATCGGAAGGTTGATAATTTCATGTAATGCATGCAAGTTCCTTTTATGGTTCCGTAGGGAGCCCTGTTATTAAGTCTACGCCGTTTGTGCGTCCTCCGTGTGTATGTCCCACCGTTAAGTTCCTTCCACACATCAGCGCCGACAGGTGACGATTAGTTCGGTTCAACAATGACGGGAGAGTTAAAATATTAGTGTCTTTGAAAAGGACGCGTGGTGAGTGGGGAGGCCCCGAGTTATGGCCTCGCGAGTACGTATTGCTAGCTTTGTAAAATGAATATTGTATCGTTTCCGGCTGCAGATCCACAGAGTAATACATCAGGAGCTTGGGATGCATTTTTAGTTTTGCTGCGTTTAAAAGCAAATTGTTTGCTGCAAACCATTTGGAAATAATATCCAGTATTTAGTTGGGCCGTTCCATTGCGAATTCGTTTCTTTTAACTTTAAATAACAATTAATATATATCTATGTATAATATATATATATATATATATATATATATATATATATATATATATATATATATTATCTCAGTTAGTTTATTTATCACAAAAAAAAATTATGTAAACCTAGAACAAAAAGGGCCAAGAGTCGATCCCTGAGGGACACTTATTTTTACCACATGTACCAAGGTTTAAGAAATTGTATTTATTCTGTGGACGTTAGTGAGCCCGTGTTAGTTTGAAATGTAGTTCGTACTATAGCTTTTTTATTTATATTATTCCCTTTCTTATTTTAAACATAAACTACAGCTTCATGTAAAGTAATAAGTAAAAAAAACAAATCCTAATATTCGAGCAAAATATTTATTTTTATCGTGTATATTTTACTTTATTTATAATTAGAATTATACTTGACAAATTCAAATACTTATATATATACAATAGCAGTCTTTCTGCAGCTCTATGCTTAGTCCATTAGAAAGCATGTGTTTTTAAGTAATCATTGTTTTCTTTTAATTTTAAAATGATATGTGTAACAAATTAATCTTTATTCCTATCTTTTCTTTTCTTCTGTAGAAGGTTCTACTGCTGTACCACAAATAATGGTGAAAATTACTAAAACGAAACATGCTTAAGTCTGCGACTTTATCTAACTAAGTTCTTCATCTAACTCAACCTAACTAGATTGCTGCTAATAACAATAAATAACTTAGGATGAAGAGAAAATATAAAAGGTTTATTTGTATGTAGTTAACTACTAAATTGTAAGTTTGATTAACAAAGTGCAAAGAAACATTTTTTTTTTCATAAATAAAGTCCTAGAGTATTAAACGTAATTTAAATGGAATAAACCCATGCTTTTATTTTTCAAATACAATAAATAAGCACATTGGCGAGTGCTGACAGTAATTCCAATATGGCGCACGAGCCCGAGCCTGTCGCGCCTTGACCTAGTTGCCGGCAGAAAGGACAATGTCACTGTTCCATTTAAATTACCACCGTATGGTCGACCAGCCTAGCCCGTTTTGCGCGTAAGCGGAATTTATTTTAAAATTTTAGTTTTACTGTTTTGAAATTAAATGTACAGTCTGCATGTTTATTAAAATAAATAACTGTGATTTAAAACAATTCAAAGATTTACTTATAGAAAAGAGGATGCAGTAATTCTGTATAAAAAGCAATCAGCGTCATGAGAAATACTTTAAAAAAATTGTGATTTTTAGAATCACAGTCAGTCGGTCTGTGTACTGGACAGATTTACATGACATTTGGCATAGACGAAAAATATATTATTATTCACCGGATAGTTAGGTACTTTATATCCGACTACGAAAAGGCAAAGAAGAGGGAACTATGTTTTTACTTTCTTTAACGTTTCTTTTATGTTACTTACGTTAACGTTTACAACAACTAAAATTAAAGCACAGAAATCTAATACCTACCATCTTCCCCATTGAAATTATTCCTAGCTCAATCTAAAAAAAATGGCAAAGGGAAACGCGAAGCAACGCCTCTCGTTATATTATTAAAATTATGACAACTTGAACGAAAAATTAGTGTCACAAAGCTTTTACTGACGGTCAAGCGTGAATAGGCTAAAGCTCGCGTCGTGTTTCCTTATCATAAAATCATAGTAAAGCAAATAGTAAGGTCTACGCGCTCATATGCAAAGTAAGTTCAACTTGTGATGTTATCTTATTGAAATGGGGTGAAAAACAAGCTAACAGTCCACCAGATGGAAGGGTCAAATTTATATATAGAATTTTTTATCGATTATGTTTCCTCCTCAACTCGGTTGCTGATAGCAATTTCACAACGAAAATAAATATGTGAATATGCAATATCGTAATGCAGGGGGGAAAAAATATAATAAGTTAGGCTGGCACTAGCTATAAATTCTATTAGCCGTCTACGCGACCTGAACTGGAACAACGAGGGTTTTAAAGTTTTTCAAAGAAATAATTTAAACGACGACATTTCAACCCAGTTTAAATGAAACAAGATCTGTGTCGAATGTGGCTTTCCGATTTACCCCTATTTATGGTACGTTAAGTGTCGTGTCGTCCAGCGTTTGACGCGTGAGTGCTGCAGGCCGCATCCGCCATTTATCAAGCCATTCAGGCGGTAGGTCCAGCAATCGCTGCATCCTTCGTGCAGCATCTCATATTCCCTCTCTTGGACGCGACCTTCAAGTGTGGTGATGTCGTTTGTGTAAACCGCGTACAGGTGTGGTCAGAGGAAGGTACCCTGTGGCACGCCAGCTTCAATGGGTCCTGTTGCCGAATCGTCTCCTTCGACGTTAACATAGAAGCTCCGTCCCTCCAGAAATGACGCGACTAGCCGTATAATATATAGCCGGTGGTGTGGTGGTGTTATCCATTAGTTTGTAGATTAGCCACACTCGGTCGAAGGCCTTCTCCACATCCAACAAGACCCACAGCCCGCCGCCATGTTGCTCGGCCGCAAGGTGGTGCAGCATACGGGTAAGCTGTGCGGTAGTAGAGTGCCCACTGCGGAAACCGTACTGCTCCTTTCTGAGCTCTATGTACGGGCACAGTCTCTTCCGTAGGAGCCTTTCAAATAATTTGACTATATACGGTAGCAGCGTGATGGGACGGTAGCTAGCCGGGTACATGCGGTCCTTCCCCGTCTTTGGCAACACGATTAAATTCCCCCGATTTCCACTCTCTGGTGTTCCGGATCAGGTGAGCCGCTTGTTCCTTTTTTTTTTGCCCCAAACCCATAAAAACTCTAGTGTTTTGGCTACAACAACAACACAAACCCCAGTAATCTTTAACCCACTACTACGTTCAGTTCGTTCGCGGACGCAGCGCTCAACGCCGCCAAATGTTTCTTAAACTTCCATAGAATTTATGGTTAAATTAGGCCACGATACGCACGGACAGTGTTCGCAGTGATGTAGACAAATTAACGTGTAATAAACGGGTTTTATCTTATCTCGTTAGGTCTTGCAGATTCTTTTGCTAACTTAGAACTGTAAGTTGGTTAAGGTGTTTTGGACTCTATCTCAGTAGAAATAGGGTGTGAGGCGGTGGCATTTTAGTATGCTGAACCGGCTCTGATCGGAAGTGACCCCATTCCCGACGCTCTGGGTTGCACAATCTCTTGTTCTCGTATTCCAGCCTCGGTTATCGACGCCGACGAGAAACTCACTTTCATGCTGCTTCGAAACTAATTTGGACTTCAATATAACTCTCACGATAAAACTTCATATATAACTTTCACGTAACTAATTTTCAGTTGTTTTCCTTTACGTTTTGCGGGCTCGGAGACTCTATAAGGCATGTATAAATTAATCATTTCTGCCAGTGTCGAAGCTTAAGTTTAAACAATTGTCGGCTCGGTGGCGTAGTGGCTATGCGTTCAGCAGCGGCGCTATGGGTCGCGGGTTCGATCCTGGATGAGAGTAGTATTTTCATGGACTACAAATAGTAGTACCCGGTCGGGGTGTATGTCCATGTGCAATTCATGTATGTAAACTGCCTCCCGAACACAGGAGAAATTCCTACAGTGGAAGGTAATGTTTGTTCAATAAATGACAAAAAAAAAGTTTCAGTCGGTACTACAAATCTGATTGCTTGAAAGTTTGGTTATTAATATATCGCCAATACAACAATATCGCACACAGTTGCATACCAATACATTACACAATTGCTGCATAATAGATACACTGACACTACATCAAAACTCGAAATACACAGAAATAAAAATAAAAAATAATAAAAGACACGACTATGCAGTGAAAACAATCTAACCAGGGACGCAACCATCACCTGCCCTCGTTCGCACGAAGAGTCTCCTAATGTTCAGTTGTTTCTTGGGTTCTGTACGAAGCCTTATTACTAAAGCCTACGTAGTCTGTCCGTCCGTTGATCTGGTTGAAATTTGCATAGGCTTCATATTATAAGATTTTTGTTTTCGATAAAACTTTTAATTGTAAATGAAACTTTTATGTATTATCCTCCATACGATTATGAAGGATAATACATAAAAGTGTCTAAACTTACACTAACATATAAAAAAACACCGGCCAAGTATGAGCCGCGCTATGGATCCCGAAATGAAAGAAATCACATTTTTCTAGTAAATACATTACAGAATTCGAGCAACACAGATATATTGTGCCCGGACCCGCGTTGGGAGTCGGACCCGCACTTGGCCGTGTTTTTGAAAATTTCTCATTCTCGTCATCGTCATTAGGAGGATATAATACCTCATTGATCAATCATCAGATTTGTTTTCTTTTAGTTTTACTATATTTCGATTTAGGGTTCCGTGTGAAAAAATGTACTCTCAAATGCAATAGAAATAAAAATTGAATTTGATTATATGCGAATTTTATAGCATTTAATTTTGTTTTTATATTCCCGAAGTTTCGATTGCTTTATAGGTGCCGTGGTCCACGGGAGGACTCAGGTGTTGAGCGTACGGGTGTCATAGTTAATCCGGACTAAATTCGGCTTTTAATTAGTAATTTTGGTCCGAACTACGCAGATACAGAGAGTTTTGCGTAAATACCAGAAATCATTATGTTTTTTTTTATTATCCAATAAAAACAAAATTCCGGTCAAGTACGAGTCGGACACGCACACCGAGGGTCCCGGCGCGTAACACTAATAGCCTAACGGTTTAGGGCGCGGGCCGCGAAACAAGGCGCCGCAGGTTCATGCCCGCCGTCCGTTATTGATTCGTTGTCGTGAACCACTCAAGATACAATCACACAGGCGTATTGGCGTAATTGTTCCTGGAATATTAGTTATCTTAATGCAATTGTTAGTATTCTTTATAAAAAAATCTTTAATCAATACATACAGTATTACGATAAGCAAAAAAAAAATTTTACTTGTTGTATATTGTTTTTTTGTTAGGATATCCGCCAAAACTAGCTATTAAAGTTCTAATGATACAGCCCTTTCCAGGTAGGACAGACGGACGGACGGACTGACGGACGAACGGAGAGCCGGCTTAGTAATAGTAGCACCGTAAGGAACCCTAACAAGATTGAAGGTGACAATAACGTGTTTCATTCGAAATGCACAAAAAGGCATTTATAAAAAGTCTGTTACTGGTCTTGTTAAGTTCCGACAATGGATAATATTGTACTAGATTTAATATAACCTCTCGAAGTTCGAGAACTTTCGATTTTATATTACTTCAAATCAAAGGTTCCATACCAAAAGTACGCACCAAAGCCCTCAGAAACTGGCATTCGTTTGAATTATCTTTATTTTCTTTGTGCCTTATGAAGAGTTTCCGACTTTTTTTAGAAATAATAAGGTACCTCCGATTTCGGAGAATGGTAAATAAAGAGTAAAGACCTATGAAATAAGTCCCTATTTATTTAAATGTTTTAAAGTGTAGTTTTTTGTACTTTTTGCGATGTATAATTATAGCGCACTTTATATATGTAACTGTTAATAAAAAACCATTGTACACCTACCTAATATAGAGCACAACATATAGAGTATTTAAGAGAACGGTTGGCAACCCCAGCCTTTTCCCTTTTTATGAATTAACAAATAATAACCAACTTGACAAACAAAAATTTTTACTAAATATGGTTAAATGTTATAAGGTCGAATGTCAAAACCCAAACCCCACAAACCAGTGATATCAAGCAGTATATGTACTGCAAGGGCGCAGCACACCGCTCCAGGACCTATCTGTCCGGCGTATGGGCAAATCCTTGCATTGGTGCTTTTGTTTTATATTTATTTTATTTATTTATACTTTTTTGTCTACACCAAAAGGATTACAAAAGGCGGACTTAATGCCTTTTGGCATTCTCTAACAGTCAACCCAAGGCGTGAAGAAATGTGGTGATAGGTACATCTAATTTAAAATAATATAAATATGAAAGGCTAATTGAGAAATATACTACATCATTAAAACATATATAAATGTATAAGCAAACATATCTACACATACACATAGATATACAAATACATTCTATAATATGTACAGAAATAACAACATTGATATGTACATACATACAAACACATTAATACATACATTTATAATAAATCAGAATAAATACTAACAAGTATCAGATAGTTTTAAAAAGTGTTCGCGTACCAATCGTTTGAAAGAAATTTTATATGGGGCTTTTCTAATGTCTTCGGGCAAGGAGTTCCAGAGAAGTGCAGCCTGAACGGTGAAGGAACCACCAACAAAATGGGTAAAATGTTGCGGGATACTTATCATATGATTAGGAGAGGAACGAAGGACCCTATCATGGGTAGTGTATATATAATGATAGAGCGTAATGCGAAGTCTGAAGCGTTTGTGGGGTTGTGGTTCGTCATTTCCGAAGGGATTTCCCGCCGTCGATCAGTCGCCTTTTTTGACATTTGGAGAAAAGAGCGGATATTTACTCCATGTCGTCACAATGTTTAAGTTATTGTCATTCTGTAATAACAGAATAAATGGATGTAAGGCGGAATATTCCATATTTTCTCATCGGATTCCAACTTTCACTCGGACGTGGCGCACCCTGCCGGTGAAAAGACGAGGCTCAGGCGATCGACTGATGGCAACACCAGTGCGAAGGTAGCATGCCCGATGTGGTGAGTATAAGCAAAACCCTCTAAAACATACCGGCCAGTTTGCGCAACGCTTTCCTGGAGAAGTTCAGCAGTTGCAACTAAATGGGTGGAGGATGATAATAATGTACTGGATATCGATTCAACTGCAATTAACATAAATAATGTATTTTTGGCCAAGGTTTATTATGCGCCATTTGTAAATTGAGATTTTATTCGGAGAAGTAATTTAATGATATAAATTTAACATTTTAAAACAAGTTCCATTTTTATAATTCGCAAAATAGCAGGCTTCATGCTTTAATCGTTTAACATTTTAAAAGTGAAAATATTCATAAAAATTGATTCGCAAGGATTACATATCGTAAGTATAAAAATACCAAAAAAAAAAAACGTCGACTCAAACATCATTTCGATGTTTTTATAAAGGTTAATCTAAAGTCGAACAACTTGGGTATTTACCAATAGGCACTTACTTTTTCATCGTAACCATCGACGAATACCGGAAAATCGATATCTGATAGCAACAAACGCATTTCAAGGAAACCGATTATAAGTGTTATTAGGCGATTTGTTTAAATTCTTCGTAAAGCTCGAGGATAATTTGAAACTAACACAACAAGGCAAAATTAATTATTAAGTATCCTTCATTGCAGTACTTACCATGATTCTAATGAATATATAATTATATATATAACCTAATATCTATTATAAATGCGATAGTAACTCAGTATATCTCTTACGTTTTCCGTTATTTCTTTCAAGTACTACGAGTACTAAGTCGTAATTACAATGTAATATCCTAACGAAATCCGCACCGTGACTAAGGTTACGGACGTAATCTTAAAGATCATCAAGCTGAGGTGGCAATGGGTCCTGCACATAGCTCGCAGACGTGATAATCTGTGGCAAAATAGTTTTTCATGATATAACCTAGACAACTTGAGTGTAGATGAGTGTTGAGGGAAGGCAAAGGATTCAAGTAGATAAGGACTGACTTTATTTATCTTTGGAGGAGCGAACATCTGTTATGCCGTAATGATAATTCTACTAAGTCCACTATTTAAAAAAAAGTTCATGATCAAAAGATGGCTTAATTTCGTATGGTAGAAGCCTAAGCGAGTATACAATTAAGACACGTAGGAATCTGTATATACGAGCAGATATACAACATTAAAGGATTGAGGATTCACTGGGATTATATAGTACTTAATATTATATTCTAACATTTTACTAAACAAAATAAAAGATGATTTCAGGTAGCTCCAATGCCTTATCCGATAGGCCTTAAAAATATTCACAACAATTCCGTGTTTATTTTTTATGGAAAGGGTGGCCAACGAGCTTGCGGCTCGCCTGAATATAAGTGATTACCGACGCCCAAGTGCAACACAGCTGGACAGGAGCTGCAAGTGCGTTGCCGGTCTTTTAAGATATTCGGGGAAGGGGAGAAAAGCGAGGGGGAGAGGAGCGGTACTACTCCGGTGGAGACAGCCCATTCGAGCAGCAGCAAAAGTAGACGTGCCACGTGCCAGAACACGTGTGACTTCGTGCGATAAAATCATATAGTGTTGATTCTCTCATCCAAAACATGGTTACGTTCATTGGTAACCATGTCTTGGATGAACTAAACAATGTTAAAAAATAACACGTTATGATTATATATATGAGAGGAAGGACATGACACACACGAAATTTTTGTGAAATCGTTTGTGGCATAGCGGTTACCTTTTCTTTGCTTTTTATTCTTTACAGAGGACTCCTACGTAAAGAATAAGGTTATAGGGGCATTGTTTTATTTCGATGTAATATCGTACAATCAAAATACGTACGTACATCGCGTGCAATAAGTATTTTAAAAGCCTTTGTATCCCGTAAGTTCTAAGAAGTGACTTTACAAGTGTTACACTATAAAGTTGTTTTTATTATAGGGTTTTATGAATCAACAACACCTCTGCGCACTTTCTTACGCATGTTCCAACGTGTTAAATTTTTTATTCGGCTGTTTGAACATTTTAGATTCTTCCTCGCCCAGAAAACGCTAAAGAAAACGCCGCACACGAAAAAGCCGTGGTAGCCCAGCGGTCACGGCGCTCACTCTAGTTTCAAAGAGCGCAAGGGTCCTGGGTCGATCCCCGGTGTCGCACTAAAATTGTTAACGGGACCACGTACTCGGTGTTGAAGGAGAAATAAATAAAAATATTATTTCCTGGATATGTGAAGCCCGGCAGACCGCACTGGAGCAGCGTGGCGGGCCCTTCCCGGCTCCAGAACTCTCTCAGATATTTGAGAAGGATGCCTTTGCCCAGCAGTGGACACTTACGAGCTTAACACTACTTTAGAAAACGGCTACAAAGGCCTGCATGCATTTCTTGAAAGGTTTTCCCATACATAGGACGCTGGACAGACGGGTTGGTGAGCGCAGCGCTGGTACTCTCGCACTAGCGATGCTGCTATCCTAAGCACAATAGTCTGTGGGATTTATGTTCGGCAAACTAGAATGGATTATTCGCCATCGTATGTTCGCTACAGCCTCTGCTCGACCGGGTTGTTACCACGGCCTCGCAGTATACCAGCGTGAAGTAGATGCATCTTATGCTTCTTTTAACTTGTGGGCCTCCTGCTCGCGAGTCCCTACCGATAAAGCTATAAAGGCCACTGGGTCAACAGCATATCCACTGTGGGGGTTTTAGTCGGTCCGGCATCTTCAATGCTGATCCCGACATAACCAGTCACCGGAGACGATGACGGGTAGGTGCGAGCACCTTTCCCCCACGTTGAACGAAAAAAAAAAATCTTATGCTTCTTCGTTTCGTTCGATGAGAGAGTTAACCGGAGGCCTACTCCCCGTTCTCCGTCCCCGCTGTCAAATACCCTTAATGCCCGGCAACGCACCTGCAGCATCTCTGGTGTAGCAGATGGGCATAGTGGGCGACAGTAATCAATTACCATCAGGTGAACGTTTGCCGCCTTTCCCATAAACAAAAGCGTCCTTTGTTACCTAGCATACTTCATAAATACACTTTTACAAGTTAGCCTCGCGTTGTAAATGCCCAACGCCACGAGTATAAGGAAAACCGCGTTTTCTACCGCAGTCAAATATAATTAATCCAACGAACGTTTACAAAAATAGGACATGCTGACACAATCTCTTACATAATGATTTCTTGAATTTACGCGAACACTACACATTTGATATGAGACTATTTTAATAAATAATTCGCTGAATATATAATAAGCTGAAGGGTAGCTCGAATTAACTATGACATGAGTACGTCCAACACCTCAGTTCTCCCCGTGACCACAGGTGCTGTAAAGCACTCGAAACGTCGTGAACATAAAAACAAAAAATCCCTTTCTATTTATTCAAGTACCTTAGATATTTGATGTGAAGCAACGTTCTATATGAATGATGCTTTTAATGCGATTAATTTAATTGTTAAGAAACTATATAACAAAAACTATTATTCTTGGTTGCCAAATCCGTCTAATCCGAGACTAATTGCAATGTTAAATACTGAATTGACCTAATGATCGGGGCTGGAAAGAAACGTGTGAAATACCAGAGTGTGAAATAATAAAGAAAATTTTGAAGTAAAAAAACAAATCCTCGTCTGTAGCGAGTCCAGTTCCCGGCTCCAAAACCGCCTCGAATATTAAGGAGAAAACTTTACCAAGCAACGAGCAGTCTTATATTTACAAGCTGATACTTAAAATACCCAAGATATGCCATATACCTACATAGATAATTAATCATATATATACGTATAACACTAATATGAAGACGCTTACGCCGGCATGTAGCTTTTTACCGGATATCTAAGATAGATAAGATTTAATGACACTATATGTATTACGTGTGTAATATACGGTGTGCAATGTGAAGCAGAAAAACGTCGAATCTAGAGCGGGGACAACCGTTATTTATAATTTGATTACTCAACCTATTTTTTTATCGTTGGCAGTTGCATACTTCTAGGAAGTCTGCCGCCAGACTGCGCGGCGCGGTGTGTTGGATCGCCTCAGTATCTTTGTGATATGATATGCCTTTAATATGTAACATGCTTTTTTTTAAATATCGAATTAGTTCGTTAATCGAAGACATTTTTTTTTTTAATTATTAGCACATCACAGGTCAACGGTGATGTGTTCATCGTGCTAAGATCACGTTCGTACAATTCGGAAAATACTATATGTATATAAACTTTTCAAATATATTATTTTTTCTATTTATGATCTATAAAGAAGTTAGACACAATTACGCAAACCAATTGCAACTTGCGTGCCTTCGCTCTCGCAAGTCTCTTTAGACGAAGCTGTAAAGGTCTCTGGGCCAACAGCATCTAGCATGCTGTTGGTTTAGTCGCTATGCATCTCCTTCTGAGATCCGAGTCCGAAATAACCCGTTTGGTAGCCTCCCAGCCAGCACCGGAGAATGTGTAAAGCATTTTCCTCGAAGCTAAAAAAAACCCCACCCCAAATAAACAATAGAGTTCCCGCTGATAGTCGAATTGTTACACCTGGTCATGATGCAAGACGGTAAGGACACTGATTGGAGTCCCTTCCATGTTATTTTAAATTTTGTCTTCCTCAAAGTTTATATAGACGGCGCTCAGAATTCCGGTTTCAAAGCAATCTTTTTCCCCCAGGAGGGGGGCGATGTGTGGAGGTTCGCTGCACAGCGGGCTGCATGAAGAATGGAAAGGAAATACCGAACCATCCCAGAGCCAGCGGCGAGACTGTCGAGACTGCCGGGTCCTAGAGGATCGGCTAAGCAGACGTCTCGGTCTAACGCCCTTTCAGCATGAACAGGTGCTGCTTGTGTTGACGGTGAACTTGTCTTACGTCGAATAAAGAATTTTCATTCATTCAATATAAAACAATACAATACGATCCGATTCTGAGCATTTCAAAATTTAGATTAAAAAAAATATTTTTTTTTAGTTGATTTTTTTTTAGTTTTACGTGGGGGAAAGGTCGGGATCAGTATTGAAAATGCCGACTATATACCATACCACTAGAAGACACCGACTAAAGACCACCGGGCCAACAGTATATCAAATCTGCGTTTAGCTTTACATATTCTTTATTAGGTTCCGACCCTTCTGGAAGAATAATTCCCGACAAATCCGTCCTCAGGTTTTCCCGTTACGCGCGTTCCGACAGACGGACAAACAACATTTCCAAACATAATTTTTTTTAACATCTATATTGATAATACTGTATCCCAATATTGTACTGTAATATTAATATTTAACAAAAACTACATTGTACAGAAATAGTCCTCCCACAGTTTTATTAGTTATTATTATTAATACTAGCCGTGTCCCGTGTCATACACATAATGAGTACACGACCAAGTTTTATGCATGCTGCTCAGCTCTTATGAGACATAGCGTGACGTTACCGCCTATAACCTGTCTCAATGAAAGGGCTATGTACGCAAAAAAAAATATTGGAGCTATGGTTCCAGATATGATGATTATATTAACGCTTTCAAACATACAAACTCCAGCTTTATGACATTAGTACATATAGATTGGTACGAGTATAGTAATAAGAGATAATGACATTTATAATCGTAATAGATCTGGCTGCCGTGTGGCGGAGGTAACGCGAGAGAATCTGCTAATCTACCTCACCCTGCGAGTGTCGTAAACATCCACTCAGGTAACCGCCTCCGAAGCCTCTTGGAATCCGATAAATACCAACCTCGTGGATAATAACAATGCGTTCGAGACCACGCCCCCTTAACACACACTCACAACACACACACATACAGGCATCGTATCGCGTACAGCCCTCCCTTGCCGCGTTCGTCGGCGAACGCGTGGTCCCAGAATTAGAGCCTACACGAGATTTACTCGTTTCTAAAATTCGACCCGTTTTATATCCCGTGTGATTATAGTGGAAACTCTAAAGTAAAACGACAAATTATAACAAACGGTCAAGTGCATGTCGGACTCCCGCTAAGGGACATAAAAACAATTTTTTGGTGAATACATAACAGGGACCACAGAAGTATCCGGAGGCCCACTCCCCCTTCTCATCCTCATTCTTCCTTCCATCTCCCAAATATCCTTAGAGGCCGGCAACGCACCTGCAGCGCCTCTGGTGTTGCAGGTGTACGTGAGCGACGGTAATCAATTACCATCAGGTGAGCCGCTTGCACGTTTTCCACCTTTCACATAAAAAAAAGGCGACAGCTACTTTTTGTATTGTACAGAACCCTCGGTGCGCAAGTACCTTTCCAGTTACATTAGTGGTCAGATGATTTTTATTTTTTGAAATGGCGCCTCATGCGCCTGCCGTCGTAGACAGTTACACAGATTGCTTATTTAATAGACTAGACAAAACAAAAATGTTACGAAAACGTAAATGATAAAAGTAACATACACTAATAAAGCCAATACAAAAATTGCGTCATAAGAGTAACCATTTCAGCAACATGTCAGTCAACCTGATAGCGGATAGACGTACAAAAAGCCCCACGCCATTGTTCGGGCGCCGGTCTCCGCTTGTTTGGGATCCAGCGAGGAGAAAGCGCCTTGGGTCAAGTTTCCTTCCTCAGTCCGCCCACGTGGACCGGCTCACTCCAACATCGCCCGATATGGATGCTTGAAATTGTTTCGAGACGTTTATTTGCAAAATTTAATGGTGTTTACAATTCGATGCTTTTAAATGCCGTTAGGTGTAAGAGAAAATGTGTTACTTCTCTTATTTTGACTTACGTTGATTAGGCTCCTACGTAAATTGAGGACACACGTATATTCATTGACTTTTCGGTATGTTTTATACCGAATATCTGTGTCATTTAATAAAGTCTTTACATCAATTAAAATAATTATTAAACGAGCAAATGAAACTCTCAAACCTGATTGGTAAAATTACCATGGCGAATTGATTAAGAATTTACATTAAAAATAAAAAAATAAAAGTTACTTGGCCCGAGAAACTGAGTTTTTAGTTCGTATCCACTAATCATTCGGCGATCTTAAGCGAGTTTCCGATGTTTCAATAAAGACATTTTCTCTGGTCAGCTCTGGCTAAGTAATACTGCATTTTATGGAATTTTTATATTTTATTATTATTATATTATCTGAAGGGACGAAGGAAGAATAAACTTGTTTGTAGATAGTCAGGAAGAAAGAAAGAAAAATATTTATTGGCACATCATAAAGAGACATGAACATGTTAAACAAAAATAATAAAAAAA
The DNA here is from genome assembly GCA_029286595.1 of Bhutanitis thaidina. Classification (NCBI taxonomy): domain Eukaryota; kingdom Metazoa; phylum Arthropoda; class Insecta; order Lepidoptera; family Papilionidae; genus Bhutanitis; species Bhutanitis thaidina. Next base: position 11,931,994 of record JAGSMS010000013.1, read on the forward strand.
GCATAAGGTACAAAATAAATCAAAACTAAGGTTCAGACATCACAAATAAAGAAAATAATACTTTGTGCGTGTCTCACGGCTGGGGCAATAAGTCTCCAGATCAGTTTATTGTCAAGCTTTAGAGCCTGACGCTGGTTTTCATCTGGAACCTATGTATATCACGGATGTCAAATTTATAGCATACTGAAAACATTTCTTACGCAACCCAAAAAATAAGCATAACCTAAAAATAAAAAATAAATGAATGTATAGTCAACATGAAACATTGTTCTGTGACTACTGCGCAATGGCAAAAGACGCACGGGCCCCTTTCAAAGAACTTAAGCACCGGAACGAATCGATTGGCGGTGACCGCGACTTTAATCGATTTTTCAAAAACTTAACGACATAATGCGATTCCAATTATGTTGTATTTTGATTTTAAGTTTATCATTATAATACGTAATTTTAGACAGAAATACGTTATTAACATACCTTTAATGCCAATAAAATTAAAACGAAAGACATTTTTAAATATGTATTACAACGCGAAGTTAAACCTTGGACAGTGGTTTCATAATACTCGGCCGGACAGATCGAAAATCCTGAACGTATCAATCGATGGAATCCTGGTAGATTTTAACAGAGAAGGTATGTCCTCCAGGAGGAAGTCAGAGATAAATGCTGCTGCGTATCGCTCCGTAGTGGAGACGCGGAGGTAGTTATTTCTATTTCTTCATAGAGACTTCTAAATGAATGTTAAAAAAGTAGATCTTCATCTTAGAAATGTTAGGAACTTAGTAACGCGCGGAGGTTTTCTAAATCCATTGCCGGAATCAAAATTGTATCATTCAACTTTATTATCCACTTTGTGACGAAAAAGAATTCATAACAATTCCGTGTAAAGTATTTACACGATAAAATCACATCGTGTTTTTTCACATCCACGATATGGTGTCGGTAACCATGTCTTGGATAAACGAGTTACGAAAACATGTCAAAAATAATATGATATGATTTTATCGAAGAATTATGTCATATTGGTTGGATTTTTTTTGTGGTAAAAGGTTAGTGCTTATTAAGCCACAAAAAATTTCCACTGGTAGTTTCTGAAATCGTATCTGAAACGTACTCCAATTGACATTCGGAGAAACGGTGCGATGAAGTGTTAATTAAAACATAATCTTCAGTGTCTCACCGAAACCATCACGGGTTTGAGATACGCTGGTTGGCGCGGCGGCCTCTGCAGCTTCGGCGCACGAGGCTCACGAGCAGGGGGCAAGTGAAGTTGCTAAATTTTTTCTTATTAATAAAATCTAAAGCGTGATAGAGTCAAGCGGCGGCTTTAGCTGCTGCTAAAGCCGCCGCTTGACCGGCCTCGCAGAATACCGGCGTGAAGTAGAGTCATTTTGTGCTTCTGGGTTTCGTTCGGTGAGTGAGGTAACCGGAGGCCCACACCCCCTCCCTATTCCCCTCCTCTTCCCTCCCATCTCCCAAATATCCTTAAAGACCGGCAACGCACCTGCAGCATCTATGGTGTAGCAGATGTATGTGGGCGACAGTAATCAGTAATCACTTACCATCAGGTGAACCGCTTGCTCGTTTGCCGTCTCCTCCATAAAAAAAAAAATCACGTTGTACGCTACGTCTATAATCGCTCGCCCCTCTAGTAGTATGCACACATAGACTCACACACGCACAAATGCACGCACGCACATATGCGCCTATGCGTGCTAGCATGTTTTAGATCGCAATGCGCGGGAAGCATAAAACAGACAATAAATGTCTTGATTAGATTAGACAGGAGGACATACATAAATACTTACCTATATTTTCTCCACAACATCATGCGGCGGTTAACGAGGAAATAAAGACCTTAAACTTTTTGCATGCAAAACAATAAACTATGCATTTGCTGTAATGGATTTCCGCAAATACGATGTTCTATTAGACTGCACAACCGTTTTAAATTTTGTTTCATACCTACAGCTAATTTACTAACGTTTACTATACATAGTCATAGATATATATGTAATAAGGATTCCGGGCAAGGCGACAAAATATTGACAGATGTCAACTGAACAGAACATATGTAGTAAGCATATGCATATGCGATAAGAGCGGAGGAAGGGTTGCATGCAATGTCAGTGACACTGGTCGGGCATTTCCCAGAATTACAACTCATTATTAATACATGTAATCGTTAGTAGAATACAGTAAGAATTTTACTACCAGTAAGTAAGAATACTGGGAACATATCGTTTCAACTTTACTACTAGTTGTTATAATTACTAGGACTTCTGAGACACAACTGAATCTGAAATACGAGTATTTCACTAATACAATGCACACTGTTGGGCAATGGACTCCTCATAAATATAGAAGAGGGTTTTGGAGATGAGAAGGGTCCACGCTGCTCCAAGTGTGGGTTGGCGGACTGCACAAGTCCTCGACATAACATTGTTTATTATTTTACAGGCATGCACTTTTCCTCACGATGTTTTCCTTCACCGCTGAACACGAGATGTTTAACCCTTTAATTTCAGCAAACTGTGAAATTAAAGGGTTCTAAATTGCAATATGAGTGCAGTCGTTTTTATGCAGTAAAATATTAAGCAAATGTGACCAAATGAAAGATAAGGTGAATGTCCTGAACTAAATGAAAATACTCCTACACATAATTCGTCCACACAGCGCAGTACGGACGAACGATCAAGCGATCGTCTTGGTCGTGTGTAGGTTTTCAGGTGATTACCCTGTGCTTTTAAAGCTAACCTCTTTGCTCTAAACAAAGAACCACAGATAATACACAAACGTTGTTTTGTTTTGGCGCGCTACGTTTAATATGTCAACATTTGAAATGATAATGTAAACAACAACTCAACGTAAAGGGTTCTAATTCCAATGACCACTCGGAAAAATATATTTGACTATAATTGATAGCTAACAATAATTACTAAATAGGCAAGATTTTAATTTTAATTCGCCACCTGACTGACATGATCTGTCTAAAAAGGAAATAAGTTTTGCCTCAACTTTCATTGAATCCGAAAATGCTTGAAGGGTATCAGATGCAGGGGGTATTTTTTTTTTCAAATGCAAGTCTCCCTTCCGTTCTCCCCTTTTACCCTTTTTCTTTCTAAGTAACAAACACTAGCAAGATCACACACTCACAAAAACACGAATTCGAATAAGGCAATTCTCCAACTGTATCAGACAGAACAATAATAATTTTAGCAGCCACCCATTACAATAATATTACACGGAAATCCGTTAAATATACTAACCGTTTGATATAAGCCTCGAATTGTTTTGAGAGGATTAAACCGCCGAGACTTTACGAATAAACTACAATAATCAAAGTTGCCGTACATGCTGTTCATAAACATACCATAGTACAATAATCTTTTATTTTATCCTCACATAACCTTTACGCTTCACGTAATATCAACGATGTGAATGGCTAATTAATCTCGTTCCATTGCCTTATGCACGCCATTTATATTAAAAAAAAAAGCTAATTGCTTCGCTTGAATGCTGTATTGCAAATTGCAAGTAATAGCTTTGCACCGACATCTATCGGTATGAAGCTGACTAAAATGGTATAGCAATCTTACGTTTTAACATCATTGTAAATATGCCATTAAATTATAAAATCTCAGAGTAACTTCTTTTGATTTCTGTTTCTTTCGGTTCTTTTTTAGTTACTTACCACTTTGTAACGTGGTAGATCCAAGCGGCGGCTTTTGCTGCTGCTCAAATGGGCCGGCTCGACCGGATTAGTACCACTACCTCGCAGAATACCGACGTGAAGTAGAGGCATCTTATGCTTCTGTGCTTCATTCGGTGAGTGAGCTATCCGGAGCCCCACTCCCCCTCTCCATCCTCATTCTCCCTTCCATCTCCTAAATATCCTCAGAGGACGGCAACGCAACTGCAGCACCTCTGGTGTTGCAGATGTACGTGGGCGACGGTAATCACTTACCATCAGGTGAACCGCTCGTTTGCCGCCTTTCCCATAAAAAAAAACTTTTATATACATATTATGTAAAGAATTAGGGTGGAGGAATATACCATCTCTTTCTCCTAATGCCATCCTTCCCTGCACTCGATGCAGTCTGGTGACCCGGCTGCCACCGGTACTGCCAAGGGAAGGTCCGCTATGTGCTATAAAAATGTGTCACAACAATTCAGTTTATTGGTAGCAAGGCCTTGGATAAACAAAACCATGTTAATCAATTTGTGGCTAAACGCCCCAGACGGGAGAAGAACCTCCTCGAATATTAGTTGAACGAAAAAAATCATCCCTGGCCTGAAAATATAATATCCTCTTTAACTCAAGATTTTCTATTTATGGATTATTTTCGATTATATGCCTATTGGATATAATTAACACGAACACAATTATTGGGATTATTTTTTAGTGTACAACAACTTAATACGTTATCGTATAAAACTATAAAGCCAGAGGCAATTGGATGGCGACACTCTTTACCATAAACATCTTTGAACAGATCGCAGATTGCGCAAGTGCCTATTGCACGTGTCTCGGCAGAGTAACGTCCGACTCTAATAACTATTGTTAACTAATGTAATGTGTTGCTTGGATCGTCGCTCAGCCATTGTCAGAGCATGATCATACGTACATTGTGCTGTCAATAAAACTTCAAGCTGTGCAAAACATTTCTACTCAATAGTCTATTCAAAATACTTTGTACTAGTCTCGTTTTAGTTGTAGCCGGGGATGGTAATGCTAATGACGTAAGAGAACCCACTCATATTGCTAGAAACTCATTGCGAAACGGTGGTAGATTTTAAAGGAATAATGACTTTTGATAAGTGAAACTTAAGTTCCCATGTCGAAGAATAACGATTTTGATTTGATTTGATTTGATATCTTATAGCCTCTGAGGCCTTATCCGCTACGCCACAAACAATTTCGCGTGAAGTTGTCACATTTTAAGAGAGTTTTGGAGCCAGTAAGACTTCGCTTCAGTGCGGGTTGGCCCCTCGAAGTGTTTTTTTTTATTCATCTATTTTATATTTCTTCGCCGCCGAGTCCTTCGTAAATTCAACACTTAAATAGCAATTAACCAGGAATCTAACCCAGGTCACTCGTCTGCTATGAAATTAAAAATAAATGTATATGAAAGAAAGAAAAGTACTTTAAGCATTACGCCAGTCATAGATAATAAAACTTACTTAACATAACAAAAAAAAATGGATTTATTGAGTTGTAGCAACAAAACGTCATGCGACTCAGCATAATGCTATAGTACTGTTGCCACAACTACAGCCCTGGTGCTCTGTCTGCACCATGCATATGTTCGCGAGCAATCATCAGGCATTACCTTTTTAATCTATGAGGTATATATAGCAACGACATAATTTTCATTAAAAAAAACGAGCTGTCGGAGCCCTTCACGGGAGGCATTAAACCTTTTTAAATTGTAGTTTGAGGTTAACAATACGATAATTAATAAATTCACAAATAATAAAAGTTTTATCATACTTGTGTATTATGAAATAGTTAATAATTATTGTAACATATGTATGTTGGTAGATGTCAATAGGGTTTTCTACAAGTACCCCTGATTTAACGGGCAGTCAATAAATGGTGATTGTACTGTTCGACGTGTTTTATTAACTGCTCCGAATCCTTAAAATAGTGAAGGATATTACAATTATATAATAATTGTGTAGTTAACATTAAATTGATACATTATCTGTGCAAACGTGCACGCACAAAGGCACGTAACAACACGAATCGAAAAGGAAAATAGCCGAAGCTAACTGTTACCCACTGCTAATAGCGGGAAAACCAGTCGATACACTGCGTACGATAGCATGGGTTATATAATTAGACGATACTTGACGGAAGCTAAACGAGGAAACGTTAATGTGCTAAAACTCTTTACGTCGAGATTCTCATTGTACAGAGCATCGACCCGCCGCGCAATATCGCACCACATGAGTCCCTTACACAAGAACCGAACCACATGTGACACCAACTATATATATTAAGAACCCATCACCGCCTACTTGTGACACAAGTAACGTGCTTTATACATAAAAACCGCCTGGGCCAGTCGTGGAGCTTGCCTCAGACTAGAGCGAGATTAAAAATTCACGCCCTATTTTAAGCACTAACCCCTGTCACTACTCGTCATGGCACGGCACATTCTTGGCACGACTCATCGTAACCAAACGTATTTCTGTAACCCACTTATCTTCTTTCTGGGAGATAGAATGTGAGGGATGACGATCCTAGTCCCCGGTTTGCTCCCAGAGATTCCTCAAAAGGCGTCCCATTTAAGGGGCGTCTGAAAGTAAGACCATTGTCTTTAGTGACCGGTCCAGGGTGCGCCGTGGTGTTCACACGCACAGCTTTAAAGAAATACTGCTGTGAAGCATAGATATTTTATTGACCCGGGTTTAAGTTTTAAGGTCCGGCAAATTTTAAATACCAACGCCAAGAAAATATAAGTTCATCATTTCATACGTGGTAGAACCAAGCGGTGGCTTTTGCTGCTGCCCGAATGGGCCGGCTCAACCGGATTGGTACCACGGCCTCGCAGAATGCCGGCGTTAAGAAGAGGCATCTTGTGCTTCTGCGTTTCGTTCGGTGAGTGAGGTAACCGAAGGCCCACTGCCCCTCCCCCATCCCCCTTCTCATCCTCCCTCCAGTCTTCCAAATACCCTTACAAGGCCGGCAACGCACCTGCAGCTCCTCTGGTGTTGCAGATGTAAGTGGGCGACGGTAATCACTTACTATTAGGTGAACCGCTTGCTCGTTTGCCGCCTTTCGCAAAAAAAAAAGTAGTTCTTTTTTTCTTCCTTTGCGCCGTCACTATCTGCAGATCTGCAAACATCTAGCTCAGGTCTCAACTCCGACACATGTAGCCGACAGGCAGTTTACAAATGCGCTAGCCAGATTAGATAGCGCGCCGGGTAAGTACAGCAAACAAAGGTTTTAAGTGGGTATGATTACCTCAAGGATTTCGCTGGTTCCAATCTATTTTGTTTGCTCCTATTGGTCGAGGCTACGCGTTAATTCAAAGTCCGTACATTTCGTAATGTTTGAAATTAAATAAGTTTTAGTTTACGACCTGAATTTACACGCCTTTGCCTGTCAGAAACCTAGTACAAGAAGTAATAAAACTGTACATAATCGTAAAAGAATAAATGATTAATAACGTTTTATGACTTTATGAATCGCATGTTTAAATCGTCTTATTATTTGAAATTATTTTAGTAGGTAAGGACTTTTGTTATGATCTTGAACGTAATTACTGGCATAGCTACTTAATTGAGATGGTGATACCACTGCTGGATTTCTTCCAGATTCGTGTAAGCATTTTACAGACTGCACATGGATTCCGTCTGATTTCCGTTCGTATATGTTTCTTCTTTCTTCCTTTTTTTCTCGGAGCTCTAAATGTTTATAAACAATGTTTAACTATCTGCCATTGTCAAAATAATATTTAAAAAATCGGTTATAAATCCTATCGGCCTTTAAAAACTTATCATTGGCAGTAAAAGGATATCGAATGTTAACTTTTTATGGAAGAGGTATGGATCTAATGGGGACGATAAACGAGACCGACTATATTCGCCTTTCAATTGAATTTTCCGAATACTACACATTCACAAGCACTTGCAGCATTATATCACATTACATCACTATCAATATTATACGAGTTCTTTCAACCCTGTCTGGCACAAGCTTTCGACTGTGAAGACGATCCCACAATCTCTAGTCAATATGGTATACTACTTTTTATAGGATCGCCGCTTACGATTAACCGTCGCCCAAGGGAGCTGCTTGTCACCTGCCTGCTGTTTCTGCTGCACCGACGACAGCCCAATAGAGGACGATGATATGGTCATCTATGCCGACGACACAACATTTATCACTTCCACCTGTAAACAGACCGCTAGAATACAGCGCGTGCTCGATACCCTTCCTGCTCGACTCTCTAAACGGAGACTGGTAAATGTCCTAAAAATGCAGGCAATTCTCGGATTAGACCCACAAACCTGAAGATGTTCGTTCATCCCATAACGTGCACGTCCACGGTCCTGTACCTAGGGGTAAAATTAGACCGCGGCCTCACTTTGAAAACACACATCGAGAATATAGTTTCAGGAACACGAACCGCCTGAGCCCAGTTGCAGCCAATACTCCAGTCATCCCTCATTCTGCGCATAAAAATCGGAATATTCAACATCAGGTCCCAGGTCACGTATTCCACGCCAGGGTAGTCTACGCTGGCCAGCATTGAGAACATAAAAGCCCTGTAAACTTAGCAAAACCTAGTTTTGTGCCTGATCATCTGCGCGCCAATATACATGAGGAACCACACTATCCATCCAGAGTGTGGTGGTCTATCAATCGATTGAGAGTTCGGAAGACTGCGTCAAGCGGCTCGCAGGAACAATATTCAGTCTAGCTGACCATTCGACGCAACCACACATCAGAAGTATCGCGCCTGTGCATGCACGCCCACCAGAAGCCAAGAGAGATCATCGACAACACGTCCAACGACTTTGAAATAAGAAGCCCTAGTCGCCTCCCACTCGCTGGTTGTTTGCAGGGGTAGACCACAGCTGGCTTCTACACATCACCTGCTAACCTCAAATGCAGAAGCAGTATTGATCTATAATTTGGTTCTGCCCCAACAATCAAGAGGCCGAACACCTCAATATCATTCACTATAGTCAAAGGCATAGCTAAAGTTTAAGGTAGCTAATTAGCACCTACAATAGTAGTGTGACTAAATTGATAATTATAAGTTATCCGAGGCTCCACTTTGTGCATGCGAACCTAATTTGCGCGGCCTACTTAATCATTAAGCACAATATTGCAGTGAGAACATATGGCTGTTATTGCAACACAATGTCCATACTTCGCAAATTTAAAAACACATTGTATTTTAGTTTTAACATAAAGTGCAACACTGTATCCGAAAGTAGACTTTCACGCTTAAATGGAATATTTTTTTGACATTTACATTAGTTGTTTTTTTTTTTTTTAATATAAAATTAAGCAACTGACCCTACATACCTGATGGTTGGATTGCGATCAAACATAATTAATTACATTAGCCTAATAAGAGAATAATCACTTATGCTTTGCCGAATCAAATGGTCAGGCACTAATCACAAGAAAACTTACGCCAAACAAAGAGATCGCATCTTTTGCTCAGCATTGCCATACATCTGACATATGAATAATTAACAAAATTACAATTCTATAATTGCATAAGTAATAATTATTTGCATAAGAAGCAAATTTAAATAAAAAAAAAAGCGGAAACCTATCTGTGGTCTTCCAAAGATATATATCACACCCTTGAAATATAAACTTTTTTATTATTTAAAAATGTATTCCATTCAAATCAACGCAACTTGAAATGCGAAGAAAGATAATGAGATTACTAGTGCTGCTCTTTTTATCTCTTGTATAAGAGGATCGTATTCTATAAAAGTTTACGGGAGTTACTAAATACTGGTAACTGGCACGAATTTTGTAAACTATTATTATAACATAATATTAAGTCCTTTATCTAACTTATTTAGTTGTATGGTGACCATACTATTACACTTTTTAGGAATACAACAACTTTCAACTAGGACAATTTCAAAAAAGAACTTATATAGGCTCTTAATAATTTCCTCCTGAATTATTTTAAAGTTCTAAGAGGATTAGGATTCGTTCGTTTCTTCTAGTGTCGTAAGTTGAATATCGATCCCCAGTAGCCGGCACCACTACAATTGTTAATAGCAATTTTACGTTCTGTATTTACCACGTGCTCGGCGTTGACAGAAAATATCGTGAGGAAATCTGCATGTCTGAGAAATAACGAAGATATTATTTCGACGACATGTGAAGATACGCATACCCGCACCGGAGCAGTGTGGCGGATCCTTCTCCAAAACCCTCTCAGGTATTTGCCCAGCGGTGGACACTTACAAGCTGCTACTTTACTTTTACTTTTATAATATGTATGTTTTAAAATGTCAGTAATACCTACCATTTCTTTTCATAGAAGAAGGAGGCAAACGTGCATGCGGCTCACATGATGGTAAGTGTTCACCGACGCCCACGAATATCCCCAACACCAGAGGAACTACTGATGCGCTCCCGGCCTTAAGGGAGAAGTAGGATCTTGAGACGTCCTCGTGTACCTATAGGGCAAAATTAGTAATAGTTGGAAGCGTAGTGATATTCTCATAAACACTTTTACTTAAAATTCGTGGGCACAGACATCGGATTCGAAAAATAGACACTTTCGCAAAAAACCGGATTGATGGCCACAGCAGTCCGCCGGCCCGTTGTCCGGATTAGCGGTGATTAAGCATGGCGTGGCCGGCGACATGTTTCGGGTGTAACGAACCGCCGCCGGTCCTCGCTCTCTGTCACTGCACAATGGACCGTCATAAGTGAACATTACAACAACGTTACCAACGTTACGTAAATGATCTAAATAATTCTAACCTCTTTAATGGTTGGCGATTATACGGGTCGCATTCCTAGAAAGTTTTTATTGAACCAATCAGGGTATAGGATTATAGCAAAACTGCCAGCTTTCCGTCCCTTCATCACGACACATAAATTCATTTACTTATTATAGCATAATTTTTTTTTCTTTTATTCATTTCTGTTTTGTTTTGTTATCTTTATAATTATTATGTATCACCAGATCATGTACTATGTGTGCAGATGTAAATTTCGGAATAAATGTATTTATGTCTTTTTATGTAATGTTAGACTTTTTGAGGTTAGAGAGAATTCGAATGTGTCGTGCAATAAGTCATATGGATACTTTTTATCCTGATCATTTCAACATTTTTCTCTTTAATATGTTTAGCAAACGATTGATCATCATAGTAATAGACGTTTTAGTAACTTGCATTTGTCATATCACATACTTTGCTTTTAACACCTACTGCCCACCCAGGGACAAAACTCTATGGTAGCCACTGGTTATAGTTGATTATTGCGCTATTTGGCGGAAACCGAAATAGCATACCGTACATTTACCCTTACATCACGGGGTGAAATTAAAATGCTGGCTTCCGGATGGCGGCTGGACAGCTTAGCTGATAGTGACCCTAGCTTCAAAGCTATGGGTCTTGGGTTTTATTTAGATTCCCGAATGGAAAGAGTACTTTTATGGTCTACAAATAATTGTACCAGTTCTGGTCGTTTATCCATTAGCGACTTATTTATTTGTTCTTCATTAGCGGAGCCGATTGAATAAATGAAATGCTTTGTGGCATTATCTGCTTGTCATGGTGAAAAGTGCATGGCAGGTGCAAATCGATGTATGTTAACCACCTGGGAAATTCTTACCGCTATTGTACTTAGTTTCATTCAAATAAAAAGTCACCACACTGCAAAGGTACTCCCCTTCTTGATCTTCTACCAGTACTTCATTAATAGTCCCATGTAATAGGGGGCTAGAGAGTCCCCTTCCAATAGGATTTACCATAATCCATGTAACTCCATTACCCGGGGTACAAATTGGAACACTCCTTTGTGCCCCGTGCCGGAGTTTGCGTATACGTCAGAGATGATATCTGTTCTCGACGCCTCGGTAGTCTTGAAGGTTTGGACCTTTCTACCCTTTGGCTGCGCATCGACAGCGACGACCATCCGCGCGTCTATGCGTGCCTTTACAGGTCCCATAGCGGTAATACCGTAACTGACCGACTCATCGACCACATCCAAATGGCTACAGATTCCGTGCTACAACAGATCCCATCCGCAGAGATCGTGATTCTCGGCGATTTTAATGCCCACCACACCGATTGGCTCGGTTCTCGCATAACCGATCATGCGGGAGATCTGTTCACGACTTTGCATTAGCATATGGCCTGACACAACTGGTAACCTCGCCGACGCGGATCCCAGACGTGGAAGGTCATACACCTTCCTGTTAGACCTTTTGCTGACCTCACACCCGGACGGATATTTGGTCTCAGTCGATGCCCTCTTGGCTCGTCGGACCACTGTCTGATCCGGAGTGTAGTGCCTATCGCGCGCCGATCCCGAACGCGATCTGCGGGGTTCCGCCGTGTGTGGCACTATAGGTCGGCAGATTGGGATGGAATGCGGTCTTTCTTTGCTTCCTACCCATGGGGGCAGGTTTGCTTCTCGCTGGATGATCCCAACGTCGTTGCAGATTCTGTCACCGATGTGGTACTTCAGGGAATGGAACTTTTTATTCCGTTCTCTGCAGTGCCTGTCGGAGGTAAATCCCAGCCTTGGTTTGGTCGCACCTGCAAAATAGCGTCACGCCGAAAGCCGAAGTGCTACCAGGCCTGGGCCGATGCATCGGCGTCTCGGGATGCAAATACCAGTGCTCTTAAAAACGAGTACAACTCTGCCTCCAGGTCCTTCAAAAGAGTTATCGCTGCGGAAAAGTTAAAGCACATTGGCAGAATTGGCGAGAGACTAGTTCGCCTCCCATCGGGATCCCGCGCATTCTGGTCTCTCGCCAAGGCTGTCCAGGGGAATTTCTGTCAGCCATCTCTCCCATCTCTACACAAGGAGGATGATTCGCTGGCCCATACTGCAAAAGAGAAAGCCGATCTCTTGGGCTCTCTTTTGCATCAACTCGACTCTTGATGACCGGGAAACTCTCCACCTACCATCCCGTGGTGTAAGTGCTCCATGCCGGAAATTCAGTTTCTGCAGAGCTCAGTGCGAAAGGCACTCCGCTCCTGGACATTCATAAGTCGAGTGGGCCGGACGGAATCCCTCAATTGTGCTGAGGATGTGTGCCCTGAGTTGGCACCGGTTCTCACGCGTCTTTTTCCGGCACTCCTACTCTTCAGGCGTCGTCCCGGAATCTTGGAAGACAGCATTTGTGCATCCAATACCGAAAAAGGCGACCGCTCTGATCCGTCCAACTACAGGCCTATTGCCATCACCCCTTGTTATCTAAAATAATGGAGTCACTCATCAACACCCAGCTCCTGAGGTACCTGGAGGAACACCAGCTGATCAGTGACCGGCAGTACGGTTTCCGTCGCGGACGATCAGCTGGTGATCTTCTAGTTTACCTGACTCACCGATGGGCAGAAGCAGTTGAGTCTAAGGGAGGCTTTGGCGGTTAGTCTGGACGTAGCGAAAGCATTTGATAGGGTTTGGCATAAAGCGCTTCTTTCAAAGCTTTCATCTTACGGGGTTCCTGAGAGATTGTGCAACTGGGTCACCAGCTTCCTCACGGATCGGAGCATCAAGGTTGTTGTCGACGGTGCATGCTCGGACCCCAAACCCGTGAATGCTGGTGTTCCACAAGGCTGTGTGCTATCTCCCACTCTGTTCCTTCTGCATATCAACGACATGCTACAAATCAGTAGCATTCATTGCTATGCAGACGACAACACAGGTGATGCCCTATATACAGGCCGTGCGAATATTTCTCGGGAACACGTCGACGAGTGCCGGAACAAACTTGTGTCTGAAGTCGAGACCTTGTTATTCAAAGTCTCGGATTGGGGTCGACGTAATTTGGTCCTATTCAACCCCAAAAGACACAGGTTTGCGCGTTCACCGCTAAAAAGAATCCCTTTGTCGTTTCTCCTCTTTTGAGAACATTCCCCTTATTGCCTCAGCCAGTATCTGAATCCTTGGCGTTGACATATCGAGTGACGTTCAGTTCCGTGGTCACTTGAGGAAAGGCCAAATTGGCCTCCAAAAAGCTTGGTGTGCTCTGTAGAGCGGGACAGTATTTCATGCCGGTCCTCCGTTTGCAACTTTTTAAGGCGCAAGTTCGGCCCCACATGGAATACTGTTCTCATCTCTGGGCAGGGGCACCCCAGTACCAACTCCTTCCATTTGACCGCATTCAACGTCGAGCGGCTCGAATTGTCGGCGACCAAGCTCTCTCTGATCGGCTTGATCCTTTGAAAAGAGCTTATTCCTTCCTTAAAGGCCGGCAGCGCATCTGTAGCTCCTCTGGTGTTGTGGATGTTCGTGGGCGTCGGTGATCACTTACCATCAGGTGAGCCGCAAGCTCGTTTGCCCCTTCTTCTATAAAAAAAAAAAAAAAAAAAAAAAAAAAAAAAAAAAAAAAAAAAAAAAAAAAAAAAAAAAAAAAAAAAAAAAAAAAAAAAAAAAAAAAAAAAAAAAAAAAAAAAAAAAAAAAAAAAAAAAAAAAAAAAAAAATCCGTGTGGTATCGGCGTGTGACAAAGCCTAAAGGCTGATTACAGATTACAGATTGTAAACAAAATTTTACGAAGGAATCATCAGGTATGGTAATTACAGTGTGATCTTAATGTAGTATAAAATTCACAGAAGCAATTCTAGTTCACAATCGCGTGAACTTAGATTATAATATGATGTCGAGTTATGAAGCCTGTAATATTGTGATAGTTTTGTAGAACGGTATTAGTATGGAGTAGAGTGCGCCAATGTCAGATTACTTTGACCCTGTATGTTTTTTATCATTTAGTTTCATTATATTTAATTTATTATGTTAAATTTAACGTATCCGATGTAACGTTTATGCGTTAAGATTGGAGGTAGGGTCAGATGCGGGGTCAATGACACAGGACTCGACCGAACACGACCAGAACCGAAAACCAATTGTTTGAGAGTTGAACAAATATTCGTTCTAGATTGCATAAACGAAAGTAATAAGTAATAAAATGCCTAGCTATATTTGCTTCAGTAAGTACATATTCGAGAAGAATATTCGGGCTCATTTTCTAAAAATAATACTTAACTGAGTTCATCAGAAAATATGCAACATATATTTATGTTATACACAAGTATGTATTAATATTATACATAGTTTTCTTAGAGTAAACTTTTCTGTATTTTTTTCATATTTTCAGTTCCCGCCCTCAGTGTTTACCGCTGCCTGGCTTTTAGCATTAAGTCCGCCTTTTGTTCCATTACTGATTCTTAAGGTTCAATAAAGAATAAATGTATAAGTTTTTAAATGGGTCCCGAATCTTCCCCACATAATTTTATTGCAAAAAATACTCCAGTACATAATAATATAAAATATTTTAAGTAATCACCTAGGTATCTTAAAATATTGTGTGCTTACATGAATTTTAAAGTCAACGTAAACAAGCGCATATATAGCGTTCCTTGTTTTAAACATTTAGTCTACTCTTTTGTTTAATAGCTACGTATAAAGAAGAGCGTGTCTTATCAAACACTGTTGTTCTAGATTCCAGACTATCGTTGTTTTGTATCGCGCACATGCTTATGCATTGTTGCATAACGTTTTTGTGTGAGTGTGCGACGTGAGGATCTGACAGACGTAGGAAGCAAACGAGTCGATATCCGAAACTGTACGCCGCAAATGCTCATGTTAATTATTATATAAAAGAAATTGTTCATAATTAACAAAACTGGAAAAAAAACCTATTATCAATGACAATTGATAAAATAAGTAAATAAATGTATATGTAACATATTTCGGTTGAATAAATGAATTAGAAAATTCTACATTTTTAATTTAAAAATAATTAAATGTCATAACTTATTTTTTTAACAATCTATGGTATAAAAAGTGGTAGATTGTTAGTTGCCTAAAATTTTTTTCGTTAAATAAATATTGAGTTACGGATAATTTTATCTACAGTCATTCACTGGTGACAGACACACGCATGGCAACGACAAACATTAACATTATCACTTATAATTATTAATACATGTATTGATGTAAAATATAATTACCTAATGTAAACAAACTAGAAGGATTAGAGTAGTGATCTTCAAAAGGCTTCTATTCTGCATGAACGTGAAGTATGTGGAAAAAAATGGCGTCTATAAGTACGTTATGATTTTCTGATGTAACTGATTACATTTTACGTAAAGTACACAGATAGACCATAATTGACAAAAACCTGAAATTAATTTCTTCCGTATTTTTTCGTTTTAATAAAAAAAAATCCGTGTGGTATCGGCGTGTGACAAAGCCTAAAGGCTGATTACAGATTACAGATTGTAAACAAAATTTTACGAAGGAATCATCAGGTATGGTAATTACAGTGTGATCTTAATGTAGTATAAAATTCACAGAAGCAATTCTAGTTCACAATCGCGTGAACTTAGATTATAATATGATGTCGAGTTATGAAGCCTGTAATATTGTGATAGTTTTGTAGAACGGTATTAGTATGGAGTAGAGTGCGCCAATGTCAGATTACTTTGACCCTGTATGTTTTTTATCATTTAGTTTCATTATATTTAATTTATTATGTTAAATTTAACGTATCCGATGTAACGTTTATGCGTTAAGATTGGAGGTAGTGTCAGATGCGGGGTCAATGACACAGGACTCGACCGAACACGACCAGAACCGAAAACCAATTGTTTGAGAGTTGAACAAATATTCGTTCAAGATTGCATAAACGAAAGTAATAAGTAATAAAATGCCCTAGCTATATTTGCTTCAGTAAGTACATATTCGAGAAGAATATTCGGGCTCATTTTCTAAAAATAATACTTAACTGAGTTCATCAGAAAATATGCAACATATATTTATGTTATACACAAGTATGTATTAATATTATACATAGTTTTCTTAGAGTAAACTTTTCTGTATTTTTTTCATATTTTCAGTTCCCGCCCTCAGTGTTTACCGCTGCCTGGCTTTTAGCATTAAGTCCGCCTTTTGTTCCATTACTGATTCTTAAGGTTCAATAAAGAATAAATGTATAAATAAATGACATGTGTGATGACGGGCAGTATCGTGTCTAAAGCACTTCGCTAATGCACTTTTCCCAGTGGGGCGATTAGAAGTTCAGTAACGCATTGTTTAAAGTCTAAAGTCTAAAACTTGAGACTGCATTAATAATATCAAACACTACCGGAGGCATTTCATTACGCTTGAGTGAATAAACAATATCGAAAAAAAAAAAAAAAGAGAATAGGTTTATTGTGTACTCCTCCAAGGAACAGATTCTTTTTAGAATAATTTATTTAAGAAACGTGGAAATTTAAGATAGTTCAACACTACAAGAAGAATTATTGCTTTAATTCTCACATTTGTATGAAAAGCCTATACATTTTTTTTTAGTTTTACGTGGGAAGAGGGTCACAAACACCGAAGCCGGTGACTGATTATGTCGGGATCAACGTTTAAGATGTTGGACTGACTAATACCACCACGGTAGACACGCTGTTGGCCCAGTGACCTTGCCAGCTTCGGCGGTAGAAAATCACGAGCAGAAGGCCCTCATGTGAGGTTGTTGCCAATTTCTGGAACAAATTACTTTCACTTGTATTGACATTTTACTTTTGATGCAGACCGTACGTTCACTCTGGAGAGCGGCACACCGCGGTGTTGTTGACAAATTTCCTCATCACCCTGATGTCTGTTGGATCAATTTGGAAGATAAATACTTATAACAAAGTAAATTGACCTTTGACATTTATTTATTTATATATTTATTTGTTGATCATATGTGATACTTGTATAGATGTTACAATTTGTTTATGTCCTATATGATCTATCACTTATTACCATACAAATTTTACAATATGATATAATTTCAAGACATTACTATATAAGGTATATTACGTTACATTATTAGATTGTTGATCAGATGTCAAAATCAAAATTTTTATTGTTATTCTGACTAAAAGAATCCGGCATTACAGACATAAGTCTAGTGGACGGAAATCCAATTATCCAAGAATAGTGAAAGAATCATCACCAATAACAGCTCCGCACGCGCAATAATATTAGTTCGAAGAGAAGAGCACCTCCTTCCCATCCACAAAGGCTTGCACGTAGTACGTGGTAGAGCCAAGTAGTGGCTGTTGCTGCTACTCTATTGGGCCGGCTCGACCGGTTGGTGAAGCAGAGGCATAATGTGCTTCTGCGTTTTGTTCGTTGAGTAAGTTAACCGGAGGCCCACTTCCCCGATCCTCATCCTCCCTCCCAACTCCCAAATATCCCTGAAGGCCGGCAAAGCACTTGCGTCATCAGACCCTCTGGTGTTGCAGATGTACGTGGGCGCCGGTAATCACTCACCATCAGGTGAGCCGCTTGATAGCTTGACCCTTTCCCAAAAAAAAAAATGCCTGGCTCAGTAATCAGCGTACTTCATAGTTCTGTCTGATAAGTCCTGGGTCCGGGTTTAAGTTTCGATAGAAAGTATTTAACAAAACAATATACAATATAATAATAATACCAATAAACATAAAATAATAATACCAAATAAAAACCATACTATAGAAAAACTACTTTTTCTACACAATTAATTTACCTCTTTTGTTATAGAACTTGCTTAGGAGTTACTAACTTAACTTTTAGCCGCAAGGGAAAAAAACGAATACTTCACTGTCATACGAAATATTGTTAATTTTTCAAAAAAAAACTTTATACCGAAAGTACGAGTATAAATTTTTAATAACTATCTAGTTCCATCTCATTAATTATTGGAACATTTTTAGGTTTCCGTACCCAAAGAGCAAAACGAAGCCCCGTTAATGATTTGGTTAACATCATTTTTCGCGCAATCATGCGGGGTGTCATTTTCTAGAACCCATTGAGAGTACAAATATGTTTTTATTCCTATTTTTTTCTTTAAAAATAAAGAATAGCACTTGGCAATGATTTTTTAATACTGGCCGAGTTTTTAATTTATCGGTTGAGTGGTGTAAGGAGTGCTTAGCGTATGGCAGTGGAGCTGCGTGACGCGGGTTCGATTCCCGCACGGGACAAGTATTAGATTTGTTAGAACTGCAAATAACTATTCCAAGTTTGGATGTTTCTCTTTGTGCATTTTATGTAAACTGCCTCCACGACATAGCCTAAAATCCTTTAGTGGGTAGTAACATATCAAAACAATATTGATTATAAATCAATTATAAAACTGAACTAGTAAAGCTCGGTCCTGAGCCACTTACTGTCCTCAAAATTGGAAAGTCATCTAATGTGGGTCGCATTATCTAAATAATCAAAGTTTGTAATCACATCATTCATTCTACACTAACAAAACAAAGACATACGAGTAGGTACTTTGTATTTTTAATTTTGAAATAAGTCTAGTGGACGAACAGACATTGAGCCACAAAAAAAGGGACAGACACCATACATGAAATATTCATACCCGTGAAATATTCATTCCCTGTGGGAATATGAGTTGCTCGAAAACTCCAGCGTGTAATTTACGTAAATTAGAACCTCCATAACAATTTATACTTAAGTATTAATAATCACGGCGGCGCACGAGCCCCCTGCACTCGACAATGAATGATGGCTTCCATTCTTTTGCTCGCTTCGGATATATCTCATACTAATGTCATTGACTCCGCGGCCATTTTTCTTTTGGGAACAAAGTATCCGTTCTTCTGTACATCGGATTTGGTGCATTTTAATAACATATACCTACTCATGGATAGTTTTTTTTTTTTTTTAATAAAATCTTGTTGTAATAAATTTATAATGTGGGAAGTACATTTATAGTGCATATTTAAATCTTTGCACTTCTTAGCCAGAAGAAGGTAGGCACAATGTACTTAAGGCATCTGACTGTACTTCATGGCACCCACACTTTCTACATTTCAGTATTCCCATTCCACTTTGCTTGAGACGGTCGCGGGACGTATATTTCAGGGTCCCAGTTCGCCGTTTAAACTCCGTTCAAGTTTAACACGTGCCACGAGACTCACGACACTATCGTGACCGCAACTTCCCTGGCAACTCCTATCCATGTTCACGTTCTTCGTGCATATAGAAGCTCCAGGGGAATGAAGAGTACCAAATATCATTGGTGTACATTTTACGAATCTTACACCCACGACCACAATATTTTAAATGTACAGTTTTTACTTTTTTTTCACAAACCATTTATCACATTTGTTTTAATAAAAAAACCTTTCATATACATCTGCCCAAAAGCAGCACCTGTTCACAAGCATCATGAAGGATCTAATAAATAAAGTATTCAACGTGATGGATGGATTTATAGCGGCCATATTGGAAAATATCTTTTAAAAATAATATCTACCACATTAGTAGAATTTGCAGTGAGCGTTGGCTGTGTCCGACATGTTCGCAAACACGAGTTTTTACTTCAGCCAATAATGAAACTGTAGTATTGTATTCAAATGAGTTCGTGTTCGCAAAAGACAAGCGCATTTGCATTTGGCAGCAAAAAATATTAATATTAGCGAAGAACGTGGCAAGACGTGAAGACGCGGCCCTGAATACGAAAGAGTAAACTTTGACGTTTCTGTGTCGATACATACAAAGAAGTTCCACTATTCTAAGTGCATCATGTAAATAGTTCACTGCTGGACGTTGGCATCTGCGAAATATCGAAGATTTCTACATCAAATCTTCGATATTTTTTTTTTTATTTCGATATTTATCAAAACACGCTTGGCTGCGTATCGGCGATCACAGTACCACAGTATTGAAATCTATATCATTAACACTGTGGCAGTATTGATACTGTGGCAGTATTGACACGTCTACGTGGTAGAGCCAAGTGGCTTTTTTTTTTTTTTTTTCCTGGATGGAAAATGCTGTTACGCATACCCTGTTGCTGGCCGGTAGGCCAGCAACTGGGTATGTCGGACTCAATCCCTGAAGGAGGACCATACCGACTAAAACCATCCACACACTGTTGGCCGGAGGCTTTCACAGCCTCATCTGAATTGACTCGCGAGCAGATTGGCCCGCGAGTTTGGCGGGATGACGATTTACTTTAATGGCGCGCGGATTTATACGCGGAAGGATAAGACAAAAATAGTGGTGCGGAGACCGGTGAACCCTGACAAACCGACGCGACAGACCCCGATCGTGAGACGCTCCGGCAAAGTGTATATGGCTGCTTCTAACCCTTGGGGGTGAGCACACGTATGCGCGGGGCGAAGTCGCAAACGGGACTGCTGCGCGGCGTGCGTGGGACACGGACGGCACTCACTAGTAATGGCTCGCGATTGAACGCGGGAAAAGTGGTAAGTCAGTAGGGACCCGCTGATGCGGGGCCCACTAGCGATATACTGACACACGACATATTGTACTGCGAAACTCCGACAAAGTGTTATGGCTGCTCAAACCGAGGGGCGAGCACACGTATGCAGGAGGCTAATAGTGGCGTGAAGACCTATGACCCTGACAAACCGACACGACAGAACCCGATTGTGAGACACTCAGGCAAAGTGTATATGGCTGCTTCTAACCCTTGGGGGTGAGCACACGTATGCGCGGGGCGAAGTCGCAAACGGGACTGCTGCGCGGCGTGCGTGGGACACGGCCGACACTCACTACTTAATAGCTCGCGAATATGCGCGGGAAGATTGAGGCGCGGCAACCAACGGCCCTGACTAACCGACACGACAGAACCCGCTTGCGAGATGCTTAGCACAGTGACCTTATATGCGGAGCGAAGTCGCAAACGGGACTGCCGCGCAGCTGCGCGGGATGGGACGGCTCTCACTAAATAATAACTCGCGAATACGCGGGAAGATGGAGGCGCGGAGACCGACGACCTGACATGATCTACGCGACAATTACTGGTACGAGACACTCCGGCACAGTGTTTATGGCTGCTCAAACCGAGGGGCGAGCACACGTATGCGCGGGGCGAAGTCGCAAACAGTACCGCCGTGCAGTATGCGCGGGCGACGGGCGGCACTCACTTTAATAACACGCGGACAAAGACGCGGAAAGACAATAGGGCCGAGTAGGCACCCGCAGGTGCGGGGCCACTAACGACCCATTGCGAACTAATGACTCATCCCGCTGCGAAACACTCCGGCACAGTGTTTATGGCTGCTCGAACCGGAGGCGAGCACACGTGTGCACGGAGCGACGGCGCAAGCGGGACGATTTTTTTTGAGCCAAGTGGCATCTCGTGCTTCTGCGTTTCGTTCGATGAGTGAGGATTCCGGAGGCCCAACCCCCTCTGATCCACTCTTGCAACTCCCAAATACCCTTAATGGCCGGCAACGCACCTGCAGCACCTCTGGTGTTGCAGGTGTACGTGGGTGACGTGGGGTGCACTTACCATCAGGTGAACCGCTTGCTCGTTTGTCGCCTTCCCATAAACAAAAAAAGTGTAAATAATATTATCCCATAAGAAATCTGCAAATAAAGCGCTTATAATTCTACAAAATTTGATCCGAATTCATTGGATATTTCTGCCGCTGTGCTCGAACAAATTAACAGACAAACAATAAAAAAAACATCATTTGATCTCTATTGCACTTGAATCTGTTAGATTTTTATTATATTTTGTAGGTATGGATAGTCTATTCTTTACATATAAATTACCTACACATACACACCCACGGGCACGCTCTCGCACAATACAAAGACATTATAAAACACAAAAACATTTTAATGGTATCAATTCAATTTATCTAATTACTTAGGCGTGTTTTCTTGGAACAGTTTCTAGTTCTTATCAACAACTCACTAATAGTTGCACAATGTGTACCCAGAAATTGTAACAATAGACTATTAAAAATATAATAACAGACAGATAGTTGCGTTAAAAGGTTTTCAGCTAAAACTCATATTATATATTTTTTTATAAGTAATAAGAACGTGTCCACACTCTAGGAATTTTGTATTGGGAAGGTACGGTACGTTTTTAAACAAATCGCACACACCCACCCACATGTGGTGTGTACATTAAACAATATTATATTTATATTTTAAGATAACTTCAGTTTGTTATTTTGATTAACAATTTGATATAGTATTCGTGTGAAACCCAAACCTTGGATATTGGACGCCAATAATTAATCAATAGGACACACATAAGGTCAAATTAAATGTTTTGAAATTGTATTATTGACATACAACAACGAATCATATTCATAAAATAATTATTAATTTCAATAAAATAGGTTTAAACACCTACATCGATGTTGAAATACGAAACTACTAAACATTGCTAGAATCTATAAAATTGCCATAAAAACTATTTATAGCATAGAACAGCCGTGTGTAGGTAGAGACTTTGCCAGCCTTACCGGACAGATCGGATGGCGGAGTAATATTCCCAAATATACCACATCTAAAGTCCCCAAACCAGTCACGGACAACAACATGTTTGAGGATGACAGCCACGGGATGTGGTGTACTGCTGGCTTCTCTAATGCCGCCAAGGGTTAGGGCTTCTAAGCTCGATCCTGGACCACGTACATTCAACCCACTTCCCGCGACTGGGTTGCAGAACGTCGCACTGTCTTCTGGGGACTTTTAAAATATTTAGTCCTCCGCTGCACCATTTGGCTTACCAAAAGCACATTGTATTTGAGATGCTACACCTCATCGCTAGCCTGTACCATTTTTATTCGGCTTCGTCAGTCGGATTATCTGGGCGCCAGGCTGTCGCAAGTCTCGTTTATTAGCCAGCAGGGCAGCAAGGTGCAGCGCGTGCTGGCGAGGTTAACAGTTGAGAGACAAAGTTGATGTGCTCCACCATACATCGTACCGGAATAACGACGGACAATCTAGCTCAGCTGAAGACACAAACATCTCACAAATTTCGACATTATCAAAGGGTACTTCAACGTCCACCCACACCACACATTGCAACCTAGCAGATTATATTACTCTTATATGCTGAAGTGTTCTGTATTTCCTGATCGTTGATGAGGAAATACAGAACTAGAGTAATAAAGATATAAAAGGAAATAATAC
This sequence comes from Bhutanitis thaidina, assembly GCA_029286595.1. Classification (NCBI taxonomy): domain Eukaryota; kingdom Metazoa; phylum Arthropoda; class Insecta; order Lepidoptera; family Papilionidae; genus Bhutanitis; species Bhutanitis thaidina. The sequence goes on from JAGSMS010000013.1 coordinate 11,955,622, forward strand.
TTTTACACTTTGCCTTCAGGCACACCGTAGTTGAAGCTGTAGGTAAAAACAGGTTGGTTGATTTAAAATTAGAAAGGAACAAAGAAGCTGAGTTGCCAAGTGTTTTATTTCAGACTTCCTACCAACCGCGCAATTTTATATTAGTAGAGTATTTTTTTTACGTGATTATAATATTTATTATTATTTACTGCAAAGGATTGAATTGATCGCGATATCATTATCAAGGAAAGTCTAAATAAAAACAATTATAAAAACCTCCCAAATACTTCATCTCAATAACTAACTTCTACGTCTATGTAGTAGATAATGGAAATGCGAAAAAACTTTTTTTAATTGCATTCATAAGTTTTGTGTGATGTAGATACGTAATATACTAAGGGTGTACTGGCTGTAATGCTTGTTCTAATATCATTGTTGTATTGTATTACGCTTTGAATATACCACGAAAAGCACAAGTATGTTGAGTAATTGAATCATCGAAGAAAAAACCGTTACATCATCAGCTTACACTGCCCTAGTCCTGGCTTGTCCAATACCTGTGAACCTGTGATACGATGTATGTCACCTGCGTGTACCATCTACTTCTGGTCTCCAAACTTTGTTTATGCGTTACATGAATTTTTATTCATGTAATATAAGTAAAAGTAAAATAGCAGTCTGCAAGTGCCCACAGCTGGGTAACGGCCTCATGCTCAAATATTTGAGAGGGTTTAGGAGCCGGGAAGTGCGGGTAGGCGGGCTTCACAAGTCCTAGAAAAAATATTTTTTTTATTATTTCTGAGACATGCAGGTTTCCTCACAATATTTTCATTCACCGTCGAGAAAGTGGTGAATATAGCACTTAAAATTGCTATCACCAATTTTAGTGGTATAGGCACCGGGGATCGAACCCAGGTTACTCGCTCTATGAAACTAAATAGGAGTATGTATAAGTAATTAAGTTTTTATAAGACTTTGGTTTTTCTTAGTATATACGTATAGTAGTATACGTTAACTGGAAGAGAATGCCTATAGGCATTATGTCCGTCTTTTGTGTCCTTCTGTATAAAAGAATGACAACAAAGATTAAATTAAATAAATAAATGTTTACAGAAAATTCACTTGTTTCAACACGTTTAAAAGAACTATCCAAAGTAATTGCATGCATGTGAGAATATATCTGTGATACCCATAGTACAGTATTAAAATATGTTCTACGTGTAATTCAACTCCTTTGTTCTCGTCTCGAACGTAAACCTACACACAAGAACTCACTCGAGAGACCGGGTTATCGCGAGTATTTAGAAAAATATTAAAATACACTGATTTTTATTTTACATAATTACAATTTACAGTGTGAAATTATGTTCTTAGCAAAAGGGTTTTAGCTCACGTACTGTCCGCCATTTTGAAAAAAAATCAAAATGAATCGTCTGCTCACATAGATAAGTATAATAAGTGTGTTTACGTTTACATTTCTCTGTTGCATATAATTATGCCTGTCAATATTGTTCTGTATCTCCCTGGGTTGACCGGCAGAGCATGCCACAATGCATTAAATCCGTCTATTGTAGCCCTCCGTGTATATAATGAAGTGTAAATAAATAAAAAAATATATATAAACAGGACAAAGTATCCCAAAACGTTACGTGTCCATCGATTTAAGTTACCAGTTACTATTCCATAGAAAAAAGTGAGTCGATATTGATTACATTAACTTTAAGAATATCTTTATTATCGATACGAACAAGAAATGTCATATAACAATAGCCACGTTTGTATTAGTGATACCTTACCACTTATACAAATTCGGTAGCTTGTAAGTAGTAAACGCGACACAAGATTTTGTTAAAAAGACATTTCTGTGATAAATTGAACAGTTCCTATAAACCATTGTGATTATGTAGTATATATACATGATATATGTATATATACATTTAAAGAAATTCTTTAAGAGCGTTCAGTTCAAATTTCACAGGTAACACCCCTAGAGTCTAGGGTAATATAGGTTATTATTAAGACTGTACCCGTAGTCTTCTAGTAGTAGTAACCTTCCTAGGTGGCAATTCTTCAATTCCGCCAAACACTGGGGCGATCCCCATCGATTATTTGCGAATGTAGCAATCTACAGTCGCAAATAATCGGTAGATTCGAACTGTCGATTATGATGTATTAATTATCACAAAGAAAAATGATTACTTGGTTTTCTTTTATGGCTAACCTGATAGTAAGTGATTACCGACGCCCGCATATACATCTACAACACCAGAGGAGCTGCAGGATCGTCGCCAACCCTAAAGGATATTTGGGGAGAGGGGAAAGGGGACAGGAGCCTCCGGTTAACTCATAGACCGAACATAACGAAGAAGGACAAGATGCCAGATGCCCGTACCTCAAGCCGGTATTCTGCGAGGCCGAGATAATGCCCTGGTCGAGCCGGCACATTCGAGCAGCAGCAAAAGCCGCCACTTGGCTCTACCACGTGCAAAGGTGTAATTAATTCCGTAAACTAAGAAATGTTCGATGTTCGTTTGATGATTGAAACGAATGTAAATAATTCTTAGTTTATATTATCCTAATACATGATAAAAAAAGTTAAACCCTTCCGATATAAACTGAATAAAGACATCGGTTATAATATGACAAAGAAGCGTGTCTGACGGTATGTACAAAATTTTCACCGTGGTCTACATCGGTTGGGGCACACCATCTTTAACATATTAAACTAAGTTCTAAACATTTTTCATGAATAAACAAGTTGCTGCCCGCGGCTTCGTCCGTATGATGAGAAATGTGTCCAGAGGAAACGTTTAATGAGATAAAAAGTATTCTATGCCACTACATAACATACGTCTTTGTTTGTCTTCATCAAACATGCGAACTTTCATATATAAACAGAGTAATTCTAAAATCATATGTCTTATGATTTTAGAAGGAACATTTAAAAAAAAATTATCAAAATCCGTCAAATGTTAAATCCGTTCAAACATATGTATATGCAAGGAATATTATATATTAATATTAAGTCAGAATTTAGACAAAAGAAATAAAACTCGTAGCGTACTGGCTGTGTGTGCGTGCATGTAGTATGCACCACGCACACGTGCGCGCACGCGCGTACGCTACACGCTCTTTGTCCATTGCGAACAAAGAGCATTCAGAGGCTTACCATACGGCTAATTTGTTTTTCACGGACACAATTCTTCATAATAGATATTTTAAAAGTTCTAGAAAATTTAAAAATTTAACTTTACACTTATAAAATGGTGTAAATAATAATATATTTTGTTTCGCCGTTATAATGAGGAGTAACATTTTTAACACACAATAAAGATTAAGTAAAACTTTATTAATAATGGTTCGTTTATCACAACTTTTAATTGGGTATTTTCCAATTAAAAGTTGTGATAATATTTTTAAATGTATTATACGTCGTTTTTAATTTATTTTATTATTCTGCTTTTAAACTGCTTATGTAACATTGAAAGAGAAGAAGACCTTAACATAAAGACGTTAAAGAAATGTAAAGATTCTAGCAATCTTATGGATTCGATAAAAATAATTGCATCGATCACTTGACCCTTTCAGATCACTACAAAAGGATCACAACTACTGTTACTGCCAACCCCTGACGAATCCTACCTGCATTTTAAAAAGTACCATTAACGAACCAACCACAACCATAATAAATAACAATATGTTTTAGTAACTACTTCTTGCTAAGTATTCATAATTTTGTATTATCTGTGTGTCTTTAAATGTTTTTTTTATTACTTTGCCTATCCATGTTACCTATATAGTGCATTTATAATATCGAAATCGAAATACAAGGGTTACCATAGACAGAATCGAGTTACAGCAGCATACAATCATAGCTTGCCCGTGTCAAAACTTTAACACAACTGAAATTCTATTGTTATTGAGTCATATCAGGACTCATGACACCATGAGCGAAAAATATAAAATAATGATGACTGTTGATATATGACTAAACTATTTTTGTGGTGACCCTTCGCACGGTTTGTTTCAACTGGCATAAAGCGGTTACAAATTACAAACTGCGCAAATGAAGCTTCTGCGCAATTTTTAATTGTGTAATTTTTCTCAAAATCCTTACGTAAATAGGTAAGCGTTGCCCACCCAGGCTTGCAACGTATACCACACACATACATAGTTTTTTAATTTGTAATTATTTTGGTGTCAACGTTTTTAAAACTGGAAGTACAGAGTATAAAATTTTTGAAGCTCTGAACCTTAAAACCTATGTAATTTAATGTAGAATATTTTTTTTTTTTTTTAATTAACATTATTAAAATTAATAAGTTTCGTTCTAAGATCACTTAAAATTAGACACAAAATACTTACTGAGGTATAATTTGTGGAAATACAACCTGCTCTAAAAATTTTCTTTAATTGTCCGTCCTTTGATTAATAAGGAAATTAAAATTAACGTAATGAAAATTAGAAAAACCAAAATGTATACTTACATACTTTACCGGTGCCGGCACCACTAAAATTGTTAATAGCAATTTTAAGTGCTGTATTTACCACGTGCTCAGCGGTGAAGGAAAACATCGTGAGGAATCCTCCATGTCTGAGAAATAATAAAAATATCCCGCTCTGGAGCAGCGTGGGGAGCAGCGTGGCGGGCCCTACCCGGCTCCTAAATCCTCTCTGATACTCGAATTTGGGAAGGAGGCCTTTGCTCAGCATTGGGCACTTACAAGTTGCTACTTTTACTGTAATTGTTACATAAGAATATTGTGTATTTTAGACCAGTGCAGAAGTAATATGAGGAATATTTTAATTGTATTACAGAGTACGGGAGTGACCTGATTTCGAATCACGTTCCCGGCACCACTGCACGGCATGTGCTCGGTGGTGAAGGGAAAACATCGTGATGTGATAGCAAACAATTTAATATTTCGAGGACTAACTAACCGACTACTTCGAGTACTGACCTTCTAACTTCCAGGACTGAGCTAACCCGAATTGTAGCACATATATACTTTTTTTTTATAGAAGAAGGGGCAAACGAGCGTGCGGCTCACCTGATGAAGTGATCACCGACGCCCACGAACATCCACAACACCAGAGGGGCTACAGATGCGCTGCCGGCCTTTAAGGAAGGAATAAGCTCTTTTCTTGAAGGTCCCTAAGTCGTAACTGTTCGGAAATACCGCTGGAGACAGCTGATTCCACAAAATCGAAGTGCGTGGCAGAAAACTTCGATTGAAACGCACTGTCGTAGAATGCCAACCATCTACCTAGACCGATGGAACTTCGAATTCTGTCGCGATGTATGATAGTGAAACTCAGCATACTGATTCTTTACGTTAAATGTTGGTCTGTTTCTTAACAAACGCGCATGCCAATGAAACAATACTCGGATTTATTGGTGATAAGTTTAAATTTAAAATCCTCTAAAAAGGCCAAGTGGAAAGGCCATCGCGACGCACCGCTTGCTTTCTCCTGATTTCACAAGATGGCGGCGCGGAAGCCTGCCGCTCCTGCCGCCCGCCGTCTGACCCACTTTCTTGTATTGTTTACTTCGCCCAGACTTCGCCGCATGCGCCTACTCTGATTTACTATCTGTGTCCTTATTTGTGATCAATGTCACGATACTAAAATATAGCAACACTCCTTGTTCATTAATTAAGCGAAAAGAAAGATAGGTTATGAAATTGTTTGTGGTGATTATGTACGTTACCTGTCGCCTATGGGTTACTCAATGGATGCTCTGAACAATAAAGACTTTTCAAAATTAAATACTTACAACAGAAATATAAATATCTGAGTCGCTTGAACTGCAGGTTTAGGTTTTGTTTAAAACACAAATTGTGCTCTTCCTTGTGTAGTAAGGTAGTGCAACTTTTAATTAGACAACAAAAAAAACAGTTATCGAATAAAGGTTAACACAAAAAAGCTTACAGTTTGTTCACAAGGTGGCTTTAAGCTACATGTGCTTTAAGTGCTCAATTCTTATATTTATATTTCGATCAGAACCGTAATAAATATACCACAAAATAGGTTTTACAAATGGAAACAATATGTGGCTATTACTATTTTTTTTATGGGAAGAACTGGCAAATGAGCAAGCGGTCCACCTGATGGTAAGTGATTACCGTCGCCCACGTACATCTGCAACACCAGAAGTGTTGCATGTGCGCTTAAATTGCGGGCCTCCTGCTCGCGAGACTCTACCGATGTAGCTGTAAGGTCACTAGGCCAACAGCAGATCTACCGTGGGGGTTTTAGTCGGTCCGGCATCCTCAATGCTGATCCCGACATAACCAGTCACCGGAGACGGTGACGGGTAGGTGCGAGCACCTTTCCCCCACGAACTAAAAAAAAAAATGCAGGTGCGTCGCCTGTCAATGGGATGGGGAAAGGGGAGTGGGCCTCCGGTTACCTCACTCACCGAACGAAACGCAGAAACACAATATGCCTCTACTTCACGCCGATATATGCAAGGCTGTGGTATCAACCTGGTCGAGTCGTCCCATTCGACCAGCAGCAAAAGCCGCCGCTTGGCCATACCACAAAAGTCTGCTAATCTCATCTTATAACATTCACAGACAATGATAGCCATGATATGAAGCGGACTGACGAAATTTCTTACGCCCACTGTACAATGTAAATATTTAGTCTTATCCATTTATTATTTTTATCAGTTTTTTATTTATTACTTTTATCAGTTGTAATCATCAAACTATATGTAATTTTTAAGAGATAATTTTTAAAATGTCTGAGCAACGCTCGCTCTCTTTGTTATGCTCAAACTTTGACCATTCAATTACATAAAAGTAAAACATAAACTGTACTCTAATCTCTAATCACTTCATAAAGTAAACAATAGATAAGCGTAGCCGATATCAAACGCAAAACATATAACAATTCACTTATCTTCGTTTTTATTGACTGTTTCTAGTTATTCAAGCTGATACGATATGACTTTCCGTTTTGCGTTGAAACTGTCCATGTTACAATTTATTTGGTGCCGTCTGTTGCAAACGCAAGGACCTTCACTTGAAATATTTTTTTTTTTATATAGGGGAAGGGGGCAAACGAGCGTGCGGCTCACCGGATGGTAAGTGATCACCGACGCCCACGAACAACCACAATACCAGAGGAGCTACAGATGCGCTGCCGGCCTTTAACGAAGGAATAGGCTCTTTTTTTTAAGGTCCCTAACTCGTAACTGTTCGGAAATACCGCTGGCTGGTAGAAAACTTCAATTGAAACGCCACTATGATGACGTCACGGGGACTGATCACGGTTTGCTAACATACTGTGAGATATAAGCCGAGCGGCGCTGGCTCTGTTCCCTGTGAGTGAGTTTTACCATAAGCATACCAAATGCCGTGGTGGCCTAGTGGTCAGGGCGCTCACTTTAGTTTCATAGAGCGCGAGTGACCTGGGTTCGATCCCCAGTGCCGGCACCAAAAAAATTGTTAATAGCAATTTTAAGTGCTGTATTTACCACGTGCTCAGCGGTGAAGGAAAACATCGTGAGGAAACCTGCATGTTTGAGAAATAATAAAAATATTATTTCGAGGATATGTGAAGCCCGCCAACCCGCACTGGAGCAGCTTGGCGGGCCCTTCCCGGCGCCTAAACCCACTCTGATACTCGTATTTGAGGAGGCGTTTGCCCAGCAGTGGACACTTACAGGCTGCTACTTTATATACCAAATAACTAGTATCGTTATTATTGTGGTTTTACTACATAGTTACCTACTACCTATGCCACTCGTGCACAGTTTCTTACAATTATTTGTATGAAAACGTCAGGAGGTTCACAACCTATCCAGCTATCATCATTTCAGCCCGTCACAAGTCCACAGCAGATCAAAATCCTCCCCCAAAGTATGCCACGAAACACGGCCCCGAGCCATCGCATACATCGACATCCCGCTACATTGTACAGATCGCAACTCACACTTTGTGGGATGCTGCCTACTACTTAGTGTAGGCTCATACGTGGTACGTGTACACTCGAGAACCTTCCTTCCCCAATGGTTGCCAATTCAACTTGCTGATCCTTACGGCATGCCGATTACCCCAGTTCTACTGCGGCATATGAAGCTTACTCTTGGGCTTACTCGTTTTCATAATAATTAAAAGTAACCGCAAACTATGCAGTGAATAGTTAAAGACTCACGTCAATAGTAAAGCTTTCACGGTTCCCGGAACGCGTTTTGACCCGGCTTGCCTAACGCCTGCCGACGTCACTTGTACTTACAGGGAAACCCCAAGCGGTAACATTTCGACACTTCAGAACTATGAACTATGGCTGTGTGATTTAAGTCACGTAAGCACATTGAAAACCTTTTGATTATACCTATACTATAATAAATATAGCGCGTATTCCCCATACATACATCGTGTTTTTCTCCGAACGCCATGCTCCCACCCATATAGTGCTTCCCTGCTGTCTAAGAAAAAAAAGCACCGATGGCGGCCGAATGGCGGAAAATCTTTTCGAAATTACCGTACACCAACCACGCCGTACCCTGTCCACAGACCAGTGCTGAACGAGCGGTACTGGTGCGAGGCGAGAGCACCTGCACTGCGCTCAACAACCTGGACGTGAGGTCCAGCGTTGTGAGCGTTTTTCAAGACTTTTCCCTTAGTCGCCTCGAACGACAACCACGGAAAGAAAGGTGGTATTTAATTAATCTAATGACAATAGCGCATTGTCAAACGCTGTGACGTACTCTCTAAGGTTGCGCGAGCCGGTATCGATGGAGCAGGATTATGACTTTGTATTGTGCTTTATGTCTCTGTATGAGTGGACTACGACGTACAGACGGACATGAATTACGATAAGAACCTTCGTTGCGGTAAACGGAGAGCGCTCAATTATTAATTTAATAATGACATTAAAACAATGGATCGTCAGAATACCCACAGCTATTATCGTAGAGTTTTCCCAGCCCTAATGTCACGTCATTTTTATTACCATTATTATTATATTTGCTCTAACAACGTATTAATGAGTGTTTAATGTTTCCAATTATAAAAAAAAATCGACACTTAACTTCTAACTTCGATTTCAGTACCTATTAATAATTATTGCGGTTTTATGATGATGATAATGAATGGTTCCGATTAACGAAAGAATTCGTTCTTAAATTATGATGACATATTAGTTACTGAAACTGGGTAGCTTCTTGCCTTAAAGAAGTTGCGACAGGTTTATTTGAAAAATCGTTTCTGAATGAAGTAAAAGTAGCTAAACGTAGCCAGCTCACAAAGATAGAATGTCCGATAGAGTTGCATCAATACCCTGGTATAGCGTAGAAGTGGTAGCAGCTGCATATCAATGTCCTGATGCTGAAGACCTCTTTGGTGTGTTTTGGGGGACCTCTTCGGTCCGCCACACTGCTCCAATGTGAATTGGCCGACTTGCGGCTCGAATAAAACTTTAAACTTTAAACGTTAAAAATCATTGCTAATAAATTGAAATGATTGGTAAGCTACCGTCAGGTGAACAGTTAGCTAAGTCCGTATATCCCTTACTATGACTTAGATATTATAATTTTTTTAACATTAATTAACATTAATGTCCCTGCATCGAAAAGGATTATAATATCATTGGGTTCGAACAGCGCATTGCCCAAGCGTTTGACTGCAGCTCTGCTGGTCGCGGGTTCGATTCCCTAACGGAACAATTATCTTTATGACCCACAAACAATGGATTCTGCGTGTTTGTCCATGTCTAGTGTACGCCTGCAAATCCACTTTACGACTAAGAGGAAATACCTACAGTGGGGCAAATTTCTTGTAAAGTCAAAGTCGTTACCAAACCCACTTGGATGAGCTGTAACCATGTCGTCCCCAGAACGCGCCATCATAATGATACTACCCAGCTGAATATAAACCCGCCTTGCTGTTCAAGACTCTCATATTTTTATAACAAACTTTTAAGTGCGTTAATCCACCAAACATCGTAAATGTTTGCATTATACGAGCAACTTAGTGTACATAAATCCTTTTACGTAATCTTTTTATATCGGCGGAAGCAAAACAAAACACAATAGGCAGGTGTGATGAATATCTGCCGGCAGCAGCATGCCTACATTGCCGTAGTCGGGCTTGTGCTTAAATCATCACGCCTGTAAAATTATACGAGACCAGCGTGCTGCCCCGGCTTCGCACGGGTTGATCTGCAATTTACTTCACCTTTAAAAAAACCTCTAATTGTCATCAGGAATTGTGTCCAATCCTTTGTCGAAGTGTAAGTTTTTTTTTTGTAATCTTTATTTTTACAAAGCCAGACAAACTGACCGCGGCGTCTATTCCCGAATACTGTGGGTAGTTCTCAACTGTAAAGGACATATTATAGTGTACGAACAAACACATCTCCTACCCGAAATAATTTGTGTGCTGCACAAATATAGGCTTCCACTGAAATTGGGACCAATGACTCAATACAACTATGAACCAATAAAAAAAAGCAATAGTATGAAGTCCATAGTATCATAGTAAAGTCCATTCGTCCAAAAAAATGCACGTATTGTGAAATTCACGCGAACACAGTGGCAGGAACGGTTGGTTATGAGAACTACATTTATTTCAGTTCAGTTTCATGTTCGTTCGCGAACGAGAGATGATGATTCAACATCGATGCCGGATATTAAATTGATCTACTTACCCTCATTATTAACTGCCAATTGAGCTACTAAATAGAAATGCAGTAAACTACCAACCCATCACGGCCAGGTGCGAATCTAGGTTCCCGTTCAGGGCTGGACGGTGGGGTTCCTCGCTAAAAGTTCTTCTCCTATTTTGTTCCTATATTCTAGAAAATTCAAGGTTTGCACGTATCTCTATATATTTTCTTCTTTTTCCTTAAGCGTCGAATCAGTCCATAGCGGAACAATTGAAAAAAAACATACTACGCTTAAATAGAATAATGTTTTAATTTCTTGTTCATCGTCTCGGTTTTCAAGTTGCTTTCGAATTACGAATAATCATAGACTTAGAGTCTTTACTAATTTCATTTAGAACTACATGTGCCCGAGACTCCACGTAAATGTCGGAAAATAACCATGTGTCGCTTTGTGCAAGTGTTCCACTCCCCCAATCCCAAGCCCAAAAAGAAAAGGGAGAATCATAGAACCAGGCTCATGCCTAACGGGTCGCTGTGATAATCTATGATACGTTTTGCATAGTAGATTGTTATGAAGCGTCTCTGTTTGTAAACTTTTGTAAAAGCTCTGATGGTTCTTGGAATGTCTAACCGAAACTTACCTCCTGCACAACATATTCCAGGCGAGTGCTTTCTCTTAGAGTTCCACAATAAGCACAAATTTAGGTAATTTCATCAATAAGGGCATAATTTATTCTATAGGCGTAACAGATCCACAAATAATATTATTCAGCGAAGTAAGTAATCGGTCTCCCTTTACAACATAAATTATGAACAATTCTAGACGACGTTACTAACAAGGGTCACTGACTACCGGTACCGGCTCGACCACTATTAACAACGTCGAAATGCGTACCAAGATTACGCGCAGGTCTTTGAAGAGCCGACATCAACGCCAGGGCTCGCCAACCACTGCAACCGAGGGTCACCGCCAATTTTTGCAAGCTATGTAGGTGATTTTAGTTTTCGAGAATTCCTTACCCGACATATTATCAAGTCGGTCTCCTCCTGAGGTAAAAGTTGCTAATTTTCCGACGTTTCGACGTACATACGACTGCCGGGCGGCGGGCGGCGCGTGCGGGTGTTGGAGAGACGCCAAACGTCCCAGCGCCAGCGGACCACAGACAAATAGACGCGGGCAGCTCATTATTTAATCTGTCAGTAGCCGAACTACGTATGCGCGTTTATTTGGGATAGCTGGACGAAAAATAAACAGCACACAAATATTTTTATTTATTTATTTAAACTTTATTTAAATACCTTTAAACAAAAGTATTACAAAGGGCGGACGTAATGCCTCTTGGGATTCTCTGCCTGTCAACCCCGGGGCGTGGAGAGATACAGTAAGGGTGCCAAACATTAAATTTGTTAAAAACTAAAATACATGAATTAATATATAAAATACACTTACAATTAGATACATACAGACGGAATAAATACATATAAACAAATATGAATACATATAAATATAAATATACATATACACATACATACAGCACACAACATATTATTATAATTACAATGACCGATGATATCAATTCCACTAAGTGGGCACGGATGTCTAGAAGAGGTGTTCACGTACCAGTCTCTTGAACGATAACTTACTGGACACTTTCCTAATGTCTTCAGGCAAGGAATTCCAGAGTAGTGCAGCCTGAACAGTAAAGGAGTTGCCAACAAAATCGGTTAAGTGTTGCGGAATGCTAATCTTATGATTAGATGAAGTTTTACAGCCGGCCTGGCTCGGATACGGAGGGGGGGCTCGTGGTGGGTGCTGCTCTTAAACCATGTAACGTTACATGCGCATGTGCACCCTGATGCAGCTGGCTGACGAATGTGTCTCTATCGACTGACATCGCGACAAACGCATCCAAATTCGCTGATAACAAATCCCTACTTAGTTTACTTAGAAATGCTATTAAGGATAACGATGAAGATTGGACAGATTAGAACATAAGAATATATAAAAGAAGAGAGACAATAGTTGGACCCGTGCGGAATTATAACAAAACGTTTTCGATAACAACGAATATATCACTTTTGTTATTCTCGCCCGGAAAGATGACAAATGTTACATTATTACGATAATTATTCTCAAGTATTACTGAGATAAGAATACTTTAAACGAATAAATTGAACTAAAATAAAACTAAAACATTAATATTTTATTTTATTTACAGAACGATGTGATCCATGTTTTTTCCGCTTTAGCTTTAGACAAAGCCCAAAAGTTATTTCAAAACTTATCCTACACAATTAAAATGTTCAAAATTCCTGCATCCGTTACGAACGTCGCCTGCTAAAGCCTTTCATCTGGAAAATTTCTCTTAAAATAAGTCTTAAAGTATTACAAACGAGCAAGCGGTTCACCTGATTGTAAGTGATTACTGTCGCCCACGTCCATCTGCAACTCTAGAGGAGCTGCAGGTGCGTTGCAGGCCTTTAAGAATGTTTGGGGAATGGGAGAAAGGTTGAGGAAGGGGGATAGGGGAGGGGAGTATATGTTTAATTGGCGACAAAAAATTCCAAAGAACAATATATATTACACGATTGAATGTTTTAATCATAGAACCATAGTCTTATATTTTCTTTAGTTTAATGCTATCCTGTTAGTTCCGGCTTTAACAATCGGAATTAAAAGTTGATATCAGTGTACTAAAAATAAGTTTTTATCGATTCGTGAGAAAAAATATTCTCTATAAAATAAGTATATTTTAATAAAAATTACGAATCCTTACTCAAGTAGTCGTATAGTCGATTGAAGTGTCGAAATTGTTAAAAGAGATGGATGGAACTCGTCTCACTTTTAGGTAAACAACAATTACAAACTAATTTTTGTTTCAATTTTTATCTGGTGTTACAGTTGCTCGCTTCCTCTTTCTAAATGAAATGTGTTTATTAGGTCAAATGATTAGAGGTTCCTTTGGGATAGTGAGTGATTCAATTAGGGATAGAGCAACTGAGTGGCTGAGGGATTTGCCAGGTAAATCCGTATCCGATCTAACAAATACACGTATATTTTCAGAGATATGAGAAAATCAGAAAACATCATGCCAATAGTTTGTGGGTTGTACGATGAATATTGTTATATATACAGTTGGATGGGATTCCAAACCAGGACGTATGGTTTAGTAGGGAAGCACGGTGACTTCCGATTTACTACAGACAATTATACCCTATCTTTATCTAAAGTTCAAACTATAATGCATATATGTATGAAGACACGTATTACCTGTACAGGTAGAGGTCGTCTAAAATCGGTAAAAAGTGAGTGCCCAAGTACTAAAGATAACGTGACATTTACTTAGCAAAATAAATTATATGTACGCTCAAACACCTAAAGCTTGCAACAATTAAAGAAGCACGTCCTTCGGCGACACTAAGCTCACCAATAATACTAGTTTTGTCAGGACTGCAACCCGGGCTGCATTGGTAATCATAATCGGTTTCATCTTGCCGTTTTGCAGATTGAACGGTTCGACAGATCGCGCCGAAGAGACTAGTTTAATTTTATGTTGTTTTGAATAAACCACCTCGTTATTAAACGAAACACGGGGATTTATCAAATGATTTTATGTAACATAACATGCCCTCTATCAAACAGAAATGCTTCGTTCAGTAAGTTAGATCTATGTCTGTCACGTCGTGCTTCTTTTGCATTTTGAATAGCGTACGGGAAAGTTTAAAAATAAATTAAAAACTTACGTTAATGCCCTAATACCTACTAAGGAGATGTAAGGGGGATATTGTGGGTGGGGGGGATAGCGACTAAATGGCGGCGAAAGGACCAACTGAATATGCCGAACGCAATCCCCCGGACTAGTGATGGGGGGCAGCGTTGCGGATGCGAGGCGAGGAATATACGATAGATATACTATAACAAATATAGCGTGTAAGGAGGAATACCTGTACTTACTATAACAAATATAGCGTGTAAGGAGGAATACCTGTACTATATACTCTTTATGATTACACGAGCAAACCTTGTCACGAAATCTCTTCCAGTATTCTGCTGGCGTTTACCTGGAGAGATAAATGTTCAGCAGTGGACTAAAATAGTTTGATGTGGCAGAAGTAGTATGTAATACAAACTAATTATTGCTTCATAATAATTAAATGTGAAAACATGTTTATGCAGAGGTTTGTTATTCGATCACGAATAGACGACAGAAGCGATTTTGTGGAAATTCGGTATGTACTTTATCCTAGGAAAGGCAAGATATTCCACGCGGCTGAAGCCGCGGGCGGAAGCTAGTTTACAAATATTTGCGGCCAAAGCCAACATTTTCCTTCACCTTCACCCAAAGTCGACCAACATTAGTTCAAGGTATAAACGTGTTAAGGATCAATACTTATACTCCAAAATGAAGCGTAACAGCATGTCCCGAAATTGAATACTAACTATCGCCCTTGCTTCAATCTCCGTTGTTGATATCACTAAAGTTGTTCATTTACATTTAGATAATACCATAACGGTGCACCCAAAGGACAGACAAGAAAATTAAATTTTCGAACGCATTCTGTTGTTCCTAACCTGTGCCAGTAACAAAATCCCTTTAAACATAACTATGGACACACTACTTCGTTCATTAATTTCTGTCCACACTTTGTCAGAGGAGATTTAAGTTCTTTTATTCTTTAGCAACGTGAGTCACACACAGCCAGCGCCTGGCCGCGGCCACCCGCCCGCCAGCCCGCCCGCACACGCTGCTTTTTTGGATCAACTCCAATATTGTCGAAAGTCTATTTAACAATAAACGTATATTTTATCTATATTTACAATCTATATTTGATTTGTTGCTATGCGTGAGTGGAATAGATGAATCCTTGTTTTTTCACACGAAACTTGTCTTTTGCCGTATTTTTTTATAACTCCGTACTACGTTATAAAAAAAAATCACTTTATTGTTCTATCGTCTGTCTTTACGTCAAGTAAAAACCCTTCCACGTTTTAGTAACAGTAATTCGTACCCGTATTCGTAATATTAAAACGACTTTTTAAAATCGTACTTTCATACCAACTGAATTTTGTTCGTTAATCAAAGCTCGATCATAACATAGAGAGTAGTTCACGCAGCCATAGAATTTCGAAATTTTGTATGGTCTCATAGCATTGGCAGAGCTAACATTAATAATCCAAAACGCCGTCTTATTTTCCTCGATCCTCGGAGCCATGAAAATTAAACTAGAAGAAAGAAAAGAAATATACAATAGAATTGCGGAGTGTAATACATTCTCCCGTATACGATATTTCTCAACATCAGACTCTTAGAAACTCATGCCCACCTGTACGTGGTACACACACCCGGCTAACTATAAACGAGGATCTGGCCATCGAAATAATCGCAGAAAATTCATTCGAAATTGCCATACCCATATCAGCTATTTCCGAACATCACAGAGCATCGTTAACCAGCAAGGTCTATTTTTCAATTAATATGATGCAATAACCCGTTACCGCTATATGTTATTCGATCATTGGACTGATCACTAAGAAATAATTATCTTGAAACCCGTGTAACTATCGGATTACTTTTCGTCAAAAATAAAAAAAAAACGATCCATCAGCGAACTGCCAGTATAAAATATGTTTAATATAAACAACTATGTTTTAATAACAGGCGATAGAAGCAGAAAGGCACGTAACATAAACATGGTATTGTTAGTAAATACTCGGGATTGTTTAATATAGGACAAGAACAATGCGTTGAGATCCCGGTTGACATTCGTCGCCGCGTTGCCACAGTGGCCCATATTTTATAGAGAAATTAACAACCGTGTTACTAGGTATATTAGGACAATATTACCATCGTATTACTATTCTCTGACTTATGTTACGGTTCACCAAAGCATATTTTTGAGTAAATCGAGCTTGGGTCGCATGTGTGACATTCGGATGTCCGGTTACGTAAAATCTGGCATCGATTCTCATGACCTTCATTCACAAACTTCAATTTCTTATGCAAACTTGCACAAAACCATGCAATATGAAATACCTACCATTTACAAATCAAAATAATACCTAAATAGGTATTATCGTTTCATGAAAACAGTTTTGTTTTGAACATAATTTGGTTGCTCGCTTAGAATTTTAGAGGAAATTTCCTGTATAATGTTGTGTTTACTAGAACCACAGGAAATTTGTATCCAAAATTAATTTTATGGCCATTAAATATTTAATGAGAGACGTGCACAAGTTTTGCTAACCTCACATGCAAACAAACGAGGCTCTGGTGACCGAAAGATCCATCCAAATTTTCTGAACCCAAATCCCACACGGCGGATGATGAGTAGCAGCATCAGCAGTGCGATGGTATCAATCAGCACTGTTCTCAGCGATCAGCGCGGTGTCATAGCTCACGGCAAAAACTCCCAAGAAATGTTTGAAATTTTCCAGCGCTTCCTTGGAGAGTAATTTTTCTTTTAAACGGAACTTCATACGTTTTTAATTGTTATTACCACAGAACAAACCTCGTTTTAATGTTGTGTTTATCTATTCGAATACATTTTTTTATAAAGGAAAATATTAAAAAAAAGTTTAAAAACCTACTTTTTTCTTCCATTTAACTTTTATCGCGGTTACGCAACCAAGTGTGCAAGTCATTGTTTTTAAATAAACATTTCATACCATGTTCAAATTATAGGATCTAGATTTATTGTTTCTTCGTTATTACTCTTCACATTCGTCCCAAAATTTTATTTTATTTCTATTATACCAACAAATTTGAGCTTTTAATAATTTATTTCGTGAGAATTGATATATGTTGCGAGTGGGGCATGGTTTGTGTGTGTTTGAAGGTTATGAAAAAATAAAAGTGAAAAGTAAATGGTATAATAATCTTCATAATTTATTTTCTCTCCATTCAGTTTTATCATACAATATGTATTCAGTATAAAACAATATTCTTTGTTAAATTCATAGAAATATATTATTTTAGTATAACGGTTCTTTATCTTTTATAAACTTACAAATTATTGTTAACATTTTGATGAATCTTTTTGTATAAAAATAATACAAATAGGGTTCGCTTGCCGCGTCTGACTCGATCAAGACTATTCTTGTTTGTAGGTTCATATTGCACACGGCAAATTTTCCCTTATAAAGTCTATAACAATTCAACTTGTTAATTGGTATAATATTCCTTACAATAACCTACAGAAGACAATGGTACAGAACAATTCACTGTAGCACATATAATGGTAACAAAAACAATAAAACACATAGGCTTCAGTTTACAAAGCGTAGGCACTCGAGATTGCTACTAGATCCTAACAGGTAAACATTCTCACCAATAAATACATCGCACATTCACTCATTCCTCTAAACAATAACGAAATGCGCTCCCGTTCATCAACACACATTTTTATCGGACGGCCTCACACTAAGACCTCTTAAGAGCACCGGGTCAGTTCAAATAATACAATAAGTTTGTCAGTGGTTTATAACTACCTCGCGCTATGCACTTTTTTCATACAAGGCACGTATCTCACACTCTTATCAGTCTTTCACGCCATATTTTTATCACCGAGCATATCCAAAAAATCAGACAAGCGAGGGGGGGCGCCATTGTCGTGATGAAAAGTTCACCTTGTGCAACAAAACGCGATTCGAAACGTTCGACTGCCGAACACATGGCCACCATTCCGCGAGGGCGGCGCAGGCGGAATTTTAATTAGCAGAACATCCGCTCGTAACTTGGGTGTGATGCGCCGTTGCCAGCTGTACCCCGCTGACTGTCCCTTTCGCACTAGAGACAATTCAAGATACTTCTGCCCGCTTCGTTGTGTTTACGACATGGTGCATATATTTCAATAGACTTCATTAAAATTCGGGCCCATCGAAAATTACCAAATTATGTTATTCGAGCAGGCTGGTCACTTAGGAACCAAGTACATAGTGAACAATAGAACCAACTTAGTGGTAACAGTGCGGCAACACCACTTAAACGGGAAATTCGCCGAACTGGCAACATCGCGCCGCGGAATCAGTCTGCAATGACGTTGCACGATTATCCTTTTCCCTTTCTAGTTTATATTCTACATTATTCTAAATGAGACGAATGCAATACTGATACAAACAAAACTGCAACTACAACAACTTATAATGGAAGTTATTTACTTGTAACTCGCGCTAAGTACGTCCCAACCTCCCCAACACTTCTCCAATAATAAAACACGAACGTCGCGGGCGAAGATTCAGCCGTCACTCTCATCCTCTCAAACTTTGTCACCACAACATTCTTAATTTAGCTTCTTCACCTTAAAAACTATAGTTAACTATATATTACACAGTAAAATTAAGATCACAAAACGCTTTGTATGCTGCGTCCGAGCGGGCGCGACTAGCATGGAATGTGGGGGAGCGACGGCGGCGCGCGCGCGATCAGAAGTGCGTGTCGATGTGGCAGCCGCCATTCGCGTGCTCCAGCACCTGCTGCTTCAGCCGGTGCACGTGATCCTTTAGCTTCACCACCATCTGCGCCAGCTCCGCATTCTCGCCTTTCAACAACTTAACCTTCTCCTCGAGTTTTGAGATACGCTCCAGCTTCCGCCGCCGACATTTGGACGCAGCTACTCGGTTTCTTTGTCGCTTACGCTCGAGTTTAATTCTCTCTTGGGAGTCCATGTCGATGGGTGATAGCGGGGGCGAACTGGAAGCACTCGGGACTGTTTGCGGTTCGTCTTTCACTACGGGTGTAGGGTAACGGTCAACAGGACGGTCGAGGTCGGCATAGACTCGCCGTGCAAGCGGCGCAGGCTCGCCGTGGTGTAAATTTTCCAGTGCCTCGACGAATGGCCGCGCGTACATCTCCTGCTCGGCGGTAGGTGCGGCGGGGGGAAACAGCACCGCCGCGCCCGGCGTCGGTGTAGCCGTCGTTATCATGCCGTTCTGAATGATCAGCTTCTCGAGCTCGGGGGAGCCCAACTTGAGAAGTTGTAAGTCTGGCGAGGAAAGAACAGGCGCGTTGCTCCGCGACCTCTTCCCTAATCTCCCAAAGTCCAGATCCAGTGTTAGAGTCCGCTTTAGATTCTCCACAGGACCGCTTAGGGGATACTGCTCGTCATAGAAGGTGGTCTCCATCCCGTGGCCGGAGTGCCGAACCATGTGTAAGCACTAAACGCCTCGGTATCACTATAACTCACTGCGCGGAGAAAACTTTCTCATGCAACAACACACGTCCACCACACTCAACGTTCCACTTGTTTCTAAACATTGTTAAGAAACAACCACTGCTTTTATTCCATGACTCAGATAAGCTATTTTTGGCTGTAGCGTAATAATCTCGAACGCTTATTGGTCGAAAATGACGTGATATTCGGAGCAAACTCGGCGTTATTGGCGGACAGTATCGTAACGATACGCGAGGCCACAGCGGGCTGTTTACGACTTGGTGCGATTACTGAGAATCAGCTGCTCTGTGTCCACTGTTACACGACAACGACAATAAATAGGAAAAAGGTTTGAAACAATGCTTCTAAAATGTAAATACGTGATTAAATAGTTTTTCTGGTAGCTTTTCATTTTAAGCATAATTAAACAAAAAAATTATTTAATACACATTTCAATCACTAACAATAAAATAAAATAACATATGTAATGATTTCTTGTATTTACGCGAACACTATATATATGTATTAAATAACATTTGAATTAAATATGTTGTTTTTATTTTTGGTTCTTACTTGGTACTAATACAATTATATAACTGTATTTTCTTAAAATTGCCATGGTTACCACAATAAATAAAGTTTTTAATATTATTAAAACAAAAATGTGGTAAATAAATAGATAAAAACGTTTTTGAGTTAGGCGGACCAAGTAATAAAAGAAACTCCTCAAACGAAAATTATCTACGTAACCAAGGTAGGTTACGTAGATAATTTACAACACAATGTAATATTCATACTTCGTAACTAAAACATTATGATAAAATATTTTTATTAAAATCTTAATTTTATTATTCCTGAAATTAAATTTTATTCAGTTGTACTTGTGTGTACATAAATTATTAAATAAATTAATAAAAATAAATATTACTGGCAACTGCCTCGTAACAAAAGCAAAAGCAAAATTATTAAAGAACAATTTCTTCAAAAGTATTCGTTAATTATTCATCGAACTTTAATATTTTATAACTAAATAGTGGAAACAGTGCACGTTAGGGGCGAGGCGGAGGCGGGGTAGCCGCTCCGAAGAGCGGTGCAAGGAAATAAATATGCGAGCGGCGCGCGGGGAAACGGGGAGACCATTTGTTCTGCAAGTATGACAAGGATAAACATATATAGCCAACCGTCTCACACAACAGATAACTCCAGACCAGCAACATAGCAGGAAAATAAAATGCTCCTCAATTTCTTTAAATTATGGTTTATGAGAACTTAGAATCCGTTCTGGGCTTTAACCTTGGCATGTCATCATAAATAAAAAAGTATAATAAAATATTATTTTAGTTTAATTTGTTGTCATAAGACAAATAAGTTTCGTAAAAAACATTAATATCGGAAACATTATTGATAACATTGTCCTAACGTGTACCGTGACAGGTATTTGATATACATTTCAATTCAATAACATCTTGGTCCATTGTTATCAATTATTAAAAAACATAAATGAATTACATTGGACGTAGTCGACATCTAGATTAATATACTATCTTATGAAACGTTATGCTGATCACTAGATGGCTCTGAACATCACATTTTGTCGGTAGATGTCATTACAATAAAAAGTAAAAGAAATGTGTATAATAATAAATATGTAATATAAATAGCACTCATGACAGTTTTACCCAATTCTGGGGTGATCAGAGGTGTAGACATTTTAGTCTGTCAATTCACTTTTCAACGGAGCCTATTTGTGCCTTAGTCCAAGCCAACGTTGTGCGAACGTGCCAGAGGATTGAAAATTTATCGCTTGTCATTTTTAACAGAATTATGACTGCTACGCTGTACTCCCGGTGCGGGTTGGCTGGGGGACTTTTACAAACTTAAAGGTTAATGAATAACAATGATTGCCCCGTGAGATCGTAGGCGATTTCATTAAGAAAAGAAAAATAAATTTTACTTTCTTTTTACATATTCAAGCTTTCCTCTACAACCACAGCTTATCCTAGCTGGGAATGACGTTTTCCTTAGAAGCTGCTTTAGACCACGGCGGCGGCTTCCGTACATTAACGATCTATGCCAACTGAGCAGGAGACGTTATAGTGCTTGCGGCACTATAACGTCTCCTGTATGTGCTAGATTACTAGGTTGTAATTAGGTTTTTTTTAGGAAACTACGAACATTACCTAATTTCATACCATCAGTCGATGATGTCTTCCGGGCCGATTAAGATCTCTACGACGACTTCCAATTACTAGAGCGGTAGTTGTCAACTGCGCAGGATATATATCATAGTGCCGCAAGTGCACGCGCTAACAGGCACTCACTCGTCTTTCCCTTCTCGTATGCAATGCGACGCTGATGCGATACGATGGGGAGAAAGTGTCAAAAATGTGGTATCATTTACACGGGCGGTACATAAACTCATCAAGCAAAATGTGTACATCTCCCTTCGCAGGTGATATTGTTCTCCGTCCGCCATAGATAGCAATGAACAAAGATGTTGAACGAACGCCCAAGCCAAGCCTTCTTTTTTGTGGGTTCAACATGTCCGATGACCAAATATTGTCGCAGCGGACGCGGCTGAACCTTCAGAACGCCACCGCAGTCTATAGCCGACAAATAAAAAGGGGAACTTTTATATAATCTGTGAACTATCAGGTAACCTGCGCCTGAACACTCTTCACTAACACAATAAATATGGCTTTGTTTGTTTTAATGGAGTTTATCAAAAATTTAATTCCATTAGAATTTTTATTGGATTTATCTCATTAAATTATATTTATTCAGTAATTTGATGTCAAAGAATAAGAAAATAAAGCTTACAGCATTTCTAGCCTCAACAGCCTTAAAATAAACAATGTTACGTATCTCATGCTACCTATTGAAGGAGCTGGGCAGTAAGCGTGATTGTCCGTCTATCCAACCATCATACTAGTAACTACTAGTATGATTCTATAGTATGTTTTTGTTTTTACACGTGGTAGAGCCAAGCAGCGGCTTTTGCTGCTGCTCGAATGGGCCGGCTCGACCGAATCGGTACCACGGCCTCGCAGAATACCGGCGTGAAGTATAGGCGTCTTCTGCGTTCCGTTCGGTGAATGAGGTAACCGGAGGCCCACACCCCCTTCCCATCACCCTCCTCATCCTCTCTCCCATCTCGCTAATATCCTTAAAGGCCGGCAACGCACCTGCATCACCTCTGGTGTTTCGGATGTACGTGGGCGACGGTAATCACTTACCATCAGGTGAACCGCTTGCTCATTTGTAACTTTCCCATAAAAAAAAAATGTTACGCAAAAACAAATGAGGTCACAAGAGCGTTTCCACCCCTGCGTACTACGAGACGGAACGCCTTAAGACCTTTTTTTTTTTTTGCTGGATGGTAAATGCTTTACCATTACCCCGTTTCTGGCCGGGAGCCCACCCAACAGGAGATGTCGGACTCGGATCTCAGAAACGAGAACATCATCATCATCATCATCATCATTTCAGCCCATCAGAAGTGCCCTTTGAAATGTCCCAAATTTGTGCTTATTGTGGAAATCTAAATAAAGAAAGCTGTCTTCTGGAATATGTTCTGCAGGAGGTAAAATGTTGTTAGACGTATTTCAAGAACCACTACAGTTGTATACAGAGACGCTTCATGACAATCTACTATGCGAAACGTATCATAGATTGTAACAGCGACCCTTTAGGCATGAGCCTGGTTTTATGATTCTCCCTTTTTTTTTGGTTTTGGGATTGGGGGCGTGCAACACTTTCCCTAAGCGACACGCTGTTGATTTTTGAAATTCACGCGGACGGTGTCGCGGGCTCTGGTAGTACAAAATAAAATTCACCGTCCGCAAAACAACTAGAGGTTCATACAATTACATTTTAAATAACACAAAATTTATGAACACTAATTCGAATCCGAGACGCGTCGCAAATGGACACCCGGACACATGTGTCGGCGTTGGAGTGTTACACATGTGGTGAGTGAACGTTTCGTAGTTGTTCTGTGATCGATTCACTAAATGTTTGTGTATATATATATTATTGTTTAGATATGAAATTGAACAAAATATTTATAATGATTTCTTAAACACTGCACGTTTGAAATGAAATTATTATTTATGGAGATGTTTGACGTCCCGATGTCATAGACAACTCGGGCTACCTTCGGCTTTAATTATTACCAAAAGTGTAGAAGTGCACTCTGCACATTATAGTTTAATTTCCAAATATTTATTTTGGTTTCTGTATAGTTCTTTTAAATCAAAAGCATATTTAAAATTGATGCATTTCCATGGTGTCGACCAGAGTAGTGGTCATAGGCCTATGGCGCACGGTCGCACCGGCCAGATCGTCGGATTAAATTAACATAGATTCCTGACGAACTCCTTTAAAGGCGATATATATATATATATATATATATCTGTCTCACTTTAAGCTATTCTGAAGAGTCGTTGGAAGATTCATGGCATCAGTCTTGTACTGCTGCTACAGTTGGCATCTCCACCGCAATTAGAGAACTTTTTCATTCATTTTAATTTAGCCTCTCTGACATTTCACCTGTTGGGTATCTTACTTTTTTTTATGAGAAAGGCGGCAAACGAACAAGCGGTTCACCTGATGGTAAGTGATTACCGTCGCCCACGTATATCTGCAACACCAGAGGTGCTGCTGGTGCGTTGTCGGCCTTTGAGGGTATTTGGGAGATGGGAGGGGAGGATGGGGGAAGAGGAGTGGTTAAGCGGGCCTCCGGTTACCTCACTCAACGAACGAAACGCAGAAGCACAAGATGCGTCTACTTCACGGCGTACGGTACCAACCCGGTCGAGCCGGCCCATTCGAACGGCAGCAAAAGCAGCCATATTGTCTTTAGACGAGACTTTGTCTTTAGATAATCTCCGTGTTCAGAATTTGAATAAATAAAACAAGCAAGCTGTCGCACGTAAGTTTTATGTGGCACACGGAAGGAACGGCCCCGGCGCGTGCGTGCGTGCGGGCGTGCGGGTGTGCGTGCTCACTTGACGGTGACGGAGACGATGCGCACGTCGTCGTACGGCTTGTCGGTCTTGGGGTTGGTCTTCACGTTGCCGATGTTCTGAACCACCTCCATGCCGCGCACCACGCGCCCGAAGATCGTGTGCTTGTTGTCCAACCATGGCTGAGGAAAGGAATTCTACATTAATTTTTCCCTCATCTATATATACTAATACAAATATATTTATCTGTATGTGCTTTTGAAAGGATTTAACGTAAAAGCAACTTCATGGATAGAACTTTTTTAATTTTTATTAGAAATCCGCAAGTGCTACTGTAGACTGTTTTATTCGTCTTTAATTCAACGCCAAATATACAGTCGGGAAGGTTTGTACTTTTCCGTTCAATCAGGCTTATATGACTAAATGGATATGAACAAAATTTGGCAGTTAATAACAATAATATGTTTATTCAGTAACACGCTACACGATGCAGATGGTAAAATTGTTATTTGCCGGACGACGCATGCGAAAATAATGAATGTCATAAAAAAAATTACAATTGATTACACGATATCTGGATTATGGCGTGGAACAGGATCATTTTTATCACAATGAAGAGTTCTCATGGAACAAGTTTTGTGAGCAAGCGGTCCAAGCCGCGCCAGTCAATTAATATATGAAACAGATCTTTCAATATTTCGGAACACCGTTACTCCTGCGTATTCGCCAACCCGAGCACTGACCGTGGGCGCCAGGGTGATGAAGAACTGGCTGCCGTTGGTGTCGGGGCCCGCGTTGGCCATGCTCACGGTGTAGGGCCTGTCGTGCTTCAGGTGCGGCCGGAACTCGTCCGCGAACTCGCTGCCCCATATGCTCTCGCCGCCCGTCCCCGTGCCTGCCACGACGACCACGGAATATTAGTATTATTATTAATTTGTTGTGTTGCTGTGCGTGTGTGTGTATGTCGATGTGTGTGTGTCGGTGTCGGTGTCGGTGTCGGTGTCGGTGTCGGTGTCGGTGTCGGTGTCGGTGTCGGTGTCGGTGTCGGTGTCGGTGTCGGTGTCGGTGTCGGTGTCGGTGTCGGTGTCGGTGTCGGTGTCGGTGTCGGTGTCGGTGTGGTACGGACCGGTGGGGTCGCCGGTCTGCAGCATGAAGCCGCGGATGACGCGGTGGAACACGTGCCCGTTGTAGTAGCCGCTGCGCGCCAGGCCGCAGAAGTTCTCGGCGGCGCGCGGCGCGTCGCTGCCGAACAGCCGCACGTGGATGTCGCCCAGCGACGTGTGCAGCACCGCCTGCTCGTAGATGCGCTGCACGCCTGCGCGCCGAACGTTAGTATTGAGCACAGAGAATTAACTGGCGAGCGAAGACCTCCCCTCTATTGTGAGAGAAGATCGGAGCCAAAGGGTCCGCCGCCCCGCTCTTTTTTAATTATTTATCCGATATGCAGGTTTCCTCGGGGTGTTTCGCTTCACCGCAGTGCAAGTGGTAAATACACCACTTGAAATTGCTATTAACAGGTTTGACGGCTCGGTGGCGTAGTGGCTAACTGTTTAGCTGCGGCGCTGTGGGTCGCGGGTTCGATTCCCGCACGGAACTTGTATTTGTATGGACTACAAATAACAGTTGCGATTCATGTATGTTAACTGCCTCCGCGACACAGGAGA
Source organism: Bhutanitis thaidina (assembly GCA_029286595.1). Classification (NCBI taxonomy): domain Eukaryota; kingdom Metazoa; phylum Arthropoda; class Insecta; order Lepidoptera; family Papilionidae; genus Bhutanitis; species Bhutanitis thaidina. Next base: position 11,981,999 of record JAGSMS010000013.1, read on the forward strand.
ACGTTTCATGTTAAAAAAAAAACAATTTTAGTGGAGTAGTCCCCGGGGATCGAACCCAGGTCACTCGCGTACTGTGATATCAAAGCGAACGCTCTGACCATTAGGCTACCGCGAATCACACCACGTGAGCTTCACATATACTAAGACTCCATTATATATTTTGCTTTTCATGAACAAACTCCTGTTTGACTCGACTTCATATCCCTTAAACTGTGATGACAACTGAACATATTTTGTTGCAACGCGTCCCGAGTTATCTTGCACTCATGTCGGCTCATTAGAAAACAAGCCTCAACATTCGGACGTCATACCTAGTGCTATATCCGCTACTTAAAAACATTTGACGACAATTCCATGTGTGTATATATATCACATACAAGACTTTGGTTTCGTTAATTGGTAACCATGTCTTGGATATAAAATAAATCATGTAAGAAAAAAAATAACACAGTATGATTTCATAGAGCATCGATGATACAAGGAATTTTTGTGAAATTGTTAGAAGGAAAGCAGATAAGGCCCCCGATATCACGCTCTCATTTCACAGAGTTTTATTATTGCAATAAGTCCCCGCGCTATGAAACAGGCTTTTGGAGCGGTCGCGCAACGGGTTGAAGCACGGAGTTCCATAAGCCTGTCTATGCCAGAATCACAAGAAGTATTTAAGAAACATCATCGAGATCTGTCAATGCTTCTATTATAATATATTTCGGAAGTTTGTTAGACACATCTTATATGCGCGACTACTTTTATATTACTTATACCTACTTGAGGTTACATTGTGACGATAAACGTTTATGATTAAACGATATGACCACTCCCAGTACTAGATGGCCATTTCATGAAATTACTTATCCATGAAACCAGCAACCACATAGTTGTAGAGATTAATTTGAAAGTCGTATACAGTTTGTTTTAAGACTGAGAATTTGTCCGCTAGATGTCGCTGTACAGAATTTACACCGCGGTGTGGTTTTGTTACTGAAACATAACGTAAGTCGAAATTCTGTGAAGATCTTTTTTTTATGGGAAAAGGTATTTTTGGAATCCGCTAAAGCGGATATAAATAACAATGACACAAGCGCAGCAACCGGCGTAGCTGAGAGTCGTCGAGCCGGCCGACAGCAGTGCGCGGTGTCGAAAGTGCATCGGATATATCTTCTTTTTTAATTCGTTTTAACCGGATGTAAATTATAATCGTTTAAATATAAATTAAGGTTTCGTTGGGGGTGAAACTAGTAAAATAAAAAAAAAAAGCTCCTGCTCTTTGAATTACAGCCAGTTAGTTACGTCTGCGTTAAGTAGAACCGACAACCGAACACCAGTCCTGTGGAATGTGGTTTCAGTACATTTTTCTGAAATTATATCTTCCACTTCCACTGAATGCTTGAGTAATGCTGCAGAGCTTTTTGTCAAATTACTTTATAATAGTATTTATATGGATCAAGCCGGCTCATTATGTAAAAAAATATAAATTGAAACAAATGTTTCGTAGGAAACGTTCGGATACATGAATTATGTAGTAATATTACAATTATTTAAAAAAAAAATCCTAAAAAAATTTAATAAAACAAACACATTACGAAACCAAATCATCTTTTAAAATGATATTACATTTTTATATATCATAATTAGAATTGTCGGGTATTCTTTTCAGAAAATCGAGATATCTATTTAAATTAAATAAAAAATCGCGACAAAGCATCTTGACGCGGGACAACTATAATCAGCTATAGTTTTTTTTTTAAAATGTAATGTTGTTGACATTTTTTATAATTATATTTGTGATATTTTAATTCGTGTTTGGTTTTTTCAACAGTAGTTCGTTTATAGTAGGCAAAATCGTCATGTACTTTAACTTTTAAATTTCGGTATATCGTACTGTCCGCTGAACTGTAGCCTGACCGGCGGCAGTGGGCAAGCAGCGGTCACTCTAACTTCAGTGTGTCTAAAATAGCAGCCTGTAAGTGCCCACTGCTGGGCTAAGGCCTCCTTCTCAAATATCTGAGAGGGTTTTGGAGCCGGGAACGGCCTGCCACGCCGCTCCAGTGCGAGTTAGCGGGTTCACATATCCACGTAATAATATATTTTATTATTTCTCAGACATGCCAAAATTTAAATTGCTATTAACAATTTTAGTGGTGCCGGCACCGGGGATCGAACCCAGTGTGCCTGGAGTGCAGGTAATTTGCGTTAGGTACGTTACGTTTACGTTAACGTAAACCAACAACAATTACGTTAGGTACATGCACAACTTGGGTGTCGCGAAATGCGTGAATTTGTTGAATAATATTTCAATTGTTTGATTGTTTATTTCTTTGTCTGTTTGAAAATTATTATATGTTCCCTACCTATATCAGGCGCTTGGTTGCCAGGCGATAAGTCCGCCAAAGTGTACCTTAGATGTCAACAACAGATGTCTAAACTGTAGTAAAGTACACAAATTTTCACTAAAAAGTCACAAGTTCCAGATTGTCAATTGTAGTAGACTTGAAGGTGCATTTAACGATACAGGCTTGCCTAGCGAAGTCTGCATGCATATCATACACTGTAAAATGCAAAACTTCGCATGATATAATGTTTTTATTGTGTATAGATTTTGTTTTTCAAAATTTTCTATTTTTCGCCATCTCATTAAATTGTTTGTTTGTCGTTTTGATAATTGACTTGCCTTTTTTATGTGTTCCGTATCTTTTTGTTTCGTGGTGTAAAAGTATTTTCTATCAAAACTACATTTATTCCATATTATAACAGTTTTAAAAAATCGGCATATTATGAGATGCATAGTATAGTCATTAGTCACGTAATACCCCCGAATAATATATAGTGCTCGATTACCAGCCCGACATTATACCGCCTTTTTCACTTTTTTCATAATAATAGCTAATATAAAATTGTTAATAGCAGTTTTAAGTGCTGTTACCACGTGCTCGGCGGTGAAGGGAAACATCGTGAGGAAACCGGCACGTCTGAGAAATAATAAAAAAACATTATTTCGAAGACCTGTGAAGTCCGTCAGTCGCAGGAGCAGCGTGGCGGTCCCTTCGCGGCTCCAGAAATCTCTCAGATATTTGAGAAGGAGGCCTTTGTCCATCATCTTCTCTATTGAAATTAGGTGGTTTTTTAATTCCATAGCCTAGCAATCATACTTGGCAGGATGTGGTGTTCTTTTGCGAGGATATGTGGTCTGTCAAATCTAATTATCACAGACTTCCCAGAAAGCAAAACATCGATGTACGCAGCCTCTTATAAATATGCCTCCTAGATCTCATATAGTTATAGACATAAACATGGGCCGGTTTACCTTGGCCTTCAGTAGCCGATATTATATCTTCCTTCGACGGCTTCTCATTGAAGATATCTCGGTCCGCGTCGGGGCTCTTCACGTCGTCGGGACTACGCCTCGAGAACATGTAGAAGCGGTTCTTTTTGTACGCGCTGCAGAACAGCGTGGGGTCCGTCTTGACGTTCAGCAGCGCCGGGTTCTCCGAGCCCTCCATCTCAAGGGTCGTGGCCACTTTCGATTGGTTTGTGCGGCCCTGGAATATAAACTTCGTGTCAGTTCCAAACGATCACGCAGCGTACCTTCGGATCCGCGGCAAGATGTTCGATCGCCTATCCGCCTGCCATGCGCAGCGTTGACTAAATAACATAAGTACGAAGAGATTACCTAGTGACAACTAGTAGATTCTGAGCAATCCGGCTCAGCACTATAGCAGCGTGCAGGACTCTCAATATATAAAACTCTCTCATAAATTAAAGGAAGCCTTAGCTAGGTACATTCCCACATGTATTTCTATCAAATACAGACTTCCTGGTTTACTGGTTTAGATATGTGGAGAGGATGAATGAAAGTAGGTTGACGAAACAAATATATCAGGAGAGTGTAAAAGGTAGAGTCGGGAGAGGAAGACCTAGGCGAACATTTCACGATCAAATCGGAGACGTTCTGGAAAAAGGCCAGGTCAAGGGTACTCTAAACCAACGAGCATGTATGCGAAGATTGATGAAAGTGGAAGAAGCGAAAGACGTATGTCAGGATTGTAGCAAGTGGAAGATGGTCTCTGCCTACCCCGTGGGGAACAAGGCGTGATTATATGTACGTATGTACAAACTTCCACGCAGCACACCACAATATATTTTGGAAATCTTGCAAAATTTAATGGAAGCTCATTGAAACACTATTTCGATCGGAAAAATATCATTTAAATTGGTTCAGAAATGCTCGAGTGATCAGGACACTTTTTTTTTTATGGGAATCGCGGCAAGCGAGCAAGCGGTTCACGTGATGGTAAGTGATTACCGTCGCTCAAGTATGTCTGCAGCACCAGAGGAGCTGCAGGGCCTCCAGATACCTCACTCACCGAACGAAACGCAGAAGCTCAAGACGCCTCTGTCCTTCACGCGGATATTCTGCGAGGCTGTGGTACCTACCCGGTGGAGCCGGCCCATTCGAGTAGCAGCAAAAGCCGCTGCTTGTCTCTACTCTATTTCGGATCGGTTAATACTTTATATTACGGTGTCATCTTAGTCCACAGGGTGACAATGACATGGTCAATGATCTATATTTATCATATGGCCATGGGCCACAGTGAATACTTATCATCATGAACTGTCACTTGTTATAAGCAAGAGAAAGAAAAAAAAACAATATAAAGTGGAGGTCATATAATTAGAAACACTTCTTAAGAATAAAGAAAGTATAACTTCAACGTACAAATGTTCGTAAAAAATATACACATTCAATAATTAATAATCATGCAATAATATAGCCACTCAAATAAAAAACTCATTAAATGCATAAAATATAAAACATATCTTACTTTTAATTACAAAATGAGTCTTGCACATGTAGGAGTTTATTTTCTGTTACTGACCGCTTGGACGCCTAATTAGAAACATTTTAAAAAAGCATCCATAGCTCGTTCTTTTTTTTCAAATTGGAGAATAACATTTTTTTTCTTGCCTTTTTCTATTAATTTGGCGGCAATTCAAAATTTAATCTGAATTTTATTTTGTTCCAAATGGGCAAAAATAAAAGTTGTGAAGCGTCAACTAGGCAAATAATTGTTAATTTACATATAGATCATAAGTGAGCGTACAGAAGAATAGCTGAGTATTTAAATTGTTCTGTTAAGAAAGTTTTGAATGCAATTGATCATTATAAAACACATTGAACTGTTGAAAATGTTCTTAGAAAGGCTCGGCCAAGAAACACCTCTCCCAGAGGAGATACGCTAATCGTTCGTGTTGCTAAAAAAGACCCAAGTACAAGCTCCAACTAGATTAAAAATGAAGTTTTTTCGCCTGATGACCCGAGAAACATCTCGTCAAGACTGATACGCCAAAGATTAGTGGAAGCTACATTGTTTGGAAGAATATCTCGAAAGGTACCTTTTTTTACCAAGCAACACCGAGAAGCGATTATTATTCGCTAAAAAATATGTTTTTAATACGACGTCCTGTAAACAATGCTTTTAATTATAAATACACAAGGAGTATAGTCAAGCACGGTGGCGGTAACATTAAAGTTTGGGGGTGTTTTTCCGGATGTGGAGTTGGACCGGTTCGGAAGATTGAAGCTACAATGGATCAATGGCAATACAAAAATATCTTAGAGCACATAATGATTCCCTACTCGGCCGATCATTTGCCTGTAACCTGGATCTTTCAGCATGACAATGATTTAAACCCGATAGAAAATCTCTGGTATATTGTTAAAAAGAAACTCAAACAAACGTAACACCAGTCAAAACGAACTATATGAAGCATTTGTTGAAGCATGGAATTCAATCTCCCTAGAAAGATGAAATTGCTTGAATCAATGCCATGTCGTTGCAGTGCTGTTATTGGAAATAAGGGATACGCCACTGAATATTAATTATAACTATTGGTAGGCTGTGGATATGCAATGTAGCTATTTCGTTAATAGCAATACTAATTACTAATACTTAAAAAATATTGTTTTTTTTATACTTTTTTGTTGTTGTTTCTAATTAGGTGACTATTATTGTTCATACCTTAAAACTGATTTAAATGTTTGTCCGTAATGTTATATTGAAACTGCACTTGTGTAATGGGATTTATATTGTTTTTCTAATAAATGATAAATCGTTGAACATATTGTTGTCCTATTTATTGTTCAATTTCAAAATAAAAACGATTGCGGTGAAGTATCTTACAGAATATCAAGGACCGTTGCTAGTGTTTCTAATTATACGACCACCACTGTATATTGTTAAACATTATAAACGTGACATAGAGTTCATCTGCAATTGAACCCAATGACAACTGGTGTTCCTAGAATTAAGGAATTACTACTAAATCAGCCTATTTTAGTTCACAGCTGCACATAGGAGACTCGGAGAGGCAAGCAAGCACCAGCACAAGCCTGCACATATTATTTGGAACGATGGCCCGTACGCACCGCGCGGGGCGAGCGGGTCGGCGGGCGCAGCGCCGGCACCCGCGCGCTGCTGCTGCTGCTCTGTCTGCGGCCCTTACAATTTAATGAATATTTACCTGGAATAGTGCAAGATGCAGCGGCCTCAAGTTCTCCGGCTTCCCCAGCATGGCCACGCACCTGTTGGTGACGAGGTTGACCATCTTCACGCCCAGCATGGTGGCGTAGCACACGAAGTGCCCGCTCGCGTCGAACACCACGTTGGCCAGGCGCACGGACTCCGACTTCTCCAGCTCGCGTTCTGTTGCCATTCTGACGATGATAGATAGATGACAATACTTTCATGTGCATTTGCTTTTTTAGTATATATTCTTTTTGTACGTTTAAACAATCATGGCTGCATATGCTCTAACAAATGGCCACTTATAAGTATCAGAAGGGGACATATTAATTATGCCCCTAAACACTAACGTCTAAGTACTTATGTGTTTCAGCATGATAGAGCCAAGCGGCGGCTTTTTGCTGCTGCTCTATTGGGCCGGCTCGACCGGTTTGGTACCACGGCCTCGCAGAATACCGGCGTGAAGTATAGTTAACTGAATAACCAGTACAATAAGACTGTCAACTGTTTTTAATATATATATAAACATTTCATAATCCGTGTGGCTGTCGGAAGTAAAGAATAGCGCCAACCCTGTCTAACCATGGGTGTCGTAAAAGGCGACTAATGGTAAAAAATTATATTAGGAGATGGGCAGCAGCATCTTCCGGCACTAGGACAAAAAAAAAAAAACTGCGGTTGCCAACCCGCTCGCCAGGCGTGGCAACTAAGGCAAACACCCCATGATGAGAGGTAGAAAAAAGCAATGGCCCCCAGTCCCCGGCGGCCTCGCTAGTCCTGGCTATGGTGGCAGCCATGGTAACGGCGAGGCAGGGGGTGCGAAGAATCACCGGCTGATTTCTAGCTGCCAACCCAAACGACTGGACCTGGCAACGTATAACGCACGCACATTGAGGACCGACGAGAAGATACTAGAACTGGAAGAAGAAGTAAGCAAGTTACACTGGAGTATTATGGGGTTGTCTGAAGTCCGAAGACAGGGAGAGGACTCTATAATCCTAAAATCCGGTAACTTGTTCTACTACCGGCAGGGTGACCATCTGTCCCAAGGAGGTGTCGGGTTTATCGTCCACAGGTCTCTCATCAACAACGTGATCGAGATCGGAAGTGTGTCGAGTAGGGTCGCGTACCTTATAATCAGAATAACCAAAAGGTATTCGCTGAAGGTCATACAGGTATACGCACCAACCTCGACACACTCTGATGATGAAGTGGAGGCAATGTATGAGGATATTTCAAGAGCCATGCATTGCTCTAAGACTCACTACACGGTGTTGATGGGAGACTTTAACGCAAAACTAGGTACGAAAAAAGGCGATGAGCTGATAGTGGGGAACTTTGGAGTAGGGCAACGGAACCCAAGAGGGCAACAGCTGGCTGACTTCATGGCAAAGGAGGGATTCTTTATGATGAACTCCTATTTTCAGAAGCGGCCCCACAGGAAGTGGACATGGATGAGCCCGGACGGTACCACAAAAATGAGATCGACTTCATCATGACGACCAAGCGTCAGCTGTTCAGTGATGTCTCTGTGATCACTAGGGTAAAAACCGGCAGTGATCACCGAATGGTAAGAGGCACACTGAACCTTAACATTAGGCTCGAGCGGTCTAGTCTGGTGAAGTCTACGCTCCGCCCACCACGTGCCCTTATCCAGAACCCCGAGAGCTTTCAGCTCGAATTGCATAATCGCTTTCAGTGCCTAGACGATTGCGTTACAGTGGACGATACGAATAGCAGGCTAGTGGAAACTGTCCATGCGGTAGGAGCTAAGTTTTGCAGGACCCGCCGCACGAACAAGCCCCAAAAGCTCTCTGATCACACTCTTAAACTCATGAAAGCCAGGCGTGAGATAAAGCTGCAGTCCACAACGGATGCGTCAGCGTATCGGCTACTGAATAGACAGATCTCCAAATGTATGAGGCAAGACTTGCGCAAATTCAATACAGCCTGTATTGAAAAAGCGATAGAGCGGAACCAAGGCTCCAAAGTCTTCGCCAGAGATCTGTCTATCGGAAAGAGCCTACTGACCAAGCTGAAGACCGAAAGCGGCGCAGTCATTTCCGCTGGAGCCGAGATTTTGAGTGAGATCGAGAGATTTTACGGACAGCTGTACACAACGTCGTTGAAACCACACATTGATGTGAGTAACGACCCAAGAGCCAAGCTTATCCGACATTACTCCGATAACATCCCGGACGTCAGTCTGAGCGAGATTAGGATGGCTCTCAAACAGCTTAAAACGGCAAGGCGCCGGGTGAGGACGGAATTACAGCTGAGCTTCTGAAAGCGGGTGGAAAACCGATACTTGTTGTCCTTCAGAAGCTGTTTAATTCCGTCATTCATGGCGGTGTTACGCCGAAAGCGTGGAGTAGAAGCGTGGTTGTCCTATTCTTCAAGAAAGGGGATAACTGCCGTTTGAAGAATTATAGACCGATATCGCTTCTAAGCCGCGTCTACGTGCTGTTTTCGAGAGTCATCTCAAATCGTCTAGTGAACAGACTTGACGACTTCCAGCCTCCCGAACAAGCCGGATTCCGAAAAGGCTATAGTACCATAGACCACATACATACTCTTCGCCAGATTGTACAGAAAGCCGAGGAGTACAACTTGCCATTATGTCTGGCGTATGTGGACTATGAGAAAGCCTTCGATTCAGTCGAAATTTGGGCGGTGCTACAGTCTCTCCAGCGGTGCCAGATAGACTCTCGGTATATCGAAGTGCTGAGGTGTTTGTACAATGAGGCTACGATGTCTATCCGAGTACAGAATCAGAGTACGAAACCAATCCAACTGCAGAAAGGTGTAAGACAGGGTGATGTCATATCCCGAAACTCTTCACCGCTGCATTGGAAGATGTTTTCAAGCAGCTGAACTGGAAAGGATACGGTATCAACATCAATGGCGAATACATCACTCACCTTCGATTTGCCGACGACATAGTTCTTATGGCAGGATCGCTGGAGGAGCTTAGTACAATGCTCAATGACCTCAATAACGTCTCCCAACAGGTTGGTCTTAAGATGAACATGGACAAGACGAAGTTCATGTCAAACGTCCATGTCACACCAATACCGGTTGTTGTTGGGAACAATAGGCTCGAAGTTGTAGACGAGTACGTATACCTGGGACAAATTGTCCGATTAGGTAAGTCCAACTTCGACTCAGAGGTCAATCGACGAATCCAACTCGGCAGGGCTGCGTTCGGGAAACTACGTCATATCTTCTCGTCGAGTATACCGCAAAGCCTCAAGACGAAAGTATACAACCAGTGCGTGTTGCCAGTGATGACATACGGATCCGAGACTTGGTCCTTCACTGCAGCCCGTATGAGGAAGCTCAAAGTTGCTCAGCGCGCCATGGAAAGGGCTATGCTCGGTGTTTCTCTGCGTGATAGAGTCTGCAACGATAATATCCGCAGCAGAACTAAGGTAACCGACATAGCCGTGAAGATCAGCAAGCTGAAGTGGCAATGGGCCGGCCACATAGCTCGCAGAACTGACAACCGCTGGGGAAAAAAGGTTCTCGAGTGGCAGCCACGTACGGGCAAACGCAGTGTAGGACGACCCCCCCCAAGATGGAGTGACGATCTGCGCAGTGTTGCGGGAAGTTGATGGATGCAGGTGGCTCAGGACCGTGCTTCGTGGCAATCTTTGGGGGAGGCCTTCCTTGTTCAGCAGTGGACTTCTAATAGGCTGATATGATGATGATGATGATGATGAATGAAAGTCTTAACGTAGTCGAAAACAAATCTAATATTACAATATTGTGTCTTTCAAAGGAGTACTAAGAAGGAATAGTAATTCTTGAAAGTACTTTATGGATTTAAGCTTTCCGTATGTTGATTAAGTGACTCGTGAGCTTAATGTCTGCGTTGACATAGTCTCACTGCGACGCAGATTCGTAGACTTGTTTAAATTCGGATCAAATTATAAGCAGCAACAGTTAGCGAAAGTGATTCTAGCTCCGGGGCTCAATTGTTTAGCTTTGCATACGTATAAGTTACGTATATTGTGCTTCTGCGTTTCGCTCGGTGAGTGAGATATCCGAAGGCGCACCCCTCCCCAACCCCCTCCTCGTCCTCCCTCCCATCTCCCAAATATCCTTAGTCTTAAAAAAATAGTAACCTTTCGAGCACACTATTTCATGAAATTTTTAAATTTATTCATTTAATTACAGTCTCTCTTTTAAATTAATTTATATACTTGAAAAATTATAGAACTTATAGCTTGTGTTTTTCACTCCACTATGTACAAAAAAAATTGCATATTATGTGTAATGGCTACCTGCGACCGAACTCCATGTTAGGCAGCTGTTGCGCCTGGTGCTGCAACTCCTGGAACCGCTGGAGGCTCTCGTCCAGAACTTTGTGCAGCTTGCCCGTTAGGAAGTGGAAGACACGCACCTGCAAAGGTGAGTTACATTCTCAACACTAAACCGCTGTTATAAATACAGAATTTCTTTCATGAGCATTTTAATAATCATATAAAGCGGCAGCTCGTGAACGCCCTCTGTTGTTGAAATGATTTCTCTTATTTCGGAGTGCTGTGGAGCCGGGACCGGTTCGCCACAATGCTCCAGTGCGGGTCTTCCTTCATCGCCGAACACGTGGTAAATACAGTCCTTAATAACAGCCATTTTAGTAGTGCCATGACCTGTGATCGAACCCTGGTCACTCGCATGCCATGAAATTAAAGCAGCGCCCTCACCACTAGGCTATCGCGGCTAATTATCTTGACTTCTTTGATGAAAGTTTAGGAGTAAAGGTGCTGTCAAGTAGACATTCCCGTTCGCATACAACAACATCACACTTGCACGCGCAACACGTGGCAACGCCTACAGGTAATCCTTACCTAACTTGGATGGCGTGAATAACGAGCTTACAGTCTACCTGGTGGGAAGCGGGCCCAGCAGCTCCTGGAGAACTGCAACGTCTTCAATCGAAGAGGGTTACAGATAAGTTGTCACCCCTGAGCACTAAGATGGAACGCCTCACAGCCCGTAATTATACTGACTCTCTTTACTCTTCAAACCGAAACGCAACAGTGGCTGCCACCGTTGACAGACAGAGAAACAGACAGAAAAGGATTCCCACCACCAAGTCAAATTATGGTTAACAATCAGCGACCATTTTGAACAACAGCCAAATGTTCGATTTAAGAACATATAAACAAGAGATGGTGCTACAATCAACGTAGGCCAGCAAACAGCAACGTGACCTGGATGCTGGATCATATTTTTTTATGAAGCGCTGTGCTGTCATGAATCGTGAAGGAGTTGCACGGCCAAATTAGGCGGCAGCCAGCGACCAGTTTTTAGTAACGATATGTTGGAAGGGAGGCGAAACGATCAATATAGTATCTCTATGGTTTTTAAAATGCTCGACGTAAAAAGATGGCGACTCGGGTCTACGGTCTAAACATCAGTCGTGTACTTGTGTAATGTTGGCCGGTGCCGAGCAAGGCGCTGCCGCGGGATGCGGGTGAGCGATGCTGTGACAGAAGCAGTCCATGCATTCGTGGGAGGTCATTTGTTGACGCTGCTCTTCTCTTCGAACCGTTTATTATATTTGGAGCGGAAAGCGATCGAAAGCTTTCGCGTAGTCCGTGTCGACCTACCCTCGAAGATGATCTGCATCTCAACATAACCGTGTACCATATACTTGACATGCAACATAACATATCTTGTACGTGGCACCGGCAAGCGGTGAGTTTTGCCGCCTCGACCGGTATAGTACCACGGACTGGCAGAATACCGGAGTGAAGTAGAGGCATCTTGGGCTTCTGCGTTTCGTCCGCGTGAGTGAGGTCACCGGAGGATTACTCTGCCGTTCCTTCATCCTCAAAGGCCGGCAATGCACCTGCAGCTCCTCGTGGTGTTGCAGATGTACGTGTGCGACGGTAATCGCTTACTATTCGAGTGAACTGCTAGTTCGTTTTCCTTATATCCCACTACTTATATTAAAAGAAACTAACTTTTCGACCATCAAAGTGACATTACGACATTAAAAAAGAATGTACGGTTACAGGTACCTTTCTGTCCAAGCTAATCGACGCCATCTTCTTCCCGTCGGGCGAAAACGCCAACGCAGTGGGATACGTCTTGTTCTTAACGAAATCAAACAGATCCGTCTCCAGTTTGGACTGGAAGTTCACATTCTTGGGGAACTGGAACTCGTGCTTCGGCCCCGTCCAGTACTCCACGATGCCCTCCGTGTCCACGGACACCGCCGCCTCGAAGGGCGCGTTGTACGCGAGCGTGGCGGCCGCGCTGCGGTGCAGCGACGCGAACGTGTGCAGCGGCGTGCCCGCGCTCTGCGTGCCGTCGAACACGTGGATTTTATTTGAACACTTCTCCGATCTGAAATCAATATCACGTAGGAAGGTTAAGCCTTACCGGAACGCTGTACGGCGATGGCTGCGAAGCGCCTTCGTTTGAACCATCTTTGTAATAAATAGATTCTCGCAAAGTAACGCTCGATTCTATTAACGATCACGTATACTGTCTTTATAATAACATACAACAATTTTTTTTTACGTAATTTTTCCTTTACCTATCACATTTTAAAATTTGATTATTTATGATTTTGTTTATGGACACTCAAGTTAAAAAAGAATAATGATAACATATTTATAACAACAAGCAGGTGGACCTGAAGTGTTTATTCCTGCTTGTACAAAGCAGGAATAAACGTGAATTGACGGTTCAAATTTTAACAACTCCCGCACTGACCGGCCGCTTCAGAGTTCCCGCGAGAGAAAAGGACGGAGATACAAACCGCTTGCAGTCGCAACGTAATAAAATTACCCAATTGCGATGTCAGAAATATTTTATGGCTTCCACCGGATTTCTGAACTAAACTATCCAGTCTGTTCTTGACCAATAGCATATAACCTTATTGCTATGCTAAATATTGCTTCAAAGAATAAAGAGGATTATCATAATCCTTTTATGAAGTTTTGATAAAAATTCAAACTTGTTCATACCATTTGTCCAACGATGGAGTTCCGGACTCCAGCAAAGAGTTGAATAGGCTTTCTGAAAGTGTGCTATAACGTCACCTTGTGTGCGCTGGAGGCAATCAGAAGGGCAGTAGTGGGTTCAAACAAAATTAGGAGGCGTTAAAGCGGTCCAGAAGGTCGATATTTCATTAAGAATTGCGAAAAATTATGTTTTACTGATACTGATCGGCAGTTGCTAAGATTGAAAAAAGGAAAACATTTTTCGAAATCTCGCTTATTTATAATGTATATTTAAAATTTTTAATTATATAGAGATGACTCGTTCCCGGTCCTATCACGCAGAGAGCAGGAGAAATAGGGAAATCGACATAGCCGTAAGGATCAGCAAGCTGAATTGGCAATGCAACGGCCACTTAATTCGCAAAACTGACAACCGTTGGGGAAGGAAGGTCTCTTGAGTGTACACGTAACATGTGCAGGCCTACATAGTGTACAGCTCCTCACAAAGTGCGAGTGGCGACCTGCACAATGCTGCGGGAAGTCGATGGATGCTATGGCTTTTAAAGAACCTTGCTTTCTGGCAATCTTTGGTCTCCCAACTATATGCCTCCCATGTTCAGTTGCATTTGTGACAGATGATCATGATGATCCCTCAACAACGACCACGACTTGCTTGTTTGCTCTCAACAGTCTGAGAACCTCCACGGTGCATTCAAGCACAGATCCCCTGACATTTTAAACATGGACATACCAGACTGGGTGTTGAAAGCTCTTTCAAATGTCAACACAGCAGGATCATGTTTATTAGAAGAACAACTTACAGACCTTTTTTTTATGGGAAAGGCGGCAAACGAGCAAGCGGTTCTTCTGATCGTAAGTGATTACCGTCGCCCATGTATATCTGCAACACCAGAGGAGCTGCAGGTGCGTTGCCGGCCTTTAAGGCCTTTTTTCTACATAGTAGAATGAAAAACAAAACCTATAAGTTCTATAGTTTTTTGAGTATTAATGGTAATTTAAAAGAGATTGTAATTAAAAAAATAAATTTCAAAATTTCATGAAGCCTTTAAGGATATTTGGGAGATAGGAAGGAGGATGAGGAGGGGATGGGGAGGTGGAGGGCGAGGGCCGTGGTAACAACCCGTTCGAGCCGGCCCCATCGTTCAGCAGCAAAAGCCCCCACTTGGCTCTACCACGTGTAAAACAGTATATCTAGAGATGCGTTAAAAAATCCACGAATATCTCAATAACTCTACACCCACAGGGTTCTCAAACTTATTTCGCCCAACGCTCACATTGAGAAAAACAAATTGAAGATATATACACATTTGTATGGATAGAATCGATAGACTGTGGCCCATGACGTGACCGAACTGTTAGTGTGTCCCTCCCTTACTTAGTCCCTTGTTCTTTAAGGACTTAAAAATACTTACATCGCTAATGCTGAAATAGGATCACCTGCAGAGTGCACCCATTCCGCACAGTGTGGTTCAAATTCTATGGATATCATGTTGATCATATCTGAAATTAGAAAATAAAGGAAATGTTACATTTGAAGTTTATAGCATATACTGGAAAAATTTTAAATATCGAGAATAAAAACTATTTCGTTTTTTTAACTTATTAACTTGGTAACATATGTATACAGAATGGATGTGATTTTAATGACTTTAAATGTAAACTTTGTTAGTACAATAATCATAACTCGGTCATAAATATTTGGAAATAGTGAAAAACATTTTTACGAAGGAAATAAAAAACAACCTTTCTTCAAACTACTTAAACAATCTAGCAATGCAAATCAAACGCAAAAAGTATTCGTTACGAACAATAATATTTTACTGATCTCGGCAAGAGCGTCGACCTTGCCAAGGGTTCAAAAAGGCTCGTAGGATCTTTTCAATTTTAAGATTGGATGTAAGTACTTGGGAAATCGCAATTTTAAAAACAATCGAAGCTTCACGGTAAGAGTTCACCAGTAGTAAAATAACCGGAATAAAAAAAATGTAAAAAAAACTGCCACTAAAATAGGTAAAACAAAATCATTAACGAATCATAATGCATAAAGGGTCCGTGCAAGTAGACTAGCCGGCCCACTGCGGCATTCCGAAAGGCAAGCGCTACAAGCACAGTTGTTTATTTTTCAGTATTGCTGCGCGCTCAGCAGAACTGGGTCATAAAGTCGTTATGCTGAATACCGTGTCATAAATGAGTTCAGTATGTGTACCTATGTCTTACAATGTACCAGCCAGGGTGTGATTACTTAAACAATTGCGGTGATCATAGGTTATTGCAGTCCCATGGCTTTCCCGGTGCAAAGCCCTAACCCAGACTTAGGCATTAGTTAAAAAAAAAATTATTCTCAAAAACATGAAAGTTTTTGATGATACTTTTCATAAAGTATTAGACACATGGAAGTGAATTTAATAAAACAGATGTTTGTGTATTGAGCAATCAGTTTTCCTGATACAGATAAGTTAAGTAGTTTTGTAAATAAACTAGTTGATTAGGAGATTATAACCAATTTATAAATGGGGTTGACATTTGTAGTGTGTATTCCTACTCTAACAATGGTTGCCCCTTTCTTTTTATGAGAAAAATGCAGGAAGGCAGGATCGCTACCAACTAGGCTATCGGGTCTATCTAATATTACAGAACTGGTTTTATAGTAGCAGTCAGTGCCCAGTGCTGGGCAAAGGCCTCCTTCTCAATTATCTAAGAGGGTGTAGGAGCCGGAAATGGGCTGCTACGCTGCTCCATTGCGGGTTTCACTTATCCTTAAAGTAATTTCTTTTTATTATTTCTCAGATATGCAGGTTTCCTCACGATGATGTACTTCACCGCCGAGCACGTGGTAAATACAGCACTTAAAATTGCTATTAACAGTTTTAGTGGTGATGGCACCGGGAATAGAACCCAGCTCACTTGCGCTCTATGATATTAAAGTGAGCGCCCACACCACAAAAAAGCGCCGTTTTAATATTGTAAACAGAAGTCGTTTTATATTGCATATAATAGAATTTCAATTTTCCTCCTGAGATTGAAAAATAATTTACAAAATGTCTGCCTTTCCAACAGCATTTATGAAATTCTGCTTTACACAGTGTACCTTACCAAAATTGACAACATCAAAGACTTTGATAGTCTTCTCTGGGGAGGTAGTACAGAGTAGTGTCCCTGTGCTGTTGGCAGCAACATGGCTAATTGGAGCTAAGTGACAGCGGAAGTGTTTCACAAACTCAATCCCTTCTTCCTGAAATACAAATATTGACCGTCTTAAATATATTGCAGTAAAGAAATAAATAATATTTCTGAGGACGAGAGGTCTATGTTCAGCAGTTGCAGGCAACTTGTTATAATGATTTTATGAAAATCGAAAATTTAAGTACCCTTTTTAGTATTTTATATAAAAGGTATGAAACTCATTTAATTTGAAAGATATTGTGCCATATATGAGAAAAAAAAAATGCATATGTATATGTTGCCACTAAGCCAGCACATAAATAGCATGATTTTTCCATACAAAACATGCTATTTAGAATGGGTAACTAAGTCTTTGCCCTTTCTCGTTCTTTTCTCACAGCGTGTAGGTGAGAATGGTGGAAATGTTAACCGCAAACAATACTAGTAGTGTATTATATATTATAATACTAGTTGTATATGACTATAATTTGTTAGTGAACTTCGTCAGTGCAGTCTTTCATAATTTTCTTTCACATCTATTTTTCATACAAATAACCTTTCTAGTGTCATCAGTCCTGATAAGACTCATATCAATAGAATTTTCATTGTTAGACATGAGAAGGGATAGTAATTGTGGAAAAAAATTTCATGCTTCTAAAATATTCAAAAGGTACCAGTATTGTTATTTATTGATAATACTAGCTTTACCCACATGAAACCTGGTAAAAGTATTTCAGGGCTTCGAGGTATCTTCACACAAAATTTCATCAAAATCGGCACAAACATTTAGCCGGAATTGAAAAAGAAACATCCTTACAAATATTCTTTCACATTTATAATATTACATGAAAATATATAAAGCATACTTGCCTGTTTCTTCCAAAACTTAAGATGGCCATCTTGACTAGCAGTGACAACAAAGTCAGTCTTAGTGACCACTACATGTGTGACGACATCCCTATGCATATAGCTTCTTTCATATGTTTCCGATGAAGGTACATTTTCAAGGTATAAAGATTCAAACTCCAAAACTAAAAATACATAAACAATAAAGAAATTGCTTACACTTATAATAACTGAATAACACTTGCACACTAAAGAGAAACTGAAACAATGAAATCTAAAGTAGTCAAAGTGAGCCATTAATAAATAAATAAAAATTTAATAGATGGATACAGAGGATTTATAACAGATTCCAATGATTTTAAATTGGGTTCCTAGTATTAGTGATTGTTATTAAGTATAATGCATTTACAACGAAATTATTTAATATTGAACAAAATGAAAGATTTTAAAAAGACCTTTTCGTTTTTTTGGTTTAGGTTTGGCTGCTTCAGATGGCATTGGACCGATCCATTCGTCGACTTCTCCCGCATCTTCTGTACTTTCAGAAACAGCTGGTCGTTTTTCGGTCGACATTCTACATAAATATCAGAAGAGATGTTGACAAAATTTACAAAACAAATAAATAACTTGCAATTGACAACACAGATAACATTGAAATCATTACTTTTAACTTTACGGAATTAGTTAAACCTCTGATTATTAGTTCTTAATCTGAGAGTTACAATAACAGACGTTTATGCGCACGTAAATAAATATTGGTCAACTGTCAATGTCAATGTAAATGCAACAGCAATAAAATTTTAATATGTCTAGTATTAAACTTAACTAGGCTTTTAAAAAACAATGTACTATATATAACTGAGACACACATATATTATAATATAAAAGTCTCTTTCATATTTCAGATATATGTAATATAGGTGTAAAACATGATATACCAGCAAGACGGATGTCCTGTAGAAAGAATGCGATTTTGCGTACGCAATAGGGGAAATCACTTCGAGCAAGAACTTTAATTAGCCTAAATTACAAAATGTCGTAATTGTTACTTTGTTAATTGTTATTAAAACTATTACTGGTTCTAAATTTTATTTTAAAGTTGTATTTTTTCTTTTATTTACATTGGGTATTGTTTTTAATTAATTTTATGTAAATTTTAAAGAACGACCTTAAGTTTAGTTCGAATACGAATTTCCGCCTGCTTCCTTTGTGACTTCACTTTTGTATAATGCATATGTGGTTAAAATAATCGCAAATAATCACTCCTATCACCTCCTATCGGGAATACGTCGAATTACCAATAACCCTGTTTACGCGGCTCATAGTAATGTAAGCCTCGCCAATTGAGTGTCTCGTGACAGTTCGAACAATCCTGGCGTAGTTGTATTGTGTGAAAGGACACAGAGTACATTTTAAGCAATATGGGACGGTTCATATTCGCACTCTTTCGTTTAACAGGGGTTCGAGCGCGACACAGCAGCAGGCAGTAGAGTCGTTACTTATTTTTCTACCTAACTTGCGAGCCTTCTGCTCGCGAGTCATTTCCGCCGAAGCTGACAAGGCCGCCAGGTCAAAAGAGTATCTACCGTGGGAGTTTCTAGTCGGTCCAACATCTTAAACGTTGATCCCGACATAATCAGTCACCGCCTTTGGTGATTGATAGATGTTAGCAGCTTTCCCCCACGCAAAACTAAAAAACAATTATAATGTAAACAAAAGAATACATACCGACACTTAACTTCAAATCTATAAAACCACTTTTACCTCGACTACTCACAATAAATGATCATTCACCTCCATATATAATTTAAAATCACACACAAATACACATGTATATTTATGTATGAATATTTTTTTCCGCCACTGATATAAAACACACTTTGTAGATTCATATTTATTTGAAAAACCATTTTGAATATAGTTATCAGTTCAGTTAGGTAGTTATGGTGTTTGAAAGAGAGGAGAGGATGAGGGAAGTATGTATCAAGATTAGGGAAGATAGTTTAGAGCAAGCGAATGAGTTTGTTTACTTGGGAACAATGTTTACGAGAGATGGAAGGTACGAATGTGACGTTGAAAGAAGAGCGATGGCAAGTAATATGGTGAATGGGGCATTGCATACATTTATGAACAGCCAGACGATATCTCACAAAGCTCGTTTGGCTGGGGGTAAAGGATATTGGTACTAACACTAACATATGGAAGCGAAAGCTGGGTATGGCAGAAGAGGCATGAAAGTAGGATAAATGTAGTAGAAATGAGAGCGTTAAGAAGTATGATTGATGTTAAGATGACTGACAGGGTTCGAAATAATGTGATCAGAGAGCGTTGTGGCGTGAAAGGCAATGAAGTGACATGGATTGAGAAAGGTATGCTGAGCTGGTTTGGACATGTGGAGAGGATGAATGAAAGTGGGTTGACGAAAAAAATTTATGAGGTGAGTGTAAATGGTAGAGTCGGGAGAGGAAGGCCTAGGCGAATATTTCACGATCAAATCTGAAAAGTTCTGAAAAAAAAGGCCAGGTCAGGAGTACTCTAAACCAACGAGCATTCATGCGAAGATTGATGAAAGTGGAAGAAGAGAAAGACGTGTGTCAGGACCGTAGCAAGTGGAAGAAGACTGTCTCTGCTTACCCCGTTGGGAACAAGGGGTGAATATA
The DNA here is from genome assembly GCA_029286595.1 of Bhutanitis thaidina. NCBI lineage: Eukaryota > Metazoa > Arthropoda > Insecta > Lepidoptera > Papilionidae > Bhutanitis > Bhutanitis thaidina. The sequence goes on from JAGSMS010000013.1 coordinate 12,002,174, forward strand.
CATACATACATTATCAGTTCTCACGAGACATCTTGTGAGATAATTACCAACCAACTACATGGTGTCGCTTTTAGGTGTCGTTGTGCGCGCGCATCGTAAACATTCACTCTCATAATTTTTCCCAAACGCGCCAAAAGAAGTATAACTTCAAAAATGTCCACACACACTTTGCGCAAGACTGCTTACCCTTGCCGTTAGTTCGTCAGAGGCACTTACAATATTGTCACGTAACGATACTGCGGTGTTCACTACGGAAGAAATCGGTTCTGGCAAAATTTAAAAAATTCAACACACAAACAACAACACTCTCATAAATCGAATAAAACAGCATCTTTTCCGAGGTCAGTCTAGCCCCCTATAACCAAAATCAATAAGTATGGTGGTGAATGATAATTAATTGTTAGTATTCGTGATGAAAGTGGTTTTTGTGTACTAATATTTTTAAGTGGGTTTAAATATTTGAGGTTAAGTGTCTGTATGCATTTTTTTTATTTGTTTAGTTACGCTAAAGAAGTATAACTTCTTACGTGCATATATAAGTACACACACACGTTTTTTTTTATTTAAAACTGAACCAACTAGATAACATTAAATAATTTCTGAAAGACCATCAACTTTATTTAAATATAAATACGTATCCAAAAAATTGTTCGAAGAGATTTATTTATAATGCCTAGTTCATTTAATTTGCTTAAAACTTTGAGCGTTGTTTTATGATTTTTACCACTAGCTTTTAGTCATATTACTACAGACTTTTAAACATACCAGTATACAAGCCATATAAAAAAAAAATTCGGGTGAATAGCAACATAAAAATGAGGCGCATAAGAATAAAGACCTTTCCTAGGATTGAACCTTTTTCATTGATATTGTATCCGAACCATTGAAGGAGTTTTGGTATTGCAAAACGGTACAGTCCTCGTCCTCCACGATTCACCTCACACATCTCACCGACACACCTACCCCGCACCGTTGATGCGGGGGAGAGAGTTGACGGTATAAAGACATCAAGGTAGGTAGGAAGCTCCTCCCTGTAGCCGAAATAAGGTCATCGGTGGAGCCATAGACAAGATTCGCCTTCGAGTGCCAGGAGTACTGGCTTTCTTACTTATAAGCGCACACCTTCCAAATTTATTTTTGTTTTTTAAACAGTTTTGAGACCGGAGATTGCGTTCATAGGGCAAATGGATCGTTAAGAATTGTGAAAATAGTGCAGATAATTGTAAATTTTCGTGCAGGATATTGAACCATTTCATCTGAGAACGATGAAGAGATATGTGGACGTATTTTGAAAACAAAATGGATAAAACTGTTGAGGATTCTATACAATCTGACAATTTCAAGAGCACACATAACCAGTTATCCGTTCTTTACTACTCATGTTTATTATATGCCTGGACTACAACTTCGGCGCATGTTATTTTCCCAATGTTTTACTTTACTTTTTGTCTTATTTTGAATACTGGCAATCCAAATAGCAGTTGCAGCGTTTTATTTTTTATTGTTGTGTCTATGCTCAAAATGTCTTTTACGAATTCGTAGTAATGGTGGCTGGCTTCCTTGCTAACTTAGCGTCATAATTAATAGCTTTTTTGAAATTAAAATTCAATTGTTGGTCGTGTAACGATCTTAATAATAGTGTTTTAAGTGCTCAAGAAGTTTCACAACTAATTGGTAAGTGGCTGACTCGGCATCTAAGTCTGAAATCCGCGCTACCGGTGCTTCTACACGTGGTTCGAAAACTAAACCGCGTATTTACTTTGTCAACGTTTTATTCCGTTTTCGGTAGAATATTTTGTCGCGATGATTTTTTTGTAGTTAAAATAACATATTTATAGATGTATTTTATCCTTACGTGAGTATAGGTTGTTTATTGAACGTGGTTAGTTTGACAGTAGTTTCGAATCGTTGTGACACATATTTCTAAGGTAATTTATTGTGAAATGTGTTACTTAATTGTTATCTTATAGATTACGACGAACATTAATGAAATAAGTTTATTTTATTCAGTACTTATGATATGCTGACGGCCCTGCCCTATAGTCATCTTTTCTTCAAATGACGCATCAGCATCGTGAACTTCGTATGGGAAAGTACAAATTATCATTGCGTTGTCTCTTTCAACAGTGCAATGACTCTTGTTATTATACCTCCTATAGGTACTATGTGTCATAAAACAATACCTTTTTATATTATTTTATTTAGTTATTTATATTTAGTGGCCAATAGAACTTTAATCAAATATTTTATGCCTAAATATTCAACTGATCAAAAATTATTTTAAAAATTATTTATACTGTTCCCATTACATAAATTTTATCCAATAATGATAAATATTTGTGTGTGCCCTATGATGACTTATGGAACTGAGACTTTGTCCTTTACTGCAGGCCATATGAAGCTTAAAGTTGCTCGCCATGCTATGGATAGGGCTATGCTCTATTGTTTCTATGCACAATAGAGTCTGCAACTATTATATCCACAGCAGAACTTAGATAACCGACATAGCCGTTAGGATCAGCAAGCTGTAGTAGCAATGGGTCAGCCACATAGCTCCTAAAACTGACTACTACTAGTAACAGTACTTGGGAGAAAAAGGTTCACGATTGGCAGCCACATCCAGGCAAATGTACTGTGGGAAGAGTGATGACCTGCACAGTGTTGCGGGACGTATTAGGATGCAGGTGGCACCAGACCGAGCTTTGTGGCAATCTTTAGGGAAGGCCTACTTTCTGCAGTTGATTTGTGATAGGCTGAAATGATGATTATATGTCACCACTACTGGAATGTGAATGGTCCTTAGGAGTATTTTTTTTGATAATTTATTGACAGCCCTTAAACATGTTAATGAATATAGCTACTTAGTACACAAGTTTGCTAAGTCTCTTCACTTTCCACAGCCTGCCCAGTATAAATTATCTTACTATAAATTAAGTAGTAACATTGGAATCAGTAATTGTTGAATTACACCTTTTTATGTTTATTGAAACATAAATTAATGTAATACTACTATCTCTAGTTGGGGGGCTGCATATAGTAGCTGTTGATCATTCTGACTATTCAGGATCAAATAGATACAATTAAAAGAAACCATGGCTTTTTTTAGATAGAGCAAATTAATCTAACTTTGTAGGTAGTCTCCAACTAGGGTTATATCACTCTTGTGAGATAAAACTACACAAATACTATATGTGGTAAAAGTATATGGAAGAGTCAAGTGGCAGTTCTTACTGCTGCTGGCCACTGCCGTACTTGTACACACTTGTACAGGTGACAGAATCTGCCAATCTGCCACCTAAGCCACCATTATATTCAAGTGGTTTTGTATAAATCAACTTTTAGTAATATCTGAAAAATTCCATTGTCTCACAATTTTCATCAAAATAACCATATATATATATTACATTATATATACATACAAAATATTATCCAGTTTGGTTTTATGGCTGCAGAGTAATAAAAGGTGTCTGTCTATTGTCTTGCCAATTTTCTTATAGCTTGGAAAGGAGCTATGTCCAGTAATGAACTTTATAAAGATGGATTATGATCACTACCCTAATTGTAAATTATACAGTTACATAGTTTCAGACATGCTTTCCTTTTTAGTAGCCAACAACTGAAAACACATCTAGTAAAGTAGTATTATTATTTGAAATTCATTAGACCACATATTTTAAAAATTTCCATTTAATTTTTAAAACAATAAAATAATATAGCAACAATTACTTGTAATTTAGAATATTGTTCTATGGCCTTCAAGAGATATTTGTAAAATGAAACAATAAACACGAAGGTTGTTCATGACAAAGGTTCATTACACCTGACACAATATCTGAACTGGTATTGAGACTCTGGTTTCTCCAGTTGTATGATTTTTCAATTGACCTAGAATTTCTTTAGTTATGTTTAAGAAAGTGTTTGCACTGACCACATAGCATGGCCCTCTTGAAATTAAATGGCATCTCCCATAACTGTCAGTGTTGTTGTAATATTTAAATTTTTGGACATCTTTTCTATTTGCCGAATTCAAAAAATGGTAAGATTTGTTTGTAGTTATAAGGAAATACTGCAACTATAGAAAAACTACATTTGTTTTTACACCAACATTCCGAATTATTAATTACTTACACATATAACAGTGGTTTCTTTCACATAATTCACATAAAATTTTAATTTCTTGTAGTTAGAAAAAAACTGCATCTCGGTATTAAAATTTAACTTAGCATATGTTAATAATGATTTAAATATCTTAATTCGCCCTAGCGGATACTTATATTGATTACTAGCATCTGACCCTGGTTTTGCATGGGATGACCTACATATTTTGGAACAATTTTTCTTAAATAAATCTGTCTGCATTAATTTATTGGCAATATTTAACTTTAAAATTAAAAAAAAAAAAAACAGACCAGAGAGTTGCTATTTTATTTCTCAAGAACTGGACTGTAAAATACTTTAATGATACAGAGGAAATACTTTACGATGTTTCGGCGTATCGCATATCGCTGAAACCCGTTACTTACGAGATTGTACACCAAAGATCGAGTTTAACGTTCTCAATTGGTTTGCATCTCCGTTTTAAATTAAATTTCCGTTGTTGCATCCAAGACATTGCGCCACACAAAGCAATTGACCACAATCAAAACAACAGGCTCGAATCGCCGTGATCTTGGCGCATGCGTCCGTGTTATCAGCCTCAGGGTCAAGACGTCACCGGTATTGAGCATGTAAATAAAAATGGCGCGCTGTAACACGTGCGATGTTTAACGCGAGGGACAGATTTAAAGGTGTTTAAATTCCCACTTTAATTTGGTCATTGCTAGAAGGTCAAGTACGTGGTTGGACGAGTAAGTAATTTTGTTCTCGTTCAGTTTTTAAGTGTTGTACACTTAAATGCGTTGTTTATTTAAAATGTACGCTTTGTAAACAACCATTATTAGGATCAAAGATGCAAAATTGTAGGCTTTGGATTGTTCTTTTTTTCAATAGAAACTTAATATGCTATAATTTTCAATTATTCTGCTAAATCATTTTCTTAAATATGTATACACATATTACACATACCTTTCAATCGCAGGGGTAGCCAGACAATACGGATTTTCATTTAGTACGACTCAGTGTGTCTGTCTGCCGCACCCACTTTTCTCTTCAACGAGGGATAAAACCTGTTAGGTAGCGAGCCTCGTCGCCAACTTTGTTGTCGGAGTTGCCACAAGATGTTCCCTGAATTCATCCACGGAAGGAAAAGGGGTGTCAGGTTTTACGCCGATGCCACTCTAAATTTTCTTTTTAGTATACTTTATTACATAAATAACGTTACATAATTTTTATACAATTTTTCGCGGTTTTTTTTTTGTTTTTATATTAACGTTTCGAGTGTTTTACAGCAGTCATGGCAGGGAAGCGGAGGGAGGGGACTGATGTGTTAGACGTCCAGATGTCATAGTTAACTGGGTCTACCTTCAGCTTTTATTTATTCAGCATTCGGCAATACAATCCGTAGATAATAGTTTAATTTCAAATGTGTAGTGTTCGCGTAAATACCAGAAATCAAAATCTACTATATATTTTTAATTTGTTTCACTGAGTGTTATATAAGGTCTTGAGTTAATAAAGTAATTACTTTCTTTCTTTCAAATTAGGACGTTTTTTAATTCCAATAGCCCCCCGAATCTTCCTTAGCAGGAATCGGTGTTCTTTTGTGAGGCCATGCAGACTGTCAAATCAGAAAATAATTGAGGTTCTAATGGTTGAGGCGATCTACAGTATCATCACAGACTGAAAACTTTCTAGAGAGTCAATGCTTTACATCAGCTATGTGTCACATAGCCGTGTAATGTGCCAGTATTCGCCTAAATACAAGAAATCATTAAACCAACAATCATCTTACAGTTATTTCAAGGTGCCACTATTACCTAAAATCTACCACAATTGCATAAGCTAACCGTGGTCAACCTGTAACATAAAAAATATTTTCAATTCCCTTTAGCCAAAACAACTTGTTTGTCTGGTATCTTTTTGTGTGAAAGGTGTAGTAAACTCGGAACTGTTACGCTTTCTAAAACTTACAAGCTACAGTTCTTAAACTACATTTTCCTGCAGTTAAAGAAAACTGGTTTTTGTGCTAGTTTCGTTGAAATTCACGATAGTATTTTAATTTGAGAAAAGTTATATTTGTAGTGGCATGGCTCATATAACGTGACTTAATTCCATGAGAGTAGATTTTACGGAAATACGCAAGTAAGAGATATTTCCACTTTACACAAACAAGAGAGAGCATGTTGTCTTGTACTTTGGTCATAACAACGTAAATTCACACATTTTTTTTTGTGTGAGTAAATTGAACCAGAAACGTAAGACGAGCGTGCATAGGATTTTGTTCCTGGGTAGGCAGTAGGTAAAAAAATAACAGTATTTGCATCACAAAAACGTAGTTATCTTAGGTACTCTTTCTTAAGAAATTAGCTAGGTTAGCACTGTTTTTTTACCAATATGAACTGAAGTAAGAAGTTCGAAGGTTAAAACTTTTTAAATATTGAATCACCTCTGTTGAGGTAATGTCTACGTTATTTTTGGTGATTCATTGTAATGGGACGCACTCAGAGATATTTTGTTGTTAATTCGAGTCTTGAAAGGATTGATTAGTCAGTCACTTTTCCAAATGATTTCTTTCGAATAGCAGCTTTTAAAGAGCCGGCAAAATAATTTCTTAAACAGCTGCTGTTAACTTCGTCTGCTGTAAAAATGCGTTTTGTTCCAGCGATGAGTTCGAGCGTATGCTACAAGTGTAACAGAACCGGCCACTTCGCCCGCGAGTGCACGCAGGGCGGGACGGCATCCCGCGACTCCGGGTTCAACCGGCAGCGCGAGAAGTGCTTCAAGTGCAACCGCACCGGGCACTTCGCGCGCGACTGCAAGGAGGAAGCCGACCGTTGCTACAGGTGAGCAGTCAGTCCCGCCCGTACAAGCGTTATTGCACCGTCCAGCCATCGGGCGATGTTTCCCAGCATTCAGAGATGCTGATATCTACGGACGACTGTTGCAGCTACCCACGCTGCTACGTGAGACCGAACGTGCCTTTAGGAATGAGTTACGCGACAGATGTCCACTGAATGAAACCTGAAACCAGCACCTGACAATAATGCTCTGCCCCGATATCTCTAATACTAGAGAGACAGACATATTATCCTCACAGATGCTTACCAGATATCAACAGACTAGTGTTACGCTACCGAAGCTTTTGCTTGTACCATCCATCCACTTTTGCGAAGTTACTACAGGTACTCAAATGGTATCAAATGCAATTAGTACTGGGTACACTATATTTGAGGAGGCCAATTATGAGTATAGACTAAGGGTGTGAAATCTGTCGCCGTCTGATACTTACCAGTGTCATATTTAGTAATTTAGTTGGAGTTAGTCAGTGCATGCGCTACTTCCAGAACTTAACCTTGCCTGCAAGCAATTGTTAAGATTTTACCAACAATAGAACTAGGTGTAATCCTATTATATTGTTGGCCCTCTGCTGAAATGATTTGGCCAGTTAAATTGAATCAAATTCAATCAATAGCCAAAACCTGTTGCTTACCTTTTATGTAAATCAAGATGTATTTGTGGTGCTACAGTCAGTTATATTACACATTGGTATTATATAGTCAGAGCGAGTCTTTCATATAACTTTGTGTGGTATAAAATAAATTAAACTACTGCCCAATATGTCCTTCATAGCGCATCACCGTAATCTGCCCCTAATAACTTGTCAGACTGAACTTGACCCGTTGTCTTAATTGCCTCCCACTTCATGTCAATAAGTCGCGCACGTGACCACTAATCCCCGCCGTTTGTTCCACCTCGCATCGTACACGTGCCTGTGTTGGACAACCCTGTGACTCGCAACTAATTGTTTGATTGGCTAATCACTTGATATTCTATCATTTATGAATTCATTTCAAATTACGGTTTAATTATAAGCGTTTTTCAATTGTATCGGAATTACAGAACAATATTAACACCAGAACATGTTATTATCTAAAAAAAAAGATCGACGGAACAAAATATAAAGCGTAAAGTATTCTTAATTTGCAGATGTAACGGAACGGGACACATAGCGCGCGAGTGCGCGCAGAGTCCCGACGAACCGTCGTGCTACAACTGCAACAAGACGGGGCACATCGCGCGCAACTGCCCCGATGGCGGACGCGAGAGCTCCGGCCAGACGTGCTACACCTGCAACAAGACCGGCCACATCTCGCGCAACTGCCTCGACGGCACCAAGACCTGCTACGTGTGCGGCAAGCCGGGCCACATCTCGCGCGACTGCGACGAGGCCGAGCGCAACTAACGCCCATGCACGCACGGACTCTAAGCAAAGGATCCCAACACCCACACACTTGTACCACGCACACGGCGTCCCCGTGAGAGACTGAGATGTTGACTTGTATATACGTCGCCCGCCGATACGTTAAATGTTTGTTCTTGCACGTGAACGAGTTGTGTTTTTAAATCATTTAATAATCGTGATTGAACTATTGATGAGGTAGCGTTACAGTTTTTAGCATTACAGAGTATATATTTAATATATTTTGTACAGATTTATTTGACAAAAAAAGATAAATTGGATGCTGGCGTACCATGAGTTTTCAATGTGAGAAGTGGAGGCCCCGGAGCGACCCCTAGTTCGACAGTTGCACGCTAGATGTAGATGTCGCTCTCACGCGACCGTATATATCCTGTCACCGCTGTGATTTTTTTTCGATCTATTCCTTTGTTTATGAGGTCCTGCTAACTTGTCGAGAATTCAGTGGTTAATTAGAATTTCATCAATCAGAATATTTTTTATTTTGTTATCCCTGTTGAATGTGCCTGTGTTGAATGTAAAAACAGCTTACAATGGGAGATAATAAACATATTGCCTTATCTTTTGAAACTTTCCATAATGCCCTGAATCTATATTGCATATTGGTGAATTTAATTCTAAGACCACATACATACTGTGACACGTTTTTACCTTTCCTCTGCATACCTTCCTGAATATATTTTTTCATTTATGTTATGAATTTGAAATTATAAGCAACAGACATGAGGCAAAGTCTTTTACTTTTAATCAATTTTCATATGTTATATATGAAAGTGACCTGATTATCGAGAAAATACTTGTAACAGCACACAAAACTTGCCATGCTGTGATGGTATGCACAACTTTTATAACTAAAGGTATGTTAAAACAAGTACATTGAGTTCATACGCATGTCTCTTGTATGTGTCCAAAAAGTCGACTAAGGTAGAATCACGGAAAGAGTAGCAATAATTTACCAATTTGGAAGATGCCCATGTGCTGGACATTTGCAGCAATTAATTCCTTACAGGTTCATAGTTATCTATTCAGTGCAGATTTTATTTGAATTAACATCATGCACCTTGTATTAAAATCTTTTGTGACTTGCCTTAAAAACGTGTATAAACTACACGGCTTACAAGTGCAACTTCAAAGTTAGGAATCTAGGGTAAAGTAATAATCTGATTTTTTTTTGGGTGTCACGAAAGATGCAACGCTGGAACAACTGAATGAATACTGGTGTCACACTGACAGCTCGAAAGTATGAAAGAGCATATGAGTTTTATTTTCACGTTTCTCAACACGGCAAGTTTCTCTAAAAAAAATTATATTTGGTCATGTTGTAAAAGGTAATATAACGATAATAATCAAATAAGTTACAACATAAAATCGTTAAGGTAATGTTGCTGCAGCATGGAAATGTCTAATTTTATCTTGGTGTTTAGTAGATAATATTTAGAACATGTGGTCGTGTATATGAAGAATTTAAATTTGTCCATCCAACCGTTGAGATATTAATCAAAAACACTCCGTTCGGGAAACGTTCATCCAAAATTTAAAGAATCAGTTCCGAAAAAAATAACACAAATCATCATACAAATTATTCAAACTGCTAATTAAATTTGGCTTGTGCATAATTTTTCTTTCTAACTCGTCTCCCACTGGTCCCTCATCAATCAATTTCTTGATTGTAGGTACACTTTCATATAGTAGTTGTTTTTAACAAATCATAACTACCCAAACTTAAAACCATTCTGACCTTAGGTAGTTAGCTCAATTTATTTTTACAAGTACTGCAGATTTTTAAAAGTTCGAATTTGTTAGTTGGATACTAACTAGCTATTCCATTCAAGTCTAAAATATTTAGATATGTTTTTGGAACTATCTTCCAGAGCCTTTAAACCATGTTAAACCGTGTCCACAGCTGAACGTATAAACATGTATAAAAAAAGTTAACTATTTCAATGTTGCAGCCAATATTACATACTACTATGCATATCCTTAGCGCATTAATAAATTCAGAAATATTCAAATTACCAAAATAATTAAAAATGTCTTAACAGTTTAAATTTGAGTACAGTTAAAATACTAATTAACGAGGACAGGGATAGTCAAACCTTTGGCGTACATTTCTCAACATGCAATGTTATTTTTTACTACGAACAATACGAAAGGGCAAATATACTACCTTTTTCTCTATATGCCAACCTTCTAGGTAACAAACAAGCCGAATATTGGCGGAAAAACCATACAAATTTGTTGAAACCAAATCTCGCAGACTAGTGATTGGGAGCAGTATCATTAGTAGGCTACGACACTGGATTTACCAACACTGGTCCAGTATAGGCAACTCTTAAGAAATGTGAACCATCTTTTACGGGCGATTGGAGAGGTCTGAATACTAAGAAAATAAAGTTAATGTATGGTGGATGTTACTTAAGTAATGCATCATGCCTGTGATTCAAGGGGTTATGTACCGTTCTGATGAGAAGCATATTTGTCGTTAAGCGTTAATTGCTGTAGTATTGGTAATTCCCCGGAATGCCTTTGAAACCTACCCAAATTTGGAGGAATTCTCCCCAATCTGGCATCACTTGTTTATTAACGGCTAACATGAATTTTTCTTTTTACTAAGTGGAATATAATTTTGGCATTGGCGAAAGGCCTTCAGTAAAAAAGGGAACAAGAAACAAATTTTTAAAAGACTTAAGGGAGTTCATGCGAAAGGTCTCCATAGAATAAGAATTTATATAGGTATCTATAGCAGCACTGACCTGTGTTACTAGTACCTACATATAGGCGACACAGTATTAATCTATATATATAAAAATTTAAGAATTGAATGTAATCATACATTACGTCAGAGATGGAAATATGATTTAACCGGTGGAAGAGAGATATATGCAGCTACATATTTTATGTCTATAGTGCGCAAGCTACTTTATCAAATATAAAAATGCTGATAGAAATGTTAAAAAATGAATTTTTCAATGTGATTTCCCTCTACTTCAATACACTTCTTACATTTATTAAAAAGGGTTTTTTAATCCGGTCAAAAAATATTCGCTGTCTTTACCCTCAAAATGTTCGATTACGGCCTCCTTCATTTCTTCGTCACTGAAAAATCTCGGTTCTCGGAGGTCATTTTTCAAATTTGAAAAGAGGTTGGTAGGCGCCAGGTCTGGATTGCAGGGCGGGACTTTTTTTTTATAGAAGAAGGGGGCAAACGAGCGTGCGACTCACCTGATAGTAAGTGATCACCGAAGCCCACTAACATACTAAACACCAGAGGAGCTACAGATGGGCTGCCGGCCTTTAAGGAAGGAATAAGCTCTTTTCTTGAAGGTCCCTAAGTCGTAACTGTACGGAAATACCGCTGGCGACAGCTGATTCCACAAAGTTGAAGTGCGTGGCAGAAAATTTCGACTAAAACGCAGTGGTGCCAACCATTTAGGTGGTATTGAATATATCGAATTTTGTCGCGATGTATGATGGTGAAACTCAGCGGCTGGGAGCAATCCGAACAGTTCCTCAGAACATTCCCCGTGGTCAATTTTGTAAAAATGCAAAGAGAAGCAACATGTTTTCGCAAGGCCAAAGGATCAAGCCGATCAGAGAGCTTGGTCGCCGACATTTCGAGCCGCTCGATGTTGAAAGCGGTCAGATGGAAGTAGTAGGTACTGGGGTGCTTCTGCCCAGAGATGAGAACAGTATTCCATGTTGGGCCGAACTTGCGCCTTATAAAGTTGCGATCGGTGGACCGGCATGAAATACTGTCCCGCTATGCAGAGCACACCAAGCTTTTTGGAGGCCAATTTGGCCTTTCCCTCCAAGTGACCACGGAACTGAACGTCGCTGGATATGTCGACCCCAAGGATTCTGATACTGGCTGAGGCAATAAGGGGAATGTTCTTAAAAAGAGGAGAAGCGACAAAGGAATTCTTTTTAGCAGTAAACGCGCAACCTGTGTCTTTTTGGGGTTGAATAGGACCAAATTACGTCGACCCCAATCCGAGACTTAGATTAACAAGGTCTCGACTTCAGACACAAGTTTGTTCCGGCACTCGTCGACGTGTTCCCGAGAAATATTCGCACGGCCTGTATATAGGGCATCACCCGTGCTGTCGTCTGCATAGCAATGAATGCTACTGATTTGTAGCATGTCGTTGATATGCAGAAGGAACAGAGTGGGAGATAGCACACAGCCTTGTGGAACACCAGCATTCACGGGTTTGGGGTCCGAGCATGCACCGTCGACAACAACCTTGATGCTCCGATCCGTGAGGAAGCTGGTGACCCAGTTGCACAATCTCTCAGGAACCCCGTAAGATGAAAGCTTTGAAAGAAGCGCTTTATGCCAAACCCTATCAAATGCTTTCGCTACGTCCAGACTAACCGCCAAAGCCTCCCCCCTTAGACTCAACTGCTTCTGCCCATCGGTGAGTCAGGTAAACTAGAAGATCACCAGCTGATCGTCCGCGACGGAAACCGTACTGTCGGTCACTGATGAGCTGGTGTTCCTCCAGGTACCTCAGGAGCTGGGTGTTGATGAGTGACTCCATTATTTTAGATAACAAGGGGGTGATGGCAATAGGCCTGTAGTTGGACGGATCAGAGCGGTCGCCTTTTTTGGGTATTGGATGCACAAATGCTGTCTTCCAAGATTCCGGGACGACGCCTGAAGAGTAGGAGTGCCGGAAAAGACGCGTGAGAACCGGTGCCAACTCAGGGGCACACATCCTCAGCACAATTGGAGGGATTCCGTCCGGCCCACTCGACTTATGAATGTCCAGGGAGCGGAGTGCCTTTCGCACTGAGCTCTGCAGAAACTGAATTTCCGGCATGGAGCACTTACACCACGGGATGGTAGGTGGAGAGTTTCCGCGGTCATCAAGAGTCGAGTTGGATGCAAAAAGAGAGCCCAAGAGATCGGCTTTCTCTTTTGCAGTATGGGCCAGCGAATCATCCTCCTTGTGTAGAGATGGGAGAGATGGCTGACGGAAATTCCCCTGGACAGCCTTGGCGAGAGACCAGAATGCGCGGGATCCCGATGGGAGGCGAACTAGTCTCTCGCCAATTCTGCCAATGTGCTTTAACTTTGCCGCAGCGATAACTCTTTATTGTCTTGCTATGCATTAAAATTTACTTTTACTTTTAATTTCGTTATTTCATTTTGTTAATTTAAGATTGCCGCCGAATCTCTGTGTGCATTGTGGATAACATATAGATAATTTAAATCTGTTCTAAATATTTTTATCGTCAATAGATTATTTTAACAACGAAAATTGCGTATCATTTTATTGGCAGTAATGTTGTATAAAGTATAGGTACTCAAATAATCAATGTTATAGGTTTTACTTAACAATCGAGAGCCTGGTTGAATGACCATAGATTTGAGAAATATTGGTCATGAACAACATATAAGAATACATAGAACAGATAAACACGGAAGAGAAAAAAATCAGAAATTTAGGTTAAAATTTAGATTAAATAAAGTTAAAAATCTAAGTACAGATCACTCAAACGTTGGCTCACTATAACGGTTAGCGTAAATAATACATTAGTACCAAAGCATTTTGATACCAAACACAAAATAAATGTGTAATATGATAAACAGTAACGTGAACCTTGAGAAAGAGTCTTAGGTAATTTTTAGCAGTTCAATACTCGAAATTAGTAAAATTTCAAATTCCAAAGCATTTTTCGTAGTTATTTTTAATTTTTTTTTTAAAACTAAGTAAAATGTATATTGAAATATTAAAAAAATTATTAAGATAAACTACTTAATAAAATTTTACTTATCTACTTTTATATACCATAGTTACAGGTTAGATCTCTCTAAAATATGGGAGCACGGCTTTTATTGGCTACTATGTTGTATGTGTAAGAGGCACTATAGTGAATAAACGGGTGCTACATATGTTAGTAGGTATTTAATCAGATATCTACTCAGTAAAGACGTCATTTGTAGTGTCGTATACCTGTAAAACAAACTGAAATTATCGGTTAAAAACTCTCTATTATAATGTCAATTATGCAAATATTTTGCTTTTTTGGCTTACATAAGTAAATATTTTAATTGTATCGATCGAGTATTTGTTGCAAGAACTAAAAATTAAACTTCTCTAGAGAATTCGGATACAGGTTATGTTTTATTCAAAAATTAGGTACCGTGTATTAAATTTCTCTGGGAAAATTGCGGGGGTCTGTAGTATTTATTAAAAAGAGTAAGAATCAAAAAGTAGAAAATTAATGAAAAAAATGTTGATACGGCTAAATTGTTTTTTTTATGGTTATGGGGCAAACGAGCTAACGCCTTAATTGATAATGATTGATTACCGTAACACACGTACATCTCCACCACAAGGGGAGCTGCAGCACCTGAAGTGCTTTGCCGGTCTTTAAGGATATTTAGGAGATGGGAGGGATAACAGGGAGGTCAGTTGGGAAGAGGAGGAGGCCCTAGGGTTACTTCACTCACCGAACGAAACGCAGAGACACAAGATGCCTCTGCTTCGCGTCGGTATTCTGCGACGTTGTCACACTACCACGGTCGTGCCAGCCCATACGAGCAACAGCAAAAGCCGCCGCTTGGCTCTACTACGTAGAAAAATGCATGATGCGAGTTATGCTATTTCGTATTGAAGAAGTTTTAGAGCAAAACCGTGGTTCCAAAATTAGTTTGTCTAAAGGAGCTTAGTTTTAATGCGAGCACTCAATGCAAGGCGTCGATACAAGTCGATGCAAGATACTACAAAATACATTTTATCTTAGAGCAGATTCTGACAATTAGTTCACCATGTAATTCAATAACACAACACACACGGTGAAAATAATGTAATATATTATCAGGGTATCTTAAGAACATAGGTATGGCAGAAGAGGCGTGAAAACAGAATAAATGTAGTAGAAAGCGTTAAGAAGTATGATTGATGTGAAGAAAACTGACAGGGTTCGAAATAATGTGATCAGAGAGCGTTGTGGCGTGAAAGACGATGTAGTGACACGAATTGAGAAAGGTATGCTGAGCTGGTTTGGACATGTGGAGAGGATGAATGAAAGTGGGTTGGCGTAACAAATTTATGAGACGAGTGTAAATGGTAGAGTCGGGAGAGGAAGACCTAGGCGAATATTTCACGATCAAATCGGAGACGTTCTGAAAAAAGGCCAGGTCAAGAGTACTCTAAGCCAACGAGTATGCATCCGAAGATTGATGAAATTGGAAGAAGCGAAAGACGTGTGTCAGGACCGTAGCAAGTGGAAGAAGACTGTCTCTGCTTACCTCGTTGGGAACAAGGCGTGTATATATACATATTAAGAACATAGATCTCTCCTATAAGGAGGATGATTTACCATGATTGCTACGCTCGGCGATTGGATTGGCAATCCACCCTCGCATCATGGACGCTGCTGACCGTCATGGGTCTGCTTAATTTTGGTTTGGTATGTTTCGAGAGGGATAATCCGCCGTCTGTCGGTAGCCTTTGTGATTTGAAGGTTTTTCTTTTAGCGCGTTTTACGACAAACGCGACAAGAAAGGGGTTGGCAGATTCTAACGCCGATAAAATATGGCTAACTTGTGTCGCACTTAAATTAATGAAAGATTTTCTCAGACTAAGTAAGTGCCTCTATGATAAAAGTTTGTCTTTGAAAATTTATGATTTTTGTAGTACTCTTTTCTTTTCTTTCTTTCGTAACAGTTTTTTTTGAAGTTGACATTTTTACGGTTTAGCATTTATGTTTATCGGTTTTTACACTGGCCGGGCCGGGCGTGGTGAGCTGCGCTTGCGCGAGCATTGCATTTTTTTTTCGCTTTTCATAGAATGAAGTGATTGGTGACACCGCGTAATGTTCTTGTTTATTTGTTTGAAATTCCGTTTTTTTTAATAAATAACGTTGTACATGGTGTATAGAACATTTTATACGTGCTTAAATTAGTTTAGAATATTAACCGTAGAATCACTGTGCGAGTTATAACAGATTTTTCCTTTAGTAATACAAAGCCAGGCGTTTCCATGGGCGTTAACTTCAGGTTAAGTTATTGTTCAAATTATTATTTAAAATATTAATAAATTTGTCCGAGTATCATTACTATAGTGTACATAAATGTTTGCGTTTCATATTTAATAAATAACTGTACAAAAAGCGGTAAAGCAACAAGTCCCCAGTCAATGTTTACGTTCCCTAACGATCTCAATTCGAAACTTTTAAATGTTAACTTCTGGTTATGATAATTTCCGCGCATATTTAGGTCATGAATGAAAAATTCATTAATTAATGTAGACAGGTATACCATGTACTTTATATTTCAAACCTTTGCCCCGGGTTGAGACAATAAGACTTAAGTTACAAAATTGTATCAATTGTATTTAGTTCTCAAAAACAACAATTATATCCTAAGTCTTTTATGTTTACTGGACTGTTGGACTGAGAAATTAAAAATATTTCTATGCATGTGAAGACTGCTAATTCACATTGGAGCAGCATGGCTGATTTTACCTGGCTCCAAAAATCCTTCATCTTAAATTTTCTGCACACGATACTTTAAAAAATCAGAAAAATTAAATAAATAAAATTCATGTGGATTTATATATAACAGGATAGTGTAATCTTCTACATTTGTTTCATGAGTCTCTTTATGTCTACTGCAGAACATATGCTTTATTTTATAAAAGAGACAAAAAGCTGGCATTGCATTTCTTTTAGATCCATTCAATGTAAACAACTTAAGCTGAACACTTAAGACATACTAGTGATACTGATTACTATTAGGTATAGCTTTATCATTATGCATTTTAAAAATAGAGCACCGACCATCAATCACCTGTCAGACTGCCAGTTGCTTAACCCAGATTTATTTATATTCACAAAGCTCTACTGCAGTTCTACACTGCATAACATTTACCTTAATATACTTTTGCAATCACAAAACCTTGCTTTACAACTGCAAACTCCTTTATTTACTTTTACAGTAGCTTCTTACAAACTCAAATTTAATAGGTACTAAAAATTAATTAAAAAAAAAACTGAAATGATTAAATCTTGTACCTAATGGCCTAGTGCCAATAAACCAGATTGAATTTATGTGGTGAATGGTTGCACATAACCTCTTAGATTTTAGATCAATAATTAGTTATTACACACTGTCCTATATTTTTTATTATATAATACACTTGAATTTGGTTATCCCCATATATGCACATAGCTTATTCAAGTTGTAGGAAGTGGAAGATGTCTGTCATCTCATTGATATTTTTGTTACAAACTAGAGCAAAGTATTAATAAACTAGTCGTAACTTGCACAAGGTGCTAGTTTATTTTGACTCTTTTATTTTCTTATTATTTTTACAAACTGAACATAATTCCTGAACTGTACTTTTGTTCTTGCAATATGTTAGAAAAATGTAGCACCCTTTTTTTTATGTAGCCTTTAAAATGTATGTACTTCTGGTACCTTTTATCTCTTCATCAGTTCTATTAACAGTTTATTGCTAAATACAGGCCACTCCCTCAAGAAGGATTTGCCATAATTGTAATGTTTATCAGGCAGGTTAGTTAATTATTACCAGATGACTCCCTTTTAAGATGTTCCTACCCATCATTAGTAGGTGAATTCTTTTTAAGATAATCCACTATCTGACTGATCCCATCATATTGTCATTAGGCTATGTATGTTACAGGTACTATGTGTACTGGCTGAAATGATAAAGTTCAAAAATTATAAATGCTTAAATTATTCAAAAAAAATTCTTTTAACTCACTGCAAATCTATGCCTATGTATTGAAAGAACAGATGTAGTGTAGTGTTTATATTAAATGTGCCCAATTTTAGCAAACATTGGGTTACCTACCCATTATATTTATTGAAGAAAATAAATATAGCATTGTATGTGCGATTGTGAAAAATGTATTTATCGAAAAGATTGTGTTTTCTTTCAATAATTTGAGATTTTCATCACAAGCCCAACTCATATTCGGCCACACTGGGTCGGGTTGTTTTACTTTATAGTTATAACACCAAGTTTGCATGTATATGTAGAGTTGCAAAGTGGACCATATATCATACATATTATATAATATTTACATCCTGTTAAGGCAAGGCAAGGTGTCAGCCAATACTTCAATATAGATTATAACCATAATTCTGTAACCAACTAGACCTACGAAACTACTAAAATAATCAGCCAACTTCTACCCTAGGTCGAAAGGATTTGCCACAATATGGAGGTTACTTGGATATAAATGTTCTTTGCATTTGAGACAGTTATTTCGCCTCGAGATTCCTCTGCTATTTGCTTCAGTCTTTTTGGGATAAGATGGTGCACCAGATTAAATTATGCCATCACCCCATGAAGATTCATTTGTATTTATTTCACAATGACTTATATTTTATTAACTCATGTTATGTAGATGTCATCATCAAATTACATATTCCCAAAATTTAAATGTGTGATTAGCATGATGTGGATACAAATGATAAACATACAGTAATTTATTACTTGACTGGATTATTTGTACAATACCTATATAGTACACCTACACCCCCAGTGGGTAATTGTATCAGCAATCAGTTTCATGTGAAAATTATTGTGAATTGAACTGATTGGACAGTTTCACTGATCACGTCGTAAAGAAATTTCTTATTTGAACATTGTGTCTGGCTAAACAATCTTTCGAATTAAAACAAGTTTCCCGATGAGCTTGAGACTAGAAATTTTAAACATAACATCAATTCTTGTCTACTTTAGTCAGATATGTGTGGTAAAAAAAAGTTATTTAATATTTTAAGCTATTATTTTTCTCTTACATCTGGCTCCACTGTTATGTTAGTAATTTTGGTAATAACTATATTATGTAAAACAGTGATGCAGTATTGTCATTAGAATACGAGATTTTATTGGATCGTCAAACTGACGACTGGATGGGGTAGTGAATGAGAGTTTAATACCAGCGCTGTGGGTCCCGGGATTGACTTTCGCACAGGACAAGTATTTGTATAGCGTACAAATAATTGTTCCAAGGCTGGGTGTTTGTCTATCTGCAATTTTTATCTGTGAAAGGCCTCTACGACACAAGAGAATATACAGTGGTTTAACTTTATTTTAAAAAGTTTTAGGTTTTTTCGGTTTTTTCACAAGTAAAACTTTCCTCATAGACATTTACCTAATTAGATATTTCGTTATATATTTAAAAAATTTGACAAACGTAACAATATCCATTTACGTGTCGCAGACGGATCAGCTTTGTGTATCTTTAGGATTATTAAAAGCACTCATCGTATGCGCTCACTTAGCATTACACTCGGGCTGTAAGAATAGATGAACATTGATTGACTTTATGCTGATAAACGTGACGTCAAGAAAGCAGTAGGTTATTAGATCTGTTATGTCATTGGGAAACCGTCTCCTTGTCAGCGCCGTTAGGGATTATAGGCGCCAGTATGATAATCAGTACACAAGTAATGAGATATTTCCTTTAGTCGCTACGAGTTGCGTGCGAAATATTAATGGAATGCAATGTGAAGTGATAGCCACCGTTGGCTTAGTGAGCGTAACGACACAGCTGTTCCGCAATAATCTTCCCGCCAATGTTAGTGGACCGGATCCGCTTGATTAACGGAGATCGTGGAGCTTTCAGTTATGTTGAAGAATACCGGCACCGTTTCTGTTAGCGACCCGATAGCCTAGTTGGTAGGTGACCCCCTGCCTTTGTAGCTGTAGTTTTTTTTTTCTGAAGAATACTAGCAGTGCTATTTTTTAAGTAACATTACTAATATTCCTGTTAACCCTCGAACTAAGCGTTACAGTTTGTATCTGAAGTGGTTCCAGACAACAGTCAAATGGCGGGTCCAAACATACGACGTAATGTATTGTAGTCTGCACCCTAATCCATTAGGATATTGGCGGTTATCCCTACGTTGGGTTCGAATCCCGCTAGGAACATGTATGATGAAGACAGAGGGAATTCTAGTTTGAGATTGGATAAACGTGCGTTATTCGATAAATTACATTAATCTTTTTTTTAATTTTTTAAAATAATGACAGCTCTATATTTTAATTATTTTACACATCAGCGAGAGGGACAACGAAGGAATGCACATTTGACATAATTGTATATTTATTATAAACTACAGAGAAATGTTAATTTTGGAATATTATTTATTGAAAGGAAAATGAATCCTAATTTTGAAATATCACGGTACGTAGCCTCGTCGATTTGAACAACACAGACAAGTGACATTAAGTGCCTCTTCCCTTCCTCTGCAATCTACTTGTGATCGAGAGTTTATTTATAGCAGAGAAATATAAAGGGCTGAAGTGATGATGAGACTATGTTATTATAAACTTTTAATAATTATATTTCATCTAAGTAATAGAAAGATTTGCAATCTGCCACATTGTCGAACTAAAGCAAGAGAGCATTCTCTTTTCTATCGAATGTCATCATTGTATAATACTATATGTTCCTCTTTTGATATATTTAACAGTTCTTTGGCTTCGGACAAAATATTTATTGTTAAATTATTAAAATAGAAATAATAAATGTATCTAAAACGATATAGTAAACGGTCTTACTGCGCAAGCTGTGGTCACTATAGTTAGAATGGGCACTGTATGTCTCGTAGTAAGTAGTTATTAGACTGTTAGTTAAGTGTTTTAAAGTCAATTTGTGGACATAATAAAAAAAAATGTCGTCAATTTTACGAATACCTTTTGTTTACTTTAGCCAAGAAAATTTGCAATTCTTCAAGCTCCAAGTAGGTAATTTCCTAATCCAATAATGGGCGGGAAAATGAGATTTCCTTGGTACAAGTCGCTCGGTCAAGTGTTAATAATTTTTATGTATATAGATACTCAATATAAGCTCTGGTGATAAATGGGTTTAAAGGACTAAAATGTCTCACCTGTATTAGGTATGCGGACGTGAGGGCTTATTTGTTTCTATAATTTTATAATTATGTAAAAATCCTAATTTCGAACTGTGCACCTCGCTGAATAATAAACAAAAAAAAGTTGGTAAAATATTGGTAGTTATGAAACTTAAAATATCCCGTCGTTGAGCAGAGGTCTCCTTTATTTTTTTGAGAGGGTGCAGGAGTCGGGATGGTTCCGCCACGCTGCTCCTCTTACGAGTTGGCGAACTGCACATGAAGGAAGACCCTGGCAAAGTTTTCTACACTACCGTATCGGAAAGTTTGTACTAAGTTTTTTTTAAAATAAACCCTTTTTACAGGTAGCCCAAACTAACTGAACTATGAGTCTGACAGGGGCATTATTAGCCCTGATATCGGTGGTCCACATATGCACGGGACAGGACTACGCGACGCCCACATACAACCCAGATGCACCCAGCCCCACCAACGATTACCATTCGAACAGCCAGTATGATAACCCGTACGATCCAAGCAGAAAGTACCCCAACAAGAACCCATACGATTTGAACCAGTACGAGCCCAACCGGAACCAATACGATCCCAACCGGAACCAGTACGATCCCAACAAGAACCAGTACGATTCGAACAGGAACCAGTACGAGAATCGCAATGAGCAGACGTACGGTCAGAACGCATACAGCTCGGATAACACGCCGAGGCCGGCCTGGGATGCAGGTCGCAGTTACAGCACATCTATTAAAAGCTCCGAATTGGAACATGACAGCGTTATTATAAACGAGGCGTAAGTGTTTAACCATTTGTTATGTAAATATATCTAAAAAGGGTAAGAGATAGAGCCGACGCTAAATGTGCCTTCTCTTCTGATAGATCAGAAGAATCTCTTACCTTCTGACAGAGAATAAGTAACACATAATATCAGGCGGTGAACGCCTTCTCTGTCTAGGAGTCGTCTGGGTGGGCACCACATTCTTAACCGTTTCTGCCGCCAAACGGCTGCGCAATTACTGTTGTGTTCCGGCTTGAAAGGTGTAGAGGTATTCCATCAGTAGTCTTCAGGGGCGACAACGCACCTGTAACCTGCTTTGAAGTCGTTTGCAGGTGTCCAAGGGCTGCAGTGGCCACTTACCACCAGGTCAGGTCACTTATCAATCCAATAACAAAAAAAGTCACGAGTTAAAGTAGAGGAATCCGGCTAGACTGTTAGCTCGTTTTTCACTTCGCCCCAAGTTATCCATATATATATATGCATAATTTTTTATGTATTCGCCAACACCAATATAAAATACTTGTCTCTATTTAATATCGCTAATGATGCTGACTGAAAAGAAGTAAACTAGTATTTTAATGTCCCACTGCTGGGCAAAAACCTCTTCTCCATTTGAGAGCATTTTAAAACCGGGAAGGGTCCGCCACGGAGCCCCGGTGCAAGTGTGCGGACATCCCATGTCTTCGATATAATATTTCAGACATGTTGAGTGTCCCCATGATGTAAGCACCTTCAAAGGTAAGCACAAGGTAAATTCAGCACGTTAAATTGCTATTAATAATTATTCAGGTGGTGGCGGTGTCGGTAATCGAATCCAGGTCGAACACGGCACACAGCGGCATAGCACGCCGAAGTCAACGTGGCCGTAAAGAATATAATTGCGATGTTTTGTTAATAAAGAAAGAAACAATGTTTATTTGAAGCTTAAACACAACAAAGATATGTGTCATCATCATCATCATCATTTCAGCCTATCAGAAGTCCACTGCTAAACATAGGCCTCTCCCAAAGATTGCCACGAAGCTCGGTCCTGAGCCACCTGCATCCATCGACTTCCCGCAACACTGCGCAGGTCGTCACTCCATCTTGTGGGGGGGTCGTCCTACACTGCGTTTGCCTGTACGTGGCTGCTACTCGAGAACCTTTTTTCCCCAGCGGTTGTCAGTTCTGCGAGCTATGTGGCCGGCCCATTGCCACTTCAGCTTGCTGATCTTTACGGCTATGTCGGTTACCTTAGTTCTGCAGCGGATATCATCGTTGCAGACTCTATCACGCAGAGAAACACCGAGCATAGCTCTTTCCATGGCGCGCTGAGCAACTTTAAGCTTCCTCATACGGCCTGCAGTGAAGGACCAAGTCTCAGATCCGTATGTCATCACTGGCAACACGCACTGATTGTATACTTTGGTCTTGAGGCTTTGCGGTATACTCGACGAGAAGATATGACGTAGCTTCCCGAACGCAGCCCAGCCGAGTTGGATTCGTCGATTGACCTCTGAGTCGAAGTTGGACTTACCTAATCGGACAATTTGTCCCAGATATACGTACTCGTCTACAACTTCGAGCCTATTGTTCCCAACAGCAACCGGTATTGATGTGACATGAACTTCGTCTTGTAGATATGTGTAATTATGTTTAATTAAAAATGTGTTTTTTCAGCACTTATTTCATAGTGGCTTCCCGCATGATCCGGCCCGGTCAGATTTACAAGATCGCGGCCAACATCCTGCGCGCGCGCCTGCAGATGACCATCCGCGCCTCCATTTCGCGCCAAGGCGTCGAGATCGCCGATGTCATCGAGAAGGTCAAAGAGGGAGTGCCGGAGATTTTGAATATGCGAGTGAGTTTTTTTTTTTAATAATAACTTATCGGACACTTACACACAAGGGTTACTTGGATGGTGATAAGATAAACATAATTATAATTATTTACATTGTAGTAGTTTATATTAGTATTACTTTTATAAACTAAACTACCGCATCTGTAGTATTCGGACGTCATCTATGCTAATATATAATTTTTTTTTGTACGTAGGTTTGAACGAATTTTACTTAATAGTAATTATACTTTAATTCAAATATAGACTTTCGTTCAGAACTTAAGTAATATGTACGGAATTATAACTATAGTACAAATAATGATCCAAGAGATCAAAAGAGAAGAAAACAACAAGAGATGTATGTGCATACAAAATATATATAGAAAAAAAATTATATAGATTTTGACAAAACGTTTTTTAAAACGTTCCTTATGATTCTAGAAGAGCAATGTTTTGTTCTACTTATTATTTTAAGCAGGAAAGTTTTTATGCTTGTCATTCAATCACACTTAAAGGACTGAACGGGTATCAGCGTAATTTAGCTGTACGTACTTACATTTATGACAGTTGAGCCATGGGTCTTGGGTTCATTACCCAGCCTAAGCCAATATTTAGGACTCTGCATCTGACCCAGCCTCCGATCCTTTTGGCGCATGAATCGCCCACGCGAAGGTGACGACGATCGGATGCCTATGCGTCTTCGCCGTTCCCACGTTTCCGGTTTTTTCTCCACTGTTTCGTTGAGATCTTAAATTCAACAAATAAAGGGGAGGAAAGTTGCGTGCCGGAATGCTTTTTCACCATATCAATGCACCAGCACATCGGTCTGATGTTCACATTTATACTGATTTGAAACTGCACTTGCTTGGTATAATATTTCACGGAGACGATGAAGTTATGTGTGCAGGTGAGGAATTTTTCGTTACTCTGGATCGAGCCCTTTTTCACAGAGAATTGAGCCACTTTCAAAACGTTATTCAAGGTGTATTAGGTTAGGAGGTGATTACGTTGAAAAGTAAGCACAATTGAAAAATACTTTTCCTGAATTTTCATTGCGTTTCTGAATAAGTTTTGATCGACCTTGTATACCACGAATATACAAATAAAAGTCATAACAGACATACATTTTTAAGCGTGGTAGAGCCAAGCGGCGGCTTTAGCTGCCGCTGGAATGGGCCACCTCGACCGGATTGGTACCACGGCCTCGCAGAATACCGGCGTGAAGTAGAGGCATCTTGTGCTTCTACGTTTCGTTCGGTGAGTGAGGTAACCGGAGGCCCCTCCTCTTCCCTCCCATCTCCCAAATAACCTTAACGCCCGGCAACGCACCTGCAGCATCTATGGTGTTGCAGATGTATGTGGGCGACGGTAATCACTTACCATCAGGTGAACCGCTTGCTCGTCTGCCGTATTATCGATAAAAAAAAAATACATACATACGTAATATGTAAATGAAACAAACACTATCTGAGTGATCACCGGTCTGTGTGGCTCGTAATGCTATATATATATATATAGCGCGCAATGGCGAAGTGTTCCAGCGCGCCTCAATAACGTCGTGACGGGCCGGCGCCCACACAATGGCCAATCAACACAGCTCTAGCCGGACGACAAAGGAATCGTGCTCGATATTAATAATGTCCCCGAATATGATAATAGAATACATACATACACTACACTAGCGGCGTAAGGATAATCGGGAAGTAAGTGATCCCGACGTCGAGGCTCGTCACCCGTCACGTCCTATCTCCCGGAGCGGTGGGGGTCAACTTCGGTCAATACAAAGTTACGTTTACGTCGGGCAGTAGAAAGTTAAAATCAAACGCGATGAATACCTTGTTTCATTTCAATTATCTTTTTTTTTTTGTTTACGTTTCCATAAACGATTTCTTTTGAGCGGGGTCTCATGTGGAAGTGTTCATTTCATTGAGCTTACCGTTTGCACAATTTATCCCGCCAAAGCCATTAACAGCATGTCTCCAACATCTGCAACTTCTTAAAACCGTTGGAGCCGAAAAAAAATATAGGTGTGCCAAGGAAGAGACAATTTAAACCTTTATTCAAAGATTTCTAGATCTTCAAAACCACTGAGACTGATAGTCTAGTTCTATACGCCGTGCCACAAACAATTTCACATTAATTCCGTGTGACGTCGTTCTCATATCAAATTATAGCGTGTTATTTTTTAAGATGGTTTCGTTAACCGACGACATCTTTACCAATAAATGAAACCGATTCAAATGTACGAGTTCAGGTCGTGATCTATAGTAACAAGTTCGAAGTTCAAATTGCTGGCCGTTAATTTTTTCCCCTTAACGGTAATCGTTCGTGCATCTCTGAATCTTAACGGATGCCATCTCCTCCTGCTGCATATATTGATATATTTGGTTAAATCTTTTTTTTTTTTTGTTTACGTTTCCATAAACGATTTCTTTTGAGCGGGGTCTCATGTGGAAGTGTTCATTTCATTGAGCTTACCGTTTGCACAATTTATCCCGCCAAAGCCATTAACAGCATGTCTCCAACATCTGCAACTTCTTAAAACCGTTGGAGCCGAAAAAAAATATAGGTGTGTGTGCCAAGGAAGAGACAATTTAAACCTTTATTCAAAAATTTCTAGATCTTCAAAACCACCGAGACTGATAGTCTAGTTTTATACGCCGTGCCACAAACAATTTCACATTAATTCCGTGTGACGTCGTTCTCATATCAAATTATAGCGTGTTATTTTTTAAGATGGTTTCGTTAATCGACGACATGTTTACCAATAAATGAAACCGATTCAAATGTACGAGTTCAGGTCGTGATCTATAGTAACAAGTTCGAAGTTCAAATTGCTGGCCGTTAATTTTTTCGCCTTAAACGGTAATCGTTCGTGCATCTCTGAATCTTAACGGATGCCATCTCCTCCTGCTGCATATATTGATATATTTGGTTAAATCTTTTTTTTTTTGGTGGGAAAGGGGTAAACGAGCCAGCGACTGCAGTTGCGTTGAGGCTTTCAGGCATTTTTTGGGGAGGGAGGAGGAAGGGTGCGAGACAGGGAGGGAAGTGGGCCACCGGTTACCTCAATAACCGAACGAAACGCAACAGCACAAGATGCCTCTACATCACACCGGTATTCTGCGAGGTAGTGGCACTATCCCGGTCGCGCACTCCCATTTGAGCAGCAAAAGCGGCCGCTTGGCTCTGCCATGTAACAATTATATAGTGAAAGAATATTAAAAACTAACAACGAAATGAAAAGATTTCCATTAATCTCTATTTATCTATTTCTGTCATTTGCTATTCATTAATCCATAAGGAACTTGTATTTCTATTAAATGCTTAAGTTCTTATGACGTGTTTCGTTAAAAAAAAAGAATACAATCAATGCTATGAACATTACTATCATTCCTGTTAACCGGGAGCGTTTGCCGCATTGGTGATACTCGGCAGGCGCAGTACATGGTGTACTGGCGACTGCAGTACACATTGTAATGCCACTAACACTGTAAGATATGTTTTCTTTTCTATTCCGCAGGATTTTCATACATACGAACATAATTTTTTTTTATTAAATATATATATAAATGTTAAGAGCCACACTGGGCTTTGAACTGTTTGTGTACACTCGAAGGGTTGATAAATAAAACCACAACTGTATACTGGTCTAAGCTGGTATTTGAACATATTAACTCAACATTCTTATTACCTTTAGCAAACCATATCGCGTACTAAATATGTCCAGCGCCATCTAGTTTGTTTGTAGAAATTTACATAAAATTATAAAAGCAGTTTGAAGTATACATTAATAATATGCGTCTTTAACATTTTATTATTACCAGGTACCGGCCACATCGGCGGCGGGCGACTACAAGCTGCGCGTCGAGGGCCTGTACTTGGACGACCCGTTCGGCGGCCGCGCCTTCGTCAACGAGACGCAGCTCACCTTCTCCAATCGCTTCATGACCATATTCATACAGATGGACAAGCCCGTGTACAAGCAGAGCCAAACCGGTACGTTCAGGTCGCCGCGACGAAATGTTCGCAGTTAGCCCACTTCTAAGGTGGCCAAGGCATCTGTGACCTTATTCGATTGTGGTTATATTTGCAGATATCCTTTGGCTACAGCGGCCAATCAGCATTCAGTGCACTGATAGCATGGTTTTCACTCCGTTATAACTAAAAAAAAATACTCTGTTCAATTTTTGTAAGATATATTTTTTATTGTATCGTGTTTTGGATAGATATCCTTTCCTATAGTCCGCTGTGCAGCTCAGCGCTTTTTTCATGCAGCTTACAGGGAAGGACCGTTGGTCTCCAAAAGCGTGGGTCACCTAAGTCATCACTGGTACAACATATCCGTCTTGCAAATTTTATATCATCATTATTTCAGCCTGTCCACTGCTGAACATAGACCTCCCCCAAAGATTTCCACGAAGCTCGGTCCTGAGCCACCTGCATCCGACGTCTTCCCGCAAAACTGGGCAGGTCGTCACTCCATCTTGTGGGGGGTCGTCCTACACTACGTTTGCCCGTACGTGGCTGTCACTCGAGAACCTTTTTTCCCAACCTTTGTCAGTGCTGCGAGCTATGTGGCCGGCCCATTGCCACTTCAGCTCGCTGATCCTTACGGCTATGTCGGTTACCTGAGCTCTGCTGCGGATATCATCGATGCAGACTATCACGCTGAGAAACACCGAGCATTGCCCTTTCCATAAATTTTATATACTCGACGAGAATACCTGACGTAGAATCCCCCAGCACGACGGCTTATCCGAGTTGAACTCTTCATCGACGTATTTATTGAAGTCGAATAATTTCGTCAAGAAATTGTCCAAGACATCGCAGTGCGTACAATAATTAACCTATGGCTTATTAAAAAGTTTATTATTCTCTTTGCAGTGCGATTCCGCGTTATTCCAATCAGTACAGAACTGAAGGCGTTCGGTCGGGCAATCGACGTGTACATCCTGGACCCCAACGGTCGGATCATGAAGAGATGGCTCTCGCGGCAGGTTGGTAATACTACACAACTGAACACTTCCGAATTAAAATACCCACGTTAATGTCCTCCGCCAGTGACATTGGCCCCGTGGTAGAGAGGCGTCAGAAGCTGCCACGTCCATTCTTCACGGAGGGAAAACCCTTGAAAATCTTTAGTCATTCTGCATGGGAGCAAGAAGGCGTCGTTGTTCGGGACCCACCACTTCCTCTCGTTATGTTCCAGAGAAGCGTGAAGTAGGCATCGCTGATTCAATCCAAATGGAAATCTGTGATCACTGCTTACACGTATGGATTTCAGCGTCATTATAAAGAGTAAAATATGCCATACTAATAGAATGTGATACACGTATTATAGTTCTGTCTTAATGTCTTGGTATGTTTTTTGTGTGTTTTTTAATAGAGGTTTATCTGAAATTTCTTTGTAGTTTATTTATTGGATTGGATAGCTTTACTGGGTGGTAGGTTCTCCAATGTCTCGGAGTCATCTGGGTAGCCTGGCTCGAAAGGTACACCAAGCCAATATAATCACCAGGTCATAGGCATTCCATTTTAGTTGTCAGGGTTGACATCGCATCTATAACCATAGATTAAATTTGTTTGCAGCTGTCCACGGGCTGCACTGTAGCACTTGCCATCAGGTCCCTTGTCCATCCAATAAAAAAAGTCATAGTTTAAGTAGAGGAATTAGGCTAATTGGAGAATATCTTAATCCATTCAATGTATTGTAATAAAACTATATATCTTTTAACCAGAAATTGTTGTTCAATTGTTAGTTATTTTACAGAATAATACGATGTTGTATGCAAAAAAAATTGACGCAAATTTACATTTACATATTAAAATCGGATAACACTGTGTATTTCAATTGTCTCTTATATAAAAGTTGGAAATTGTTTATGGCGGTGTCTTATTAAATGTAGATTCTCCAATGCTAATGTGTATGCTGCTATTTGACCCCATTGTGTCACAGGACCCTCCTTGTTGTTTGTCATTTGAAAACAATAGTGAAATGTAACTCCAGTTATGGCTTTATTTATGTCTGAGGAATAACAATGACAGGTTTATACATTTTAATTAACTCTTCATTTCTTACATACTTGGCTACAATTAGAGAATGCTAATGCAGTAAGATATGTATTGTTTACAAAAAAAACTATAACATCTCTTAACGTCTTTAGGATTGTCGTTCACCTATGTGTTAGCAAGTTTTTGAATTTTTATAATTTAGTTAAACATATCCATATCAATTGGACTGTATTTTTAGGCAATATTCTCGTTAAAAAATTAATTATTAAATGAGAACTGAATACTTCTCAATTAATTCATAATTTTTTAATTTTATCGTGATGTCGGGGATACTGTGTGGTGGAGGCATAAGAACATCTGTTTTCCCATTTCTTTCCGTGGCCGTTGTGAACTTCGACTCAGCGACAAACTGAACATCTCATGCCGTCCGACAGATGGCGGATCAATCATATCAAAAGATGGCAGCACGCAAATACAGCAGCTTGTAAGTTACAATGCCACGGGTGCTGGGATCGCCAACCGGTCCGTCAAGCGTGGAGATTATGCTGAAACTTCTCATTAGGCATTAGGCTGCGTCTAGCAGTAGAGTTAACAGGCTAATGAAGAGAAGATAATAATAAGGATATAATGGACTTCAAACAAAGAATATTAATATTTTAAATTATAAATGGTGTTATAGTTGAATATGTCAATGTAATGCTCGTAGAATTGTAACATTTGTCTTATCCATTCAAAATGAACCGATACCTCTGATTCCCATAGCCAAAATACTTTAAAAAACCTATCTCTAGTTTTTTTCCTATTGATACGAAATACTTTCCAAAATAATTTACCCATGGGGGTCGACATCCACCAACTTGGGAATCCCTGGCCTAAAATCATCACATTATGGTGTGCGCAGTTCGTCAATTGGTACTTTATATGCTAATTCTTTTCTTTTCCCCGAGTCATCAATTTCAAAACTTAACCGAAGGAGCGGCCATAACGTGCTCCGGAGACGGATAAAATGTAGCTGCACGATTGTATATTGATTCGTATCGTTATACCCAGAGCAACTTCGGTACGGTGAGCCTGCAGTACCAGATGTCGGACCAGCCGCTGTACGGCGAGTGGTCCGTGCGGGTGGAGGCGCTCGGCCAGACGGAGGAGGCGCACTTCCTCGTCGAGGAGTACTACCAGACGCGCTTCGAGGTAACTATATCTGCATGTAGTCATAATGACATTTACGTTGTATTAACACGTGGTAGCGCCAAGTGGTAACTGTTGCTAGTAAGGTAGGATAGTACCATATAAAATCATACTGCGATATTTTTAACATAGTTTCGTTTATCCAATACATGGTTAACAAATAACGAAACATGGAAACATGTCATGGATGTGAAAAATAATACGGTATGAGAGATTTATCGAGAATTAACTTCACACGGAGTTGGTTCGAAATATGTTTACGGTATAGCAGATGAGGCCCCAGCTTTGAATGGTGAGTGTGACGTGTGACGTGTGACGTGTGCAGGTGAACGTGACGATGCCCGCGTTCTTCTTCAACACGGACGGGTACATCCACGGGCGCGTGATGGCCAACTACACGTCGGGCGCGCCGGTGCGCGGCAACCTCACGCTCAAGGCCACGCTGCGCCCCGTGCCGCAGCACCGGCCGCGCTACTTCGCGCAGGGGCAGTTCAACAACCGCGGGCAGCACGGCGCCTACGGGGCCTACCCCACCAACCAGTACACGCGGGGTGAGTAACACTCGCTCGACTATTTCCGGTGCATTAGATGGGAGGAAGGTCAGAGAAACGGGAGGCAATGCAGCATCACAATGAGATCAGAAAATAATTATTTGTGTTTTACACAAGTATTGGCTTTCGTCAGGAATCCGAACCCAACAGCCATGACTCAGTGAGGTAGGCTAATCTCTAAGAAGCGCAAACGACATAATAGCACTAGCATTCAGAATTCCTCTCCCACCAATATAACTATTCATCGCAACCTGATTTTTATGAACTATTTGGGGTTGGATGACGTGGGTGTGTAATGTGTTGTATATTTATATCTTTATTATATACTTAATTTATTCTAAGCGGAGGGATGTACGAACAACTTAGGTCCACAATACAATAACATCATTCACACACACAAACCAAAGTGAATTTAATAGGTAAATATCACGCATTCGTTCCATACATTTTATCGTGTGACAGCGGCGAGTCTATGTTCATTGTTCACTTTACAGTACAGTTTCTGGAAAATTCATTTTCTATACAACTTTTTATTAGTTTTTTTAAAAATATAAATATTTTTTTTAACTAATATTACTAATAATGATTTCTTGTATTACGCGAACACTCCACATTTGAAATGAAGCTACTACTTACGGATTTTATCGCCGTGGTTACGGCTGCTGTAAAGTAACATATTGTAGTTTCATTTCGAATATTACTTATATTCCCGTTAACTCTCCAACTAAGCATTACAGCTTGTATCTGGAGTGGTTCACGACAATAGTCGTATGGCGGGCTCGAACTTGCTACGCTATTTTTTGCACCCTAACCCATTAGGCTATTGACCTACCTCTGATACTTTACTAATAGCATTGTAAAAGTCTTATACGTGATGATGTGCTTTCACCCAACATTTTTTCATGTCGCTATGTACTAAGCAGTTAACTATGTGTAATTAAAGTCATGTTAGTAAGCCATATAGATAATTTTCTATTGAAGACTATTAAAATTAAACTACTCTACAACTAAACAGTTACATCATTATGCTAAAATTTGTGGTAATATTCAATAATTATCTTCAAACATTGCAGTTCGCCAAAACTACAATCCTGCTAAAATTTGTGGTAATATTCAATAATTATCTTCAAACATTGCAGTTCGCCAAAACTACAATCCTGCTAAAATTTGTGGTAATATTCAATAATTATCTTCAAACATTGCAGTTCGCCAAAACTACAATCCTGCTAAAATTTGTGGTAATATTCAATAATTATCTTCAAACATTGCAGTTCGACAAAACTACAATCCTGCTAAAATTTGTGGTAATATTCAATAATTATTCTTCAAACATTGCAGTTCGACAAAACTACAATCCTGCTAAAATTTGTGGTAATATTCAATAATTATCTTCAAACATTGCAGTTCGCCAAAACTACAATCCTGCTAAAATTTGTGGTAATATTCAATAATTATCTTCAAACATTGCAGTTCGACAAAACTACAATCCTGCTAAAATTTGGTAATATTCAATAATTATCTTCAAACATTGCAGTTCGACAAAACTACAATCCTGCTAAAATTTGTGGTAATATTCAATAATTATCTTCAAACATTGCAGTTCGACAAAACTACAATCCTGCTAAAATTTGTGGTAATATTCAATAATTATCTTCAAACATTGCAGTTCGACAAAACTACAATCCTGCTAAAATTTGTGGTAATATTCAATAATTATCTTCAAACATTGCAGTTCGACAAAACTACAATCCTGCTAAAATTTGTGGTAATATTCAATAATTATCTTCAAACATTGCAGTTCGACAAAACTACAATCCTGCTAAAATTTGTGGTAATATTCAATAATTATCTTCAAACATTGCAGTTCGACAAAACTACAATCCGTATCTGTACAATGAGACTTATCAGTATGAGTACACGGACGGCCGCAACGGGCCGACAGACGTGAGACACCTGCCCGGACAGCCCAACCAGGTCGACCAGCCGGACTGGTGGTACGACCCGCAGAAGGTCTACACGAGAATATTTAATTTCGTAAGTGGGAAAAATCAATTCATAGTCTATATAGTACTATACCAACATCACAAATTCTTTTTAAATATTGAGTTATACTTCACTTTACCTTACCAGCTAGTAAATAGTCCACTGCAGGACTTGCTGTAATCACCATTGCTGATCGCACTACCTGATACCTCGCACCTTAGACTCTGCACCCCCTCATCGGTCTGCTTAATTTTGGTCGGTTAATTTTTAAGATAGTTATAGTTACATACAAATTATTTGTAATTTTCTTTATTTATTCAGATAACGGATCCACTTTGTTCCTACCGCATATAAATCTGTTTATTATAAATATTGTGTGTACATTCAAAAATGTAGTTTGAACAACCTGAAACTAGTCTTAAGTTATGTATTTACTTTCTTCCTCAGGATGAAAAGTACCCTTTCTGGATGCCGAAGCCGGACCCCATACAGATTGCTAGCCAAAATCAAGATAACCTAAACTACAACACATACACAACATCCACATACAGCAACTACTACAATGACCCGTATTATAACCGGTTGCCGTATTTAAGATATGTAAGTATGGCGCTATTGGAGTTAAGTCCTACGCTAGTGTCCTGATTTTTATACAATAGACATTGCAATGTTGATGATGATGATTGATGCAGGCTGACTTTACCATTTTAGCTTTATACTGTAACTATCGATACATGGTAGAAAATGCCTAAGAAGTGGATAACTGCAGAGTTCACTTCTTCTCCGGGTAACCTCATTATGAAACGATGGTAGATTGTACAAAAGTTCAAGATTTTATACACTTTACTAAATGTTCTTATTAAGTAAAAGCTGGTGTTTTTGTACTCTTCGTAGAAGGTTTTAGGGATCTGTAAACATGGCAGTGCAACTGTACTGTTAAAATGGCTATGCATCATAATTTATTTTTAAAATTCAAATGAGAGACAAATTTTGTAAACTTTCAAGTTAAAAGGTACAATTGTCATTTTGATTTCAATATTTTTCAACTGTTCTATTACAGTTCAACGGCACTTACGACTTCAAGTACCCCATGTCGGAGCTCGCCCAACTGGTGCCGACCCTAGACGGAGTAGAAGTGATAATCACCGCATCAGTGGGCGACCCGTTCCTGGACGATGTGATCGAGGGTTACAGCATTGCGAGGATTTTCAACTCTTCATTGGCTGTCACCTTTTTGGGTGGCTCCCTGCAAGTGTTCAAGCCGGCGATGCCTTTCGATGTTTATGTGAGTGTTTCTTGTGAACTCTGTGATATTTTTATTATATAGTTATTATAATTTGATATATTATAGAGCAGTGATAGCTCAGGGGCCGAGAAAACACTTTCAAGTTTCAAAGTATGCACATGTCCAGTGTTCAATTTGTTAAGTAAATTAAAGAAAAAAAATTAGGACATGAGAAGTTGTAAACCTGCACTGCTGCTGCAGCGTGTTGGATTCTTCGTGGGTCCGAGACCCCTCAAATATTCAGAGGAGGACTTTGCCCGTCTGTTTTATGTGTTGCTATTTTTCTGTACTTTTATACATCTTCCAAAATGAAGACAGTGTTGATATAATTAATTGCATTGTTTTGGTAGATGGTGGTATCATACCACGACGGGTCCCCGCTGCCTCAGTGGCAAGCGGCGGGAGTGTCGCTGGTGGTGAGCGTGCAGATCGAGGGCCGCGGCGGCGCCGTGGAGACGCAGCACCCCTCGCTCGCGCCCGGACACGACGCCGTGTGGCATCTGCGCCTCGACCTCTACAAACTGCTCAGTGAGTCTACTGTGCCACTGAAACCTAACATGGTGCATATTATCTGTGGTCCAGTGTCTCGGTCATTTATTTTTAGTAATCAACTCGAATTAATTTGCAAGCTTCAAGTTTGCAAGTACCTGGGAATAGAGTCCATATTAAGTCAAATTTATATGCACATTTAACACATACGAATTAGTGTCAAACACTTATTTGATAACAGACTGGTATTTGCCATATGTCACAATAGCCAGATATACTATTTAATACAAATAATAACTAATTACGATGACATAATTTAGACTCACAATAGAAAGAAAGAAAGAAACATTTATTGCACATTATTTCTGTGAATTTAGAGTAAACGTAAACGTATTGAAATAATTTTTATTTGTTTTGTTTAGCTTCCATATAAAATTATTTATTGATGTGTTCAATAAATAGAAATTCCATTGTTAAGAGTATGATGTGTTGAGGATTTATGAAGTATTGTATTTAGTATTTACTGGTAATTGTTTTACTAAATGGAAGAAATAAAAATATAAAACGATGAAATTAAACAAAGTCTGTTTGCAGGATTGGAGAACGATCCGAATTACCGCGAGGTGCTGAACGGCATCACGGGCGTGCGGCTCAACGCGCAGCTGGCGGACGCGCGCGGCGGCCGCGCCAGCGCAGACGTGCACTTTGTGGCGCACTACAGCCCCAACCACCACCACCTGCGCGTGGCCACCAGCACCACCGACGCCAGGGTACGTTGCAACGCCATGTATCTCCTCCCACGGGAGGAAACGGGGTGGCAAATTCTTATGCCGACACCGCACGGCAAGAGGCCGCCTTACTTTTCGTTAATTTAATTAACTTTCTTTTTGTTAACAGGTCGGGGAATACATAATATTCCATGTGCAAAGCAATTTTTTCATGGAATCATTTAGCTATGTAGTGATGTCTAAGGGCATCATTCTGACCAGCGGTCAGCAGATTATGCAGGTACATGTTTTTGATGTTATACAAGCTCATAAGTTTCAATGGTCGTTTAACAACTAAACTTTCTAAAAGACTTAGGTAAGTGTTAAATAAGGAATAAAAGAACTAGTTATTGTTAATTATTCTGGTTAAGTTAATAAGAAAAAAAAATGTTATAAATTGTATTGCTTGGCTAGTGCTTTTTTGTGATTATACAATTATTAATTTAGACATTTTGTCGTATTAACGACTTTAGCAAAATGTTGTAAGTAAAGCCTAAGCATGAACATGATGTTTAAGGCGTTCGATAACATTACAAAATGTCACCATTCTTTTGTTCCAGGAGGGAGTGCGTACGTTCGCGGTGGCGCTGTCGGCCGAGATGGCGCCGGTGGCCACGCTGCTGGTGTGGGCGGCGCAGCGCCGCGGGCACGTGCTGGCGGACTCGCTCACCTTCCCGGTCAACGGCATCTCGCGCAACAACGTGAGTATCGCAGCGGGCTGCGCTGGCGCAATGTTGCCCCAGTGTTGACAGAGATGGCCCCGAGGACTTGCTAAAGTTCGTGAGCTAAAGATCTGTAACTTTTTGTTACAATAAAGTTAGCTGTTTAGTAATAATATTTGGTTGGATTACAGAATTAATGATATTAGAAAAAATCATATAATTGTACTAAATACTAAACTTTTCCTTAATATTCGATCTCCTTCTAAGTAATTCTAAGTGCTTCATTAGCATTCAGCTTTCTGTTATTGCAGAGCTAGCAACGTTTCATATTGGCCGTCACATTTTCGGGCCGGTCGGGCATATTCTCATACAATACATAGACATGTCGTAAGGTTCTTCCACTAGTTAGTAGCATAAGTTAAGATTGTATTTTTAATTGAAGTCGTAAAGCCGGTAACGTTTGCACGCAGTTCACGGTGTACGTGAACAACCGCAAGCACCGCACGGGCGAGCGCGTGGAGGTGGCGATCTACGGCGAGCCGGGCGCCTACGTGGGCCTGTCCGCCATCGACGACGCCTTCTACACCATGCAGGCCGGCAACGAGCTCACCTACGCTAAGGTGCTCGCAGCAAAAATAAATATCACATCAAATCTCATCAATTTTTTTTTATGTTATAATATGTAAACTTCCGTCCGAGACTTGGTCCTTCACTGCAGGCCGTATGAGGAAGCTCAAAGTTGCTCAGCGCGCTTTGGAAAGGGCTATGCTCGGTGTTTCTCTGCGTGATAGAGTCTGCAACGATAATATCCGCAACAGAACTAAGGTAACCGACATAGCCGTAAAGATCAGCAAGCTGAAGTGGCAATGGGCCGGCCACATAGCTCGCAGAACCGACAAAAAGGTTCTCGAGTGGCAGTCACGTACAGGCAAACGCAGTGTAGGACGACCCCCCACAAGATGGAGTGACGACCTGCGCAGTGTTGCGGGAAGTCGATGGATGCAGGTGGCTCAGGACCGAGCTTCGTGGCAATCTTTGGGGGAGGCCTATGTTCAGCAGTGGACTTCTGATAGGCTGAAATGATGATGAATGATGATTATGTAAACTTCTTTGTACGTATATTTGTGCAGATTTAGCTTGAACTGATAATAGAAGCGCTATTATAGGCAATGTTTTATATTACGTTTGTGTATATGCATAATGCCACCCACTCTTTCTCCAAATGCCAACCTAACATGCACGTCGGGCTGGCAAAACAACAAACGGGATTCAATCGAGGGTTGGCAGAACATGGCACTAGCCGAACCTAAATCCCTCAGCCTAGAGATGGGGAGCAGCATCACCAGTGATGTGCTTGCCCGGGGTGAATATGAGCTATTCTTCCAAGAAATATATGCCGACTTTTGCTGAATGTTTCTTGGAGTGGCTTATTTTAGTTTTGTTGTATATATGTAATATAGTAGTATTAGACTGAGAACAGATTGGAATGAAGCTTTGGAAAGATGTTGTTTATGTTATGGATATAAGGGTATGTCCTGTTGTTTCAATTAAAGTTGCCTGGGACAAAATTTGTGACCACGCAGGCGAAGCCGCGGGCAATCTCTTGTATATAATAAACTTAACGAAAAGGGTATGACCCCTATTGTTTAATTTAGTTTACAAAATGTTTAAACAATTAGATGTAATTTCAGGTGATATCGAAAATGTCTCATTTCGACGAAGCGACGAACGGCACGTTCGCGTACACGTTCCGCTCGCACCTCGGCGACCCCGACGAGCTCGTGTACTTCCCCTCTTCCAGTTTCGGCATCGACGCCAACAGGACCTTCGAGTGAGTGTCACGCCTGCTTTATTTCTAACTGCAGTCTGTCGATTCACATATAGAAGTTTTTAAGTCTTGAAAGGTTTAATGATTCGTGATCGATTAAAGAAACGTAAGTGTTACCCGCGACTGGCGGCGTGGCTCTGTCCATTATCCGTTTACATACATTTTGCAGATACGCGGGCCTGGTGGTGTTCAGCGACGTGGCGATAACGCGGCGGCACAGCAACTGCAACGCGTCGCTGGGGCTGGGCGAGTGCCTGGACGGCGGCTGCTACCCGCTGGACAAGCGCTGCGACGGCCTGCCCGAGTGCGCCGACCACACGGACGAGGCCAGCTGTGAGTCCCGCCCGCCCTCACTCACTACTTGCTGCCAGCAAATATTGTAGCTCCTTTTATTACATTAATTTCGATTATCACAGACAGAACCATTGGCTGCGTCTTCACACCAAATAATTCTTAAATATATATCCTATACTTTAAACGAGCAACAAATGCATTGGGTTTCTCGAAAATTACTAATGTTTTAGAGTTAAGTTAATAATTGTTTGTAATACTTACTTCATTTTAAACTGTATAATTTGATAGTATAAAATGCGTAAAAAATAATCGAAAAGTTCTTTCGCCTGCTTCTCCGTTGCTACGTAAATGAGGTAGATTGTATAAAAATATTAATTGACAAACGATATTTAAATTTCTTATGTCAAATAAAGAATATTCATTAATTTCATTCATTCGACAAGATACGAGGCATCATCGCAGCTGCACACACTACACTGGACTTTGTTATTTTACCTATTGATAGCGCGATACACAAATATATGGTTGATGTTTTGTTTTTGAAGCATCTTGATAAGTACCGACAGCTCTATACCCACTGCAAAGGAATCTCCGCAGTTCTGTTATCTTTAACGCGCCGCGCTCTTGTCCGTATTTTCATTTAAAAATAAGCATGAACACAGTTAAAAAGTCATTGCAGTTGTATTTATATTTATATAATTGTAATGTGGTGAGGAATCGCACAGGTGAGCATGACGACAACTTCGCGCTGAGCCACTTCCGCAAGTTCCGGTTCAACCGCGTGCTGCGGCAGTACGAGAACGCGTGGCTGTGGCGCGACGTCAACATCGGCCCGCACGGCCGCTACGTGTTCACCGTGGACGTGCCGCGCACGCCCGCGCGTTGGACCGTGTCCGCCTTCAGCATGTCGCCCAGCTACGGGCTGGGCGTGCTGCCGGCGCCCGTGCGGGTGAGTGTTCGCGTCACACACGGCGTGCCGTACCGGACCTAGACCAATTTTCCTTTTCCACATATCGGCCAGCGTCGGTACGGATTGGCCGACGTGACGATAGATAGAAGATATTGAGATTTAATTTACTTTACCATAAAGCCAAAATTTATTATGTTGACTGGATATAAATAAAGTTTACACACCTTCGAAATTTTTCAACCAATTTTTTTTACTGTCAGTACATAAAAAACATTTTGTTGATATTTATGATCCAGTATGATGGTGTGCTGCCATTCTTCATCAAAGTGGAAGGACCGGACCGCTGCAAGCAGGGCGAGCAGCTGGGTCTCCGCGTGGTGGTATTCAATTACCAGCCGCAGGCCATCGAAGCAGTGGTGGTGTTGGCCGCTTCGCCCGATTACAAGTTTGTGCATGTTGAGGAAAACGGCATCGTGAGTACTGTTCAATTTATGATATTTTTTTTGGTAGTATTTCTTTGAAGAATATGTTTAGATCGCAGAGAGATTAAGAAAGTTAACATAATAACCATAGATCAGCACGACCCCACATGGTGTCAATGACCTCAATCATTATGTTAATATGGATATCCCCGGGATTCCAGCTTTCGGCGAACGAAAATAATATATTCTTACAGCAAGTCCGTAACGGCGATAAGATTAATGATTTTTACCATAAAATAAAACATCATGAAATTCAAAATAGGTGTATATAATCATTAATCACAAAGAATGTTACATAGAAGAGGTAGGCACGATACAATATAATTAATTAATTATGAAGGGTCGTTATTCACTTCAAATGATTATATTTTAACACTTACATGTTTTATATGAGTGCAAGTAATATTTTATGCAGTATAAAATGAAACCATAGATTATCAATATTTTCTTTAATGAAAAATGATACATTTTACGAGTTTATTTAATATTCTGACTTCTATTTACAAATACATAACTCTTAATTTTTGCGAATGAGGTCATGTCCATATTATTATTTCCTCTTTGAATCCCGCGGTGTGGCACGGGTCGTGCCGATCTATGCTAATAACATAACATCAATAAAATATCTAACCTAAATCTATTAGTAAATATTGTCATATTTTAGTATTAAACTCATTTAGTATTAAAACTGACCACCCTATTTGTCAGAGTGGTTCGCTTTAATTGTTGTAAATAACCTCTAAAATTGTTATTGGCAATTTTAACTGCTGATTATACCACGTGCTCGTCGGTGAAGGAAAACGTTACTAGGAAAACGGCATGTCTGAGAAATAATAGAAGCATTATTTCAAAGACGTGTAAAGTCCGCCATCCCGCACTGGAGCGTGGCGGCTCCAGTTTAGTTGCTCAGCAGTAGGGCATTTACAGGCAGGTACTTGAAATCAGATCAATGAACAAAAATCATTTCAATGATTTTATTTGTGTATGTAATGTAAAAAATAATTATTCAGAACTGAAATAAAGAAATAGCATTTTTATTGTAGGGGCTTGATGAACTTTGTAACGTATGTCAATTGTTGTTTTCCGTCCCCTCGCGCTGCAGGTGCGGTCGTACAACCCGCGCACGTCGTTCGGTGAGCACCAGTTCTTCGTGTACATCGCGGCGGGCGACGCGGCCACCGTGTACGTGCCCGTGGTGCCGGCGCGCCTGGGCCGCATGCGCGTGCGCCTGCACGCCTCCACGTTGCAGGGACAGCACCACTACACCAAAGACATCACAGTCGAGGTAACGTGCGCATGCGCTCCGTGTGCCGGTCCTTGAGCAACTAAGTACACATTCCGAGAGGGAAACCACGCCAGGTCTTGGGTCCCGACAGTGCCGAGTGGAATGTCTGCAGCTGCAGGCGGTGTATGCTGCTAGCTCACAAATAAGGATCTCACCACAATAAGATAAAGCCATACCCAATTCTCAGAATAGTTAAGGGAAGCCGCATAATTTTAACAACCAAAAGAGCTTTGTTTAAAAAGTGTCACTTATTCTGTCTGCAAAGGCTTGTAATTTTTGTATACGAAATTCAAATCATATATCAGGATCAATTATTATCTGTCTATGTCAATGTAAGTCCTTAATAATATTTTTTTCATTATGTCAAGTATATCATTTAATTCCACTGTTTTATGTATATAAAATAAAACAATGAATTGAGAATAATGTTAACTATTTAAAAAGTTCAATACAAATGCTATAATTACCGCCCAAAATTATTAGATTTAACTGCCATTTTAATTTTTGTGTCAGCATTGAAACATTCTTTTTTCATTGAAAAATTCAACTCCCTAACTGAATAAAAACACTGATCCTTTAATCATTTGCAGAGCTTCCGTTTTTTTTTTTATTTAAATTTATATCATGCTTTAATTGTAATGCATAATTTATCCTTTTGATGCGTCTGTTTTTGTAACACATCACCGTCTTTCAGAAATAGTTGGAATGTGACTATGAAATCTATTTATGTATATATTCACGCCTTGTTCCCAACGAGGCAGGCAGAGACAACCTTCTTCCACTTGCTACGGTCCTGACATACGTCTTTTCTTCGTCTTCTCCCACTTTCATCAATCTTCGCAGGCATACTCGTTGGTTTAGAGTACTCTTGACCTGGCCTTTTTCAGAACGTCTCCGATTTGTTCGTGAAAGGTTCGCCTAGGTCTTCCTCTCCCGATATGAAGTCTTTATCTGTATATATATATGAAGTGAATATGAGAAACAAACAAATATCCTGTATTATACTTTTATATGGCAAGCTAATGGTAAAAAAATTTACTTTACCAGGCCCGGCAATATGTCTACCAATCCTTTCCACCGCAATAATTTGTTATTATGTTTTTATCAACAGGCGGATGGAATCCCACAATATCGTCACCAGTCGGTCCTCATGGACCTGTCGAACCGCGCCTACGCGTTCCAGTACATGCACGTGAACGTCACGGAGACGCCCATCATCCCCTACGAAGGCGACCGCTACTACGTGTTCGGATCCAATAAGGCACGCATTACCGTCGTCGGGGACGTGGTTGGGCCGCTGTTCCCCACTATGCCCGTTAACGCCACTAGTTTGCTCGATTTGCCTATGGTGAGTAAATAACATTTCTCTCTGTCGCACACAGGAACACACGTTCACACGCACGCACATATACATACATACGTAACCCTACACAAATTCTAAGGAGGAATTCTGATAAAGTGATGTGTAACAACTTTAATCTACTTTGGATAGGGTATAGTTAAAGAGGATGTAAGGGGAATATAATTTATTAATATAAATCTTTCTTCAAATACCAAACTCATCTGCACCCTGATACCTGACAAACGCGGCTACCGACAGATATCCACAGATAGGCCATCAATATCAATGCACCTACAATCTAAATCTAGAACCCAGAGCAGTGTCACTGGTGTGAGAGTAGTGCAATTACTGTGCTCACCGTCCCGTCTGCTCATAATGGTGGGAATGGGGGGAATGAAATTCAAGAATTTTTTTGTAAATGGTTTTTACTTTCTGTTATAATTATTTTTCACAATTTCCAAATAATAACGTCGCACCAGTACTAACAAAGTTTCCAATAAATGTCAATAACAGCGCATCCACTGTGTGGCGGCTGTGTATCTGTGGGCGCGATAAATGATTTATCTTGTGGTGCAGGACTCGGCGGAGCAGAACATGTTCAGCTTCGCGGCCAACATGTACCTGACGATGTACATGCGGCTGACGAGCCAGCGCGACCGCTCGCTGGAGCGCGACGCCTTCGCGCACATGAACGTGCTGTACCAGCGGCAGCTCTCCTTCATGCGCGCCGACGGCTCCTTCAGCCTCTTCCGCAGCGACTGGTGGGTCATTTAAATCCAACTAGTATTGCCATAAACCAGACGGCTCCTAGGCTACGAAGA
The DNA here is from genome assembly GCA_029286595.1 of Bhutanitis thaidina. Classification (NCBI taxonomy): domain Eukaryota; kingdom Metazoa; phylum Arthropoda; class Insecta; order Lepidoptera; family Papilionidae; genus Bhutanitis; species Bhutanitis thaidina. Next base: position 12,045,891 of record JAGSMS010000013.1, read on the forward strand.
TGCCTAAAATCTAGTAAACATTTTAGTTTCTTATCTCGCCTGTCAAGTTTGACGTCTTGCGGTCAGATCACGCCAGCTACGTTAACTTTTTTAATAATATTAAGTTTTCGTCCAGTCTACCCAGCCAGAGTTTACAGTATTTTGAAGGTGTACAGTAGTGATGATGAGATGCTTAGTTCAATACTTAGGGATTCAATTCTATTTACAGTATGCCAACCCAGTGGCAGCACCCAGCCATCTTTTCTAATGAAATTGTGGAGGTTTTTTTTAATTTCAAAGAACATTTAAGATTTTACTTTAAAAATTAAACTCTATTATATTCGTAAATGTTAGTCTAAATTCAAGAAATCATTGTATTATCAGACATTTTTGTTTCGTCCCGTGGGCAATACGCATTGCCTCTCAATAACAGAAAGAGACGGGTTTTGTCGAGCTCTGAATTAATTGTAAAAATACTATATTAACTTTGTTTTTACTTTATTTTCGTCTCGCAGGAACCAGTCCGCTTCGAGTGTATGGTTGACTTCATTCTGTGCTAAGATATTCCAAGAAGCGTCCTTCAATGAGTGGGAGAACTACATCTATATTGACCCCGAGGTAACAATATATAACATTTAATCTTCATTATTGTAATATAGGTCGTAAATATCGACTTGTAAATAAAGCATGAACACAATTACAACATCCATGGTCAGGTGTAGAAGTCGACGAATGGAAAACGTCTTTGGTCTTATGCCTTGGAGTATCTGAAGAGCGACGACGAGCTGACAATAATTACATTCGCTTTTGAAGCTAGCGATAGTGTAGTCGTGTGGTAACGACGTGAAGATCTGCCACCTATCGACTAAAGAGTCACCTACGAACGCCACGGACCCTCGACAATGTCAAGACAACCTCGAGGAGCTAACCCGGTGACGAATCCTTTTTGTACAAGCTCTCGGAAGCACGTTTGGTTAAATTCAGTTGCCCAATTGAAATTCTAAATCTCTGATCTACCTCCAAGGGGTGACAGGCGTGTATGCTTTTTATTGTACGTGGTAGAGCCAAGCAGTGGCTTTTGCTGCTGCTCCAATCGGCCGGCTCATACGGGGTAGTATCACGACCTCGCAGAGTTCCGGGGTGAAGTAGAGAAAAAAAGGCTTCTGCGTTTCGTTCGGCGAGTGAGGTAACAAGATGCCCACTTCCCCTCTCCATCCCCCATCCACGTCTTCCCTCTCAACTCCCAAATATCCTTGAAGGCATATGTACGTGGTCGACGGTAATCACTTATCATCAGGTGAGCCACATGCTCGTTTGCCTTTCCCATAAAAAAAAATTCTTATATTTTGAAGAAATGTTTTCGTTTATTTTTCAAAAAGCATCAAACTGTTACTGTAAAAAGTTATTTCTTCTACTGTTACTTGATATGTTAACAACAAATATCAGCACAAAGTCGCGCTTATTTAACTAGTGCACATGGCATATAAATACCGAGTCGGTCTGTCCGTCTGCAGGTGATCTCGATGGCGGTGTCGTGGCTGCTGGAGCACCAGACGCCGGACGGCGCTTTCTACGAGGTGACGTGGTCCCCGGACCGCAACGCCAACGCCACCATCGCCGTGCCCGCCGACTCCGGCCTGTTCCGCGGCGCTGCGGGCAGCCTGGGCGTCGAGGTACTGTAGCCAAATTACCCACACATCTGCAGTTGCCGCAAGGGTCGCGATAAACGATCATTGAGATAAAATTTAACGGCACGGTAGTTAGATAGTTGGAAGTGTGCCTGCCTTTGTAGCTGATGGTCGCAGGTTTGAATCCCTCCAGGGGGAAACATTTATATGATGAAAGTAAATGATTGTACCTGATACGAGGATGAGTCATGAATGATACATTCGTTTTAATCATGATATATTTTGTTTATTATGAGATGATATGTTTGCAGGTGAACAATTCGATAATACTGCAACGCAACGTCACCCTCACGGCTCAAGTCGTTATCACCCTGGAGACCGTCAAGAACCTCAAGGACGTGGGATTCAAAGAGGTAATTATCTTATATTGCTTTGCTATCTTTGTTGTCACATTTAACTACAATGGATATACAGTTTTTGAAGGATAAATCTGTTAGCAATTTCGCTCTCAAAACATTTTATTTATACATTTGTATTAGTAAGGGTAAGCACCTTGTAAAAGCATGCTCTTACTGACTTATACATAATTTTACTAATCCCTCATTTATCATAAGTTGGTAGGTTGTTGGTGGTTCGTATCAGATCCAAAAAACAATCACTGTGTTGGACAACAATGGACCGCTAAGAATGAAATATGACCGATCGACGGTCGTGCGACGGTCGGGTCGTTCGAAAGTTAAACGATCGTGCGTGTGCAGGGGCTGAGCGCGCGCGTGGCGCAGGCGCAGCGCAACGGCATCACGTGGCTGGAGAAGAACCTGCGGCTGCTGGAGCAGTACGGCGAGCCCTACTCGCTGGCGCTCGTGGCCTACGCGCTCACCGTCAGCAAGGCCTCCAGCTCCGAGCACGCTTACCGCCTGCTCAAGCGGCGCCAGCGCTCCGAAGGTATTTCCTTGCAACTGACCGCCGTCCGGGCATTGTGTTGATAGATAACCAAAAAGGGTCGGTGTTCCGAATCCCTTAAACAAGTGCCGAGGAGCAGCACTACTAGCGCAAGGTTACCGGCACTGCATTTACCGATCCGCCTGCCCACCTCCTCCTCGGTGGCACGATGAGGAATAAATTTTTTTTCGTTACTGTGACAATGAATCTATCCCTTTCCCCGATCTTATCGCACAAGTGTTTTGTCAAATACGGGACGGTTTACGAGTACGTGCGAGTGTACGAGTGAGTGCCTCTGTGTTTGTGCGTTCACTTGCGACGCTATAATATCGCCTGCGGAGTCGAACGACCCCAAAAATTATACATTCATAAATGTCAACATCTTTTTCCAATGTGAGACAATAATATAAAGCAACATGTATCAACGCTGTTCAATACTGCGGCGGATGGACTTATCTTATCGGTTTTACGGTTTTAATCGCAATGAATGAATGAAATTAAATGGATTCCATATTGTTCGGCGTAAGAAAGATAATTTCGTTTGTCAAATGACAAATCTTTTTAGTATTTTCGATATCGCAATTCGAAGAGATGTTAGATTCGATTTGAACATAGTCGGGTCGTGCGGTGAACGGAACCAAGGTCAACGTGGCTCATCACGACGTTCGCGAACTATTCTAAGACTAACAAATGAATTTGAATGTTCGTTGTCAGGCGGCCTGGTGTACTGGGGCAAAGAGCCGGTGCCGCAGCCGCCGTTCAAAATGGAGAACCAGAAACCGTTCCTGCTGCCGCGGCTGCCGTACAAGTACGACTCCAACAACATCGCGGCCACGGCCTACGCGCTGCTGGCCTGCATGGACCACCAGGACAACAACGAGCCCATCGTGATGTGGCTCAACGCGCAGCGGCTAATGGATGGCGGTTGGGCCTCCACGCAGGTCACTCCAGTGTATACTTTACTTCTTCGTCAACCTAATTAAGCCCACTGCTGAACATTGGCCCCTCAAAAAAGCGCCAGCTAAAGCTGACATGCATTTTTCAACAGGTTTGCCCATACTAACCCCCCTCTTGCCAGTGTGTGGCAGATACCCTGGCACTATCGATGCTGCGCCCCATCACTGGTTTATGGAATTTGGGTTTGACATATCGGTTCCCAGACCCTCATCTGTCAACTAGCAGGGTGCATCAATTCGGCCTGACATTTTGTATTTATATACTATCAAAACGACAGTACAAAAATTTCGTTATACACTACAATATTAAATCACTCTTGTGGATTTCCCTGAGAAATCGTTGTGAATAGTCCATGAAAGATATACCCTGCTGGATTTAAACTCTGGCCAAATTACAGTATATAGCTCAGCTTTCGGGCTACAGTTTCAGACACTTTACGCCATTCAGCTGAGGCGTTTGAACAATATTCCGACAAAATAAGACTTGTCGCCGGGATGTGGTTAAAGATGGCACTTAAATACCATGACATAATACCCCATGTGCTTTTTTTGCGACCAGTGCACGGTCATGGTTATCGCAACGCTCCACTTGTGTGACGAGACGAGAGGCCGAAGCCTTATCGCCAACAGGATAGATGAGAATCATTTCAGTGGTCGGAAGTGCTCACAGGTGTGTCGTTCCGCAGGACACGTACATCGCGCTGCGTGCGCTCATCGAGTACACGAACCGCAAGCGGCTGCGTGACGTCAGCGCGCTCAGCGTGTCGGTGGACGCCGTGGCGCTGCGCGGCAGCTCCCGCACCATCACGCTGCGCAACGAGAACCTGGCGCTCATGCACACCATAGAGGTTACACATTCTGTTCTGAAACATTTTCGTGCTATAAATATGTCTATTTAAACGTCACTGGGAAAAAAGGAATCAAATATACGGCGGTGTTCCAGATCCCGGAAGCCTGGGGGACGGTGAAGGTGACCGCTCGCGGAGCCGGGTACGCGCTGCTGCAGATGTCGGTGCAGTACAACGTGGACGTGGCGCGCTTCCAGACCCCGCCCGCGGTGCCCGCGTTCTCGCTGCTCACGCAGGCGCGCTTCTACGGACGCAATCAGTCGCACGTCGACTACCGCAGCTGCGCCAGGTGAGCACTGTACTGTACTGCTGCAGATGTCGGTGCAGCCACTTGAGTTGACGCAATGCTGCATTGGTGACCGATACGCTAAGCCAGTTGTCTCCACTAACGTTAGATCATGGTAACATTAAAGCACAGGATGTATGCATTATACTCTTTTTATACTTAACTTTAAAATTATACATCTTACAACAATTATCAGACCGACGAAATTAACGATCTCACCCACCCTCAGCTGGACCCTGCTGGAGGAATCCCCACGGTCGGGCATGGCGGTACTGGAGGTGGGCATACCCACGGGCTACATGATCCAGCAGCAGCGGCTGGACGCGTACGTGCTGTCGCGCCGCGTCACCACGCTGCAGCGCGCCAAGTACCAGCCCGATAAGCTGTTCTTCTATTTCGATTATGTGAGCTAAATGAATATTAAAAATAAAAAAATTAAGCTCTCAAGACCCTGTACCCGGTGGTCTAGACTAAGTCGTTTCAACACACATTTGACCAGAGCTTGTTAGGAACAATATGATAGATGGTAAACTTCTCACCATCTAAGATGGATACAAATCGTACATAAGTTTCGAAAAAGTCATATGTACGAGCACACAAAAATTATCTAATTGCTTCCTTTTTGCAACGTGGTTGAGCCAAGCGGCGGCTTTTGCTGCTGCTCGAATGGGCCGACCCGACCGGGTTGGTACCACGTGTAGAGTAGTAGAGTAAGTAGAGGCATCTTGTGCTTCTGCGTTTCCTCCGGTGAGTGAGGTAACCGGAGGCCCACTCCCCCTTCCCATCTCCCTCCCATATACCCTTAAAAGTACCTGCAGCACCTCTGGTTTAGCAGATGTACGTAGGCGACGGTAATCACTTACCATCAGGTGAATCGCTGGCCTGTTTGCCAACAAAAATAAGAAAAAAATTTATATATGTATATATATATATTTACCAGATAAGGCGCCTCTGCCCAGAAGTCGTATAGGTAGATACTATTCAACCAATGTAACAACTGTTGTGTTTGAAAGTATAATTACAGACTGTGAGGCATTCAATCTTAGTCCTGTGACCTTCTACGATTGAAGTTGTTTGTGGAAGGTTAGCTCGTTTAAATGATAACGCCAACTGTTTGTTCGTACGTCAGCTGGACCGGGAGCCCACCTGCGTGAACTTCACGATCGAGCGGTGGTTCCCCGTGGCCAACATGTCTCGACATCTGCCCATACGAATCTACGACTTCTACGCACCGGGTAAGCAAAACATATCGTATTAAAACCATATACACATATGATTACACTCCTCTAAGTGGCTGGGGAAAGTTACTACTATTACTAATCAAACAACGCCCTCTCCAAGGGTTCATAATTTATTATAAGCAAGTAAGACTATAAGCATGCATACATTACAGTCAAACCATACCGCGATGCTAAATTGATGATCGACACTTAGCGACAAATTATTCAACGAAACCTTTATTCAAAGAGACCAAACACATAGGTCTGTCCTAATTTGATACCATCATTTTAATTGTTCCAACGACAGAAACCAGTTGGTTACACTATCAAAATACATATTGTTTCTATAATTGTAATGCACGCATGCGAGGCAGACGGTTTGAAACCTCGCTCCAGAGATTCTGCTCCCAATCACAAGTATGACGAATTTGGATTCGGCATGTTTCGATGGATTCTCCACAACCATTCGGTCGCCTGAGCCTCGTCTGCTAGATACTAAGGTGAAACGTTTGCGGGTGAAGTTAACCTGTGATGAAAGATATTGTATATTTCCCTTATTATTATTACTAATTATACATTGCTTATAATTATTAGTACAATTCCTGGTTACCTCTCAGAACGCTTCAACGAGACGATCTTCGACGCGCTGCCGACGTACCTGCTGAACATCTGCGAGGTGTGCGGCTCATCGCAGTGCCCCTACTGCGCCATCTACAACGTGGCAGCGCGGCCCGCCGCTAGCGCCGTCCTGCTCGCACTCGCCGCGCTCCTGCTCGCTCGCGCTGCGCCCACGCGCCACCCGTAGCGCACACACGCTCGCATTTACATACAACGGTGAGGACAGAACGGGACATTTCGAAATTCAAATTGTAACGGCTATTAAGCAAATCATATGGATTGTGATGTTTGTATGCGCTAATGTATGAAACGCCGGCGGCCTCTTAGGCTTAAATTAATAACATCTTTTATATAATATTTGTAACAACTTTTTACCGCGAGCTTTCAAAATTGGATTGGGTATTTTTTCTTTTATGCATTTAATTCTAATTTAATTTTACTCTGTGAAGTTGCTGAAATTGCACTCTGCCCACCCTACTAAAACATTTACACGCCGTGTGTAGTAATGAAAAACAAGAGTTATTACTTTTTTTGATTTGCGATTTTATAAATGTATGAATAAAACTTAATACTAAAAAATAAAAATCGTAATTTACAATGAAAGTAATTTAGATCTAAAAGGAGGTTTTTTACATGTAACCGTGTATGCTAAAACTATGTAACATTTACAAATGCTCTGAATATTTATACAACAAAAATTATTATTTACACTGACACCTGATAGATTTACTATGAAATTATACCGTGACTGTATATTATATAAAAAAGCACGGCGTCGCAATACGACAATAAAAATTAAATTTCATTTGTCACTTACATCATAAGTTTTAAGTATTATTGCAATGAGTTTACTAGTAATATTCAGTAATAACAAAGAAATCTGATTACAAACTAAATATTGACAATTACATTACATGGTGTTATAAAAACACATAAACCTAACTGTTACAATGTTGTAATGTATCATAGAAATTATATCACTTTAAACATATCAATCAATATTGGTACATATTTGACCACTTTGAGTGCACACTCTAAATTTATTTGCTACATATATTATGTCAATTATCCTCTCGAAAATAAGTGCAGTTGATATTGACCTCCTTAGATATATTGTGTTACCGCTCAGGTGTTGTCCTCATACTCAGCACCTTAAATCTTAAGGGCATATCGAATTTGGGTTACTTTCCTATTGATATTGTAACTGTTGCAATATTTCCACTACATTTTTATCGATTATGATATACCATCATTTAAATTTTAAAAAAAATATATCAAATTGAAATCATATCAGGAAGGAAATCATCGAAATAGTAATATTCATTTGAAATTAAACTATTGTACGATAAAATCCGTGAATAATAGTTTAATTTCAAATGTGTAGTGTTCGCATAAATACAAGAAATAATAATATTCATATTTACATGAAACATAGAAATCTCTTCAGTAATGAGTATATATATATGAAGTGAAAAGTATTCGAATATCAGTGATTTATTAAGTAACAGCTCACAGATTGTAATGTTCAATATTTTTACTAATTTTAATTATTTTTTAATGAGTTGAATGAGATGAGATGAGAAGTGTTTTGTTTTATTTATGACGGATAAGTAATGATTTGTTACCTAAACCAATATTAAATGAAATAAGATCCCACCCTGTAAGGCAAAACAAAGAATATGTTGTACATATATAAAGTGAAGAATATTCGAAAATCATAAATTTTTGAGTGTACTTTATTATGTATAAAGAAATTTACTTTAAGGATGTTTATGTCATTTTCTTGTAGCAATCCATCGAGTTTCTTTACGTTTTTATTAATTCGCTTACTCTCAATTTCCTGATAAGTAAGAGACTTGAAACATTTATCAAAGCTCGGAACGGCAAAATAATAATAAAAACAATATAAAAAAATATTTGATATATTTTAAAACAAAATTATTTGGTATTATAGTAGTAACGTCATCACATGTAATTACGTGACGTGTAAATAGTCCACAGTTGAACGACACAGAATCTCTTCCAAGTTAAAGACATTTAGCATTTATTCTTAATTATGGATGTGTCGTTACAATAGAATTTCTAATGTAAATCTTAAATCGGATATCTTAGAACATAAGCTGTTCAACCATTCCCTATTGTATTAGTAAACTAGAAGTAAAAGTGTTCAAATAGTTTATTAGACCTTTGCTGTACTCTGAGCACATTTGTAAAGACAGCACAATTAGATATTATGCAGTATATATTTTTAAAAGCCAGATCTATTATTTTGTCAAGATTGAAGTCCTAATACAGTATATACAGAATACAGAAAAGATTATGTCCTAACTATTTTTCCTTTTACCTTTTCATGTTTTACTTGGTGCTTGTGCATTTCATATTTATATTTTTGAGACAATTATGTAACATATCAAAATTGAACATGTGTTGACTTCTATTTCTAGTACAGATTTTATCTTAAGCTGTAGCATAGAATGCATGCTTGCCCAAATGGAATAATTATGAAAATTGGCAAGCAAGATACCTTATAAGTGTAAGTACTCATAAGTTCGTAGTAATGAAAGGTCTGCATTGTGTAAAGGCTGCCCTACACTCTCGGAGCTCTTTCGATAGTCCCATGGCATGAGAATTTGTACAAAAATGTTTTAACCGAAAATGTAGATCGGCCTTTAAATGCAATATTAAAATGTGTAAGCGAAATCTCAAGCAATAAGTTCAAAAATTGACAAATGTCATGCCTTAATTGTAGCGGACAATATTTGTATTCAAATTTTATGAAACTGATATATTATAGCTCGAATATTTTAAACTGTATAGTTTATATATTCAAAAGTTTTTTAAGTAGTTATATAAGAATAATTTAGTAGAAATTATAGTATATTTTAATAATCACCATGCAAGTGCCACAGTTATATTGAAAGCATGTTTAGGAACTCTTGAATGTACAAAATTTTAAAATATCCCGTCCAAATTGTGTATTTTATTCAAAACAAAAAATAATGTCTTGGGAATTGACAGGTTATTAAAAGTTAATAAAGATGTATCAAAGAATCTCACAGCAGTGGTGAATGTGTTACTTAATACTATTAGTTTCCGTCCAAATTTTACCAATGACTGATTTTTTTTACATTTTTGTAATTATGTATTTGCGTGTATTTTTTTTAAGTTGTTAAACAGCATGCGAGTGTAAAATAATGGAGCGAAATCTCATTATTGACTCTTCATAGATATATTTCTAAATAAAAAGATTTGAAAACTAAATTGTTTTTTTTGTACATAAACTCTCACTCTGTCACACTGCAAGGTAATCAGAGAATACGAAATTTCATTAAGAATGATCCTGACACACCTCTCGCCTCTTTTACATCCACAAATCTACGAATATATGCTAGTCGCTTAATTTGGCCCATTGCTAATAAATAAATATGCTTCGTTATTCTTTCTACATCTTCCTACCACCGAAGAATTTCTTTCTTAATCCTGGTCTCAATATTGAATTACGTGCCACTCTTCTTTTATGCCGGAATTTCTTACTCTGACATTCATATTCACACCTAACATGCTTCCTAATGATCGAATTTCTACAGTATAATTATACTTTCACGCTTCCTATGCCATACCCAACTTTAACAACATTACCGTGGGGTCCAACGCAGCATTGTGGATTGTATGCCTTTTTTGATACTTTACGACTTCCCACAGTAGAGTGAAGAGTCTGGCTCTATTTCGTGCATTTACTCTTCATTCGATATCCTTATCAGATATATCATCCCTGCCTTTTTTTTATTTGTGCGTCTTTTTATACATAAATGTAATGAGACCAGTAAAGTTTAACTAATGTAAAGGAGACCTAGGAAAGAAATAAGGATAGGATAAAATACAATTTTTTCTAACTATAATCATATATGTATAATAAAAGCAAGATTTACTTTGTTTTAAATAAACTTTTCACAATGGACATGTTGGTCGGGACAAGCCTCTCTGAAGTATGCAACAATAGTGCCATTTGTTTCTGTATATTCTTCTTTCTGAATTCTGCATCTTCAATAGGAGTAGTATCGAAATAGAATAACTCGCCTCATAGCATTTGGCAATCTGTCCGTTCAAATGAGGTAACCTACATGGTGGAGCCAAGCATTAGGTTTTGCTAAAAAATTAAGGTCTAGTCCCCGTCTATTCTAGTTCTACTCTTTGTTCTTTCAACACACATTTGACCAGAGCTTGTTAGGAACAATATGATAGATAGAAGTCATGTGTACGAGCACACAAAAATTACCTAATTGCTTCCTTTTTGCAACATGGTAGAGCCAAGCGGCGGCTTTTGGTGCTGCTCGAATAGGCCGGGTTGGTATGACCTCGCAGAATACCGGCGTGAAGCAGAGGCATCTTGTGCTTTTGCGTTTGCCCACTTGCCTCCCTTCCTCAACGCACCTGCAGCTCCTCTGCTGTTGCAGATGTACTTGGACGTCGATAATCATTTACCATCATGTAAGCTGCTTGCTCTTTTTCCCATAAAATAAACATGACAGGATTAAAGTTTAAGGTTACCGTTCCACACCTATGGGACCTAGCATGATGTTATATAGCCTATAACCTTCCTCAATAAGCAGGCTATTGTACGCATTTCCTTCGCATATTCGTCACACTAGCGCCAAGGACTTCCTTTTATACTATTGGGATTTTTTTCTTCTGTTCTGTGATCCTCGTCTATACTAATCAATAAAACTCATTGTATGTAATATGTAGGTTTGAAAGGATTTAACTTAGTTCTAGTGAAGTACTAGGTATTTTGTATTTCATTCTTTTACATACATTTAATCATAGACTTAATTACTAAGCTACATAATGAGATTGTAGTTAGTATTAAAATTAATCTTAAGGACCAAAGAATTTATTCCTGCCATTACATTAAAATGTATTGTAATGAATAGCTTCTTCTTCTTCTTAAAATTTTCACTAAATTGTTCTTAAGATACTAATATGAATATTGATATATTAAATGTGTAGTATACCTAATTATTATTCCGCAAAAAGGAATTTAAAATAAAATTTAATACACATCTTTAGAGATTGCTAAACATTGTATTTAATAAAATAAACACTAGGCAATATTTTTAAATAAATTTATTATGGAACATACAGTCTTAAAAAATAGACTAACTAAAACTAAAAATGATCTTCTATTGTCTCTTCTTGACTTGTTTAGCTTTAGAAGTTGAAGCTTTGCCAGAGGAAGATCCATAAAATAGGTTTGTGAATACTTCTGAAATCTCTGGCATTTCTGTCATCTTTGCCATATTAGTAATTTGCTTCAAATCCTCCTTTGTTTCAGGGTCATTCATCATTTTTGGCAAAACCATAATCAAGACCAACGGCAGTATCATCATAATCACCATGGGATTGAACAAGAAGTCGGTTAACCGCCACTGTTCGCGTATTTGGAAATATCGGAATTTAGAGAGGGCTCTCATTCTAAGTGGATAAGGCACCTGAATAACTTGCGATGTTTGAATGTAATTTACTCTTCTTGCTCTGTATTTTCCTTTGGAATTAATCTCTACACGTACTGGCTCGTATATATAATCGGGATTAACCACTTCCACCACAAACGAACCCGAAGGAATATTGTGTATTGCGAATGATCCATCCTCTTTTATGAACCCAATATATTCACCTCCGTTAACATGAATCCTTGTTTCAACTCGCCAGTTGGTAGGATCCAAATCCTCGGGACAAAAAAGGCGACCTTCAATAACATATCTGCCACTACCTATATCTTCATCAATTGAGTAAACTGCATTTGAAATACCAGCGAACGAAGAGAGAATGGTAATAATAAGTGTTAGTAGATAATTCATTGTAATATAGAATAAATAGTCAAATCACTAGTTTCACTAATAAATTCACAATATCATTGCATCACTACATCGCATTTCAATTTCAGTTCACAAATTAATACAATATGTCAACAGTGTTGCCAAATTTTGGAGACCAGGTTTCCATATTATAAATTGCCAAAATCCGTAAGAGAAATTTTTGCTGAACTCCAATATGTAAAAAAATGTTATGCCAAAGGGGCCGAACTTCCTAAGTACAACTGGAAGCAGAGAGGCACAAGTTGATTCGTAGCTGGGCAGAGGTTTGTGATCAACTTTGGGAACCCTTTTTATGTTCGGAAACGTCCACTGAGTGGAGTATGATTTTCCAGAACTCTTCTAGGTACTGTGTGTTGGATTATTCCTCAATTTTCTCCATCCTGTGTCTAAAAGCCTAATCTCTGCTGTAAGCTTAGTATTGCTAGCTTGTTAAAAATAAAAATCACGTAAAATATTTGAACTAACCTATTATGAAAGCGTCTTCTTGGAATTTCTGTATAAAATTCCGTATATTTAGCATCACTACATCAGTGTCAATTTTCATATTTATTTCTTATGATCCGTGATTCTGTAGTGCTACCGATCTCGATAGGATTTAATCAGATTGATTTTTTGAATCGATGTTCTACGGTCGATCGATCTAAATAATAATATTAAATAAGTTAACAGTATACATTTTACTCAAACTTTAAAACAAGTTATTGTTTAGGCTGTATGGAGTCTATACCCTTTGCCATATTCGTTCTTACCGTTTTGTTATTTGTAGGTCAGTTCGAACATGGCTGATGAATTTTGGCGCGAACTCGAAAAGTGATCGTTGTAGCAAATGTTTATTTTCCAGTTTTGTTAAGTGCCTTATTCTTTAACAAGATGCAGGCGTACACAATTATTTTTTATTAAAGACACGTTATGTACTCACAAATGAACCGAAAAAAATATTCCAAACACAGCGGCAGGTATACATACAAATACATTTTTTAGTTTACTTACATTTCATTAAAATTCCTAAATGTGTAAAACGGACGGCGTAATTATTATAACAATAACAATAAAAAGGACAACAAGTGTTTGTAATTAGCGTTTGCATACACTTACATGCAAACGTTAGCTAATCACAGCACGTTTGGCATAGACTAACAAAAACAATAAGACAGAAGATACAAAGTATACTAAGGTTATGAGAAAACAACATAGACAAGCAATTAAACTAGACTAACAATTAAATTAGACAATAATCGAATACAACATTTTAACAGACATATGCTTAATATCTAAGTATGACATGCTTCTCATATAAAAAAGGCATATAAATAAGACATTTAAAAAAAACATTAATTCTGAAAAAATAAAGTACACGGATTTAAGTATATAAGTAAGGTTTACATTTTTGAGATGTAAAATATAACATGTCGTCATACATTAGATTTGATTATTTAGTTTTTGAATACATCGGGAAATAATGGCTGGTTATAGCCATAGTACATTATCTATAATATAACTACCCCTGGGCCAAATCGGTACTCTGAATAGTTTTAAAAAATATAATTGCGTTATACTTCTTTATCAATACAATAGCCAAAACTTTTTTTTTGTCTGAATTTCCCTTTAAACAAATCAATAAGAGCTAACTGCTGAATAGATTTTGATGAAACTTAGCACGGTATTAAGTTATATCTAATCATGTTCACTTCTTTTACGAACAACAGCAACCAATCTTGGCGCATTCGTTCATTGGAATTGAAGGGAAACTTAAAATAACAACATTATTATGAATAAATCGATCACACTTATTAAAAAAATCCTTCTAACATAAAACAAAGACGTATCTGGGCGCTTTAAGTCCTTATCGCTCCACTCGTGGATGGAATACGGTGGTCCTTTTCTTTGTCATATTTGTTATAACAATGTATAAAACTAAATAAAACACAATGATTTCGGCTTACTTACTTGTGACCTGCGGAAAACCGGACTGAACTTCCTTCCGGATCTTTTTTTTTTATGGGAAAAACGAGCAAGCGGTTCACCTGATGGTAAGTGATTACCGTCGCCCACGTACATCCGCAACACCAAAGTTGCTGCAGGTGGGTTGCCGACCTTTAAGGGTATTAGGGAGATGGGAGGGAGGAAGACGAGGGGGATGGGAAGGGGGTCTGGGCCTCCGGTTACCTCACTCACCGTACGAAACGCAGAAGCACAAGATGCCTCTACTTCACGCCGGTATTCTGCGAGGCCGTGGTACCAATCCGGTCGAGCCGGCCCATTCGAGCAGCAGCAAAGCCACCGCTTGGCTCTACCACGTTAGATCTTCAGATCTTCCTGCCATCTTTGTTCATTTGCAAAATGTACCTGTCGCGCAGGGTAGAGAGGGTAGGGAACTAAAGGCTTTTAACTAAAGGCGATTAACGTTGTCTAGACTTATTGCCGACGCCACACCTGCCCGGGACACCGTCTGCTCCGACAGGGAGCGGATGCGCATGATCACGCCTGCCGAAAAGCATTCTGGCGCCGGCCAGATCGGGACCGACGCGTGACAAACACCTGTTAAGACGGATGGGCAGATGGAGAATCTGCAGCCCTGCCTTTCTTTCTTAAGAGGACCAATTTTGCCTCTTTCCAGGCCGTAGGGAACGTGGTGGTACGGAGCCAGCTAGTGAATAACTGCCTTAGCCTGTCCCCCAGGGCAGTCAGAGGGGGCATCCAGGGCCGGAGCTTACCCAGCACCATCCTGTATAGCCCCCAAGGATCCCCATTGAGTCCCTCCAAAAGCTCTACCCAGGACCGAGACCTGGCATTGGCGATTGCGTTTTGCGATGCTTTGGTAGACGCTCAGAATGCCACGAAGAGCCTGGCTCGCTTTCTCCTTCGGGCCAGAGCTCATAACACCAGAGTGTACTGACGTCTGCTCCGGAAAGAGACTGCGTGAAGTCTTACAATTTCTGCCGACCACCAGTACACCGCCCTGCGCTTGGGGCACCTGGTCGAGCCGACCCATCAGATTAACAGCAATATGTATAACCCAGTATGTTTGCGGAAGTCCGTTTTTCTCACAGAATACAATATACCCTGGTTTAGGCACGTTAAGCACGTGCCGTAAAAAGATTGTTATACTTTTTGTCTTAAATGACATGGCTGAAAAAAATAAAACTTTGTCAGTCCTATTTATAATTATCATCTATGTTTATACTGTCCAAAGAGTAAGTAACCACTACGTTTTATATTTACAAAAATGTAGTGAATGCAAACAACCCTTTAGCTAAAATAATATACAAGTTACACTCATAACTGATGAAACGAATTTATTAATTTTTATGCATTATAGAATCCCTTCTCATTTTGCCGTAGGGCAGTTATATAACTTTAGTACGAGTACGTAGCTTATTCATCTGTGAGTTAAAGGTTATCAACGTTATCATTCTTCATGTGGTTGTTTTGTTTACTGTTTGCGAATCTTTTCCACTAATGATCTTATTGATGCTAGCGTTTAATAACGAGTAGTGAAAACTCTCAGTCTCAGTTGATTATCGATCGTCTACGGATGCAGTAAACAGGCTGCATTTTAATATAACAATGTTACGTTTACTTGTAACGTTTCTCTTATTTTTTGTTTTAAATACTACTTGCATGTATGTTGTCGATCCCGGACCTAAATATCCACCCACTAAAGGAGAGGTCTGGCCTAAACCTCAACATGAAACTACGGAAAATACTTATTTCACTTTTAACCCTTCAAACTTTCAAGTAAAAGTAAGTAAAACCTTTAATTTATTTACAATATTTAGATGATATTTAACATTAACTTATCTTTAAACAATGGTTTCTAAATTTTGTCTATTCGAAACACTCAAATTGTTAAAATTATTGATTTTGTTTAGAGCTTAGTCGATTTTTTTATAAATAACTTCTATGTTCAATATTGTTTCTTTTTACTATTTATTTTTTGGGGTATTTCTATATATTCTCATCTGGTTTTGGTTTTATATATAAATACGTATAGATACATATAATATCATCAAATAAATTGGTCGTGCAAGCCGAAACAAGAAGCACGAAGACAAAATATCTGGACCTGACTCACGAGGTGACTGATATGTGGGTTGGTATGCCGACCGAAATTATTCCGGTCGTCGTCTCAGCGAATGGGTTAATCCCAGTCAGCCTCTCGGTACATCTGAGCCGGCTGAGGCTCCGTGGCGGACCGCTCCGAGCTCTAATGCAGAAGGCGGTGCTGCTCGATACTGCTCGCATTGTACGCCGGTTTCTTTCCCTTTCTCCCTAATCCTCGGGCGCCTGGTCTCCCCTGCCGGGAGCTACGACCTGGTTGGGTTTTATTTTCTTTTTAGTATTTATTATTGTTGTTTAATTAGGTAACAAATGAAACCTGCGCTATCCTCACGGCAGCGATTGAGCGGTACATATATATCGTGAAAAGTATAACCGGCGGACCATTGCGCGAGCGAAAATTAGTCCCCGGGACAAAGCGAAGGAGGCGCGGCGACGGGGGGCAGGGATTAAACCAGGGAGCTTTATTGAAACTTGAAGTACAGCTGACAGCGCCATGTGAAGATTATCCATACTTAGAAATGGATGAGAGCTGTAAGTTAATTATTTTATGCGTTCGTATTATTTTCTAATGCAGATCAAAGATGCACTCGTGTAAGTATACTGATTGAAACTGCAAAGATGTATGAGAATACTATTCCTGGTATCCGGTACCTTAGGGGATTGGTTATTATTTATTAGCAGCATCTTAACAGCCCACAATTGGACATAGCCCATTCTCAACTAGATTATTGAACGTAATTGCCGTTCTCGCCGCACTGGGCAGGCGGGTGGGCCATAGCGACGTCTCGGACCATAGTCGCCGCCGCCCGACTACGTTCCGTTATCTCTGCCTACCCCTACATGGCTACAGTCTTCGAGTGCTTATTACTCTTGAAAATTTGTTGTTAACAACTCTAATGTTCTGTTAGCTCAATCGTGATTGGGTAACTCGTAATTTCCAAAAACAAACTGATAACATAATTCAACCAGGGGCCTACTTGGTCTGAAAACATGAGTTTTTACTACGCGAAAATATTAGTAAATGTGGAATGTAATATGAATTATAAATCTATGTACATGAAGATTACATATTTGCTTTTGCCTCATACTAACTATTTCGTTTGTTACTACTGAAACTAAAGTACTTGTATAGTACAAACAAAGTGTACTTGTTTGTTGAAATAATTAGTGAGCGATATAAAGTATGTTTGAAGAAAGAAACAATGTTTATTCGATGCTATAACATCAAATAATACCTACTACAAAGATAGCTAATACAACAGAGATATAATAGATAATACACGGTATTTAATATAAGGGAATCTTGGATTTTTATTTTGTTATTTAATATAACGAAAAGGCATTCGACTCACCATTATGCTACAGCGCTGATACCCTGCCGCTGCCCTTGTTGAATCTCGGGAACAGTTAAATAACTAAATAAAGAAAACAAATATTGATTTCACGTTTTAAAAACATCTTTACGCTATGTACACGAGATAAGGATTGATAAGCATCACTAAGTGCTTCTAAAATCTTTCTCGTTGAATTCTAAATTACCAATATAGCGGTCTATTGTTAGTCGCAACAATCGATATTAGATTATTATGATTATGACACGTGACTCATGGCTTTTTTTTTATGGGAAAGGCGACAAACGAGCAAGCGGTTCACCTGATGGGAAGTGATTACCGTCGCCCACGTACATCTGTAACACCAGAGGTGCTGCAGTTGCGTTGCCGGTCTCTGAGGGTATTTGGGTGATGGAAGGGAAAACAAACTTTACCACAGATCACGTGGTAAATACAGCACTTAAAATTCATAATTTCAGTCGTGTCGACCGCTGGGATTCCAACACTGGTTACTCGCGTACTATGGCGTTGTAGCGAGCGCCCTGTTCACTGTGTACTGCCACTACTTCGTCTCACACAGAGCGAGTAATCACGTGATATATCATAATGTTATACAAGGGTTCGGATGAAATTCGTATCGCAGGTGCCGGAATAGTTCCGTCAAAATCGACTCAGCCCTTTTTACAAGATAAGCCCGGACAAACACATGACAAAGAAAATGTAAACGATTTTTCGAGATTTGGTATCGTGCAAATAAACACACGAGCTAACGAAGAGGCTGTATTTTAAAATCACAGACAGTCGCTTCAATTTTAATATTATGCTTTCAGACAATCTGACCATTTCCACGACTTCCAAGATTGTGAGCGCTTCAGTATGGGGCGTCATGCGGGGCTTGGAGACTTTCTCTCAAAAGTTTTACCTGTCCGGTGACATGAACGTGAGTAAACGTAAAGATAACTGTTAAATTTATATTCAATTAAGTAAACTTTATAGTTTTTCATTTAGCATTCACTTGAATAATTTAAAAAGAAAAAGATTATAATTTAGAGCCTGCCGGCCGTATCGCCAAGAACAATAACAAATCCAATAAGAGTTAGGATAAAAATCCAATAAAAAGAGAAAGCAATATTGTTTAAATAAAAAATGGCAATTGTTTTTGCAAACTTGTTCAAATTGTACCTGTACTTAACTGTAATTACTCAAGTAACTTACCTGACTACCCAAGTAAGGAAGTAATTTTTTAAGTATATATTTACGAGATTTTATAAAATTGTTTTGTTTTTTTTTTATTGTAGATATAAATATCGGTGCGTTTTTTAAGCGTATGCGTTTTATAAGCGTAAGAGAATCTGACGTCCTATCTCTTTTAGACTAAATGAAATGCCAATGGCAAAAGAAAAATTCGAAAATGCTTAGCTTAAACCGAAGCTCTGGAACAATTGTAATTCTATTATAATGACTCATATTAGGACTAAAGACCCGTGAAGGAATCCATTTCGAAAAATGGCAGACGGTAGATTCACAGACTGATGATGGGCGGCGGCGCCTATGGCAAGCTGTATCATCGGGCCGGGACTTATTCCGGTACGAGTTGTACCGATATCGCATAACGGTACCGTGATCTGTAATAAAACAATTCTATCGTATTTTTCTCTCATTTCTGTACCGAATTCTAAGTGCGGGGAGGAACGGTGCCACGTGGAACACGACGACAGTGGTGGCTTGCTTTGTACGGAAACGTCCTGTGTCGAAGTTACACTTCGGTATCGAAATGTGATTACGATACGACGAAAATATCTGATATCATTAAGCAATGGTGTGACGTCATAGCTCAATTTAAAAGTACCTTCATTTTGTGGTTATTCACTCGCTGTCATTGGGCCATTTTGAGTGAGCTTGAAAAGAATGATTATAATTATTATATATGTAACTTAATCATGTAAATGTAAAACACCCTATCGTAATAGGAATTCGATGGTTGAATAAATCATGTTATAGGGAGTTCTTCATCAATTGCCTACCTCACCTGCACGTGGCTCTGCCTATCGAATATTAGCGGAAAATCAATTGGCATGTGACGAAGACAAAGCCACCGAGCACTGGGGTATTGTGCACTATATCGGAGGCGATTTGTGTGGCTACGGACGAATGCCGCTTCCAGCACTTTGATACCGAGACGAAATGCCAGTCAATCGCGTGGAGACGTCCATCTTCACCAAAGCCGAAGGAATTCGGTATCAAGCTTGGGGTGAAAGGTTATGGCGTCTTTGGGATGTTGAGGGCATAATTATTTATGGATATTTGGAAAAGAGAGCCACTATTACGTCTTATTTCACTAAAATTACGAGCCACTGCACACAAAGCCGTGATTGTGATAGGTGCCATTGGATATGCAGGTTTCGAACTGCTTGAATATCCGCTCTACCCTCCAGACCTGGCTCCCAGTGACTTACCGCTTGCTTCGGAACTTGCTTTCTCAAGGAACAGCTCAATGGCTGGAAATTTGATGGAGATACCAAGGTACCGCTAAAAAGTAATTGTTGGAGAATTTTTTTATAAAAGAATTCAGGGTTAAGAAAAAAGATGGACTAAATGTATTGACTTCCTAAAAGATGATGAAGAAGAACAACAATAACTCTAGAACGTAACCGTTGTTTTAAATATTCGTTATACATTTGGATCACTCCTCGTATTTTATAGATTTTTTACAGCATCCCGACTGCCCAGAACGGTGAGTATAAACAAATCCTACAAAAAATGTATGCCAGCTTGTCGGCGCTTTCTCGGAAAGCGCAGAGGCTCTAGGTTCGGTTGTGGACTTAAATAGGCCAACGAGGAAGAAGGAGAATACGAATTACACGATATCTGTTTTGTTATGTTTCAGGAAGTCAGAATAAACGCTTCACAAATCTATGACTTCCCACGTTATCGGCACCGAGGACTTCTTCTGGACACCTCCCGCCATTACATTTCTCTGTCCAATATTTTAAAAACATTGAATGCTATGTCGATGAACAAGATGAACGTGTTCCACTGGCACATTGTAGATGATCAGAGCTTCCCGTATCAAAGCGAAAAATTCCCCGATTTAAGGTAATTTATAATAAAACAATCCTTGTACAAACGAAATCAACGTGGGTACGTATATGTCCTTATAGTGTTTTTTTTTAAACAGAATACGGTGTTATTACAATTGCCCTTTAACAAAATGCCGAGGCGCAAAAGCTTTGTAGCCAAACAAATTTACCTACCAATTGGGGCCTACTAATTAAAAACTTAAAAATCAAAATTAAAAAAAAAATTACGTTATCTTTTGTGAATTAAACTTGCGTTATGATTTAAAACAGAGCTCCATATTGGCGGATATTTAGAATTGTATATACTCGCATGCATATAATATAATGATTGTTGCTAAATGTTACGTTTAACGCCGAGTTGTAAAATGATCCAAATGTTTTCATTTAATTATCATTCTATTGATAACGTTAGTAAACCATATGGTGTGAATGACTTTCCGAGTGGATAAGGACCAATCAATGCATCCACAGAAGCAAGTAGAATCGGCCGCTGTGAATGAGATACAGATTATAGCAGTTATTCTAATAAACAATGATAGAGACCCGGTACAACCGGGATATGGTAATGTCACAGGCCGTTATTTACATTATGAGATAAAAAAAAATTACAAAAGAAAAACAAAATTATGATTTCTTGTATTTACGCGAACGCTACACATTTGATATTATATTACTGTTTACGAATTTTATCGTGTTTAATTTTTGGTTTCATAATTTTTTCTTCACGGCACCCGTTGTTATGGGACAAACTGGTTTAACACGATGAAATCCGTAAAATAAAAGTTTAATTTCCAAAAAAAAAATTAAATAGAGCAGAAGTAAATGGGTGTATATTTATAACGAATGCTATATGTTCAAAAATGTAAGCATATTTTTAAAAAACATATAGTAACAAAAGGTATATATATCAAATATTAACCAGTTCAAAAACTCATTTAAACACAGATAAAAACGTTTTGTTTCAGCTTACAGGGAGCCTTTCATTCGTCCATGGTCTATACTAAAGAAGATATCGCAAGGGTTGTCGAGTACGCTAGAGTGCGAGGAATCAGGGTTGTGCCCGAGTTTGACGTACCCGGTAATAAAAAAAAAATAATCACACTAACCTTCTATTAATACACCGAATCTTTTAATCTTAATTAATCGAAACTTTTACCGTTTTCAAGAAGCACAATTAATTCATTTGCTTGCTTGGTGGCTGTTTAGATGTTTTAATTTGAAATCTTGTTGTCATCAGGACACACGCGATCTTGGGGTAACGCCTATCCTAACATACTCACCGAGTGCTATAGAAGGAACGAACCCATTGGCCTCGGTCCTATGAATCCGATAAATAATGTGACTTTCAAGCTGATCCGCGACCTGTTCCAAGAGGTGCAGGCATGGTTTCCTGACAAATATTTTCACATCGGAGGTGACGAGGTAGAAATGGATTGCTGGTGAGAAATAGACCTTTACGATTTTGATAGTACGGTTGAGAATTGTATGAATGTACAGATGATCACTATTATAGGGTAATGGATAGGTTTTGATAATGTCTTTTTTTAATAAGCTGTCTTTGTATATTAAAAGAGATGATATTGAACCCAATTCTGTTAAAAAAACATGACAACCACAAGAACCAACTAGAAGCGCACATTGGATCTCGGCGTCGTTTCCGTTCCATTATTACGGTGTCTATCGTGACGGTACAAGATGTCTCAGCAGTCCAAGGGTGGAGGAATAGCAATTTTGTGTTTTTTTCCCCTCCGGATTTATGTTTTCTCTAAGGTCTAAATCTTCCCATATTTAATATAAAAAATCGTTGATAAGTTTAATCGCCTTTTAAATTGAATGCCATGACAAGGTCAACAAGAAGGTCAAAATCTGTCAAATATGCATCAACTATGTCAGGCATGTTCTTTTAGGTACCTACACAATAACTAATTAAAATACAAAAACAATTTAATATAACTGTCGCAATTCTTTATTAATTAAATGAATTTATGTTTTATATCTTGTTATTGTAAAGAAAAATTCTTACCGCCGTGGCAGCCTAGTGGTCAGGGCGCTCACTTTAGTATTATAGAGCGCAAATGACCTGGGTTGGTCCCCGGTGCCGACACCACTAAAATTGTTAATAGCAATTTTATGTGCTGTATTAACTACGTGCTCGGCGGTGAAGGAAAACATTGTGAGGAAACCTGCTTATCTGAGAAATAATAAAAAAAAATCGAGGATATGTGAAGCCCGCCAACCCGCAATGGAGCGGCGTGGCGCGCCATTCCTTGCTCCTACACCCTCTCAGATATTTGAGAAGGAGGAGGCCTTTGCCCAGCAGTGGGCACTCACAAGCTGCTACTTTTACTTAAATACTACTAATACGTATATCATAGCATAAGTTTAATTAGCATTCATTATGATTTAAGCGTCTGCGTGTTCCCAGGCGATCGAACCCCGAGATCCTTGAGTATATGAATAACAACAATATGACTGTCGAGGACCTCCATGCGATGTTCATGCGGAAGACCCTGCCGCTGCTCGCCAACAACTCCAAAGTTATAGTTTGGCAAGTGAGTTTGAAGATGCATCGACGTTTGTATGTATACTATCCAGATGACGTTTCGGCATCTAGCTTACTGTCAATTACTGGTGAGAATGAATGCCGCAGGAGACTTTTGGCGCGAACTAGTAAAGTGTTGACAGCCTTTTAAAATAATTGTAAGATTCCATTTCCAGTTTTTTTGGATCGGCCGTAATCTAAGAAGAAAATAAGCTTTTGTCACACGCATGTCAGTGTTGCCACCTGCCAAAACTTAAATTGGCTAGGTGAATTCCCAAAAGACACCAGACCGAACTAAAAACGTCAAACAATTAATCAATTTCGATTTTATTACGATTGTTTGACGTCTATATGTAGAGAAATCACACAGGACCCACATAAATAACATCAAAGATTTTATCGGTAGGCAGTTGTACAGTCAGGCCGGCAATGTAGCTTCCTCTTTGTTCACTGTGGGAGAAAAAAGCCCTTCAGTCACGACAAGGCGGGAACCCGTTTAGGTTAATTTTAATTAAATATACTATAATTTACGGATTTCCAGCCATGAGTGCTGTCACGCGAGGACTGAGGTATTAGACATCCTAACGCCATGGTCAACTCTAGCTACCCTTAGCTTTTAATTATTAATTTTGATCCGATCTACGCAGACTGTGCTCACAGTATATTGAAGTCATGCAGCGGTATGCTCGGTTTTTAATTTAATTTTAATTATTACTGGATCCCAAGCCGGTGGTAGCACTCAGCCATTTTCTTTATTGAATTTTTTGTACGTGGTAGAGCCAAGCTTGTGGCTTTTGCTGCTGCTGGAGCCGGGTCGACCGGGGTAGTGCCACGGCCTCACAGACTACTGGCGTGAAGGAGATCCATCTTGTGCTTCTGCGTTTCGTTCGGTGAGTGACACAACCGTAGGCTCACTCCCATGGGGAGGCCGTGCGCCAACCCCTTCCTCTATCCCAATTTCCAAATATCCTTAAAGGCAACGCACCTGTAGCACCTCTGGTGTTGCAGATGTACGTGGGCGACGGTAATCACTTACCATTAGGTGAGCCGCTAGCTCATATCTCCCCTTTATCCCCATACCATAAAAAAAATTAGGTAGTTTTTTGGATTCAATAGCCTCGCGAATCATTCTTGGCAGGAATCAGTGTTCTTTTACGAGGCTTTGTGGTCTAAAGCCTCCCGAACAAACCGGTTTTCGGAAAGGCTTTAGTACTTTAGACACCTTACATACTCTTCGCCAGATTATACAGCAGATCGTGGAGTAAAATTTACCATTATGACAGACGTTTGTGGTCTATGAGAAAACCTTAGATTCGGTCAAAGTATTTATATATAAATTATGCAATGCAGCATTAATGGTAAGAAGAAAATCCCTTCTAAATTAAGTCGATCTATCAAATTGCCACACATTACAAGGCATTTGTAAATACTATTACGAAATTTAATACTTTGCAATTTCGTACCTCCAATAATTCGACTTCTTTTATATGTTCATGATAGGAGAATGTGTTATTTTGTTTTGCAGGAAGTATTTGATGAAGGCGTTCCATTGTCCAACGATACTCTGGTGCAAGTTTGGAAATATTTATGGATCGACGAAATGATAAAGGTGAGATGTGACTTGTGCAGGGAACTCATAACAATCATCATTAACATCATTGGGCATCAAGTTTACTGGCGTGCTCGGGTCCATCGCGTAACTTGTGCAGTGTTGCAGACAATTTGATCATAACAGTGTAATTCTGTTTCTTATGTGAGGGTGCTGTATGTAGGACGACCCCCCACAAGATGGAGTGACGACCTGCGCAGTGTTGCGGGAAGTCGATGGATGCAGGTGGCTCAGGACCGAGCTTCGTGGCAATCTTTGGGGGAGGCCTATGTTCAGCAGTGGACTTCTGATAGGCTGAAATGATGATGATGATGATGAAGGTTCTAATAGACACGATGACCTTCCAATATTTTCATCTTGTAAACTCGTATATGTTCTTTACAAGAGTTGGTGCTTCTATTGTCTATTACTATAATTTATAGGTATATTGGCCACCGTATGTAAGACCAAAAAAAAAACTTTTTTTTTTCTGTTAAAATTATTTTGCTGCTGGGCTCTGTCAATTTATACTCAATTCTCAGGTTAAAAGACTTTTAATTACACGGCTGTTGCTCATTTCTCTTGTATACGTTAGTTCTTCAGAACGATGTGATACAAAGAAGAAATACCATATGCAAATTTTATTAATCTATAGGAGAGTTACTCGTGTTAAATTACAAATAAGGCTCTGGAGGCGGTTTTTTTTTAATTTCCCTACTCAAATCCCACAGACAAGTGATGGGGAGCTGCTATTGCGAGGGTATCGGTTATCGGCGCTCGGCAAGCCACCTGCCTAGGCTGGTGGGCAAACGATCCAACAAGTATACGTCGGGTTATGCTGGCGCTTTCTTGAACAGGTCTATGTTTAGCTAAAACAGGCTGATGTAGTGAACTGCTGTGTGGAGAGGCTGAAATGATAACGTATCCTGTACCGGCAATGGTTCTTGACAAGATCGTGCGCAGGTGTTGGAGGCGGGCCACCTTGTGCTGTTCTCCGCGTCGTGGTACCTGGACCACCTGGGCGGCGAGTGGGCGGAGCTGTACACGGCCGACCCGCGCCAGATGGTGCTGGACGCCACCGGCAGCGACGCGCTGCTGCACAACATAGTGGGCGGCGAGGCCTGCATGTGGGGCGAGATGGTCGACGACCGCAACGTTATCTCCAGGTCCGTTTCTCTACTTTCTTCTTTCGATAAGTCCAAAGATTCTGATAACTGACGGGAGTAATTTACCTCATTCATTGTGATTAGACTTGACCTTCGGGATATCGATGGAGTATTTATATAATGTAACTCGATCTTGAAAATCGTTAAATTCCTTATTAGGTGGTATGACACCTTTTCTACCAGAAAGGCGTCTGGGTCTTACCTACTTCTGCTATGCAATCTAATATAAATACTAATCAGCAGTGCAACCACTGCTGTGTTCCGATTTAAAGGTCAGATCTGTATTTATTACAGGTTGTTAGGCATTTAACCTTAGTCATCTGGGGTGACAACGAATTCTGTAATTAGCTATGATTTGACCCTGACCTCCAAGACACGGGTTATCCTAGTTTGGCGGGTCCAGAGTAATTTTAAGAAAAATTTACCTTTTCTTTTCAGAACAAATAAAGACGTATTTATGTATTTACTTACTGAGTTGTTTATGGGCTGCTTTAATCACTTCCTCACTTTGTCTGTTTACTGATTTTTCACTTCTGTGATATAAAAATTAAATAATACAATCAGGACTGTGCGCAGCTCATTACAGTTGTGTACGTATTGTAGTAAAACCAAAGAGCCTTCGCACGATTTAACTTTCCTATATTTTGCATATTGGTGTTACACCAACGTATCCTATGTAACAAAATCAAGTTATAGGCAAGATCACAACCTGTATCAGAGATACTGAGATCTTTATAATACATCGTCCATACACGTTGAATAGTTTCGAAATTATCTGAGACTGCAATTTTTTTTGCTGTTAAAAAAACATTCGTGAATACTGTTTTCAGTTAAACAACAAGCTGCTAGATGTTCCATCTTAGTCTTTAGAGTTGACAACGCATTTGTATGCTTCCTCGATTGAAGTAGCATGTGGTTGTAAATAGGCCGCAGTATGCACTTACCGTGGGGTAGCCAGTTCGCTCGTCTGTCTCTCCGATATTGTATTAAAAACATGGTCCATTTGCATCAGAGTGTGGCCTCGTGCAAGTGCGGTGGCGGAGCGGCTGTGGAGCGCGGCGGCGGCGGCGAGCGCGGGGAGGGCCCGGTGGGCGCGCGCGCCGCCGCCGCCGCCGGCCACGTACCGCCGCCTGGAGGAGCACGTGTGCCGGATGAACCGCCGCGGGATCGCCGCGCAGCCCGCCAGCGGACCCGGCTTCTGTCTGCCCTGAACGCAGTCTTACATTTCTGAATCATTCATCGTTCAATCATTGTACTCGAGTTTGTGATGATATGTATACTTTTTTCTTATTGTTTTTTAATACATTTTTTTTTCTTTCTTTATATCTTTTTTGTTGTTTCCCTAGTTATGTAAGAGTAACGCGTGTGAAAGTTTTTTAACGCATGTTATTGTTGCTATCTGATATCGAACTAATAAAAATCTTTTAGTAGGTTTATTTTACTTTCGTTGTTATAGTTAAGCAAATAGTTCTTGAGCATTGATGAGCTTTTTCGTTTAGCGGGTAATACAATAGCCCGTCTATTGTAACAAAATAACACGCAAGCTTACACACAACTCGGACAGAGAGTTTGACGGAACGGAGCTATATAGCTTGTGGCAGTTCTTTGTACATAACTGTTAAACGAGTTACTGTTATCTATCTCTGTAACTTTCTCGCTGCCACAGAATGAGTGAAAGAGATAGCACATGTAAGCTTGGCAACGTCGCACCGTAAGTAAACAGTCTTAGAATAAGAACTTATAACCACTCATTCTAGGCTCACAATTTTCGATCCTTTCTTTTATGGCAGTAAAAGAATTCTGCTAATAGCATATCAGTAGTGGGAGTGACGCTTAATGAAATATAATATAACACACCTTTTTTTTTTTAATTCGACTTTGAATTCGAATTGAGAGTCCCAAGTTGTAAATTAAAAAGGCAATGATTCGTTTAAGACCCTCCACCTTAATTACATATACACATTAAACATTTTATATTGTTAATATGAATGACACCATGTCCAATTTTATTAATTTTCCTTTTATCAAGATCCAATGACATGAACATGAATGCAATGTATATTGAGTTTTGTATATTGAGAAATATGCTTTTATCGTACATCAAAAAAGATACAGAAAGTATAAAAACCGAAATTAATTAAAAGGTACAGTTAACGGAGCCTTATCGCTGCATAACAATCTCTTCCAAGCAACCTCAGGCGTAAAGAAAGAAAAGCTACAGATGCGCGGTAGGTAGATTAATAAAAACAAATAGACACATAAATATAAAACTAAACAAATAAAAAAAAAATTACATAAATCATTAATAACTATGCTCTTAAGACAATAAAACTACATAAACATAATTATAGTAGTAATGTGTTCTCAAGGTGCTCGAGAGATTGAGACAAGTAATGCTCTTTAACAATTTTTTTAAAGCTGCAAATAGATCGTGCATCGTGCCTCGCGGATGTCTAATGGCAGGACATTTTAGACCTTAACAGTCCCGACCTGAAAACGATTTGGAACAAGGACACTGGCTGAGGCTAGAGTTAACTCTGTTCTGTTAACAGAATCGCTGAGATATTTTTGGAGCAGGGGAAATGATACAACGAAAAAATTTATTTAGAGCAAGCAAAGAACAGCTCACAATTCAACACGAAGCAATACAACATGATATCTTATAGCAAAATGCTTCGGAATTTGAAGTTTTACTGGAATTAAGTAGCGCCAATAGCCTAATGGGTTAGGGTGCGGACTGCGAAACATGACGTCGCAGGTTCGAGCCCACCATTCGACTATTGTCGTTAGCCATTCCAAATACAAGCTCTAATGCTTAGTTGGAGGGTTAACCGGAATGTTAGTAATGTTAGTTAAATAGCATTGCTAGTATTCTTTTAAAAAAAAAAATTCTAGTACTGAAGTTAAATGGCTTAAAATACCCAATATTTCTCAAGATTCACGTTACTGCAAGTCGAATTATACATTTATTTTGTGTTTGGTACCAAAATGATTTGAATAGACTTTAAATTGTTAACTCTTAAAGCACAAACATAGAACCGATGTAAACCGAAAATTTCTTATATCATTTTAATTATAAATAACAATAAATTGATGTAATATTAAATTTGAATGCGTTTCACATTCTTACCACAGTTAATATTTTTTTTCAATTACATTTAATAATTACAACATTTCTCGGCGTAATAGTCATTGACAAATTTTAAACGCATAATTTTATGGAAATGGGTAAAAGAACTTGTAAACACAAGTTCTTTTACCGTAGAAGCTACACTTCTTTGAAACGCTCTCCCCGATGATATCAAGAAAGCACCGAACAAAAACTCTTTTAAAACCCTGCTCTGTCGTTACTATTTGAAGGCAAATGCCACCTGAGATATTCCTCTCCATATTTTATTTGTTTGTGTATATTATGTTATATGTATGTAATAAATAAGTAAGTATATTACAAGGATAATGAATTTAATCGTAATATTTATTTTCATCTATTATTTATTTGAAACCTGCCAACATGAAATTATTTCTCACCCAGGGTTGACTGATAGAGAATGTCAAAAGACATTAAGTCCATCCATTGTATACCTTAGTTTTAGGTGTCACGATAAAGAATAAATAAATAAAAAAACATACCACATTCTCTTTATTTCATACGCCTAAAATGTAAACAATTAATATTTTGATGTTATTTTACTATCCTTTACGCAATAAAAAATATGTATTATAAATTATAAATGTATTTAAAATTATTAAAGTTTTGGTAAGAATTAATCAAAAATGTACATTCGCTAAAGTAACGTGTCAACAGCGTATCACAAATGCTAGTTGGCACCAGGAAAAATGCTTACGCCGACAAGAACCTAAGATATTTAGATACATCCCCCTCTTCTACAGGTTAAATCATACTTTCATCTCTGTCTAACATTCTGTGACGTAATGTATGACTACAACTGAGATTAGTTCAGTTACGCTGTGAACTAAACTGTCTCTTTCTGTACAGACTATATTATTTCGTACATAGATTATATTCGATAATGGTGATTACATTATCTTTGATTCATTCAATATTTATTATCTGTCCGAACTGGTAAACAATTTTTGTTTGAATACATGTGCAGATATTGTATTTTTGTTTTATATTTAACAACGAGATGCAAGTCCTGTTACAGTAAATAAAATAAAAAGATGTCGGGCTACTTAGAGGTGAAGTACCCTTTAAAGTCAAACCTCGGCCTGAATCCTTTCAGGGTAAGTTTGGTTTCGCAAACAGGATACATGATTTACTGTGATTATAAATTAAGTATATTGTTTTGTTTGATAGTCATGGAAAAGACAATGGTGTATACTGCGGCCAAGTGCGACTTGTGGTGGTGGATCCCTAGCCGTATACTGTAGTGAAGCGGGTTCTCCTGCGGGTACAGTACAGCTCCCTTCTGGCTGCGTTGTAAAACGGGCGAAGTCTCGTACGCGGCCGCATGCGTTCGCTATATTCTCTGTTGACGAGCCGTGCAAGCCTCGTGTGTTGCTTGCTGCGTCTTCCCATAATGATGCTCACCTTTGGATGGATAAAATCCGGAATTTGTTAAATTCTGACAAATTGATAGGTGAGTCTTTTTTGTTACACTACCTTCAACTTTTTTAAATTATTAATAGTAATGTTATTAGTAATATGAACACTTATAATTTTTTACATTAAAATATTAAATAACTCGACTTGAACTTGTTTAGAAGTATAGTGTTTATTATTATCCATGCAAGTCACATTTACAGAATATAAAGCAATTATTCAGTTAATTGTGCCTGGTATATAATGGACAATTTATTATTATACATAGTAAAAGTACCAGATTTTATTTTATTATTGTATTAATCTACATGTGTAAACAAATCATCAAACATGATTTTGAAATATATATAAGCAAGCATAATCATTTATACTACATCACTAATTTACTACATAATTTAATTTTTTTGTTGTAGTTTGACTCATGTAAGTTTGGTTTTATTTCATATGAATTTTTCGGATTTATATACAGAGGTTTTAGGTTGTCCTTGGTTTCATATTTGGTAAAAGTAATACTTTCAAATTTATAGATATTGTGGAGAAAATGCCCAGTTAAAATGTTTCTCCAAATACAATACAAACAGTAAAAGATATGTTTGAAGTTAGATTACCAGCCATTAATATCTTAAGTACCAGTTCTATTAGACAAGTGGCAAGGGGCCAAAAGTAATGGAAAATTTTTCGTTTCTTATTTTAAAGTCCACATGCAACTCACGCAAGTTAAAGAAAGACTTAAATGGTGAAGCTATTTGATGATGGATATCTTGATATCTTGATTGATATCTTGATATGTAGTTACTCCTATTCTGTTTTTATGTGGGGTTAAGCACCTGGCCCATTTATGATGCTGTTTGTGTGTAGTAACTCTATCTATTGACTCTACCTCCAACTTGAGGGATTACTAATGCTGGGGTATGAAACGAAATTAAACCACAATTCTAAGTGTGCTATTAATGTCATTTGTAAAACATAAGTTTTATATTTCTCAATGATTGCCATTACCATATGACTAACAATTTTGTCAAAAGAGAAATATGTACAATATAATAATAAACAAGCCATTAACGTAATATCAGTGTTAAGTTTTGTTAAATGACTCTGCCTCATTATCATTAATATCGTCACTTTAATTATAGCGAGCTTTTAAATATTTTTTATGTACCTTAATTTAAATGTGCATACTTTTAGAAACAATTATTATTATATAGATTACAATCATAATTTTTTTGCACAAAAAAAATGTTCACTAAAGAAAAAGGTCTTCAGTCTGCAGGTGTGGAGTGCAAAGCCATGACGAATTTTCTGTGTAATATTATATTATATGATATATGATAACAATATTATACTCAATCCTTAAACAATTTTGCACAACTATTAAGTTTACTTTTTTAATTTATTACTTTATAATTTGTCATTTTATATTATTCTTAATTTGTTTATATAAATGTTAGATGCAATGTAAAATATGAAGTTATTTAAGTTATTGTATTCACATCAGTATTACATATAACTAAACTGTCCTTGCAATGCATTGTCTTATTCAAGTAGTGTTCAATCCAAACCCTCTGAACATTGCAATGTATTGTGACCCAAAACAATGACCTATCAAGAAACACCTACTAATTAATTTTGCAAAATTATGTTTTATGCGGGATTATGTTATTGATGCTCTTTACTACTACCACCACTATATCGGCTCTAAACACCTCATTCAATACAATTTTCAAAATTTATTTTATGTACCTGGCTCTCTCCGAGGTGCTGCAGGTGTGTGTGCCGGCCTTTAAGGGTATTAGGGAAATGGGAGGGAGGATGAGGAGCAGAATGGGGAGGGGAGTGGGCCTCTGGTTACCTCACTCACCTCTACTTCACGCCGGTATTCTGGGAGGCCGTGGTACCAATCCGGTCGAGTCGGCCAATTCGAGCAGCAGCAGAAACCGCCACTTGGCTCTACCACGTTTGAAACGTTAAGGTTTTACTAGTTACGAGAGATTACGATAAAAAAATAAAGACTTGCAAATTAAATTTCATGTAAATCCGTCCAGTAAATATCCACGTCGTGGTTTCGCGTGAATACACAAACAGACAAAAATTTAAAATCACAGATTTGGTTTCAGTATCTCACATATTTATTTAATTTTTATTTTTTCTCAAAAATATTTTTATTATTATACGTATTTTTTTTTATTGGAATGAAGTTTAAATCGAACTAAAAAACAGTCCACCCGATGGTAACTGCAAACAATGTCCAATTGACCTTCTTCGACCCACCAACGACTCCTAGACGGAGAACGAGTCTTCAGAAAATCCAAGTTAAGAGTTCATGCATTACAAACCAGTTATGTGATTGTGTTTTGAGAGTTAAAGCACTATAAATGAGTTGAGAAATATTTACGCAACATGCGTTGCAAATGTTATTTCAATTCTAGAATTCCTTCCTATGTGTAAATGATCACGCTTGAAATATAGACGGTCGTTACTTATGGCTGCTTCGCTTTAGGTAACAATAGGTTATATTGTAATGATCTTATTGAACACATATGTTATGTTGTAGCTTGAACAGTAATGCGACGTGAGCTGAGTTAGCTCTATCGGTATATTTTACACAGTTAGGTGCGGAACAAATGGCAGAGCGCGGGCACGTCTCCCGACTAGTATAAATCTATTATACACCTTTTGATTTGAGTCTTAATGAGCCATACCCAACCTTTTTCCACGTCGGCCACTAAGAAATTCTACTATGATCGCGACGGACCCTGTGTGATAAGAAAATGTATGAAAAAAATTATCTCGTTTTTATTATTATCGTAATTTTTTCTTTTCTTTTTTTGAATTGAATTGATTCGCAGACTAGGAAACCATTGATTAAAATTTAAATAAGCACTGTCACAGACAATATTTAAAATAATGGCTTGTGAAGTATTTAACTCCTGAGTTATGTAATTTGGTAACTGACTATTGTATTTTGTCTTTCATCTTTCCTTTATTTGCGCACATTGTTGTTCCAACATAAAACTTTTTTCGGGGATATGTGAAGTCCGCCTACCCGCACTGGACCAGCGTGTCTGACCATTCCTGGCTTCAAAAACCTCTTAGATATTTCAGAGCTTTCAAAGCTTTTGTTCAGCAGTGGGCACTTACTTTACCTTAACTTTACTTAAACACCATTTAAAGTCTTTGGAGTCTATAGAATAATGAATTTTGTAGAATTTTTTTTATCAAAGTGCCTCATTAAATAATCGTGTATTAGCGTAGCTCCTTACTATATCAGGTACGATATTGAGCGAGGCGCCTAGACCCCATGCTGCACGGCCATGGCCCATATCTGCGTCATACAACGTACCGTCACCACATTCAATGCAAATTCGCGCGCTGCATTTGAAATTGTAATCTCGCGAATGTATAACGCTCCGACAATCCACTTTTTTTTTGATGTGCCATTGTTTTGGACTCGCAATTCGAACTTGACGGGTATGAGCTCGCCCGTGACACCCCAGGGTGAAAATATTTAATGTTCTTTGCCACAACAAAGCAGCAATCATTACGTAACACTCGTTTGACTGTCAGGAGAATAGTGTAAGTTTTTTCCCTGTTTCCAATGTTCATACTTTAACCGTTCGTTTGAACTTTAACCGAGGCGTCATGTATTAATGGGATATGACGCCTCGGTCGGAATCGATCCGTCCAGGATCCGATGCCCTTTCTTTTTGGATATAACAGTCACCCACTAACTTTGCATGCCGTCGAAATGCATCAGTGTTTCGTTACCGAATTCTACACCTTATACTTCTGAGAATATTAAGTGATTTTTATGAACAAATTTTCAGCTGTCTATCTTTGAAGCTCGTGAGAATTTAGTGTGTGTATTCCGCTTTTGTAACATACTAGCTTTTGCCTACGAATTTCTCACCGTTCACACCGGACAAAACGACATAATTACTTTTGTATTTATAATATAAGAATAGATTATTATGAAAATATAAATTTATGTATATATGGGTCGTTGGAATTCAACCACAAGTACAATTTACTTTTGCAAATGTATACTTGCATTTTATGACCTGTCACATAGCTATAACAAATGTTCCATTGTTTGTTCGCGCTTATGTTTAAGATTCATTCACAGACATAATATTCATCTCATTCGCTTAACTCATGCCGAAGGGCTACGGGCAGTTAGGTCATGTTGTCACTTGGATATTCCCAGTTGCTACCCTTAAAGATAGCGTGAGAGATTAAATACGAGACTTTAAAGTTGCGCCTCAACTATAACCGAGTAAGAACTCCTTCCTTTTTTTTAAAAATAAAAGTTTATTGTTTGAATTTAAAGGTTTCTTAACTAAAAAAAAACTACTGTAGAACAATGATCTAGGACGTGATTTTGAATTACACCAATCAATTACAGAATTGTGGTAATAAGAATCAAAGTCGTGACAGAAAATAATTTAAAAAAATAAAAATTTTGATTCCGCGCATGTAATTTTCTACCCCGTCTATGTGTGTCTCTTCTACTGATTGGCATCCGCGGACCAGGGAGAATGATGGTTGACGAACCTTCACTTAGAATAACATTAAAGGTTTATTCTAGTAAGAGAAAAAAAAAAATTGAATCGATAACATTGTGTATACTTGTGTTCAGAACTTCTGTTCTGTCAGAATAGATCGATTTCTTTAACAATAAAAAAATAATTCGTAGTCAAATAAATAGGAAATACAATAAATCTTCTCTTTAACCGGCATAAAGGAAGCATCACTAATTTCATTCTAACATGTCACTGTCAGAACGAACTGCACTAATGGTAACAAGCAGAGCTGCCCTAAATCATGCTTCATTCACCCAAATGCATTCACCATCATTCCAGGCGACAGCTTGCTCAAAGATTCGTACTCGGTGACGGTGATGAGCACGGACCTGTCGAAGCGGTGCGGGCTGAGCGGTGCGGACTGCGCGGTGTCCCTAGCAGGCGCCGGGCTTCTGGTGGCGAAGCCCCGACGTCTCGCGGCCCTGTTGCCGTGGAAACACATGACCGACGCCTGCAGCGACAAGAACACTTGCATACTTACTTTGGATAGGTTGGTTGCGGCTTGGCTCCTGCGCTCTTAGTGCTGGCAGTAATTTTATTGTCTAAGCCCAAAGTATAAAAAAAAAGGGGTTGTTATTACAATTTTACCTCTAAATTTTCTCCGTATATTAACTGAACTAAAATTAAGGACAATAAGATGGCTGTAACGTTCCTTTACAGTAACTTCCGAGATGATATATTGCTAAATTTTGATCCAGTTCTAATATAATGTATGGAAAATTGTTTTTTTTTTTTTCATAATATTTTG
The DNA here is from genome assembly GCA_029286595.1 of Bhutanitis thaidina. NCBI lineage: Eukaryota > Metazoa > Arthropoda > Insecta > Lepidoptera > Papilionidae > Bhutanitis > Bhutanitis thaidina. The sequence continues at coordinate 12,081,905 of JAGSMS010000013.1, forward strand.
TTAACGTATCCAGAACTTATTTAATTATAAATGCCATCATCGCTATGTTTGGTTTGGTTTTCGAATGGCTCATTAGTACAGCAATTATTTTCGTATCCTGCACTTTGGGAGTAAGTCACAATTTTTTCTGCTGCAACAAATGATCTTAGATTTATCTTAGATGCTGCCTTTTTTTAGTGGTGCGCGAAATACCAGGTGTCTACGAGATCACTCTTCTCGCATATTTCCGTTTTGATGACAGAGTTCGTAATAGAGGGATCATCATTTTGCTTTCTATAAATTGTATCCTAAAAATCTTTAAATTTAAATCGATGTTGGTTTCAGCACACAATTCATATCAAATATCATTCATACCCATCAATAGGGCAAATGAGCATACGGCTCGCCTTGTGGTGTGGGTGCTGCAGGTGCGTTACCGGCCTTTAGGAACATTTCGGTATGGGGGAGGAAGAAAGGGATGGGGCTAGGCGTGGAGTGGGCCTCCGGTTATCTCACTCACCGAACGTAACGCAGAAGCACAAGATGCCTCTACTTCACGACGGTATTCTGCGAGGCGGTGTTACTACAACCCCGGCCCAAGACGGCTGCGAAAGCATATTGTAGAGGAATGAAGGAAATCTTAAGTATTATTTTGAACAACGACCACAGTGATTTCGATAGTAGTCGAGAACTTAACGCGCGATGTGTTACATGTACTGTGCCTCAAGTGTAGCCAGCCGCGACGCTGTCGCCCGTTTCCTTGCGACTAATTTAATACTCGCGGCACTATGTTGGTAACACCGGCCACTTCCTTACCGCGCCTCGATATGTAACCTCTATGATACAGTCACGAATAACCAATAATGTGTATGTCGCACGAATAGTGAATTAAGCCGTTCTCTCAAACATGAACCTCAGTCTTATACAGGTTGGATGCGACTTTAAGACATTAAATTAACTTTCATATTCTACAGGCCATTTCTAAGTCTTGCACTACTTACCGGTTACTATTGAAATTATTTCCTATAGAGATTCGTTTAATCTTCGACTACCCACCAAGGTTACATGACATGCATAAGTTATGTAAACAGAGACACTAGTGTATTTTCCTTGTTCACTTACATATAAATAACTTTGAAATTAATCATAATGTTATTGTGGGTTTGTTTTTTCGTGAGAGAAGCAATTAACTTAATCACAATTCTGGCTACAGTCATTACGTAAATGGTAATGCAAATAACTTTGGAATGATCATTGTGTAGGCCAGCGAGCTAAATATGCTATTTTTGTAATTGATCCACCGTCCCACTCGTTGATTGCGTAATAATAATAATAACATAGCGTAGTAATAATTAGATAGTCGTCCGGAACGGCTAGGACGGCTGGGACTCTGTGGTAGACGGCTCCGGTGCTCAAATGCAGAAGGCGGTGCTCCTCGATACCGCCTGCAACCTCCGCCGGTTTCTTTCCCTTTCCCCCCGTAACCCTCGGCCGACTGGTCTCCCCTGCCGAGGGATTCCGTCTGGGTTTTATTGATATTTATTTCATGGTATATGAATGTATACGTATTTATATATAAAGCCTAGCCAGATGAGTATATACAGAAATACCCCGAATGATAACATACATACTTGACATTTTATTGTGAATTGAGAAAAATGAAATATCGAAATACCATAAACGCACAAATTTTTCACATTGCAATGAATGTCGATGGTAAATTCGATTTTGCGATCAAGACACATTTGAAATTAAACAATTATTTACGGAGTTTATCGCCTTAATATTTAGTTTATATGTACCCGACGTTTCGAGTGCTTTACAACATCCGTCATATTTTAGATCCCCCCAACCGTTACATCAGATTTGATATACCACAAATCGTCGCAAAAGAATATCCCATTCATGCCATGATTGATTCGCGAGGCTATTGAAATCAAAAAACGACCTAATTTCAATAGAGAAGATGGCTGGGTGGTACCACCGGCTTGGGGGAACCTGTAATAAACAAAATTAAATTTAAAACCAAGCATACCACTGGACGATCTCTAAATACTGTAAGCATATTCTGCTTATATCGGGCCAAAATAAAATAAAATTTAGCCCACGAGATCATGGGCGCTTTACAACATACGTCGCGATTTAAAAAATCTAATTAAAAGCGATAAAATCCTTCTAGTTTCATTTCAAAGTATACCTTCCCAAGAAGGCTCTTTCAAAAGCTGGCATAATTTTTGGGAAGGTATCCCAAACTCACCACGCTGGACGCGCGGGCTAGTGAGCGCCGAGCCGGTACCCACGCACTAGTGCTGCTTCCCATTAGATTATTAGTAGATTTTCCGGCATCATTCGGTCATCAGAAGCTCGTTAGGTTACTTGAAGGGTGCCACGACATGAAGGCGAGGTTAACATTTGATATGTTTTTCGGACAAAGAAAGATGCCACATATTCCCCCTTGCACCTTCACTAATCGAAACATGTATGTGTTGTGTAATTAAAGAAAGAAATATAGTCAAATAATATACTACGATTCAATACTTATATGACGGTACTTCGTAACAAGGTATATATCTTATGTATCTCTAAATTTAAAAAGAAATTTAGCTCCTTGTAGCATAAGCAAAACGAAAAAAAAAATAACCATTTATAGACGAGCTTACTCTAAAAAAGGGAAAGAATATGTAAGACATTTTCAAACGGCTGTTTTAATATATTTACCAGTTCTAAACTTTATGATGGATCATTTTGCGAAACTTTTGTGAAACCATCTCTCTCTCTCTCTCTCTCGCGGAATCTTAATCGGATGCGCTATCTGTAACTTAACCAATGAGTATAGAAGCGAAACTAGCGCCACAACTTCAAGGTCACGGCGTTAGCCCACCGACATGCGTTTGTTTAACTGTCATGTCAGTCAGAGTTTGCGTCGGGTCGCTCTCGCACGCACGCACCTACGCTAACATAAAGATAAATTGTTTTGGTTTAGTGAGTGAAATTGCTAATAGATTAGTCCTTAAAAACTAATTATTCAAAAATCACAAATTTAATTAGAAGCTATTTGATAGTTGTATTCATTTTGTTGTTTATTTCTATTGATTAAAAAACCATAGATTTCATACAGTCACTGATATTATAAGGTGAATATGTAGAAAATTTGTTGTTGTAAATATTTCTTTCTAACCTGGTATTTAGTAACTATTAAAACTACAATGTAATTAATCTATGTTTACGATTGTATACCAAATTAACTCTAGTCATGTAGTTGCACCTTGCTTTTTTAGCATGATTTTACAGTAAATTTAACTTTTTTTAAGCTACTTACTGCTTTAATATAACACATCATATTACATAACCCATCAATCTGAACTCAATTGTTGGAACGATGCGTGAATGATTTTATACAGGCTGGATGCGTTGTTATCACATTAAATTTAGCAAATTTTCTTAACAGGGCATTTCTAAGTCGTACACCAAAAATCAATTACATAAGTACAGTAATTTAGTCATATTATAGTTACTTAGTTATTATTTGTCCTCAACATATTTTATTTGCGTTACTAGTTAACTTGGCCAACGAAATCCAGGTAAAAGACCTTATCAATAGTCCGCACCAGCGTCCACTGCCCGCGTTTGAAGTCGTGTTTATAAATTTCTGCGAAGTCGCCGCTTATGCCGGGGTCATTAAACTATTAGTCATGACGAATAGCGCTTGCATTTTATTTACATTATTAAGTTATTTAATAATTTTTTTCATTGTTTCTGATTAATTATTACCACTAGTACCTACTGATAATTTTTTCACTAAAAGTCAATAAGGTCCATCATCCATCCATTTTATTAGATGATATCTTATAAGAAACTAAACTTGTTTAAAAAAAAATCTTCTCTAAAGATATGATTCTCCCACGAGTGCATCTGTGTCCGCGATAGCTTTTTCGTTACTAAAAACTATTACAGATTACTTCTGTAAAAAAAGCTCTTACTGATTGAATACTATACTTTGAGGCGGTCGCCCTACTAGAATTATGGAGCTTAGTTGGCTAATACTCTCTCTCTCTGGCTTATCATATTACTGATCAAAGAAATTAAGGTCGCGAATACTTACTGGTCAATATTATGCCGACTCTTGAGTTTTGGGTTCGTGGTAGTTAACTTTAAACTATCTACTGAACAGAAAGGCATTATCATGATTGAAACAGGAATAACTAAGACTTATTGAAATACACCTGGCACAGGATCTTAAGACTACTTTCGCAGGCGCGCCTTAAGTGCGAAAGTTAACCTAAGGTTTTGTGGTATGGTATGTGGAGTTGTGCGTGCGCATTGCAGTGGGTACGCGCACGGCGGGGGCGTGATGAAGCTATCGACGCCGCTGGCGGGCGCGCTCGCGGCGGCCGTGCGCAGCGCGCTAGGGCCGGATGCACGCCCGCCCGGCGGCAAGCTCAGCCGCAGCGAGGGCGACCTGCGTGCGTCCGGGACCGACGACCTACCGGGTACGGGCTCACACACACATACATAACCTATTTCAATCAACTGCCGAAAATGGGTTGCTCCAAACGGTAGCAAGCCAGAGTGCATCTTTTACAGAATTTGTCCGTACTCACCATACATAGGCAGACGGGTTGGTGAGCACAGTACCGGTCTTCGCGCACTGGTGATGTGGTGCTGCGCGTTCTCCATCACTAGTTTGTCTTTGAGGACGGAAAATTTGATTCGTCGTGTGGTAGCGGCGTAAGAATTTACCACTCGATATACAGGCATGAGAATATACACCTTCTCTATTGATGGGTGGATTCTCTAAGTGGTGGATAAAGGAAAAGCGTTGAAAATCTCTAATTACCGCCGTCAGATGGCGCGATTACCGTCTCAAAATACCATACTTAAACTAAGCAGACCGATGACAGGTAACAACGTCTAAGGTGCGTGGTATCTGGCATCGCCAATTCGCATGCCGCGCTGGCGATTATTGCAAATCCTCCTTGTGGTAGAGACCTTATGTCTTACAATGAACTACTTACAGACTGTTAAGGATAAGGTAAGATCAAATTCTTATTGGTTTTCCGCCATCAGTCATGGTGCACCACGTGCACGTTAGGTAACTATTTTTTGTTCGTTTCTACTTTACGCCAAACTCTCGTATTTTTCGACACTTGATCTTGATCGAGGACTAGTTGCCTAGGAAACGGTACAAGCTATTTTTTTCTATATAATATGGCAGTCCACTCCGAATTGCATTTGGTGTGGAATAATCATAGTAAAGAGCTCATCGAACAAGCTGATTGATTTCAGCGCACTAAAGATTTTATGAAAAGTCCAAACGCCACGCAAGAAAAAGTTATCCTTAATAGCTGGAATTTCTTTGCAGAAGAAGTACGTCGCAGCAGCTGGTACAGCGGTCCGTCAGAAGTGTCACTAGATGACACCGATCTCATCGTGTCGAAGGTAACGTGGAATGTGGCACCTATATTAAAAACATCAAGGTCTAGTGAAATAGCCATTGGAAATTTTTAGACTAAAGTATCGGGAACGGCATATTGCCAACAGAAATTAAAAAAACATTTCTTCACCGCCGAGCACGTGCTCTGAGCTACAATAGCACGTGCTCGGGAGTGAAGAATTAATTTGAGAATTTATTTATTTCTATTATTATTTCGAGAACATAATACGTCTATGAGCAGTATATCTTATTGATGGTAAGTGATTATCATCGCCCACATACGTCTACAACACCAGAGGTACTGCAGGTTCCTTTCCGACCTTTAAAGGGTATTTCGGGGATGGGAGGGAGGATGAGGACGGGGATGGGAAGGGGGAGTGGGCCTCCGGGTACCTCTATCGAACGAAATGCAGAAGCACAAGATGCCTCTACTTCACGCCGGTATTCTGTGAGGGCGTGGTACCAACCCGGTCGTGCCGACCTTTTTCAGCAAAAAATCTTTGAATGATCTTAATAATGTGTAGGCCAGCAATGAGAGGTCTATGGCCTGCGAGTAGAGAGTAACTTGTGGGTACGCCAACAGGCGGCGCGGCGCGCGGGCGGTGCGCGTGCGCTGCTGCAGCTCGCGAGCCTCGCCCCCTTCGCGCACAGGTGAGTCGCGCGCACGCTACCACACTCAGACGCACACCACCACACTCATACGATTATCAGACTATTAAAGTTGGAAATAGAAAACTATTATATTTTCCTTGTATTTTATATTCATAATTTCTAAATAAATATGTTTACTTGTGCTTACCAACTTTACATTGAGTGTCAGTCCCGTCGCATCCACCCTGTATATATGATGATCTATAAATCTCTTTTAGCGATGAAGACGGAGGATGACACTTATCTTTGGGAGAGGTCCAACTAAATTCTGAATTTTCCATAATTGTCACGATTTGCAGGTCGATCGGAAACCTTCCTGTATATTTATTTATTTATTTAAAATTTACCAACAGGGTTAACGCTAAACAAAAAAAAATGTTAGAAAAAGGCATGTGCCACCTTACTTAAAGGCAACCACGGGAAGCCGTTAGATACTGTCTAGTACAGTTAAATGAATATTAATATTAATCAGATCTATTATTTAAAATTACACCGTAGTGAGTTATAAGAAACTGTAACTTGAGAACAATATGAGGCAAAACAAAACAGTGAAGACTTAATAATTAAAATAAAGACAAATTAAATCATTAAATCACACCTATGATTTTCTCCTATTAATTATTATGTCCCCATAGTGGGCCGCAGTTCTAAGCTCAGAAATTTTAGTTGAAAGTATAACCACATCCACTTTTTTTATATTTTAGAGAAGCAACTATTCCGCCATCTTTCTTATTATTTCATCAAGTTACACATAACAGACTCAGCTGAATAACAGGTTAAAAATTAAAACTTAACAGCATGTATGTAATGAATAAAATTTCATATATCCTAAAAAAAGCAAAACTATCAAAGACTATAATTGTAAAAGATGATCTTAAAGAAAACTTTATTACAACTTTCACATGAGGACCGAACCGTAGTTCAGTACACCGAAGTCAGTTAAAAAATGGCGCGCAAGCTGTCTTATGAACATACGTACAACCGAAGCTTCCATGTAACATTTGTAACTGCACTTGTTGCCCGCGCCGACATGGCATGTCAGAGTATTTCACGTCGTCTTCGTGATGGTCTTACAAAGGATTGATGTCTTTTATAACACTTCATCACTTTTGACTTCTATCTATTATATTGTCTCTTTGGGAATCTTATCTGTAATCTTTCCAAGAGGGAACTGGGTTACCGACGTATCAGACACAAGTCAGGTTCGATTACATGTACTTGGTTGTTATTTTTGCTCGTGCCCTCGTTAAATAAGTCTTTCAAAATTGCAATTATTTAGCGGCACCGGCCCTGCGGATCGAATTCAAGTCGTTTCTTCTGAGCCATAAGGCTTAAAATTAATTATTATGTCAATTAGAGAAGAAACGTCAGTATGTTTATGCGTTCCCAGCACATCGGACCGCCGCTCGCTGGTGTCGGTGTCGTCTGGCGTGTACGAGGAGATCGCGGAGGAGCCGCCTGTGGCGCGCGACCCACTGTCCCACGCGCCCTTCCCACCGCTGGAGGAGCCCACCTACGAGTCTGTGGCCGACTGTATCTACGCCACCGTGCGCAGGGGCAAACGCTGCCCGCCGCCGCCACTGCCACCGCGGCAACAGTTCGGGTACGTGCTTTATTTTATGGGTAAGGCGGCAAACGAGCAAGCGGTTCACCTGATGGTAACCATCGCCATATACATCATCACACCTGCAACGCCAGAGATACTGCAGGTGCGTTGCCGGTCCATAGGGTGACGGGAGGAGACGAATTTGGGTGACGGGATGGGGGAAGAAGAGGAAAGGGAAGGGGAGTGGGCCTCCAGTTACCTCAGCGCACGAAACGCAGAAGCACAAGATGCCTCTACTTCACGCCGGTATTCTGCGAGGCCGTGGTACTAACCCGCGCGAGCTGGCCCATTGGAGCACCAGCAAAAGCCGCCACTTTTAAAAACTATGTACACTGTGGAGACACTCCGCAACTACTTTCTATCAACACATCATCATCATTCCAGCCTGTCACAAGTACACTGCTGAATATAGACCTGCCACATACTAGAGCCCTGAACCATCCGCATCCATCAACTTCCCGCACAGTACTCTGTGCAGGTCGGCACTCCATCTTCTTGAACTTTCATACTCCAGAACCTTTCTTGATGTTTTAAACTAATATGGCATTCTATAGAAAAATAGCTTGTTAATATCCCAGTGTGCAAAGGAAGAAACTTGAGGAGCAGCGTGGCGCACTCCACCCAACACTAAAAACCCTCTGTTCACACGTCAGATATACGGCGAGGATATATTTCTGTCTGTGTATTATTAGTATGCTGTTGAAGAAATATCGCAAAATCCTGTATTTTATAACAAACATACCTTTATGTTTGTAACCATTCTTTAATAAAATTTTCCTTAAAATGCTATATATTTTTGATAACATTTTATAAAGTTATAATATTCCGAAAAAATGTTGCAACCCTATGCGAAGAGAAGGGGTACGAAAACCAGCAACGGCGAGACTTTTAGTTTATGTATGTACTTATGGTTGTTGCAGCACAATGAAGGCAGGGCAGACGTGGGCCCCGGAGGAGCGCGGCGCGGTGGTGACGCGGCACAGCTCGCTGGGCTCGCTGCCGCGCTGCTGCGGCACCAGAACCCTGCCCAAGGCGCGGCAGCCCTTCAGTGTCTTCAGGTGAGCTGCTTTCCCTTGCGTAACAAAGAAACAATCGCCGAAACACCTTCCATATGCCCAGTGCGGAAACATTTAGAAAAGAATGCAATTTCATTTTCCCTTCCACGCCACCATTAAAACACCTATTCACTACATAACTAACGGGAACTTCGCGTGGTTGACTGTTTCGGAAACTATGGTTTGCCAGAAACTACACTAGCGGCACGCTGTGGCGGCCGCTTTGTCATTCGTCGGCGAACAATAGTGACGTGGGGCACGTCGTAAAATTATAATTTATAGAATGTACTACACATTCAATACATAAATTTTTAGTTTTTAATTGTTATACAATTATGTATATTATTTATATAACTATGTATAGTATACATGGCCTGTACGATGCCATTAAGCTGGTGTGGGTTTTAATTAAGGGATATGCTGCAAGACAATTCAGAACCTCCATTTACCACCAAATATTTATTTTTTAATTAAATAAAGAATTTTCATTTTATTTTAAAATCTGTTTTTTTTACCATGAAGATGACGAAACCGATCGGTTCCCTATATAAATATATAAATATATAAATATATAAATATATAAATATATAAATATATAAATAAATAAATATATAAATAAATAAGATGTGTTGTAAAACTAGATATTTCATTTCTTATTAATATCGAAATATTAAAAATTTTCAGAAAAAGACTGAAAAGCGACTCCCGTTTAGCGAGCTCGCCGAAATCGGAGACCGCTAAAGAGATAAAAGACGTGGAAACGAAGAAAAAGAAATTTGAATTTCCGCCAACGCGGGATTTATTCAAGAGCTTTAAGGTGAGCAGGAAGATGAAGAACCTCAAGATAACCGGGGGCCTGGCCAAGGGAGAGACGAAGAGCTGTGAATTTCTAGACGACCAGACCCAGCACGTGACCGCGAACAGGTGCTCCAAGTCGGTGGAATGTTTGGAAGGGTCAGATGAGTTTCTGGACGAGTGTGACGGAGACCTTTCTTTGAAAATCAATGACGAAGGACTTGCTGCCTTAGCTCTGCCACAGGAAATAGTAGAGCTAATACTACGAGGACGGGACCAACTGAACAAGATAAGGTTAAAAGACACGGAGGTGGAGAGCGACTATATGCCCATGTCCCCGATAGTCCCACCGCCGCCAATAGAGCATCACTACATTGTGATGTCCCCCAGGACGAAGCTCGCTTGATCTAGTCGCTAGTTTATAGTCTGTGCAGCCTCCGCTTGTGGTCTATAGTTTGGTATTACCAGTATCGGACTGCGAGGTATGTGATATTTTTTTTTAGTAGAGACGAGAACGGAGTAATTTATTATCGAAAACCCGAATTGATCTGACTGTCGTCGTTTTGACGAGATAATTGTAGTTCGATAGCTGACGATACATCTGTGTATTAAGCGGTAATACAGGCGGGTCTGTTGCGTTGCTCTGCAATAGCGATCCCTTTCCATCTGATATAACAATAGATTGGAAAGTTCGCTGATGGCTGATGATGATGCACGTCTAGTTAAATCGAATATAGCTTCTGAGCATATGCCTCTTCTGTCAAAGTGTCGAGGCTGGCGTAACTTGCAATTGAAACGGATCGCTATTACAAAGTTATACAATAGGGTGGCAGCTCACAGCGAAAGTGGAAACTTTCGATGCTCATACGAAAGTGTTGTGCGATGGAATAGGTATTTGTTGGATAAGGAAATTTCGCAACCGCTTGCCAAAAATTCATGAAGGAAGGAAGGATGCTAAGTAATACAATGGGGTGTATTAAAGCTCCATATACACTATAGTTTAATCATAGTTCGCTTCTGCCTTAGCACTGAAACTATTTCAAAGGGATATGATAGGAAACTTAATAATGAGAACCAGCTTATAAAGTATCTTGTATCTATACCCTTTTTTCTTGATAGGTCTATACACTAGGAAATAACCACATTCAAACCCTATACCACAGAGTCAGGTTAATTCAAAATATATAGGGGTCGGGTAAAAAAAAATAGTGAATACTTGAATTATTCGTAATATCCACATAAAATACTAAAACAAATGTTTTTAAAGACCTGAAGCTGAATAGCCAATAGCCAGTTACAAAGTTTGATTGAGGAAACGAATTTAAATTAAAACTAATTTAGTGACCATAATTTGAAACTTCACCCGATCAGATGTATGGGTTAATGTGAGTTAGTTACTTCTTTTACTGCACTGAAACTCAACCTGTTAGCCTGAGAATTTGCACCAAAACTTATCATGTTCACCTCAGTTTTTAAACCGAATTGCAACATGTTAGCCTCAGATTTTGCACCAAAACTCAAAATATTCTATAATATGTATACTGTTACCATAGATAAGCACTGCATAATCTTTGTTCCAAAGAACTAAGCATAATGTCTAATGATATGTAAAAAAAAACACATAATTGTCTGTTTAGAGGGGTTTGAAAGGGTGAAATTATGGAAATACAATTCGTACAATAGCCAGAGATTTAAATTGCACATGCTGCACATAAACAAATAAACAAACACACCCAAACATTCTGAAAGTCGAAAAAAGTGTTTGTACAAAGTTTTGTTTTGAAGCAAGACTCCTGCAACCATCGGAAAGTCACCTCAACACGCATTTATATAATTCGAGCGAGACCAGTAATACATATGCACTCACACCTCGCACATTAGGGGTAGGCAAATATTACAGATTTCCAATTGCTACAAATCACCAGAAGAATTGTCAATGGCAATATTAACTGTTGACTTATCACTGGACGTTAGCTACGTGGTCGACTTCCCGGTCTCATTGCCATGGTCATCTGTGCCATGGTCGTCTGTGCGGCAGAAGTTTACTGCCGCTTAGTATTTGAGATTACCATAAGATGCAAATAGCGAAAAATTGCACCATCCAAAGTATTTTTTAGTATATTCCCACCGTGTCAGAGACCATTCCATCGGTTGACTGATGACGAAATGATAATTAACATTAGTCCTCGAAATATATTTTTTTAAGTAGTAAGCTTTAATCCAGAGTGGTAGACAGCAAGTAAGAATCACAAAGATTTAGGTTCCAAATAAAAGACTACAGTTTAGGGATCAACTTTTTAATTAAATCATATCAAAAGAATGTATTATTTTTAGTAAACATATTCATAAAAGTAATTTAATTGCGTGACAGAACACTGTTATACAGTTTTGACGTTTGAATTTTGTAGATCTTTCTTTTCTCGGAGCTCTAAATGGCAACTGTGTTTAGCTATCTGCCAGTGTCAAAATGATATTTTAACAATTTTCGTATATAAGTCAAGTAATCGGACTTAAAAACTTATTCAAGTATTTTGACGGTAAAACAATAGTCATCTTTTACCAAAACGAAAATGGCGATTTCCGATCTTAGGTTGTATTTTTGTACACATTCACAAGAGACTTGTGGCATACACTATTAATATCATACATAAAATATTAGATAAGACAACCACCACTTTGGAGTTTGCGCCAACAGTCAGTGTTGTATTTTGGTTATGATTAGCTGACGTGAGTGCAAGGTATGACGTCACACAAGACGCCATGACTGTTGTCTGCGTTTTGAGTTGTAAATAAATAATTTTATTAATAATATTAAATCCTTCAACTACTTTATGATGTGTTGTAGAAATAAGTTATTATCTTATACAGTAAAGCAATACTTAAAAATATCTATTTGAAGCGCCTAATAGCTGATAGATTTATGTCCATCAAAATTTTTAAATTATCATTTCATCAATTTATGAGTATTCATTTCTCTAGGGGACGCCTATGGTCTCATAGTGATTTTAATGATGTTAGGCTTTCCCCGATGAGAAGTTTCATGTACGGCGGGATCATTTATATAATGCCTGTACCCGTGAAGGTCTGAATATTACTATAAATAACGTTAGCTCATAATTTATTTTACAATTAGGTGAATGACAACTATGGCAACTCTAAGATTTCCCTTACTTTTCACTCTGCTCGCCAGTGCTGCAAGAAATAAAATGTAACGCGGATTTAGTGGAACTGAATGGGCCATTTTTTTTTTAAATTATTCTGTATGAACGTCCAGCAATGACGCTTAAATATTTCAATCAATGTTGGTTTTATAACGTGACAAGCGACATAACCTTGTTTTTTTTTGTTGTAGTTTCTCAGTATATTATTATTACAAATTAAAATAGACAATAACAAGAAGTATAAATAATAAGTCGTTTTCGTACGATGGTTTTTGAGCTATTTACTTAGTACAGCTTTCTCAAGTTGTTTATCCCCTTTACTAGAACCCTGCCCTCCTTGTAAGCGACTAGGCGTTTCTACATGATGTTTGAAGTGCCTCTAAAGCGAGTGCAGAGTTGTTGGTTGTCATTAACGCATACGTTCATGATTTAAGTAAATGGTTCAAATACATAACTCGTGTAATATTTTATGAAAACGTGTCGTGCGTCTCTTACTAACATATACGACGCTGCATCTCGAATAAAATGAATTCATGTTTAATAATAAACAGCGAACGAAGCATCTAGATCTAGACCATGGGTTCCCAATTGGCGGCACTCGTTTCCCCCGGGGGTACGCGTGATAAGTTTTGTAATCGCTATATAAAATGTACGCATTTAATATTATGATGAAGAGTGTGGAAATACTAGATCGACTACAAAATATCTTTCGCTATTTAGAAATTGAAATCCCTAAGAAATTGCGATCACTATAAGAGAAGTACTTGAAAAATTACATATCCTTTAATATATTATTATCCTCCGCGTGTCATAACTTAGCAACAATTGGATGTCTGTCTATTCTTATAACTCAATGGCTGTAAGAAGGTTGAACGTGACATTACAATAAAATGTCTGTTGTCACACGTAGTGAGTTCACAGGAGTTTTATTTAAAACAAATGGTTCCGTACGGTTAAACGGATCGCTGGCCACTAATAAAATCAAACGAACCCAAAGATGCGCGGTGGTTATACTTGAACAACTTGTAAGTGAAACATTTTAGCTCAATACCATGCGTCGTTTTGAAAGACAGACGCCTCGAGGCATTGTAAAGCTGTATTCTCACATTTGCCATTTCGAATTTTAAATATGTATATTGTATGTCTGACTATAAATCTAATTAATTGTACGTCATGATTGGGAACCACTGACCTATACATACTTAGCATATAACGGTTTATTGACCACCTCTGCATAATACATAGAATATTAAAAAAAAAAAACGAATCTCGAAAGTGTTCCGTGTCCTAAAGCACTTCAGCCCCACTACGTCGGATTGTGCCATAGCAGAAATGAAAACTTACCGTACATGTATATATAAGGATACCTTCATCTGTCCGTTAGTACGCGTCATTTGAATTTGATAACGTAGTGGGTACGGATGCGGCGGGCTCTGCTGGTGCATGCGGCTCGCGGGAGACGGCGGTCGACTTGTGCGAATTAACTGTAGTTAGATCCGTGAAGAGAACAAATTAGACTTTTTAGTGTACGCAGCGCTAGATTAGCATTAAATTTAATATTTAAGCATTGTATGTAAATATGTTGCAGTCGAAACTCTTAACGGTTCAAAGTGTTTGTAGTTTTTGAGAGGAAGCCAAGAAATCGACAATCGTGAAAACGCTGACGTATATCCTAGAGTATAAGGTAAAATATGAATAACTTTGTCAGTCGGATTTTGATCGGTTAAGAGTTCTGAATGTGACATATGAATAATTGGTCCAGTTTTAGAAGACTGAAATGCGCGATGGGTTTTAGAAAGGTTTACACAAGTGCACCAATATTTCCTGCGCGGATTGTTATTGGCGAGTGAGCTCCGTCGAATTATAAGCTTTATTGTTCTAAGTATACGGCTTTATTTGCGCTGACGTGTTGTGATATTTGATGTAACTTGTTATATTGGCTTTGTTGGGAGATGAGTGTGTTGGTGGCGGACGCTGTGAGTGTGGCAAATATTTGGCTGTGCGTAATGAACGTAAATGTCGGCAATGTACGGCAAATGTTAACGTGGTCGATTGGAAGTGAATGTGTGATTGCGATAATTTGTTAAACTGCATAAATGTGTGCGTTCGTTTCGTCGAGTATTCGTTGCGTTTGCACACGAATATTTGGCATTTAATTTTGGTAGCTCATTTCATAGCGTATTTTATTCAAATTTAGGTCGAATTTCTCGGGAGTTTTCTCACGGTCTGACCGTTACGTTATTGTAGTGTAGGTACTTAATAATCCAAGCTTTCTCGGGCCTCTGCTTGATAAGTATAATAAAAAGATCTCCTCAGGGTTGGCGTGTATTCATTATTTAAGGCTAACACAAATATAAAGCAAACGGATGTGATTTTTGTGTCGACGAAGTATTATTTTTGTATTAGTTTTGCGAAGCAGTGAAGAGTTTATTTTACAAAAATCAATTCCGTGCAATTAGTTCTGTAAATCACACGTTGTTTTTTGTTCCTGCATTATTATAAATATTTATGTCTCTCGTAGGAGTGCGCTCTTAAGACTATATAAGAGTATTTTTGCTCTAAACATATGTAATACTTTTACTCTTAAAAACTAGTTTGATTTATTTTAAACGATAACTATTTTTATTTTACGATAGTTTATGAAAGAGCGTAAACATCTGAACAAGCTACTGATTTGATAGATATTTTTCTTCGTATATTTGTTTTAAAATGAAGATTATTTTTGTAACAGTTCGTGTGACGTAAGAGAAATGCTCGAAGGACCAAACTGTTGTTGGTTTTGTTTGTTTAGTTTATTTGTTTCCGTGCCGTCGGCGAGGAGTGCCCGCATTGTGTTGTTCGAATAAAGTTTGTACGTGTACCTCTTGTGTTTAGTTATTTGTGTAAATTCATTAATTTATGGACCTCAGTGGAATATTGTACGCATATGCCAAGCAAGTGTGTTGGCAACTCCACTGCCCGACAGACGGGCCTGACAACTCCGTGGGGCTAAAATAATGAATTGCAAGATCTCTTATCTGACCATGGGTGTCTTAGATGTATAATGGCAGATACATTAAACATCTTTGCATATTATATGCAATTATTATTTTAGTGCTGAATTTAGCACGCGCTCAACGGTGAAGGGAGACATCGTGAGGAAACCGGCATGTCTCAGAAACCGCATTCTTCCAGTCTTGTTCCGCGGTAAGAACATTTTGAGGTGCAGTCCCCCAATTGACACTGGAGCAGCGACGAACACCACCCGGCCCCAGAGCCCGCTCAGATGCTTTGAGTCGAGGACTCGGCTTCAGAAGGGGGAAGCTCAGCATGTTGTTGTCTGTTTGTTATACTATGATCAGTAAATAAGTTCAGTACGTACTAGAGGCATCTTGTGCTTCGGCGTTTCAGTGCATGAGATAACCGGAGGCCCACTGCCTCTCCCCCTCCCTTCCATCTCCCAAATATCCTACAGCTCCTCTGCTGTTGCAGAACGTACGAGGGCGACGGTAATCGTTTACAACCAGGTCAGCCGCTTGCTTCCCATAAAAAAAAGATGGGGAAAGTGTAAGGGTAAATCTTTTTTTTTAATCAAATTATCACCCGGCTGACTAAACAACAGGCAACTGGCTGTCAAGGAAAATATCATCCAATTAAAAAATCTAACGTGACTAGTGACGGGGAGATGCTTCCGTGTAAAAGTAATAAACTTCCGGAGATTCGCAGCAGAACCAAACAGAAACTTGTATGGGTCATATCGAATTGTAAAGTTTTATTGTAAACTTTCATTTTTAATTTTTATTTCTAGTGTGTTTCGTTCAGATATGCAACAAACGTGGCTCCAGCAGAGAAAAGAAAAGCCAAGACGCGGAAAAATAAACAACAAATAATTCTAATATTTTAATTTAATTTATAAACACAGCGCTCTATAATTAATTATATCACATAATAAATGCCCTATCCGTTACATTGCTAGATTTATATTAAAATACAGTGTTCGCGGATATGCCACAGTGAAATAATTATTTAACTTAAATAGCGGGAAATAACTAAGCACTTTGAAAGCGACAAAGCATTACAAGGGGATCTAATAGAATCCTCAATTGTCTTTTAAAAATTACTCCACATATATTTATGAGATTATCAATAAATACTGCTTTAAAGAATGCTACCGTGTTCAGGAACTACGTTGCCCCTCTGCAATAGACGTACACGGACGACAAATAAAGATCCATAAGAATGTGAGCGGCCTGCTTTGGTGTATACAGAAAGTTATGTTTAGTAGAGTCTTTATAGACTAAGAATTTTTTATAACAATGTGTTATAAAGCTTCGCCGTGGAATTAACCGAACTTCCGTATCGTACGGACGAATAATATGTCTTATCAGAGAATAGAACGTGAAAAAGCATCGATAAAAAGTGCAACTTGTTCCATCCATATACACGTAGAGCCACAGATACTACCTGCACTAAAGTGTAGACCCAATCAATTTTCGGGTTCATTTGTTCTTAAGAATTAACTTGATATTCTGATAAAATACACAACTTATAGGAATTAACATAGATGCATTATATTTATAGACTACAAACTACGTATATTTTAATTAAAGCCACGGTGCAAAAGCAGAAGATACATTTATATTGTAACAAAACAAAGATAAATAATAAAAATAAAACGAATCACGGTTCGCTTGGAATTTTATAAAACGCCTGGTCCCTTGCACGTAGATCGGCACTTTGCACATTATTTCCGTTTAACTCCAGGGACAGAAACATGTTGAAAATATAAAATTTCTTGAAAATCTAGTCGGCAATCTTTTCAACGTTAAGTCGTGCCAGAAGGATATTCGTTATCTCTGCTGACCCCATGTGGGTGATGTTTAGATTAATTTATTAAACAGAAATATTGTTATCCTATTTCAGTCTAGTTCTGTTACGAGAACAAAGTTAGAACGATGACCTAAAGTCCGTATCTTATAGTATTCCTAATGTTTATCTGAGCGTAACTGATCCGTATGAAACAAAAATATTCGAGAAAGTGTTAGCGAGCCCAAAGAAAAATCTTTACGTCAACTTTCACTTTTGATTCTTATTTAGTAATAGGATTATAATACTGTCTTCGGATGTCTTAAAATTTTCTTATTTGGGCTCTCATTTACCGCTTTTGGAGTGCCCACGAAAAATCAATTGTCCTTTCCCTTCGGTACTTTGAAAGCCTCTCACATTTTGCCCGAGCTAACAATTAGCAACAATATAAACATTTTTCTTTTTATTTTCAATATTATCAGAAAGCAATTAACAACTATAAACATATTATTCGGTTGAATTCAGTTTTAAAGATGAAACTTAAATGATCTTAACATGGGAGGTCTCATGTATACAAACTCACTAAATACACAATTAAATCAAAACAAAATGAAACCTTCATCCGGTCGATTGTTAGAAATTGATACAGCGAGAATTGTTGGTGGTTGTCATCTAAACCTCGGTGACGTTCGATTTTTGAAAAACAAATACTTGCTCACATTAGTAGCAGTTACTTTATATATATATATATATGTATGTACAGATCATAAATAAATATAACATAATTAAGTGGTTGGTATAGTTTACGTTATATTATTCTGCTACGGTGTCCTGTTGCTTCACCGGTACTTTCTTCTTTCCTGGAATGTTTTACAAAGAATTATATGTTGAATGAGAACCGAGATCCCGCGCATTAATTGAACCCATCAGTATGTGCCACAAATGTGCAGACAAATGACATTTTGTAAGGAGTTTTCATAGCGTTCCCCAACGAACATACAGTCATTTTAATATTTTATAATAATATTCAAACTAAAAAATCAGAGGACGGGGTGGGGGGTAACATCTCCATTATTTCCTGCATGTTAGACGAATTTTTATGAGACTAAAATTGAAAAACGTTGCCAATACATAAAAAATTTAAACGATTTCAAAAAGATCCCTTTCCGTAATACTTTTACAATAAATGTCAAATGCGACAAAATTATCTCTATTCTACGTTAGTCTGTTGCGTGGCTCGCTTCGATTAATAACTTCTCCATGTTGCAAGTATGTGTTAAAAATATTTGTCATTATTTTGTGAAATTTCAAACAAAAAAAACTAAATGATATCAGAGAGGATGTTTTTCGGAATGCACAAATTAAGTGGAAAATGTCTTGTTTCTTTCCTAAACATGTACTTACCCAGAGGATTCCGACTTGATCAGATGACTTCCCACTCGCTGTCCAGGTGGTCATCGGGGGAGATCACGTTCATCGCATCTTTAACGTGCCCATTTTTCATGTCCAGCCTCAGTTCAATATTCTCCAGGTTCCAGTTGTTAGGCAGTTTAACCACTTTCGGCACCAAGTCTATGACGTTAGGGTCTGCTTTCGTTTTTGTGTTCACCACTTTATTCTCCGTTGTCTCCAGTTTCGGTTTGCCATGCTTTGGTTGAATAACGGTTTTTTCGGGGACATATGATTTGTAATGAAATTCGGCGGTTGCTTTAGCGGTTTCTTTTTCCACTTTAGGGCATGCTATGCTGAGTGATTCCAGATTTAACATCTTCGCGAGGATTTTCTCCTTCTCTTCTATCTGTTTCTCGAGTAAGTTGTCGCTTTGCGGATCGTTTCTGGAATATAAACACATAATTATATTGTTTTAGTGTTGTATTGAAGGACAAACAATGGACTGAATTGAACTTCATTTCAGAATGTTATTAATAGATTAAGAACTGTTAACAACATTGCGTTACAATCAACAAAATGAATGCTACAGCTACCGGGGAGTGCTACGCGACAATATTATAGAGGCTGAAAGAAGTCATCAAGGAAAAAGACGGAGATAAAGGCCCCAGGGGGCTTTTGCGAGACAACGCGCCGATTCGCAAGGGCAAAGTTGCTTCGGCGCAGGAACAGATACGGGTTCGAGCCTCTCGTTCTTGTCCTCACTCACCTTACAGTGCAGGCTTGGCCCCCAGTGGCTTTTATTTGTGGCCAAATTAAAAAAATCGTATGTTAATGAAGTCAAGGAGCCTATCTCATCGCATTTTGAGGTTGTTTATATTTTTATTCCTTTCATTCCGCGAAATCTCACACAAAATACAAAATTTAAAATGGTGGATTTTTTTTTTTAATTAATTGCATATAATATAACATAGCATATTACCAATGAGAGAATGAGTAACGTACCCGTAAACGCTAATGTTCATCACACAAGGGCTGGTGTAGCTGACGTTGTCGGCCGGCTTGCGGACCGGGGTGGACAGGCGCGGCGTGCTGCCTCCCGACCCGCTGTCCTTTCTCCGACTCCTCCTACTGCTGTGGATCAATTCCTCGTCATACTTCTTCTCCATTATGCTATTATACAGCTTCAGCTTCTTCTGCAACTCTTCCGACTTCACCCTCCTCAACTCCTCGACGTCGCTCGATACGTCTTTGAACTCGTTTATTATCGATTCCAACACATTATCCGATATGTCTCTGGGCAGTTGTTTTATGGGCGGCAGTGAGACGGAGACGTCTTCATTCGCAATGGTCCCGGTCTCTATGATCTCGTTCTTTGTGAACATGGCCATGGGTTGTTCCAGAACGCTAGTGATGTACGGCACGGTCTGGTCCAAGTGAGCCAGGTCTCGGACCGTGTTCACCGCCTGCTGGATGGACGTCGTTAAGGATCTGGTCATGAGGCTTGGTGTTTCATCTGCAACCAGAAATTAATGCAACATGATACTACTGCACGGTTTGGAGCCAGTAAAGATTATAATGTACATATAGAACTGCAATTGCATAACACCCTTATGGTCCTCAGGAAACTTATTAAGAAACGGTGGAAGATTTAAAGAATTCGGCAAGTGAAATTTGTGTTTCTTATGCCGATGAATAATTGATTTGATTTGTTTTGATAGCAAATCCGAAATAAAGAAATTAATAGTTGTGGCCTGACAATATTCATTAGCAAACTTTCATTATTGTAGCATGTAGTGAAAATAACTTAAGGTGTTGCATAACAGTATGATTGCGGGGAGATTACAATTTATACTTATTAGAGAGAATTCTTAAATGAAAATGATAATTGGAACAACCCATACCTTACGCTTTGTTTCAGTGTAAGTTTCTACTATGCATGGTCCCTAAGAGAATCGCCTTTGACGCAGACCGAAAGGAATCAAAATTATTGTAAGAGTTTTTTTTTGTAAGGTTAGGAACCCTAAAAAAATGAAACAGCATGTTAACGTCCCACTCCTCTCATTTCCTCGCGAATTATCTTAAACCATTTCACTGCAGGCTGCCGGACTTCGTTTCCCACAAATATTATAATTTATGATCAACTCTCTCGACCGGATTAATACTGGGGTCAGAGGTCAGAAGCTCACAGAGCTCTAGTCTACATTTGACAATTATTATTTTTTCTAGGAATAGTTTAACTAGTTCACAACTTGTGAATCTAGTATAAAAGACAGTAATCATTATAAATATGATGAAGTTTTGAAGTTTTTCATCAAGCGACAACAATCGCAATATAGTGTAATAAAAAGTATAAATGATATGTCTAGACATTTGTTTTAGTTCCTTCAACAACTTGCTTGTAACCTCGTTATTCCAAACAAAAGGTTGAAACACATGCTGTGACCCTGTCGCCATCTTGGTTTTCATCTCAACTCCAATACAAATCGTACACAGGTTACGTTATAATCCATTGATACGAGCCCAGGCACAGGAGCGAGCTCGGGTCCACGTACCGTCTGCACGGATACTATTTCTTAGAAATGAAAGGTTCACGTTGACCTTCACCGCCGGTCACGTGATAAATTCTATACTTAAATTTTCGGCTACCGGACCCCCGGCCCGGGGCTCGCTGCTGTGCACATGTAACGCGATCACTCGGCACCCACACCACCGCTCACTTGTATTTAAACTAATTAATTAATTAAGATATAAAAATAATAGTCTCAAAAGTATGCGTGCAACACACATGATGATTATTAAAGAATTAGCGATACAATTCTACGGTTTGTATTTTTCTATGAGTGCACTTACATAAAGCAAAAAAAAATCAACAGAGTCATTGCTCATATACACAAATACACTGAATGCAGGCAATTCCGAGCGACAACACTATACACAGCAAGCCAGCAACATATTTTACCGCTAATACACACTACGACACACAAAACATTGAACGCTGTGTTGCCTCGTGTATAAATGATGAATTAGAAAAAAAAAACAACAAAAATGTTCTGCAAAAAGTATATTCACATATAAGTACAATGGCCATGCATGATATAAAATCAAATAGTTTTCGGAGCACGGACCAATCCAAGAACATATCTGTCTTGATCTGTTTCCAAACTGTACAGGAAAAATGTAGAAAAAAAACAAATAAATAAAATTCAGCTAGTAATAAATTATAAAAAAACACCACTACATGTGTTCCAGATGCAAGTGTGACATGTCCTGACCCTATCGAGTCCCTACTGTAACTTATTGTACTTAATAACAAATTCAAACCGTAAGAAACATAAAAATTACAAAAATACTGATCAAATAGAATGTAAATATGTAATTTATAAAAAAAAATACTAAAGACGTTCAGGCGACAGATTGTGTTTATTATTTTTATTGTACAAGAACTACATCTGGCCACAGTGTGAGGAAGTCATCTGATCATGTGTCACCTAGATGTTAGGTCTCGTTTGTGAGAAATATAGAATATTTTTTTTATACCAGTATTATATTTAAAAAAAAACATATAAAAGCCTTCACACACAAACGCGTCAATATCGAAACTATATTTAAGTTTCGATCGGACAATTCAGAAATACCTAGTCGAAAAACAAATATTATCATCGACTAAGCATGCTTAGTGTCGCATGTCCTTATATAACGCACACCAATACAATTTTAATTGTTGCAAAGTTATGGCACTCGAGACAAACATGTTTCCAATAAGTAGGTAAGTTTTGTCTTGATTGTATGTGTACGCAATGAACAAAAACATTCACTACATTTGAAATACATGTTTAGGATCTTGGTGTAAACGCGGTTTTAGGAACAAAGTTCTGCAACAGATGCTTTTGCCCATATGATATTGATATTATTATTATTATTAAGTCAGAGTTGAGCAAATAAAAATATAAGTGTTTGAAAAGATTGACCGTAAAGATCGCCGCCTGGATCTCTCAAGGGGATCTCCCTTTGATATTATATGCTATGCCACTAAAAAGTTTACAAGATAAAAAGTTATGCCTACCCGGTTTTAGTATCCCTTGTTTGTTAATTTCAATTATTGCTTACTTCAATTAAGAAGGGAGGATAAAACTAACCAAAAATATTTCTTAATTATAAATCTACAACTCAATGTTACCCCGCTTTTCTTACAAATTTAGTAAACAATAGTATAAAAATAGGATGTTAGTTACAGTCTACATTATAATAAGCTACAGGTAAATTAACAAAAAAAAAAAAAAAACGACTTAATCACAACATTACACAATGACACATATTGTATTATAACAATGCTTTAGATATTTATCTAAAGTGACAATAAAACTTTAGTTGAGTAAATATTTGGAACTGAAATTGTTTAAACTCTTTATATCAGTGGTTTGTGATTCTCTAGTACAGTAACAGTCAGCTAAAGTGCTAATAATGTGTTACCACTTCTTTTCTAAAATCGTGTTTAATTGATAAGGTAATATACATTAAATTAATTTTTTGAGTGATAAATTAAACAGGGGTTTGCATAAATCATAATTACTGAAAGAATTTTAAATAATTTAGTAGAAATAAGCATATTATAATTATATACTTTGTATTATAATATGGGAATTTTATATTTTGTGCTTTGGACTAGGGCTTACGTTATATATTCGTTAGCCTGACCGAGACAATGAAAAATATTTCCGAAAATCATTATATTCTAGATAATTACATAATTATGTTTTACAAATTTAATGCAAAAATAATATTACAAGTTTTACAATTTTTATTTAATATTGTGTGTAAATAAATTTAAGCTAATTAATCTTGTAAGATTATCCCAGTCAGGCTATAAATGATTTGATCCGCCTTTCTTAACTAAGACAGTATAATTATAACTACTATGTACACAGCACTAACCTTACGTTTGTTAAAAACATTTGAACTAACTACAACAAACAACCAGCTAACATGCTGTTGTCTCTAAACAATTCATATAATTCTACTGCTATCTAACTACATACTTAATCTATTGGTCCTAATTTGGTATTTGTTAAGGCACTTATCAATTATCAACAGATATAATAAATTACAAAGATCATGTTTTAAGTACATTGAAATACCAGAATCACAGGCTGTAAAATATTCTCCTAATTGTAATTAAGTACTATTTAAAAAAAAACATTATCTTATGTAAGGAATGTAAATAATGTCATAAAAAGTTACCGCTCAGTAATTTTCTAACACTGCCACTAAAACAAACATGAATTCATTAATGAGTAATTGCATAAATAAAAATACTGATACAATACCGAATGAATAAACTGGATTCGAAATAACAGGCGTCAAATTAACAGAAAGATATTAATGTAAAAAAAATTGATTAAACATACAAATGCACATCTATATTTTACAGGACGGACAATTTTCTATAACTATTAATTTAAGCACAAGCCAACAACGTGTAACTTTTGTTAGTTCTTGGGAAATCCTCTTAACAAAAATTTAACAATACAAAAGCTGACGGAAAATATAACGTAGTTAGAAAAAGTAGTCGTCAATGTGGTAAGTTAGCGTCAGTTATTTGCAAAAAATACATATTTCTACAGAATTTTACATTCATAGTATAATACATTATATAAACAATTTTAAAAATTCACCACACAAAACTCTCACAATGGTAATGGCGTGTTGTGTGACGCCATTGGCCTTGAACTCACGTCAGCAAATATGTCGGAACTAAAACATTCCGACGTCAAAACTGGACAAATTTGATAAATTGAATTTATTTTTTAAAAACAATTATTAATCAAACAACAGTGGATTTGTTTGCAACCGATATCTTTACGGTTCTTTATTAATATCAACTACCCAATGGGGACTATCAGATATTTCTCTATAATTATAATACTATGATAGTTTTTATTAATACGTATTATCTAATTTACATGCCATTATTTTCTCATGGTCAGGTCATTGATGGAACATTTCCTGTATACAATGTAACATTACAGTCATGATGAGGGAGAACTTCTTCAGTTACGTGTCACGTCAGTGTATATCTTTTACAATAATCTAAATTAGTCTAAAATTCTTCTCAATATGATTTAATATAGAGTGATGTCATACATTTCATACAAAAAACAAAAAAAATTGTGTTTTAATTTTTGCTATGTATACAAGTCTGGTTTCCTTTACTTGACTAGTCACGAACATGGCGTCCGCCACCCATTTTTAATGACAACGGGTAAAGTCTTCGCTGTGTGCAAAGTGTGTACTGTGTGTGTGTGTGTGTGTGTGTGTGCTGTGCGCGTGCGTGCTAGGGGTTACTTAGCGCGCGGAACAGACCTGTGGCGAGCGCGGCGGGCTCGGGCTCGTTCGCAAGCCGCACCAGCAAGCGCGGGCCCTCCAGCACGAACACCTCGTCCTTGTTCACCGACACCGACAGGATCCTGGGAAGTCGATAATTGTCAGCATAATTATCGTACACCGTCGCAAAAGCCCTTCGGATCATGGGCCCTCCCCAAAGACTGCCCCAAGACTCAGCCCGCAACAATAAAACAGACAGCTTAACTTTGCGTGTTAAATGTACGTGTTACAGCCTAGCGGTGGCTTTTCCTGCGGTTCGTATGGACCGGCTCGACCGGTGCAGTACCACGGACTCGCAGAATACCGCTTAGAAGTAGAAGCATCTTGTGCTTCTGCGTTTCGTTCGGTGAGTGAGGTTATCGGAGGACCGCTTCCCACACCTCCCTCCCCCTCCTCAAATATCTTTAAAGACCGGCAACGCACCTGCAGCTCCTCTGGTGTTGCTGACGTACGTGAACGTCGGTATTTATTTACCATCAGGTTAGCCACTAGTTCGTTTGCCTCTTTACGCATAAAAAAATACCACCTCGAAACTCGATTCCCGAAGACGGCGCTACTAAAGTTAGAGCGGGCCGGTTTAACTGTTGCATAGCTAGTTTGTCGGCAAGATGTTTGGATAAAACTATATCCCATCCCACGCAAGTTTGCCGCCACCGTTCATGACACCGCTGGCCCGTCAGTGGCGTGGACGGTACTAAGCGCACACCACAGCGGTGCTGGATGTGTGAGGGATTTGTTGTGCCTTCCGTGCACCGGCAAACTTAAATGGGATGAGTTGTAATCCAATAAAATTGTAAAGTTACTTATCAAGAGCGAGATGCATATTAAAAGCCTTGAATGTTTTACGACAATGATAATAACACCAGTCATGCAAATCTCGTCTTTAAACGTATGTTACATACCGCCGCAAGTCGTCTACCACGGCGACGGCGGTGAGCGAGCGCGGGTCGAGCACGTACAGCAGCTGTTCGTCGTGCGACACGAGGAAGTGCTCGCGGAACACGTGCAGCGGACCGAAGTTGTGCTCGCACTCGCCGCTCGCCTGCTTCTTCTGCGCCGGGTTGAGCAGCTCGGCCACTGTTAGCGGGTTCGAGATCGCGTCCTGGAAACATGTTGCCAGAGGCACTTTGTAAAGACACTCAAGTATACTATAATAGTTTGAAAATAAACGAGAACCTTAAATATAACAATCATTGCAAGATAATCAGTTACACCATTTACTTTTGCATGATAACATGCCAACACATCGTACGCATTCATTTCATGTCAACATTGTTCATATTTGTTGTGCACGTCACATAGCTGCATGTCACCATGAGCGCACATCATATGCAGGCATGTCAACATGCATTTCGGCGCACCTTGAAGAGCAGCGTGTGCAGCACGTTGCCGTGCGCGTCGGCGCGCCAAAGGCGCAGGCCGGGCCGCGCGCAGTACGCGCCCGCCGAGGTCGCCGCGCGCGCCGCGCCCGCAGCCCCGCCGCGCGCGTACGAGTGCTGGAACACGGCGCCCAGCCGGCACAGGCTGCCACAACCAAAAGCGCAACATTCGCAAACGTTCCTTGTTTCGAGTATATGCATTTTTAAAATTATCCTGCACCCGTTTAAATCTGAATTGATATCACTAATAATAAATCCTCATTTTTAATATTATTGAGATTATTGGAAATACTATAAGCCCACGATGTTCACTAAGGTATTTTCCTACGAAAGCGCTGGTACCACTGTCATTTAGATAAGCTCGGATGAAATGTGGGTTGAAACCACAAAAATAAATGTCTAGACCTCTCCC
Source organism: Bhutanitis thaidina (assembly GCA_029286595.1). Lineage (NCBI taxonomy): Eukaryota > Metazoa > Arthropoda > Insecta > Lepidoptera > Papilionidae > Bhutanitis > Bhutanitis thaidina. The sequence continues at coordinate 12,108,935 of JAGSMS010000013.1, forward strand.
TGTCATTGGATTTACGGTCGTGAGAGCTTTTTTATATTTAATACTGTAAATCTATACAACTACTTATTTTTAGAAAAAAAAAATATCTTTTCATTTTGTATGACGAAAGAAATATCCAGAGAAACAGATAATATTATTAAAAACTTAGCACCGTCTCGAAACGAGAAGGGTCACAAGTACGATATCTTGTGCATAAAACCAGTGCTAGACGATACGATCGACTTGAGAACTTGTCAATTTCAGACGAGTCAATTCGTCAATTCTCGGAGAGGCAGGCTGATCATATACTAGTCCATACATACAAGAAATTCATGTGGACATTCTCTCAACCAAAATTTCTGTGCTTAGGTCTAAAATGCGGAGGGCATTATACAATAATTTATAGAAGTAAATCGCAGGTTGCTTAATTATTTCATTATTTCATTATTTTTGTTATTACCTTACTTTGTTATAGTGTTACTTTAGATAAGCAATAGATCTGCTTAATATTAATATTCATTTAACTTTACTAGACTGTGTCTACTGGCTTTCCGTGGTTGGCTATAAGTAAGGTGGCACATGCCTTTTTTTTTAAAAAAACATTTTTATATAAAAAAGAATTTGTTATGTGTTAACCTTGTTGGTAATCCTTAATAAATAAATAAATAAATAAGGACATTAAAAATTATAGATGACTGTGTCCGTTCCGTATCGACTTTTCGTAGTATTTAGTAGTTAGGGTCTAAGGTTGCAACGCCCACCCACCTCTTCCTCTCCTTCTTGCCGAGCTGGCTGACGTGCCAGCGAGCGTCGCGCCGCTCGCACACGATGCTGCGGTACAGGCTGGACACCAGCAGCGTGTTCTGATGGTAGCTCATCTGCACGATCTCGTACTCCTCGTTCACGATCTCCATCGACTTGCACAGGTGCTGCAACGATACCTTTCTTCAGCTTCTCAGCTTCAGCATATCGTCGGCTCGCGTTCCATTACATAATATGGGACGGATTCTTCTACATATGTACATACATGGAGTCGATCCTTGGCGAGATTACGATGCTTGAAATGTTCACGCCTGTCTCCCGAGAGTAGGCAAACGCTTCGGAAAACAATTTTTTACGACTCAGCTTAGACTACCGAGATTCCGTAAGACACTTTTCGTCTATCAGAGATAGTACGAAACTGACGTCGAGCCTCTTAGAAACATATACAAAATTATAAACATCTATATCTATACTTCTATCTACATCTACAAAGAGAAATTCAAAAATGATTTCACTTGTGATGCAAGCTAAACTTCAGTAACTTAATGCTCTAGAAGAAAGAGAGATAATCCAACAATGTTTTATTTAGTAACCTATAGAAAACGGTCCAGGCCCAATACGAGCGGTTATTGTGAATCGAGGCCATATTCAATATTAAATGCGTTATGCTTATAAAAGAAATAATAGGAACACAGACTATTGTTTATTCAGAATTACGATTTTCAGTTATTTACATTTACATTTCTTCTTCTATGATTTGCAATCGAAGTAACAGACGCCAGGAATTTTCGGTCTGGCATTTTCTAGGTGGTAATTTAGCAAAGCCATGATGTTCTGCAAACCTTACAAAACCCACAGCATAAACATACCGCAGTTGAATTCTTTTATTTTTTTTTATTCCAGATGCAAGAGTCTATTTAAGTTAAGTACGGAGCGCAAAGAATATAAACGAGTCCCGGTGCGATCGAGTCCCCTCGATAGATACATTAACGTAAACATTATCCGCACTATAGATATAGATATCTATTAATAAAAATAATTACGTTTCAATTATAGTTTATCTCGGTACAACGCACTCGGCGCTATCTATTATATATTTCCCCCCTGTTTACACGCATTGTTTTGCAACAATGTTAAAAAATTGTAACATTTATCGGAACAGTTCTAGTAAAGACCTTATTTAGAAGATTAAGTATAACATATGTAACATCATCGGAATATTTAATGGCGCATTCTTTAAACAATTTGCGCTTTAAAAGAATATATTAAGTCCTGCGGTTAACTACCAACCATAGCCATTCTTGGTGCAGCATGCAACACATTTATAGCGATGTTCCATAGTCGCTTAGCACACAGAGGCAATCTAGTCGTCATGACTACCGATCCCGATGTTAACGGACGTGTTGCTATATGAGTGCTACTGCGTTAAAGTTTTACTTTCGGATGAGGGAAGCTAAGGTGCGTCCCGAGTGTCTCATACTGCATCCTACCCTTCTTAATAGTATATGTAAATGACGAGAGACTCTTTGAACATATTTGTTTAGTAAACGGTTGACTCTGAACGACACTGCGTACAGTGACAGGCATGTGACAGGCCTTTCCATGGACGCACGCATACAGCTTAAATCTATGAAGCTTACAATGCCAAAGTCTTTTCAGTAAGTTTTTTTTTTCAATTAAGGCTTCTTTAAAGCTGTTATGAACGTCAAAATCAACACCGTTTCGGAAAACAGCAGACCTTCACAGCGAAGAACCGGCTTGAGGAGTAAGTAGAATCCCTCACGGCCTATAATTATACTGGCTCACCATACCTTATCAAGCGGAACACAACGGTAATTGCATTGCTGTTTGGTGGCAGACATGGGTAAGAGTGTGGAACCTATCCAGGTCACAACTCCTTGGCAGAGAACGAAGTCTATGTATGTGTGTCTCTGGGATAATCATCTCAAAAAATGACATATCAAAAATAAGCAGACCGGTGACTGACAGTAGCTTTTGGCGAAGTGTGATCGCCCATCCGGTTTGCAAAGCGCTGTGATTATGGCAACACCTAAGTAGGAGTTCCCATAGGTATGGGCGATGTTGTTACAGAATAAGAAAGAATATGGCTACGCTTACCATATAGAAGTCGATCTCCGTCATGATGATCACACCGTTCTTGTCTCCGGAGAAGAGACGCATCCCGTTCTTCGACCACTCTATAGCAGTTATCTTGCCTTTGTGCAGATCGCCTATCGTGTACCTGTTAGTAAAATTAATGTTAATAAATGAAATTGGACTGTCCGTCTGCGTCCTAGCTTTATAAAAGTTTAATATTAAAAAAAAGTTACATTGATGTAAGGTATATAAGGTGAAGTAATAGTCAAAGAGGAGAATATATTATAACTTATTTTTCTTCAAATGCCAACCTCAACTACACGTGGTGCATCCAGCTCGCTAACAAACGAGATTCTGGCGACAGAATGATGGCGGAAAACCCATTCTAATTTGCTGAACCGAAATCCCACAGGCGAGGGCAGAGAAGGGCCCAAACGAGCAAGCGGCTCACATGATGGTAAATGATTAATTATTGTTTTATGTGTAATTGTTATTATGACATATTTACTCAAACGATTGAATAATTATAAGTTTATTTTTTTATTTACAGTATCAATATAACAATTACGTTTGCAATACCTAGAATCTAATTATCGTAAAGCCATATTCCTCTTGGCATACTGCCAAGAACGCTGACTGCATTTGCCCGTTTAATTGTTAAACTTAACCTCCGAGCGAGAAAAGAACCAGCTCTCTTGTCGGGTATAACCACACCACGCGAGTATAGTATTGTATGTTCTATTTTAAATACTGAAAATTAACAAGTCAAAAAATCTCAAAATAAGCACACCAACATAATAGACAGAACATTACTGTCTTGTACATTTATACGGAATGCACATTAAATCTAACTTCATATTCTAAAGGCTAGAAGAAGTAACTTATATAACAAATATAAAATTACATAAGTAAGTACAGTAGTTTAGTCAGAGGGTAATTTTGCGACGATCCCACAATGAAATCGCTGCGAGGTCGCCGCTCTTATCGAGGTCATTAAACTATTAGTCATGATGCATAGCGCATACGTATTGTTTGGATTATTTAATTTGATTGAAGAAGGATTTTATATTAATTCTTTATGAGTTTTACTTTTTTTTTTGTAAGATTTGCTCGTACTCACCGCGTTGGGCAGACGAATTGGTAAGCGCAGTGTAGGCACATCCCTTGCACTAGAGACACTGCTCCCCATCACTAGCCTGTGGGAGTTGGGTTCCGCTTAAACGGATGGATATTTCGCCGTCAGTCGATCGCCAGAGCCTCGTCCGTTAGGCAACAGTGTGTACCACGTGCACGTTGTCGTGACACTTACATCCGATAATGAATATATATTATTATAAAAAAAAGAACATGTGTAAGCAGTGCTTATAGATGTAATAGGCGGTAAGATCCTTCTCTGCCTTAGCCCTCAGGGGTGACAATGTATCTGAAACCAACTTCGTTCCCAACGTTCCCAGCCTTCCGCAACCCAACTTTCGCCTCACCGGGAGATATGAGTAGAAAGTGATTTATCACTTTAGGGCGAGCCTTGTGAGTTAGCTCCCGGAGAGCTCCAAGAGATTTTCAAGGATTTTCCTTCAATCGGCTCCTACGACACTCGAGGGATAAAGGGGATTGGCGGATTCGAATGCTGCTGTGAGTTACCTAATGAAAGAATGTATGTTTATTATTGATATACACTTTGTATTCACGCTCCTAGTCGGTTAGTGGTACTCCGTTTGGAGCAACCTATAGATCTTACCTCTCAACCTTAGGTTCGACTTTAGGCTTGAAGGTGTCTGGAATGTTCTCCGGGTGCTCCTTGGGAATTTGGAACACAGTGACCTGCCCGGCGGCGTTGCCCGCGCCGACCATGTAGTCAACAGTGCTCACTATCTTCACGTACGTTATGGGGGTTGTTGAAGCCTGAAACGCAAGTAGCTTCTTTGTAACGGCTAATATGCACAAATCAAATATTATTTTCTTTATTAATACTTTATTGAGACATATTGAATTAGTTAACGTACAAATATGGCGGATAGAAATATTCGCTTATGACTATGTTGTTGTTGATAAGTCTTGATTCTTACATAAATATAAACTTTAAGCTAAGGCTTAATTTCTTAATTAAGGCATTCGTTTATTTGAACGGTTTACCAAAAATTATTTACACTAATATATAATATACTAAAACATGTAGAAATATAACACTATAACAATCACTCACACAATTAAACATTTATAAATGACAAATTTAAACGTGGTAGAACCAAGCAGCGGCTTTTGCTGCTGGTCGAATGGGCCGTCTCGACTGGGTTAGTACCACGGCCACGCAGAATACCGGCGTGAAGTAGAGGCACCTTGTGCTTCTGCGTTTCGTTCGGTGAGTGAGGTAACCAGAGGCCCTCTCCTCCTCCCCATCCCCTTCCTGATCCACCCTCCCATCACCCAAATACCCTTAAAGGCCGGCAACGCACCTACAGCACCTATGGTGTTGCAGATGTACGTAGGCGACGGTAATCACTTACCATCAGGAGAACCGCTTGCTCGTTTGCCGCCTTTCATAATAAAAAAAAACAAAAATAATGACTCCATTATTCTTCTGACCTACTGGTACTTGTTGATCTGTATTACTGTTACTTGTTGATACTTCTACATACTCCGGTTATAATGTTCTGTGTTATTCAAATATACAACACTAGTTGAACTTTTTTTTATGTAATAAATATAATATTATAATATTAATAGCACACAAACAATTCTGGCATGTCGCTGATACAGCTTCGACCAGTGACCGAAGCCGAGGGTGCGAAACGTCTGACACTAAGATAACGCTGAATCCTCTCACAATTGGGACGGGCCTCCAGCAGTGGGCAGTTTCCTAGCCAATCTTTGAAGTGTAATAATAACTTTTGGAGTTAAGTTCAAAAGGTTAATAAAGGAAGGTTAACCTTACCCTCAACAGCCTGTAAATAGTCCACTGCAGGACATAGGCCTCTCCCATAAGGAGGTTTTTCCATGATCGCCACGCTCGGCAGGTGGATTGGCAATAGCTGTACCAGACACCTCGCACCTTGCAAGTGGTACAACCTGCTAGATAAGGAACGAAGCTCTGGCGACGTGGTAATCGTCTAACAGCAAATTTGTTCCGTTTTTGCAGAACCCAAATCATATAGAATAATGATGGGAAACGGAAGCACTAGTGCGAGAGGATCGGTACTGCGCTCACCAACCCTTCTGTCCAGCGTGGCTAGTAGATATAGATAAAATCTCCGAATAACGTAACGAATACCGGCTCGCTGGTGTTTTCCTTAAAGCGATTTATGTCCAACAGTGGAAGAATAATATCGATAAAGGTAACTCGCGTAGGAGGATACGTGGCTCAGGAGTAACGGTTATTTGCTAAAAGTGTAAAAAAAAAAAGTGTGACAAACTTAATAAAAATTAAATAATCTTATCAATTTTATCACTATAGAATTGGAATGACTAAAAAGATGTTAATTAAGTAAACATTTTATTTTAAATCTTTTGAAAGAAAACATATTACAAAATTCTAAGTAGTCAAATAAATATCTAAAAATGTATACCTAATCATAAAAACAAAAAACTAACTCCACGGCGGGGAATCGAACCCCGGTCTCCCGCGTGACAGGCGGGGATACTTACCACTATACTACCGAGGATTGTAATATATTAGGTGAAATAGTAGATAAGAATAAACGAAGTAAAAGGTAATTTTATGAAGTTTATTTTCTAAAGTATTTTATATCGAAGTTTTATATTTATCAATTTACTAAGAAAAGTATATCTGTGTAACCGCTTATAACATCTAAAGTGAATTTCAACTGTGTTCACCATCATCTATGACATTTTATAATGTTTCCCTTAATTACATAATTAAGGAAAACATTCATATTTAGTTTATATATATGACAGGTCTGTCCCAGCAAAGCCTGTGCAGTTCGCTAGTAGAGTATAAACTAAAAATACAACGGACTACTTTTATACACGCCGGTGTCTGTCGCGTCGAGCGACCACACACGCTTCTAGTTAGTGTCACAAGTCCCGATATGGCACATAACAATAGAATTACAATTGTTTCAAAGTTATGACTGACTGAGCTGCTTTAGTTAACTGTCAAACGGAGAAGCAGTTGATTATAATTCAGCATATCATGCAGAAGCCATGGTGCTACAGTGCCTTTTGCGAGCCTCCTGCTCACCTGTCCTTCCGTCGAAGATGTAAAGCCCGCCTGGCCAACAGCCTATCTCCTATCCGTGGTGGTTGCAGTCGTTCCAGCACGTGATGCCGATACCGACGCAACCGGTACTCGCCTTCAGTGACATCTTTCCCCGGCGTGAAGCAACAAAGGGTCGGCGCAGAAACACGCATCGCACAGTCGGACCTTGCGCACACGCGCACAATGAAACGTAAAGAGAGGCTCCCCGGTACCTCCGGCAGTGGTCAACTGCGCAGGAGATATTATAGTGCCGTGAGAGTACGCACAAACCCAGAGGCACTCGCAGTTCGTTATTTTCATTGATGACAGTTGCGACAAGATCTGTAGAAGAGTCAGAAATATCTCAGTACCCAGGACTCAAGGCTCAACAGTAAGATAAGCTACGAGGGAGCCTCTTCTGATCGTGCACTTCGATTTCTCGAAGTTGCTTTCCGGTTACCTCACGGCACTGGTCGCTTACTAATGGGGAGGGCCCGAGCACCGACTTAGGAGGAAACTTCAGTAGTTATTTGCTAGAGAGCGTGATTCCCCGGTCGAGCCGACCCATTTAAGATCCACAGCCATAAAACAGCTGTAGATCTCTACCGCGTAAATATTTCTTTCACTCGCGAGCCGTACCGTGGGTGGTTCCAGTCGGTCCGCCACCTTCAATGCTGATCCCGACATAACCAGTCACGTTGGATACAAAAAAAACAAAAACCGCGTATATATTATAATGACGTATTGTACAACTGTAACTTCGCTTCTTCCTTTCCTCATTATTTATGTAACAGTTTCTATATTCGTTTCATTTTTTTTTTTGTTAGTATCTGGCGATGAGATTGTTCTTTTAGATAATTATGAAATTTTGTTTTTTTTTTTTAGGGGTAAGGAGGCGAAAGACCAAGTGGCTCACCTGATGGTAAGTGATTACCGACGCCCACGTATATCTGCAACACCAGAGGAGCTGCAGGTGCGTTGGCGCCCTTAAAGGATATTTGTCAGTTGAGAGGAGGGAGGGAGGGTTGTGAATTTTTGTGGCTTAGCAGATAAGGCTATCAATTGAAGGATTTCAAAGTAATGACACAAGACGGTTTGGAGGTTGCTTCGTCTGTCCACAATTCGAAATGTTGTCTACAACGAGATGGGTTTTTTTATGGGAACATGGATGGAAAGTAATTATCGACGCCCATAGATATGTGCAACACCAGAAGAGCTGCTCGAGCATTGCCGGCCTTGAGGGATAACTGTGAATGGGGAAGAAGGGCAGGTGAGATTACTTGCTTACTGTACTTCGCGTCGGTATTCTGCGACGAGGCCGTGGTACTAACCCGGTCGGACAACAACAAAAGACCACGTACAAAGATGAAATGCCGTGTTGTACGTTTTGGTATGCAACAAAATCAATAGAAAATAATATAGGACGGCACTTATCCGTTAGAAGCCGAACTGGTCAGTCGACTCGCCCTTTCACTTCTCCGTTAGGAATTTATTTGCTGAACAACCTGGTAGCGATGGTTACAACTGCATTGCGATAGGCTCCGATTTGCACATTTCGAACTAAATAGTATTTTGCAATACGTGGCGGGCTCGACTCGGTACGGAAGAAGTGTCCAGTACCCCACTGGTTTTTAGACTATGATTTTACTTCATACTACATCTGGTACGTGACTTCGGCTGTTATTTCAACCCAGGTCCGAACCATTAAGGCACGTCATCGACAATTCGTGAATTATAATAATTATTTGAATCTACTACTACTACTACGCCTGCTGCACATAGGTGTAGGCAGAGATTGCGTATTGCGGCTGGGATCAACTCATTTCCTGGGGCACTTGTCATTGAGTAATATACATAGACGATATTAGCTGTTCCTAAAATTTGTATTGTTATATTGTCTAATTTAAAAAAAAAGGCAAGAAAACAGCATACCCACGGAGTTTCTTTCACGCCTGTTTCTTCTCCATCAAAGGAATTTAATAACGAGAAAACGTTTTTTTTGACACTGGAAATTTATGTTCCTATATCGAAAAATTCATTTAATTTAAACTGCGATAGATAGCAACCCATCCCCTTGCTCAGGGTATATTCTACGGAACCATATATTTTTACATATAAAATAGGCTATTACAAACATGAATAATGACTCATTTTAACAGTAAACGAATTTTTGATACCAACGTCTCCCTTTATAATTGTATCATCATCATCATCACATCATCCTATCACAAGTCCACTGCTGAACATAGACCTCCCCCAAAGATTGCCACGAAGCTCGGTCCTGAGCCACCTGCATCCATCGACTTCCCGCAACACTGCGCAGGTCGTCACTCCATCTTGTGGGGGGTCGTCCTACACTGCGTTTGCCTGTACGTGGCTGCCACTCGAGAACCTTTTTTCCCCAACGGTTGTCAGTTCTGCGAGCTATGTGGCCGGCCCATTGCCACTTCAGCTTGCTGATCTTTACGGCTATGTCGGTTACCTTAGTTCTGCTACGGATTTCATCGTATATAATTGTATATGAGTAATAAAATCCAAACGGTGGTCCGGTAGTGACAATATACTTTTGTTCTAATTGTTTAATTTCTGGACAATTGAGCGTCCATTAGTGTTGGAATCAAACAAAGCTACGGTACCCACAAGATCGCATGGCTTGCGATTGATCCACCGACCGCGCTTCCCTGTTCACACGTCAATGCCTACAACGCAGAAAGCGTTTGGTGTCCAATATTGTTCAAAAACAAGCACTATGATAAAATGTTTATTATAGCTGTCTGTGTATATACACCACGATAGCCGTGATAACCGAATGGTTAGGGGATCTGACTCCAAATCGGAAGACTCGTTTTCGTTCCCCTAAGTGGAGTGATCGTACCAATTCGTTTTTCGAAAGTTATATACGATTTGTATCGTTGTAGTATCACGCCTTCCCTGAATTCCGGCGTTAAGTAACGGCATTCTGTGCTTCTGCGTTTTGTTCGTGGTCCTCTCCCCTCTCTCTTCTCCTCCCACTTCCCTCCTCAAATATCTTTAATGGCCGGCAACGCATCTGTAGCGCCTCTGGTGTTGCAGATGTACGTAAGTTGCTCGTTTTTTCCTATGCCATAAAAAAAAAAACGTGTGCGTCTCGGAACGCCCGACAGAAGTGATAACTTAAACTAATCTAAGTTGAACTATTTAATATTGAAATTGTTTACCTTGAAAAAAGCTTAGGTTATTACTTAAATTTTATGTATATTAATATGATAATGTAAGGAAAGGTTTATTAATAAAATATTTTAATGATTATAAAATATATTTTATTCTTAGTTACAATTTTATATGTTCACTGTCAACAGTATATGTCTATCGCACACTAAACACTGAGCAGAGAGAGGAGCAAGCGTCTTTCCAAAATACGGCTAGCGCTGTGGGTTAGAGTGAGAGAAGAGGAGCCTGCCTTCCGCTGGTGTATGTATTGTTCCCAACGGGGTAGGCAGAGACAATCTTCTTCCACTTGCTACGGTCCTGAAATACGTCTTTCGCTTCTCCCACTTTCATCAATCTTCGCATGCATGCTCGTTGGTTTAGAGTACTCTTGACCTGGCCTTTTTTCCAGCTGCCGTATGCGTGAGAGAAAGGGAAGCCAGACAGACTGGCGCCGTAACGCGTTACGTAACGAAACGGTTCAGTTATCACTCCGAAAAGAATCGTAAAATGCTTTTACGGCTTTCAAAGCAGTCAAACATGAGTGATATTTTCCCAGTACTGGCGGCATTTTGATAGAAGAGTCAACATAAATCATGATCACAGCTACTGATATATAATATAATAAATACGATAAATACGAGTTACTTTTCGGGTTGTAATTGTTTTAATCCGAATCCACTATAAATATCTGTTCAGTGAATTCCTTTGTCGGCTTTAGATGTTTAAATGTTTTAGGGTGCGCACGGCGCCCAGTCCATCCGTACCTTTAACGGGCTGTATCTTTTGAACCGTAAAGGATAGCTGGTTGACAGTTTTACAGAGTATGTGTTTGTTTATATGGCGGTTAACTCAATTAAAAATAACAAAATGCAAAAATTAAGAAACGTTTTTTGTTTTTACTCTGTCGTAAAAACACTAATATATACAAAAATCAAACTTGGTGTGACTGTAGTGCAACAACATAGATACATAGATAACACAAACAGACTTAGACATAGACACACTGCAGTAACATAGATAACACAAAATATGTGGTGATTCGGAACCGTATGCGCGCAAGTCCGACTCGAACTTGGCCAGTTATTTTGATATAAATTTCTTCACATAATGGGTAAAATAAAATACAGCTCATCTGCATATCAGTTGTGATAAAACAATACAACCATGAGTCTCATTACTTCTTTGATAAGGCCTTTGTTTTCCGAAGATAACCCGCTACAGCGCTTCTGCCTAATGAAACGTTAGTTACAAGCAAATAGAACAATTTATATAGTAATTTTTATAAAATGGATTCAAAGGTTATTTCGTTCTTAATAAACTTTTTATTTATTATTACACTGTTTGAAAGACCATCGTAAAACAAAGTCCAAAAAAAAGATGATTGGGATTGCGAAACAATGACACTCTTACGTAAAACATAAAAGGGGCTATGACAAATGTTTATTACAGTCATTAAATTTTATTTCGAGATCCAAATATAATAAAGTAAAGTAGCAGTCTGTAAGTGCCCACTGCTGGACAAATGCCTCCTTCTCAAATATCTGAGAGGGCGTAGGAGCCGGGAATGGTCCGCCACGCTGCTCCATTGCGGGTTTGCGGGCTTCACATATCCTCGAAACAATATTTTTTCCTCACGATGTTTTTCTTCACCGCCGAGCACGTGGTAAATGCAGCACTTAAAATTGCTTTTGGGAATGGAACCCAGGTCACTCGCGCTCTATGAAACTAAAGCGATCGCCCTGACCACTAGACTACTACGGCCTGATACAATAATTATATCAAAATACACGATATAATTGTGTTGAAGAATGGTGTTAGGTAAAATTCCACATTACGAAACGACGGTAGATGGTAAAAAAAACTGGTCAATTGCAAGTCGGAACCAGTGTGTGTGTGTGTGTGTGTGTGTGTGTGTTTGTGTGTGCGTGTGTTTGTGTGCGTGTGTGTGTGTGTGCTTCTACTTCACGCCGATATTCTGCGAGGTCGTGGTGCCCCAGGCGAGTCGGCCAATTCGCGCAGCAGCAAATTGGCTCTACCACATTGACTTGCGCGTATTACCGTTTTAACAATAAGGCTAAAACAAATGGACGGACGGACGGACGGCATAAGCTCAATGAAAGGGCTCTGAATGGAACCCTCAAAAAGATACTTAAAATAGTATAATAAAAAAAAATTGGAATGCATTTTTCTGTATGTTTGCTTATAACTTCTAAACTTCTAAGTGGAATTATGATTTTCACCATCTGAATAAAAACTAGAAAACTTTGAAATATATTACAGACATGTCCATGCAAAGCCAGTGCCGTTTGTTGGTATGAACATAAAAGAGGGTGTTTGTATTGATATGACACACCCCAATTTAAAACTCAGCTATATAAAAAATTCAAATAGAGAACAAGGCTACAAAATAAAAAAATATATATAATTAAACTTAACACCTGAGCAAAGAGAAGGAGAATCCTCAGTATTGTGAAAAAGACTAAGTTATCAAGTACTACATAATACAATAAAAGTAAATGTCGCAATTATTGTCAATACAGCTGTATTTGTATCTGTATTGACAATAATTGCTGGCCTTGTAATGAAGGAGGCCTTTAGCTGGCATTAGAACATTTACCAATGATAGGATCCTCTTCAGCATGGTTTTGAGGCTTTTGGAGGCTAAGACTAATAAATATAATATGTTGTAAAACTAGGGGGTGTGTGAGTCGTTAGCAATAGGAATAGAACAACATAAATAAAAGGTGCAAATTGTATTGAGTTATAATACACAATATAAATCTCAAACCGGCAGTGATTCATTATTGCCAAACATTAGTTGCAGTATCTGTTGTTAACAGGGGGCAAGAGACAATGCATTAATTAATGGTACATTAAATTTGGAAGTAAATCAACTGATTTTGAAATTTTGATAGATGAGATAAAAATATACAGTTTTTATTTTAGAATTCAATAATAATCTTTACACTAAGAGTAAAAATATTAAAAATTGCCAGGATATATAAAACATAATGAATTAAAAATTGCAAGTTTGTAACAAGAAAATTATTTTGTAATTTAGAGAATATGTTTCTATTAAAATAAAATGCATGTCCCTGCTCACTACACTAAGATTTTTAGGTACATATTAAAATTAAAGAAATACTCGCTGAACGAGAAACTAAGCAAAGATATGTGGTACAAGGTAAAAGAAAGTTATTTAGTATTTAACTTATGGTTTTGGTTTTTAAAACACTTCCAAGTTATTCTTACGTCACAAGTCATACACATGACTTTAGTTTAACATCTCTCTTTTTTTATTTACGATCAAGATAACATATGGCACTTAACGTATAAATAATACTCACCTCACATCGGAGTCTTTGGATATTTCCTTTCTTCCTGTCATACCAATAAACCAAGCCTACGTTTGTGCCCAGGGCTATAAATTCACTAACCGCATCAACACATGTTAGACATAGTTCATTAGAAAATATACCAGTTTGAATACGGGGTGGAATTAAATTCAAAATATGGGAGCACGGTGTCCACTCCCGAACAAATCCCTCCTCCGCACCGCTAGTCACTTCCATTATTTACAAAAAAATTATTTAAGGTTAAATTAAACGATCTAATGTGCAAGAATTCATGACTTTTTGGGATGAATATTTGGATAAGTAAGTGTTCGAAGTGTTTTAAAATTTACTTTAATAGCACAACCACAGAGGGATAACAGAAGCAAGTAGACTTGATGCAGAGAGCATACAGAAACTTGACGTTTGACGTTGACGTAAACATTAATGGATGAAGTGATTTTGAAATGTATGACATTTCCTAGCCTCAGGTCCAAATCCAATCCAATTAGAATGTCTTGTGTTCTATCCACCGTGTTCGTGTGTACCAACTGCCAAGTAAAACTACATACAATGCGTACATTATAAGATAAAACACTTTAATTGATTACAAAAATGAATAATTGTAATAAATAGGTGGTACACTTCTTCTCTGCCTAAATCGTTTGAGTCCACTCTGTTACCTTATTTTATTAAGGGTGACAATGACAACGCATACATTTTTGATTGAAGTTGATCGCATGTGTATATGGGATGCAGTAGCCACTTACCATCAGGTGGACTTTTCACCCGTTTAACACCCCAATCCAAGAAAAAAAAATTTATTAGCCAGCCTTCACGCACAAAATAATTTATGAATATATTATCAAGTGGATAAAGCTAATATAAAAGTACAACGCAGTACCATTTAATTTATTTATGTAGACATTTACACAAATAATTGTTTTTTAAGAAATAACTTTCACCATGTCATGTGTATGTAAGTACTTATTGGTTTAAAAGGCATTCATAATACAAAGTGGTGATGATGAATACACTTAGCATTATCATAATTATATTTTTTGTGTTGTATTTATTATGAATTGATGATTATGATGTATGAACGAATCTTTAAAAATTTTAAGCTGCCAACATAACAATAAAAATTGTACACTTGTCATTTTCTTGTCAAATCGGGGCCAGAGGAGCAGTTGTGGTTTCTGTACTTATTATCGTAAGAATATCTAGCAAAATGGCAGAATCTGTGACAGAAATGCCATTAAACCTCGAGGAAAGTTTTAAAGATACAATTAAAAATGTTACTGACAAACAACCATCAAGTATCGAAGGCATCGCGATCGCTTACTTAGGTTTGGTTATTATGGCTGTGCTTCCCATATTCTTCGGGTCTTTTCGATCTGTTAAGTACTTGAATGAGCAGAAGGTAAGTCAATAAACACCTATTTGTTAGAGAATATAATTTGACATAGCAAATTCCTTGAAACTGAACTACCAAGAAGCTTATATCCAATGAAAGAAACTGTGTCGTCTTGTCACCGTGGCACTGGCAGTGTGAGACTACTCATTTCGTTAAGCCACTGAAATAACTTATATTATTTTTAAATTTTTTCTTTTAAAAATATAGTAACTGTGTATGTAGTAGTTTACTACCGTATGCTCCCCTTCATATGTACTTGCTATCCTCTTCTTTCTTTTCTTGAATAAAACTAAGGGATTTAGGTTTATACATCTTAAGTTAACATGCTTATAAGATATAAGCTCTTACAAACTATATACTCAATACTGGGATGTTCAAAGGTCTAAATATTCTTAGTCCTTCAACCCAGATTTTACCAGAGCTTATTTGGTACAATGTGATAGGTTAAGTTAGCAAAATATTAAATGTATAAATTTTTAAATTTTGGAAAAGTAACGTGTATTTTTATTAAAATTACCAAAATTCAAATTATCTAATACCTCAGTCCCCCTGTGGACAATACAAACAAGAAAAACTAAAATTAAATGCAATAAAATCGCTAAATAATAGTTTTATTTCAATTGGAATTAAATTCCAAAGTAGGTATAAGCCTGAAAGGCATAAAAATAACCCATGATTGGCAGTAACAAAAGAAATTCAGTATGTGTTCATTAAATTATATCTTAAAATTGTGTAAGCTTCTCTCTGCTTCTCAAATCGCATCTGTATTTTTTAAGTTAATGTAATCTGGCAGACATGGCATCTCTGAAAAGGGAGATAGATTTCATTCCTTTTTTTACTATATACTGATATATATACAACGGCAATAGTAACTAGTGCTCAGGGTGCTTGGTTTAGTTTCAGAGCATGAGTGACCTGGTTGAGTTCCCAAAAGATTATGTTATCAGGGCACCATTAAGAATTATTTTATCTATTTTAAGTGCTGAAATGACCACATGCTTGACGATGAAGGAAAACATTTTGAGAAAACCTGCATGTCTAAGGAATAATAAAAAATATCACCTCAAGGACTTTTGAGGTGCACCAATCCGCACTGGAGTAGCATGGCGGGCACTTCCCGGCTTCAAAACTTCTGATATTTGAGAAAGACACTGGGCAAAGCCAGCTATGGGCATTTACAAGACAGCTACTTTACTTATTTTTTCATTGTGATCATAAGTTATCATGAGACATGCATTCATTTTATTTTGCTTATCCTTACTCTTTTTTGTTTCCAGGCAGCTGGGGAGCGACATGAGACTATGTCCAATAAGGATGCATTGATGTTTCCCGTGATAGCGTCATGTGCTCTCTTCGCGCTTTATGTCTTCTTCCAGTTCTTCTCCAAAGAATACATCAATTTACTTCTCACTGGCTACTTCTTCTTTCTTGGAGTGTTGGCACTGAGTCATCTTCTTAGGTGAGAATGAAGAGTGATTTGTTTTATGTACTTTGCATATACCGTTAACTTATCCAAAGCTCACTGAGTTCAGTGAGAAATTAATAGATTTTTAATCTGAACAATTAACACTAGTTTTTATACAGTAAAAAATACGACTGTAATATGATAACAATTTGTCAATTTGGTTATATGTTATTATGTTTGATTTTTAGCTGGCTTTAAAATTTCCCATTGAGACTAATATATTAATTAACAATGTAATTTAACATAAATCTATCTAATTTTTGACAAAGAGATTCTATGTTTTATATGTGATTCGTCAAATGTGTAATGCATAACGCATTTTGCTGCAAAAATATTTCCAATTGTATTTTACTTAATGAATCGAATTAAAAAGAACGGTTTGCGTATTTGCAATGCATTGCTATGTTCCGTTATCATTATTACTAAACTCTAGGTATAAAAGATCCAAAAAAAATCATCATGCCATGTACACTCAATACTATGTTGATCAGAGGTCTAGACATTTTAGCAGTCTAAAGAGGCCGCACGTGAAATAACGAGATGGGAAAGTTAGAATTTTTTTAAAACATGCTATTTACAAAAAAGTTAAATTCAAGACATTACTTGAAATTAAAGGAAAATAATGTTCTATGATTTATAGTTATTTAATTTTACAAAAGAGAATTCTCTTTGCGCTAGTCACCTTACTCACTCACTGGTGTAGTACAAACTCATTTAACGGTGTAGTCCATTTGCCATTCTCGCAGCCCAATCATCGCTCTGGTGGTGCCCGCGTCGATCCCCAACGTGCCGTACCACGTGCACTTCACCCGCGGCGAGCGGGACGCGCGCTCCGACATCGTCAACTACAAGTTCACCTCGTATGACGTCATCTGCCTGCTCATCTCGCTCTGCATGGGCGCCTGGTACCTGTTCAAGAAAGTAAGAAAACGTCGCGTATCCAACAAATCTCACTCGATTTATTTATCTCTGAACACTTTGTAAACACGCGGTAGTCAGCTTTTGTAGGAAAGGAAAAGAAAAAGAAAAGGTGTTATGGCTATTTATTTATTTATTTAAACTTTATTTAAATACCTTTAAACAAAAGTATTACAAAGGGCGGACTTAATTCCTCTTGGCATTAAATTTGTTAAAAAAAAAAAACTAAAATACATGAATAAATATATAAAATACGCTATTGCCAAGAGAATTAAAAAAAAGCAGCTTCTTATCTACACTAAACATAGAACGGCCTAATGGAAGCATTTGCAATTAACGGCAAGCATTTCAAATGGCTTGCCGATTACAGGTCTCTCTCGCGCCTACTGCATATATATTTTAATCTGGCTTTTGTTGAGATGGTTGTGGTTGTCTGTACCACTACACCAAAGAGTCAGTATGTGTCTTCTCTTTGAATTAGGTAATGCATATTACATAATACATAAATGGAATTTTGCATGCGAAATCGTGCGAATTTACCGTTTTCTTTCATCTGTAAAGTAATGGTTTTCCCGCTAAGAAACGCCCGATTCGAGTTAACGAATTCCGTTCGCCGCCAGCACTGGATCGCGAACAACCTGTTCGGCATCGCGTTCGCGATCAATGGCGTCGAGCTGCTGCACTTGAACAATGTGGTGACCGGATGCATCCTGCTCTGCGGGCTCTTCCTCTACGACATCTTCTGGGTATTCGGCACCAACGTCATGGTCACCGTCGCCAAGTCCTTCGAGGCGCCAATTAAACGTGAGTGTCTTCTTACCTTAACCTTAATCTACTACCTTAGTCTACTCCGGGATACAGGCCTCCCCCATAAAGGGGATTTGTCAGAATCTCCACACCCGGCGAGCGGATTGCCGATCGCATTACCACCAGACACCTCGCACATTAGATGATAGTCAAAAATCAAAATCTTTATTTGTCATAGGAATATAAATTAAATTTTTTAAATGTTGATAGATAAAAACTGTTTTTTTTTTAATTTAAATTTAATAAAGCATGCAAAGGAAACTTCTTTTTTTAAAGAAACTTTTATAAATAGCTTGGGAATGATCAATTCATTACCAAGGTTCATTATCATCCATGTTTTCCTATATATTATAATAAGCCTTTTTGTAAAATCTTTGTCTATTGTAATTCCCCACGACAAGGAAATGCAGTACTTGTCCATGGCTATTGAAACAGGCAGCTGGTGCTAGTTGATCAATCCAGTCCAGTGCGATTATCGCGTTATTACTAAAGACGATAATGCTCTCAATGGAAGTTCAACGCTACTGTGACCATGGTTCATTATTTGAGTATTCTGTCAGTTCCATCAATAAATTGTTACATGCCTTTTAGACTTTTGTTCTACTCAAACCTAAATTTAATTTAGTTAAAGAACATTATTTAAATTTAAATGGACTTATTTAGTTATTATTGTGTTTCGTATTTATATTTATTTATCTATCTACATATGTAATAGTATATTATTATGTATATTGTATCATATTTTTATTCATTAATTTTATTATATCTATTTATATTTGTTTATAGTTATTTTCAAATATTTTTATTACTTAATAAATTGTATAAATGAATACACCTGCTACGGCCATCTCACCAACCCATGGGTTGACTGGCAGAGAATGCCAATAGGCATTAAGTCCGCCCTTTGTAACCTCAAATTGGGGTGTAAGCAATGAAGTATTTTAAATAAAAAATAAAAATAAATTTATATCTTCGGAACATAATCGATGACAATTATACCTTGTATAGTACGCCTATGTGTACAACACACAGTATAATTCGTAGTACATTTTGTTCCAGTGGTGTTTCCCCAAGACCTGCTCGTTAACGGTCTGAACGCCAGCAACTTCGCGATGCTCGGTCTCGGCGACATCGTCGTCCCGGGCATCTTCATAGCTCTGCTGCTGCGCTTCGACAAGTCCCTGAAGCGGGGCTCGGAGTTCTACTTCCGCGCCACGTTCTCGGCGTACGTCGTGGGCCTGCTGGCCACCATCCTCGTGATGCACGTGTTCAAGCACGCGCAGCCCGCGCTGCTGTACCTGGTGCCGGCCTGCCTCGGCACGCCGCTCGCGCTCGCGCTGCTGCGCGGCGACATCAAAGCGCTGTTCAAGTGAGTGCCGCAGCCCAAAGCCCGGTGCCGCGCAGCTGTACACACCAAATACAGATGCATATTCCGCCAGCATTCGATCGCCAGAGCCTCGTTTGTTAGTTAGCTGGGGCGGCATGTGCAGGTGAGGTTGGCGTTTGGAGAAAAAGATTACATAAGCTATATTTTCACTTATCACTACCTAATAATTTTGACAATAACATATTTTTCCCAGTGAAGTCAAAATTTGAGAAAAGTGACAAGATCTTGTCTTGACATTGACATAGGTATCATGTTTGGATTGGTATTCATGAGAATAGTGAAATAATATAACTAATAACTTTGTTCTAGATATGAAGACCAACCTTCGGTGGCCGAGAAGCCGGTAGCCGAAGGCAGCAAGTCCAAAAAGACTGAGTAAACTGAAGAGCCACGCCACGTCAAATGCGAAAGCACAAACTTCAGCACACCTTGCGTTTTAAGTACATAGGAAAACTTTATTTTTTTAATTCCAATGACGACGCCGAGGGATCATGGCTAGTGACGTGAACCTGTATTTGCGAACTTTTATGTTTTTATCGATGTTTTGGCCAAGATAATATTAGGTATGTCTGTAATAAACGTCTATTGAAAATATTTGAGAACTTCCAAATTGCATCTTCCATTCGATTGAAGCCATTCTTTGATTGAATTTTGTGTTCTATGTTGAAACCTTATGTATATCAGTTCTCCGTGTGTCCCTTTTTAATAAGTAGTGATGTGAACTATTATTGATTAATGTTTTATTGTCTGACGTTTATGTCAGTATGTATTGTTCTACTCTTGCATATTTTCTTATTTATTTTCCTTTTCAGAGGCGTTTATTTCACAAAGATATCATTGTATATTATATACAGTTTCGTTTAGCTCAACGCGAATCATAGCTAATTAAGTTTATATTTTTGTTATCAAAGCTCCCTCTATTGGTGATGTTAAATTTTCGACTTTTAATGTTACCAGCAACATTTAATTTTTTAATAAAATGATTTCTACTTATATTTCTATTATAATAGCAAATCTCCTCTGTGTTCTTACTTCATTTATATATTTATAATATTTAGGTGTTTTTGGGAATAATTGGTCACACAAGCCTCTAATGCGTTTAGTATTAATGTCACAATACGAATTTATTGAATGACAGGGCGAGTCGGTTGAGCCCCGATGCCGATTGGTGTATGATATATAATAAATACGTGGAAACCAATTGAATTTTTTAATTTTTTTTCATCGTATCCGTAGTTTTGTAAAAACTATTTGAATATACGGCATGACTTTGATTAGTTGAATGAAATTAAAAGCTAATTTTCAAGCGTATTGTCGCGGAATACAGTCATTTAGCCAGTACCGGATTCCTAGGCCCAGTTAGAAGAGAGCCAGCGATTGTTCAATACTAGGTTAAAATAATAATAATTATAAGTATTAGTTAGTTTATCGGATATTTATTTAAACGAAAAAGAGATACGCTGTTGGTCCGGTGGTCAGCCTTTATTCACCCAGCCGTGATACATTATGGCTGTATAATACTCTTCTACAATATTGTTAATGGTATAACAATAATAGTAGATCGCGCTGTACGTTTTTTACAATAGGTTTTCAAAAACAGCCACTCAGACAGCGAAAACTCCCCACCCTCCCCCGCTCGCGCAGTAAAGCGAACGATCACCGAGGGCTGGCGGTGGAGCGCCGCCGCCCGCCTCACGCTCATCCCGGCTGAACAGATCTCACATGGTGTGAAGGTCTCGTGAAGAGCTTTCTATAGAAATGATCCTATGAAGTAAAGTCTTGACGCAGGCGACGCGACGCTCGGAGGTCATTGCGTCTGAAAGGTTCTCAACGCCGCCACGTAGGTTTTAACGAAAATGCTACAGCGACGTCTAGCGATATAGTGCAAGAAATATAACAATATCGTGTGAAGCGACATCTGGTTTCACTTAATGGCAACGTTTCTACGTGATCATTATCGAAATTGATTATATAAAATGATCAAACAGATGGCAACACCAAATCTAAACGTACGTACCTCGTCTCTGAGCAATATAACATTTTTCATATATAATTGATCTTTCTCTCTCGGCTACACTTTCGTCGTAAATCAAGTACACTTTCAGCCATGTTTCGTTAATTCAACGAGGTGCAAACTTGGCATGAGACAAGGTGAAGAGACACTACCTCGTCAAAACTGCCTGCTTTGATTTGAAGCATCGGTGAGGTGGATAAGGTTCAAAAGCACAGTATACAGTCCTTACTTTAAGTCATATTTCGTAAATAGGTTTTAGTCGGTAAGAGCTCGACATTGCCTTTAAAGACAGGTATGCGTTTCGGAAATCTCCCCAGGAGATCGAAAAAAAGTCACCACACCTGATTTAAGCGACTGTCTTTTCCTTCTTTACTACTGTAACATGGTGCAAGTACAAGTAAAAAATTGGAATAAATTTCCTCACCTCATATTTGAGATGGTTGCTTTTTTGCTATCATGCCGCAGACAATCTAGATAATTCAACTATAGAATTCTTTGAAATATACATGTCTTACAAATTTTTAGTGGTATTTTTGAACATATGGTGTCATTTTGCAGTTTATTTTTTGTAATTCACATGCTATGGTCCGCGAGGACAACATGCCGAGACGTGATGAAGATTCAACAAGGAAGTAAGCGAATAATACATAATGAGGCAATTAAATACTTTATTATTTTACAATATAGTTTACACATGTAACAATAAAAATGCGAGGAATAAGGGCTCCTGTCATGTTCCAATGTTTTATTAGTATAAAAAAAATATTGAGCATAATATACAATCACACTTTACATTTCAAATACAATACAAATAACAATAACAATTAAGCGCAAGTTTACAGTATTGTTGCGGTGGTGTAACATGTACATGTATAGCGCACAGTGCTGACCGACAGACCGACCTGCCCCGCGCCCCCGCGGGTCGTTCGTTGATCTGAACAAACGCACAAGTGTCATGCCATTCAGCAACACGACGTTGCACTCTCGGCGACTCGTCCCCCCGCCTCTTACGCCGGCGCCAGGCTCTCGTTGACGAGACCCAGCCCGGTGCACTCTATGACATTCAGATCCCCCACGGGTTCAATTGTGAATTTAGTCTGAAAAATCAAGCGTTTCAAGTTTGAGGAGTGACTGTTTTTATTTTGGGATTCTGCATCCACTCATTTCGCTATTGTATACATGTATAATTATCTGTTGCTTTCCATATATTATTTTAATAAATTAACAAACAACAATGGTTTAAACATTCTTACATGTTATTAATAATTGTCTAGCAATTGTCACCAACAGCTTTTTTTATATTACATTTATTTATTGTTTACTCTATACAATAAAGTTACAAACCTAACCTATAAAATCAAACACCAATTCTAACAAACTATACCATGAAGTGTTGCAACAATAGAAATTCAATGCGCAGAGGGTAAAGTTAACCACTGTTGTCTAAACTAGGCCGAGCCTGTGTCCTAGACGATGGCCACATCGGAGGACCCGGAGATTAGTGGCTTAAGATTATACGCACAACAAGAACCTACGCAGCAAACAAGTTCGAAATTTCTGCTGGCTAGACCATTGTAAGTGTTGCTATAGTAATTTAAAAGAAAAAAAATTTTTTTTTTTTTTTGCATTTGTCATATATATATATTATTATTAAAGGAAAAGCCTCCTTTTTTATCTTTTTTAGAGATCAATAGCCACGATATTTAAAAGTGACTGATTAGGTTGCATTGTAATTGAGAAAGTAGCTTTCCTATGCCATACATACCTTCGTAAACAGTTCAGTGATATATATCGCAGTCCTGGTGTGCATTGTGATCTCCCCGGTCTTCACCGCGGACCTGCCTTCCGCCAGCGCCATGTATATTACCACTTGATCCTGATAAAAAGTTACAAACGTACGTCTAGACGGAGATGGGAGAGATGGATACGGGCACGTTCACGCATGTGGTGGTACATTTAAGCGTGAGGATTTCCCATCGCCGTTGTGCGCTTTGGTGTCGTAGAAGGCCGTGACTATCTCAAGGAATCCTCCGGGAGGAAATCCATAGCCCTTTCCTTGTCCATTGGGTATTTTCTGTACTTGTACTTTCTTAGACTTCAGACAATTTCGTTTCGAAGCGTACGAAATTGTCTGAATGTTGGCACGTTCGTTACTCCTTTCTTTTTTCGAGGATTCCCGCTTACCTTTGACTTGTTTGGGAGACATTCGTACGTGCTACTTTTAATTCGACGTGTGAATTATGCGATGCAGCCGTGAGACTGTCCATCGTCCGCGCAGGCTCTATAACACTAATGTACTAAATGTAATAATATTTTTAAATAAGTACTAAATATAATACTAAAGATAACGTCTAAAGTCACATACAGTAACATCCGTTTTATATAAACGTTTGATGTTAACGCACCTGCATATGTTCGTCCAAACAGGCGCCAGCGGCGAGCGCAGCGCGCAACGTTGCGGCGGCCTCCTGGCCCAGCGCGTAGGGATCCAAGCCGAAGTTGCCCAGCGCATCGCCGCCCAGCACGCAGCCCGACGACGTCTCGCAGCACAGACTGACGGACAAGCAAACAATCCACACCATGAGAATATTCGACAGCAACCACACGTCTTGATGACGATAAATTTATTGAATTTTCTAGATCGAACCCCGCCCAGTATGCTTGGTATGGCCAAAACGTCTATGAAACGTATTCCAGGTTGGCCTGGCTAACGTTTAATTTTATGTTTTAAGGCTAGTTGTGTCGGTTGAAAGATAAATGAAGAAGAAAAGCATATTTTAAAAATGAATCTGTTTTCTTTGGTAGTAGGAAATCAAAAAATCACAAAGATCACCGACACTATAGAACATAGAGAAGCCATCCATCCTGCATAAATACAATTGGCTGTTATTGTAGAAAACTTAAAATCGCTATCATTCAGCATTGATATCGTTTCTCGGAAATGTTCTAATACCATGTTGGGTCATTATCACAGCCATTGTGTGGTGTTACTATATAACCGACCACGGATTTCTCATTCCATCATCGGACAATAAATTATATTTTCCGTCAGTTTGTCGTTTTTCGAAATGTATATTCCTGCTTGTTACATCTGATGAGATCACGGTCAAAGAGAAAAATATAATTTATACTTGCGTACAACAACTGTCACTCGGTGAAACATCATCAAAACGACAATTTTTTTATGGTATTCCTATATATTATCATCTGGTTGGGTTGTATATATAAATACATATAGATACTAATAAATACCATAATATAAATTATATTTAATAAATTATATATATATAAAAAAATTAAATAGATAACTAAAACCTAACCAGATGGTAGCCCCCGGCAGGGATTAACCCATTCGCTGAGACGACGATCGGAATAATTTCGGTCGGCATACCACCCCACTTGTCGGTTACCTCGTGAGCCAGGTCCTGATATTTAGTCTTCTTGTCTGTTTCGGCTTTCACGAGGTCCTCGTCGTGTGGAATGATGATCATCATCATTATCTCGTACAATCTAGTACACAGCACATTTTATTTACTTATATAACTAACCGATCAGTTACGCCTTACGGTAACTTCAGGGTATTCAATTATAATTATTGTAGATTATTTATAGATATATGTTATAGAGGCCTATTATTTTATTAACAATCGTCACCATTATTTTAAGATATTTCATGTCACATGAGCCCTATGGCGTTTGAGCGACTGTAAATATAAAAATTAAAAAACGGAATTCCGAACTGTGTGCTTAGATTTTCTGTCTACCCACATGATGCCGCTGCAATTGTCGGGGGCCATGCTCCTTGCCTCCTTGTAGCATCGGATGTTCACGTTGCGGAACTGCCCCAGTTCCTTCTTAGCGCCGTCCGACATCATATAGCTCAGCTGTAGGTATTTTAATTGGATTAATTATTAATACACATTTTTTTTTGTTATAACAGAACAGACAGTTTTTACAGTTTTTTAGCAAGAATCCTTCTCTGCCGAGGCGTCACTAGAACAACTGCTGCGTTCCGGTTTGAAAGGTATAGAGAGTCAGGATAATTACGAGATGTGATGTGTTCCATCTTAGTCCTCGGGGGTGATAAGGCATCTGTAACTTTGAAGATCGAAGTTGTCAGCGCTCCACGGGTGGTGGGGCATTGACTGTCTGATAGTGACAAGTTATTAATTGAAGCTGTACTTCTGAATACGAATTTCAATATACCGCATTATTTGTAATTGTTAATTATTTTCGAGGACCGGGTTCGCTCATTCACTTTCCCACATCTATTAAATGAAACGAAAACTCTTTATTTGACGTAAGAAATTCAGATTTCGATTGTCAATTGTAATTTTTTTTTTACTTCCTAAATACGTAACGTACCACTGTTCGAAATGTTCTTATGACAGAATTCTATACCTTTCAAATAATATGATAGTATTGGGTTAAGAATTTGACATGAACATTTGGTTCATACAAATCTCCTCGAGTTGCTCGGATCGCACAATGCGTCAGTAATGCACGATTCTGCACTATTCATTCCTCGGATGCCAATCATATACTTTTAATAGACAATGTCGTGTGGTTTTTTTTATGGAAAAGGCGGCAAACGAGCAACCGGTTCACCTGATGGTAAACCGGTTGGGGATTACCGTCGCCCACATATATCTGCAACACCATAGATGCTGCAGGTGCGTTGCCAGCCTTTAAGGATATTTGGGAGAAAGGAGGGAGGATTGTGAATATTTGTGGCTTAACAGATAAGGCTGATTCAAGGATTTCAAAGTAATGACACAAGACGGTTTGGAGGTTGCTTCGTCTGTCGACAATTCGATATGTTGTCTACAACGAGATGTTTTTATGGCAACATGGATGGAAAATAATTATCGACGCCCAATGGATATGTGCAACACCAGAAGAGCTGCTCGAGCGTTGCCGGCCTTAAGGGGTAATTGTGAATGGGGAAGAAGGGCGGGTGAGATCTTCGATTACTTCGCTCAACGACGGATGGGGGTAGGGAGGGGGGTGAGGGGCTTCGGTTATCTCACTCACCAAACGGAACGCAGAAGCACAAGATGCCTCTACTTCACGCCGGTATTCTGCGTGGCCGTGGCACCAGCCCGGTCGAGCCGGCCCATTCGAGCAGCAGCAAAAGCCGCCGCTTGGCTCTACCATATTCAAAACAACAGATAACAACAGGTGGTGGTGGAACAACAGATAACATCTACTCTTGTATGTCATAAAAGTAAACATGGACTAACATATAAAATGCCCAGAACGGTGTATGTCGCAGCATTAAAAGAGCGATGCGTAGGATATATTAACATATATATATAAATATAGCTGTTGCTGCCTGGGTAATAAAGATACTTATTCATACATTCATAGGGTAGGGGGGACTCCGATGCGATGGACAAAGACGGCTAGGTCTTACCTTCCATTATGAAAAAGGAAAAGTGTAAAGTATCCAGAGACGGAACCTTCAAAGGCAGCGTGCCGGCCACAAAGCTCCACCCCTCCACGGCTCTCACATCACCCAGCTCTGTCACGTTGACGCTCTGCAAACGCCTCACTGTTGATATGTTTACGGTCACATGGCCCCCGCCCTTCGGGTAGTATCTGTAATATTTTTATAAAAATTGTCAATTAATGTTCTGTGTAATGAATCTATGGATTAGAGTTTCAATTCTGTAATTGTTCCATATTGCTCAATGAGCAGACTAGGGTAGGAACTTTTGTATTGAATGTTCGAATGGGCTATCTCGAGGCATCTTGTGCTTCTGAGTTTCGTTCGGGAATGAGGTAACTGGAGCCGAAGAAGGTTAAACGCCCAGAGGTGCGATTTTTAAATCTCGTAGAATTATATAATTATTTAATTTCTTCATTTCGGTTGGAAGTATTTTATTGCTTCGAACACTTCCATGTGTTATACGATCGTCTGCAGGCGTTCGGAGGCGGAGTGAGCTGTTCTGATTTTATGTGCTAGAGCGCGAACTTCATCGACATTTACGTTTTGGAAGAAATCGCCCAATAGCGTGACAGCCTCCACCAGGGCGGCGGTCGCGGAAGCGTCGCGCAGGTTGCTGCCAGGGGGTCGAGGGTCGTGCAGTCAAAAAAAAAAATTTTTTTTTGCTTTTGCTTCTGTGCGAATCTCGTTTTCTCTCTGGGCACAAGACATTGTTAAACTCTTGTAGATGATCCAGGCAAGAAAGGCACAATCTTTTTATGGTAGCGTCAAAAACTCCCATAGGTAGATAATTTTCTTATTTTTGATTTTTGACCTTACCCAGTTGCGCTTTCGTGGTGCTTCAACAGTGATGCTATGTACCTCACCCGAATGTTAGGGATTACAGTACATCTGCAGAGTTAAGGATATTTGGGGGATGCAAGAGAGCATGAGGCTGGGGAACTTCACTGAACGAAATGCAGAAGCACAATATGCCTCTTCTTCACGCCGGTATTCTGCGAGGTCATGGTACTATCCCAGTCGAGCCGGCCCATTCTAGCAGCAGCAAAATCTATCGCATTTAGAAGAACACAGATACAGTTATAGTTAGTTACAGTATAGAAACATATAGATATATATAGATATATTTTTTAATTATATGCATTTACAAAGGTTAATGTCTAGTAGTAATAGTCAGTAGCAGGATGGATTCTACTTACCCACGCCTGTGTATTTTTAATGAGAACTTAGCATTAAAGTTTTGCAACATCGGCTTTAACACTTTATCCATATAATCAATCTGTGGTGCCATGGCAGCGTTGGTGCCCCCTTTGAGATCCAGTGTGACATTCTCATCTGCCATCAAGGCGCAAGGCAATGCCACTTGTAGCAGTAAGGCAGTAGATCTGAAAACGAATTATGACATGCCTTTATACATTTATCAAACCAAAGTAAAAGTGTCTGTTATAAATAATATTCAGGAATATTTAGGCAGACAAGGTATCATAGGAAAGGGGTCGGTGTACACCGGATTGTGTGATGAAGAGAATATGAAAATTCAATCTATCAGTTGCTAATTTGTTAACATAATATGTGTATGATAATTATTAAGGAGAAGTTCACTACATCAGCTTTTAAAAATAAGTGCTTACCCTGCAGTTTTTGCATCGGCAACATAATTTCCTCCCCTGATTTTTTTGGGTATAAATTCAATTTCTGATGACCCAATTCTGTCACCTCTAACCTTTGCTTGGCACATTGTTGCTACTAATTGCAAACCTGTAACCATATACAGTATTACTTCTTGTAAAAAGAAGTTTTACTAATAATTAATAATTTTTTTTTCTTTGATAATTATGTAATATAATATTAATAGAGATTAAAATTTTCATATTACTGTTAACATTTTATTTTCTCCATCAGCCAATGTAACAAACCACCAACCAGAATGCAAAATCTTCTATTAA
This sequence comes from Bhutanitis thaidina, assembly GCA_029286595.1. Classification (NCBI taxonomy): domain Eukaryota; kingdom Metazoa; phylum Arthropoda; class Insecta; order Lepidoptera; family Papilionidae; genus Bhutanitis; species Bhutanitis thaidina. Next base: position 12,137,892 of record JAGSMS010000013.1, read on the forward strand.
ATAAAATTATTTGATTTAAAACTATAGGATATTAACTTTGTTTCAGTAAGTTTATTGTTCTACCTGGTAAGAAATTACATTTTATTTGCTGTGTGATAGAAGCATCATATAATATGTGTATAAAATTAATATTTTGGGCATGTCATATCTCATATGCTACTTCATGAAGAGGCAATAGGTTGGTAGTGGAAGTTTGTTTGGCTGAGTCATGTCAATATAATCGATTTTATTACTTTTAAGTGTTGAGGGGTAATTAAATTAGTATAACCTTTTAAATGCTGTATTGCTAACCCAGGTTTCCTGCGACTTGCTCTAATGTTCGTAACTCTTATTGGAATTCCTAAAATAGCACTTAATGATAAGGAAATTCGCAAAATTTGGCCACCCTGAAATGCAATACTTATATTTTTTATACAAATAAACAATACATATCTTGATTTTTGTTAAAATAGCCACATACCCCTTCTAAAATACTTCCATCGATGTCCATGAATTGCGACATGTTTGTTATTTGGGTTTTTTTTCGGTACAATGTATAAATCTACCACTCAGTAAAATATTGTTCTGTGCTTTGCACTACTGCTTACTTCGACTGAAAACCTGGAGCCAAGCAGAATATAACTACAACCTTCACAGAACACTATTACTCCTACCGGCTACTATCCTTAGTTTAATTAAACTTTTGTATACTGTTCGCCTGAACAGAACGCAGTAAACTTTTTCGTGTTTCCGTATCTATTAATCTACTTTTTACGGTAAGCATATATTGTAAGTGACCAGGTAAGCCAGCATCCAAAATTTAAAGATTATAATAAAGTAATTTTTTTTTGTTCGATTCAAAACATAAAATTCACAAATGTTGCCAGAGTTAGTCACAGCCCAGTGCTTAGAACTAGGCATGGAAATTAAAGTTGTTTTTATTTAATTATAACGTGAATTTATCATTTTTGTAACTGTTATAGAACAGGTGATAAATCACGACTAGTTACATTTACTATGTGTAGATTATTGTCATTATGGATACATTTGTTCCACCTTTTACATGTCGTGGAGGTGATTCGAAAGTGTCAGAGGCTCAATAGCATCGATCTGCTGACGATAATTAGTGAATTTTGCTTTGGACTGTCAATGTTTCGTTTAATATTACATTGATATGTTTAAAAGTTAATTGAATAAACTTCAACAATTACTTTTAAGACGCATAATTCGGTAACGGTATATTTTTTTTTATTTAGTCTCTATATCTCGTTATTACGAATGCTGCCAATGTCAAGTCAGTCATGAAAGTATCACAAACGTCAAATGACGGTTTTTAGATTATTAACAAGACACTTGTTGAGATGTCTACCTTTAACAATGAACATAGACTATTGTTATATATACACTACTATAAAAAACATATATATACTAACTTAACTAAACTACTTTATTTTAACTATCACCACACAAGTACAAATATTATAAGTTAATCTTGTTATAGTTTATAAATTCGGACAATACATGTACAAAAGGAGAGTAGACATAAGACAATAGTGTCTTAAAGTTAGTAGGTCGGGGAATATATTTTGGAAGAACATCATATAGAGAGGAAGATAATCTGGATCAGAAAAAAAAATTTGTTCCAGAGTACCTTCCTCTAATCCACACTCACACAACGAATTGTCACTGATCCTAAGCTTTGCTAGATGTCCTGGGTAGCATGCATGACCTAAACGCATTCGACAGATAGAATATGTCACCTGTTTATTGACAGCACGAAATTTAAAAAACCATGGTTTGTCAGGACTGAAGTCTTGTATTTCTCTATAATATTTACTTTTTATTGTTCTTGTTTTTTGCCATTGTTTCTCCCAATCGGATTTTAAATCAGTGTCAGCAGTCGGTGGAAGACCAAGAAGGAAAGTGTGCAAGTGAGTAAGGCAGTCTAAACGAGTGGTCTCTTTATTTAGGAAATCCACGACTTCCTTTCCTTGAATACCAGTGTGGCCTGGTATCCAGCCTAACGCTATATTAATACCTTATGTTTGGCAGTTATAGAAAGCCTTTTTAATTTCCAAAATAATAGGTGACGACAATTTCTTTTAAATGGATTATATATAGTTTTATTTACGGTATAATTTTATCCACGCAACGATAAATGTCAGGTAGATCAGATGTCACTGTCTGTCTGTTGATGTTTGAAGTTTCGCACAAAATGTCAATTCTTGTTATGTTGGGAATAATTCACAATTTGTAAATATATGGAACAGCAGTTCATTTACTTCAGCTTAAAATTTGAGCAGTTTATCTTAGTCTCGAGCAAATGTTGAATTATTACATGGAACCTTAATTAATATATTCTATTGAAGATTGTTGACAAAGATGCAGCGAAAACCAGGCTTCCCCGTGGCCAATTGCAGCATTAAAATGGTAATTAATTCATATTCACTGTATGTCCTTCTTAATTTGCTTGAGACTGGCTTCTGATTTGAAAACGAGTGTTTAGAAGTTATAAGCCAGAGTTCTGAGCAAAGATGTATTTACGTTTGCATAATTCTTATACATAGGAACAATGATGCACAATTCTCTAATTCTACTATCTAATATTCAAAAGCCAAATTTACGCAATGTATTATAAAAGCAATGTGAATTCCCTAATGAGAATTCCCTATCCTTAAAGCATGATTGTTAATCCTTCCTTTCATAATCACTTAATAAACTTGAACAAACTACATTGAGAATGCATTATGTGTTTGTTAAAATTTAGTTTTTCTATTCACACTTCATTTAACAAATAAAGTATAGTATGTATAGTAATGTAGGTATAGTAGGTATATAACCACTGGTTAGTTTATAGTTCTGTCTTTGTACAATGTTCATAGATACTTTTTCTCTATGTGGTAATTACTTACTGGGCTGTAGTGGGAAAATAAAATATTTTTCACCATATGCCAGCCTATATGGTAGATGTACATGATACTCACTCAAGCTGGTGATTCTGTGTGGAATTAAAGAATTGCACTATCACTTCTGATCATGAAGAACTTGTATTGTAGAACGCAACTAATGACCATTATGGTTAATAGCTTTACATATTTATTTTATCTTAGTCTTAATTGAATTTGTTTGATAAATAAAGGACTCAAGGGTAGACTTGATGTCTTGGGTTGAATAGTTTCTAAGTCATACAAACTAAACCATATTCAGTGCACTGATAATCACACATATTGTCACTGTATACAACTGTTGTCAAGAGTTGCAAAACTGAACATTAATAGATATTTGCATCTCTGCCTACCCTTGAGTTGATATTGACAAAAGGTTGTATTATCTGTGCATTGAATATACTTGAATTTTTTTTATAACTGCATCATAAAATCTTATGTTGCAGCCTGATGGTTCGACCATGCCAGAAGCAGCTCCGTATGAGGAAGAATGGGAGCCAGCACAGAGACGTCAACAGTTGATTAACTTTGGACACTCCCAGTGGGGTTTTAATAATTGGAGTTGGTCGGTCAGCAGACAGGATCTTGGTAAGTTTTAGATGTATCAGTCTTTCAATATAGGAACTGTATGTTTCGAAGGTTAGGTTACACCTCTTTTTAATAGATTTGTAGTAGGTTAAGTTATGTTATAATGGGCCAGTATACGCAGCTCCACGACTATGTGCGTATTTTTTGTGTGGGCAGGCATATCAACTAGACGAGACAACCGAGCTCCTCAAGGAAACTCAGTAAACCCTTAAAGTTATCTGTGACCTCGAGGAGCGAGCTTCTCCGCGAACGATGGACACTGCAACAGGACATGAGCCGTTGTTTCTTCCTCCTCCATACACGCCAAAAAGTTATGTTGACTTCGACTTAACGATTCATTTACGAAATAAGTCAAGATGTGTCGAAACAATTGAAATTCTATAGTTATGAGTCATATCAGAGAGATACAAGAGAAGATATTTCCTGTGTTTTTAAAATGACATGTATGACATTTAATGACATGATGTGTGTTCGACAATATAACATTCTTCTTTAAAAAAAAAACATTACTCGAACTGTACAAATTTCTTCTGTGTTGTGGGGGCACATACAAATTGGACAAACACCCAGACCCGGAATAGTTATTACATTGAACTTGCTGACTTCTTCATATGGGTTGTTCAATTGTAAATTTATAACACCGGCTACTACAAATGAAAACTTTTTGAACTTTGTTTTGATTTGAGTGAAAAATATCACTAATTTATAGTATTTTGAACACAAAAATACCTACATAATTACTCTATCACATCAGGTTTTTATACAAAAAGGAAAAAACGATTATTTAAAAATTTTAAGAAAAAATCAATTATTACATTATAAATATATATTTGAAAACTTACAAAGAAAAAATCAAGTACAATAATTGCTAGAGGGCTATTTTGAGTGACATCTTTTGCGTTTAGCAATAAAATTACGTCTGGGTGCAATTTGTTTATGAGAATCATCAATAATATCATGTTTTATTGACCAGCAGTAATCAGCCATCATATTCACATTCCATCGACCGTGGTACCTTGTTTCCATAGTTTTTATGTCTTGGTGAAACCTTTCTCCCTGTTCTTCACTATAATCACCAAGATTATCTGGGAAGAAATCCACATGTGAATGTAGAAAAAAGAGTTTTATACTCATATTACACCCCAGTTTTTTATACTTATTTAATAAGTTTGCCACAATATGCCAAAGCACTAATTTATATAATAAGGTAAATAAGATACTATCAATATATTCCCTTCCAAAATTAAAATGCAAATCAATAGTTAAGGAATGGTTGCAAAAATTAGACTTTAACTTTACAGAAAATCTACTTCTAGTTCTCTCTTCTTGTAAGTTTAGTTGTAACTAGGTACACACTCATATCACATCACAAGTTATATTTACAAAACAAACACAAACACGTGTGTGGGTACGCACAATTACACTTCACATGACATTACACTGCACAACATCAACATACACAACATATTTACATTCTTACCGAGGCGTCCTTATATCTTTTATTTTATAGTATTAATCTTTTTTCTCCCATCTTGTTATAATTTGAACCACTGTAATGATCTTTGTTTCTCCTAACACAATATAGGCAATAATATTTAAATTAGTTGGCTCTTTATACCTTAAGTTTAAACACCAGTACCACTAATGCTAAATAATGCTCTTGTTTTTTCCGTGGGGTGGGGACCTGGTGATCTGTAATACAGGCTTTTTATGCCTATCTCAGACACCAGCTCCTCACTCATCCTAGACTATGAACACACCGATATCTAAATGTATATTAATTTTTCGTTAGATAATAATGTATGGTCTGTTTTTGTGGGGAGAAAATAAACAAATATTATTAATATTATTATTTTTGTTTTTAGCATTAAATCCGTTCACATTGGTACAGCAAAAAATAACAATCATCAGTATGATTGACTTGCTCATGACTTGTTCAACACAAATATTACGAACTAACTACGGAGTCCAGGATTTTAGTTGTACTTTGAAGCCAAAATAAGCATTATACGTATTTTCCACAAACTCAGTAATTTTCAGTTTTCGCTTTGAATTCATAAAGTTTCCACAAATGTAACAAAATTTATCTGGACCATTATGACACTTTCTTGAAGACATGTGTTTTAGACGTTTTTCAACCACATATCATTAATGAAATATAGTAAATACCAAAAGTAAAACGTAAACAATTTTTTTAAATAAGTGTGTTTAACACTAATTTCAGTAAAAATTAAAGTAAAAAGTTATACTTTAACAATAAAAGAATGGGCGTGTCGCTGTTCCAACTAATAAAAAATAAAAAATAGCAAATATTTTAATTTCACTAAAAATCTGATGTGATACGATAAAATTAGGTCTGATTTCGTAATCAGGACTACAAAATTAGTGGAAAAAATGTATTGTGTCTTGGACAAGTAAAATCATGTCAGCCGGTGTAATGTTTTGTTGAGAAGATTCTTACACCTTTTTATCATCAGTCAAGGCATCACTGTATTGTATTAGATATTAATTAGTGAGAAATGGCAATTTCTTGCTGAAGCCCATTTTGCATTTATTTTTTTTCTTTCTCTTATATTCATTGTTTAAGTGATTCAATTGATGTTCTTTTTTACTTTTATTTTGTATAATAGACAGACGGACACATACACATACAGATGTGTATCCACGCATCAACACACGTATAGGCAACTTTGCCAAAAAAAATCATTTTTGTTCAATCTTTCTTTATTAGATTTCGTGGATCTAATGGCAGGCAAATACAGTGTGGGCGTGGCAGCCTTTGTGTCTGTGACGGTGAAGAGCTTCGATATTCACCGTGAGAATGTGGGCTACGCCACCGCACTAGCGCCCAACAAGGGTTCTGCCATTCACCGCGCTAGAAAGGTACCTATGTCTAAACCAGACTTTGTTGTTATGACGGGCTGGTTTCCGCCTGTCTAAATCTGGAGGGAGGCAGTAATTAATATGCATTGTAACCTTGCCCTTTTTGTTCGATTTACATAAACAGGAAGTGTCACATTGTCCTAAATAAGCTCTGCTGAAAAGTGGGTTGAAAGTCTAAAATAAATGTAGACCTCTGACCATACCAGTATTGTGTATACGGTTGTGAGTGCTATTTTTTTAATTACACCATCCAATCTTGTATGTATGTATATATTCACGCCTTGTTCCCAATGGGGTAGGCAGAGACAATCTTCTTTCACTTGCTACGGTCTTGTCATACGTCTTTCGCTTCTCCCACTTTCATCAATCTTCGCATTTATTGGTTGTTGGTTTACGTTGGTTTAGATTACTCTTGACCTGGCCTTTACCTTTTACCTCATTCAGTCTTGGTACTGATTATACCAGTAAGTCAATGTTTTTTGCTTCCAGTGCGCCGTGACAAACGCACTGCGGGAAACACTCCTCAGCTTTGGTGGTAGGGTGGCCACGGAGCTCATGGAGCTGCTGGAGACGAGTAAAGGGGAAGTTGCCAACCCCGCACTGGAACAGCTGACAGAGAATAACCAGAACGTTGCTAATAAGCAAGAGCCGAAGAACAGTCCACTAAACAAGAACATAAGGAAGGATTCGGTGGATAGCGGCACTGCAAATGTTCGGACATTGGCACCTCCTGCGATCAAGAACGCGGCTTTGAAACCGGCGGTCCCTGTTGCCCCGGCACCCCCTGCGCCTCCCGTGGCCGCCGCGACGCCCGTGTCCAGCGTGCCTCCCGTGCTCGATGCTCCCCCTGTGGCCAAGGCGCACCCCATGCCGGCGAGCCTGCCACCGGCAGCCAACCGACTGCCGCGTCCACCGCCTCAGCAGCCGATTCGTCCAAACTCCAACGTAAGTTTCGTCCTCCCGGTGATGGGGGGCGTGGTCCCCCCACTTTATGCGCCACCGCCGCGCATCGCGCCGCCGCACGTCGGCCCTCCCCACCTGTTCCCCAACACGTATTACGAGTACTCGGCCGGGCCTTGGCACTTCACGTACGAAAGTTTCGACCGTCACCACAGCAACGTGAACTTGAACTTCAATATGCCACCGAAGAACCTCGTGGTAAACTCTCGTTCCGGGTCCGAATGTAAGAACGCATGTCTGAGGCCCGCCGGCATGGAAGGCGAGCCCGTGCAGTACGGTCCATCGCAGAACCAGGGATGCTGGATCAAGCCCACCATCTTCTACGACGGCTTCTGGACGGAGCAGAAGGTGAAGAAGTGGGTCGCAGAACAAGTGCAGAAGCAGTTCCCGGAGGACGCTTCGCAGAAGTTTCAGAACTCTCCAGGCAACCACCCCGATTCCACAGTGCCTAAGTCTTAACTTTTCTTCTGCAAGTGAAGTTCAGTGAATGCAAAGTGAAGTGTAAATGCATGACTAAACATAGTGTTATCTAAAAAATACCAGCACTCTTTTAGGTAAGAATAAATCCTTAAAATCAACAACATTTGTTCCGAACCTTTTCTCTATGCAATTATCTAAATATTGCTCCACGCAACGTGTCTATGGACTGTTTAGAACGGCAACATTACGTACATTTGGCCATCTTTGATGTGCTTCACAGAGTAGAAGTCAATTCAAAATATTTATTATTTTGTATGAAAAATAAAAAAAATAAACAAAGTATTAGAACAAAATGTTACAATGATATTCATTCTAATAGAGTGCCGGTATTCTTTTTAAAAACTATACATGTATAGTTATTTTGTAGTGTCTCATAAGATCTTACTTTTTATCAGTGGTTTTATGTGGTTTGGTGTGTTTGAACCGTTACATGCATATATTGTAACCATCGGTTTGTTGAGGAAGGACTCATGGTTTTTAAGGTCTTATATATAAAAACCATATTACGTAGTAGTGATGTTGTTTATTGAGTACACCGCTAAAAGCGGTGTTATTTTACATCATCGCTATCCCATCTCATTCGTGCTTCTACACGAACTTCTATTTATGGCAACGGTGTTTAACTATATACCAGTGTCAAAGTGATATAAAAAAAACGGATATAAATCCAATCGATCTTGAACACTTTTCCCAAGTACATCGACGGTAAAACCTTAGTCAACTTTTACTGAAGATCTGTTGGGCTGACTCATAAGAATTTTCCAATCACTGTACACTTTCACAATCACTTGTGGCATGTGGCAGTATCAATAATATAAATAGCGAAATACGAAATATACACAAATAACTACATTTAAATAAGACAACCACTTAACAATAATTGACTTCGATTTCGCGCCAAAAGTCCCTACACTAACTTATGCGATTGCGAAGACGTGTTAGGTTTATTTCACACTTGTGCGATACACTATTAGTATCATGAATGATTCACGTGTTATTTGGGATTGACTGAATAATTGCAAGCAAAGTAACATGTCCCTGTTATTTATCTTAGGGTTTTTATTTATTTTAGCTTTTTAGAACTGAATCCATTTGAATGCTGCTGATAATTTTAGAGTTGATGCAACACTTGGAAACTTTTTGATATTAAATACTAAAATTTCAATAATACCAATTACAATCTCTCATAACATAATATAATCTTTAATATTTGGGGGTCGCCTATGTTCTGCAATGAACTTGTGATAGGCTATGATGAATGATGATGTCTATAATTTTTCGTGACTTTTAAAAATTGAAAAAGTCGCACATCCCTCGATAATCAGTATTCTATCTAGTAACCAGAGGCCCTCCCCCTCCCAAATATCTTTAAAGGCCGGCAACGCACCTGCAGCACCTCTGGTGTTGCAGATGTAAGTGGGCGACGCTGATTCCATCAGGTGAACCGCTTGCTCGTTTGCCCTCTTTCACAAAAACCCTCTTAAACTTATGTTATTAATTTAAAATTATAAAATATCAAATTTATTTCGCTGCTGTCTTCGCGACGGTGGCAATGGCTATGCTCTCCGTTTACCCTTCTTCCTCGAATCTTATCATACCACAAAACAATTAATTTCTGTCCTCATCTTTCAGTATCACTGCCGGCGTATTTTTTCGTCAAATTCCTTAAATGCTCAGCTAATAGGTCTACTATCCAACATGGGATATGAATGGTAACATTTGGCACTTTGTGTTAGTGATTACTTTAAGAGCGACGTAGTATTTAGTGACGCGCTAAAGTGTTACGCTATTTCTTATTGAATTTTCTCAACGGTACTAGATGTGTTAAGATTAAGTGTTATTAGCTTAAGTATGCTTTACTCTAGTGTATGTATATTTTATAGTAAAAACCAGAATAGGTTTATATTTCACTGAAGGTCCTCTACTGGATCATTTCGAAACCACAGATTTACGATTTTGGCTGCATAACACTAGGATGTTATAGATATTTTCGATGTTGTATTTTAAATCAAAACTAGAAGTGTGTTCCCACCTGATTAGAAAACTAAGTAGTTCTTTACTATTAAGTAAAGAATTTTTGTTTCGTTCTATTTATGAACATTAGAATACCGCAGAATAATGATGGCGCTCACCAACCCGTCTCCCTGGGTGGGGAGTATAGCAGGTCTTCCATGCTTGGCATTCCAGCTGAAGTTCTAGGCCTAGGTCCAGCAGTTTGTAAAAGAAGAAAAAGGCAAATTGTTTGCTTGAAAACGGCTCCAACGATTTCGATGAAATTCCCACGTGTGTTATGACTTCCGTGATTCCGTGACGTGATATTTTGGTTTTGAATTTTGATAAAAGTGTGACAGGTGGTACGTTGTAGTGGATATAACGTGGTGTCAGCAGTACTTTCCTCTCTATTAACGACTCCTCATGACTACTTGTTACGTTACTAACATTGTACTGCATGTACATGAAGTTTCTCCTTGCATCCAAGTATTATAGAGCCAGAACTTTACAATATTCTATCTATGCGCACCAAATCTTCACACTTCATAAAAAGTTCTCGAAGCTTAAGTTATGACGTCATCAACTGTTAGTTATTAAGTGTGTAGTTCTGTAACCAGTAATATAACAATTATTTTACTGGTTACAGAACTATAATGTTATATTTTAGGAATTGGGATTGTGATGAAATGGACGGATTTGCGATGTATTATAAGTTTTATGCAGGTCTTAGCGTTGCGTGAAATACAGTACATATTATGTTTTTCTAGTAATAAAATTGTTTGTAAACTTGCGGACGCTTGTTATTACACAACCTTTTTATTTTTTTAAACTGACTTTGCAATAAAATGAATTCAATGGCAAATTAGTAATTGTATAAACATTTAGCCAGGGGACCCGTGTGTGCAGATTAAGAACTATTTCCACACATCTTTGTCCTCGATGTATTGATCTAATTTATAGTACGCCATTTTTATCAGGATTTTTTACAAACTTCTTAAAAACCGTGTCTGTTTGTTGTACATTTACACAAAAAAGACTTTTTAGTCTTAGCCAATATAAATTCTGGCATATTGAAGATATATACAACCATCTGTCGGGAGACCACGAAATTTTTCCCTGCCTTCGAAGCGGTGGCCTGTGGGTTCGAATCCCAGACATTAATTGTAATATATGTAATATATTATAATATGATTGTTTACCTATGCAGGCATAGCATGTACATTTATCTTATCACAAACATGTTACCAAGACAGGGAATTATGTTTGTATGTTTGGGACTTGATGTCGTGTGTTTGTGTCTGATATAAATTAAAGCAGGTGATAATAAAGAAATAATTCTACTTTTCGTCACTCATGGGACGTGATGGGGGTGCCAGGTTACTATCAATGTGTAAATATAAGTAGATTAAAGCAGCAGTTCGTAAACAGGAGTCGAGCAAGCCCGACGTGAGCGAGGAGGCGCGAGCGGAGAGGAAGCGACGCCAGAGACTCGCGCAGGAGGAGTTCCGGCAGAAGCAGCTCCTCAAGCAGAAGTCCGGACTCGGTTAGAAAGGCTGTACTAGTTGGACGACCCGCGGGACTCATTGTAGCTACGTGTGACGCAGATATACATTCCAATGCAGCTCATGCTCTAAAACTAGTCCTTTTATTAAGGGCCTCGGGGGGCGCCGAAGACCTGAGCCTTAGTGAGAGGAATGTTGTTATTTCACGTGTATTCTTTGTAACTACTTAAATAAAAGTTGATCTCGGTCTCCCGGGTTGTCATTCAAATGAGTTTCAGGAGGGCATACAGGGTAGGCATAGGCCTTATAGATGTACCATTAAGCTTGGCTTATTAGAATTTTTTTATTTTGGTTGCCTGGAAGAGACCCGGCCGTATAATTTTATACCTCCTAAGTAATTTTTTTTAATGTTTTATGCCTTTTTATCGTTTTGTGGTATGCAATGTACTATATTCATTCAGATTTAGCAACTTACTCTCTTATTTACGATCGATTTTAAAGGTATTTACTTTAGACGTCTTTTGCGGTAAGAGATGTAAAGTAGATGATGTAAAGTAAAAAGGCGTGCAGGAACTGAGGCACACGAACTGGCGGCTCTGCCATGGTGGTTAGCGATTACCGACGCCCGCGTCCGTCTGCAACGCCAGAGGAGCTGCAGGGAGGTCCGCCCAGTATACCTCCCACCGTCTGTTTTGGGGCATACGAATATATACGGCCTACCGGTGTCGTAGGTCGGCTAAGGGAAACGCAAAAAACTGGGGCATCACATGGCATCTAATAGATAGCGGAATAACCATCTCTTAAAAATGCAGTGCCGGCAGCAGCGTAAGAAAACCAGGAAAAGTGGCTCGAAAATCTTATGGCGTTCGATAGATGGCGGTTTAAATATATCTCAAATTGACAGAACGTAAAATATAAGCGTTTAAGGTGGCAGGGGTCTGGTGCTGCAAAAACCAACTCGCCTGACAAGCATATAGAATATGGCATATCCTCCCCGTACTGGCCTATGTTCAGTTTTGGCCTGTAAATAGGCGACCGCGTGGCTTAGTGGTAAGCGTATCAGATTGTGGAGACATGGGTCCTGGGCTCGAGTACCAGCAGATACCAAGCTAAACCAACAAACTATTGGTTGTTTCTCTGACACTGCACCTGAACCTCTCTTACATCGGATACGGGATGGAAAGACGAGTGCATCGGTGTTTGCGTATACACTGCACTATAATATCACCTGCTCAGTGGACAACTGCCGAGAGTGGTCGGAAGATGTCGCCGTGGTTGGAATCGGTCAGGAGAGCGTCATAAACAGGCTGATCGTGTCTGGAATCCATAAATGTAAAAATAATAATTCATTTCTCTGCTTATGTTACAGCTTACGCAATATATGGCCGCCATATTGCCAGTGTCATATAACGTTGCTCTATGGTCATTAGTTTTTACTTATGTCACGTTGCAGTTTTTTTTACTTATTACAGCTTATTAAAATTGCTTTTGACTGTAACCTAATTTTTTTTAATACCTAATCGAAATTCGACGCTGCATTTGTGTCATCACTTGTTCATAGTTAAGTGGCAAACGCCACGCTAGCTGTGTGATTAGGGAATCTGCTTCCGTATCATGTGATTCGATTCTCTGTGCAGAGCGCTCGCACCGATGAGTTTCACCCAACTCATTTGCGATGTGCACTGTTGACCTGAACATTAAAAGAGCGACAAACTCACCACCTGGCGTGTCATCTACTTAGTCTCCTAACCATATAGCTATCGTGGTATATAATTGGATATTCTTAGACGTTTCTAATTTAGGGTAGTGGGGTGTGGAGGTGAGGTGCTATTTTAAAACACTGACTTCATGGTTAATATATATTACAAACACTAGACTCATCATTACACATTGACAATATTTTATGTTTATATAACCCTAGGATATTTCACTGTCCGTGTCCTAGTCCTAGATGTGTCATTATTTATATGTATTCATATTTGTTTATATGTATTTATTCCGTCTGTATGTATCTAATTGTAAGTGTATTTTATATATTTATTCATGTATTTTTCTTTAACAAATTTAATGTTTGTCACCCTTACTATATCTCTCCACGCCCCGGATTGACTGGCAGAGAATGCCAAGAGGCATTAAGTCCGCCCTTTGTAATACTTTTGTTTTAAGGTATTTAAATAAAGTTTAAATAAATAAATAAAATAAATGAGAAGTACTAACGTTTCACCTTTATATTATTATAATAACAGAAGACAATCATCTGTTATTACATTTGAATAAACATTCCGATATTCGAAAACTGTCACTTTACATGTGACAAGTGTTGCCTGCCGTTGCTTACACATTCAAACTCCAACAGATATAAAGCTAAGCCGTGTGGTAGCGACGCAAGGAAGTCTGCCAGCCCCTTTTCGCTATTGTAGTAAGATGTGACTAAGGAAAGGTCACGGTAATCTCCGGAAGCAAACCCAGCGACGAGTCGTTCGCTCCCGGCGAGGTGAAAAGTGGCTTGCCAAATTCGGCATGCAATGCCGAATGCTATAAGGAAATCTGTAATCTCTGCTTATCCTTATGGGTGTCAGTGTTAAATTATTGCCTTCCGTAGACTTACAGTCCAGTCAACTATCCTGGCATACATTTCTGTTCATCTTACAGATGTTTACCCCTAGCGGAATTAGAATCCGCGACCCTCTGCTTCGAACGCTACTACCAACTGGGCTATCGTCTAAATAAAAGTTAAATGATTTAGAACAATTAATATTTACAAGGCGCCTTCTTTCATAGTTTCCGTTGTCAACAGATGAACCACAAACGCTCTCCAAAGACAGCAGTCTAGACAACTTGCTGATGGCAATACCGACTCAGGACATAGTCGCTGGAGAGACTGGCAGCACCGAGGAGGCGGGCAAAAGGAAGTCGCCAGCCCGCGACGGTGGCTCCTCCAAGCGGAGGGGCAGTATCGTTAGAAAACTTGATATTGTTAACGACTAAACCTCGAGGCACAGGGATGAATTCTGTTTATATAAGTAATGTAATGCCGGCTCTATACTCATGCTTTAATCTGTCATAAATTTTCCCGCGATTCGCGTGTGAACAATGCACAACAAAATGTGTCCATGAAACCGACATCGGACGGGGAACGGGCGCGGGCGGAGTTACTGAATGTTCTTTCTCTAGACGCACATCACTAAGTGATAAACTGCATGGGTTATTAGATTTGTCAGTACTACACTATTTGTTAATTATAATAGTAACATCTGTAAATATGTTATGAAAGTTACCTTAATTATATGCTTTTAATTGTGTATTAAACTTAGTGTTAAAGTTTCCAGGAGCAACGAGAAATAAATAAAAAGCATTTAGTGAACTCAAATTTTATTTTAATCACTAACTAGTAAGAGCCTTACACACGAGTATATACAAAAAAGACGCGGGAACACGAAAATAGTCCGGTTATTGTACTCAGGTAAATTAAGAACGAAAAGAACACCTCGCTTAGGACCAAAACTAAACCAAAAGTTATCTTAAAACTTAATTAAACGCTAAATTAAATTAATATAGGGCCAGTCCCATCCAAATTAAATTATATTTAAAATTAGGAAGACGCCATCTTGTTGCAAGTTCAGATAACAAAATGGCGGGTATTATCATAATAATAACAATAATGATTTGTTATCATGAATCGAACGATAGAAACACCATAGTGTTTCTACATCGTCGTCGTGCCAAACGACCTTAATTACACATTTAAATGAAGAATAATTTGTATGAAACAAATGATTTCGGTCAAACTAACGTTTCACCTTTATATTATTATAATTATATAAGTAATACGATGCATAAGCACTTGTTAAAGTGTTAAGTCTACATTAAAATTTAAAGCCTTCTCTATGGTCATTTGATGTCGTTACAAAAGATACGTAATCAATGTAATTAAGATTACCTTAAATGTATATTTCAATTGTGACAAATTGCACTACATACAATTATAGAATCATTAATGTTATTTTTTTTAATTGAGAATTACAACTGACAATTTAATGCTATAATATGGGATGGGAGTGTTGTTTGAAATCTTTGGATTATAAAATAACAGAATTGCTCACATAACGTACTGTGTTTATCTGAATGATTTTCTGTCATTCATATACATTATTCTTTCTGATTCCGACATATAATGGAAAGATATTTTGTATATAACGAAATTGAAATTCAAAAAATATATTGGATCGCTACAAAATCGGGAAGGCGAGGCGACAAACAACTCCGCTTACAGCTACCCGTCCGTTACAATCAACCGCCTATTAAAAATATGTATTACAAATATAAAGCAGAATTTACATATTTCGAAAATATATTTTCTATATTCCACTACACACTACCGACCACGTTAACCATTCATCCGGCCCCGCTGCCGGACGCCTAATTCTCAACGCAGGCTACTGTTTACGGTTACGTCATTACACGGAAACAACCTAATTAACCTCACAATCTAACTGTCAACACCTTCGTTACATCTTCACTCCCAATCTAACGTTATCAATTTGCCCCACGGTGCACTAAAATCAGCAATCTTCTTACTACACTTTGCTATTAATCATTTCGAGTTAAATCAAGTGCTTTAATGCAGTTATATTTAAAAAATATTTGTACATTAAGGTACATGCAACAGTAAGTTAAACAATATCTAGACATGATGAAACAATATATGTTCTTTTGTTAGGACATGTGAAAAGTTAAATGATTATTTTCACATTATATCTTAACATACAGCTGGCTTATGGTTATCCACCACTATATATAAAAACTTGTTTTACATTATGACTAAGTTAAAAGCATATTTGTAAAGACAAATAATAGCATATTTATTACATAGACATTAGGGTTTTACTGCTGCTGAATCAATGGAATACTTACTTACTTAACTTTTATAATTCAGGTAATAAAAATATATTCGTTTGAATATAAAAGTTATTGGAAAGTTTCGCTATGGTTAAATTCTTTATTAAACCAACACAAATTATCTTGAAACGAAAAAATAAAAGTTTAATTTTCATAAAATCAGATGCAATAAAAAGCCTCGGCTATACAATCAAAGATATAAAACTTCTTCAAATGATGGTTTTTAAGCATAAAAATGCTATGGTTATCAAAACAAACAGAACTAAAAAATACAAAACGTAGGCATTGCTTCTGGTTATTTGAAATTTAAATATTTCTGTGGACATGTGTCAAAATATAATTTCATTATAATTACATATTCAAAAAATTTAATTATAATGAAATCGCAGTAGTTGACGATAAAATAGTTGTTAAAGAGTTACACATAAAATGACAATTCTGGATCTTTAATGTCTCCTTTCATTGTTCTTTCACTTTCTAACAAAACACTTTTATGTTGCACCAAGCTCACGTCACACACTCGAGACGAATTACACACGCAGCGCAACCTTGCCAAACTTACGTGAACTATTTCTTTTACTCGTACCAAGGCTCTGTGAGCTAGAAAGAGATAACAATACCTCGTTTGACAGTTTTGACACTACACAACAGAACTATCAATGTTCTGTTTGTTTTATCTGGATCAAAGTTACGTTGTATAGAGTATAAGTCACGAAAATGATAGAGCATCGCCTTGAGCCTGCCAATTAGAATTGTGACAAGTTTTTAAAAACTTTTGAACACAATGAAAACTTTTTGGTTAAGAGTTATCTATAGTTGACATGTAACCATAGATTTATGTTTTTAAGGACAATACATTAAAACATGTGTAGAAGAAAAACTCACAGATAACTTACTTCCATACTTCCTTATTGTAATATAGGCATTTTAAATATTTAATAATGATAACAGATTTTCTTGCGTAAATTGATTTACGTTATAGAAAACATGGCAGTATTATATTGAGCAGAACCTTAAAGGAATATTGTATGCTTCAAGTTTGTGAATTATATGTTACATACAATGGTAATAGGTACCATAACATACAATGCTTTGTATGTTATGTAGATTACCGTTGTAATTTAAAAAAAAAAGTATATCCTCACGTTATATTATGGCGAGAATCAGCTCCCATGTAAGAAGACTGTTTTAGTGATTTTAGTATCTCTTTAGCCACTCAAACAATAAAAAAAACCTTACCGTCCACTGTGGGAATTTATCCTGTGTCCGAGCAGTTCACATACTTTAATTGCACATTATCCGTAATCCCGTGCGGGAATCGAACCCGCGACCCACGGCGCAGCAAGCTAAACGCCGAGCCGTTTAATCTGTCTCCGTACTTCAATGATCACGACGATGATCCCCTCGGGCGACAGCTTCCCGATACAATCGGCAGTTGTAAACTGCGCACGAGACGGGGTGCCGTAAATGTACGTAGCAAACATAGAGCCACACTCACTCGCCTTGATGGCAAGGCATATAAAGAGGAGTGACTGAGATATTAAACGATATAACACATAGCGATTTACATTCGTAAACGTACAGACCAGAAACCAACAATTGCACAAATATCGACTTCGACTGGGATTCGAACCGAGGACATGGCTCAGCAATCACGTACACTGACCACTAAGCCACGCGGTCGTCATTAAAACATACAAACCAACAAAATAAGTAGGTTAAGGAACAAAATATTAGTAGTGTAAGTATTTCTTCAAGATTCTCTCGTACAAGATTACATTTTATATATCCATTACATAGTATTTATTATTTATATGTTTAAACAGAATTTCAATGTTTACTCCTACGACAGGTTTACTTCTAAAAGTCAATTCGAATTAGATTTCGTTTTCGATTCGAACTCGAGTTTAAATGCACACTCCCGAAGTAATTAGAATTGAAAAACAAATTCGAGTTACATTCGAGTGTTAGTATTAGCGCGCTTATCAAGCTGAAACATACAAGAATACTTCACATCATTTAGCGTTATTTTCGCGAATAAAGAAATATAATAAACAAATGGTCAGCTTTAGTCTGATGGAGATTCTAAATCGTAACGGAATATTCAATCGAATTACTTCCCAATTCGCGAACCATCACACGACTGTGCGATAGCTTCGGGGTTTCAGGAGTATGAATTGCCGCGAATTCGAAACAAACTCGATTGGTTCAAAATTCGACAGTCAGGAGTAAGCCCACAGGTGTTTGTATACTGAATGTCATGCTGCATAACAGGTTTCACAAATATAATATTTTTATACAATATTAAAAGAAAATCATGCCACGTCTGCCACCAACCTGCCACAAAAAGTAAGAGAAGCTTTGCCCAGCGGGAGATTAGTAAGCTACTCCGATGTGGGATTTCTGCTTTTATTTAATAATGCAATTTATCGAAGGATTCAATATTTTGCCTAATGTTGTTAACATATATGTATCAAACTTATATGTTATGTGCATAAGCTCTAAATTATGCAACATGACTATTCTGCACTTGGAACACACATGATTTTATCTTGTGTAATTAAAATTATTGATATAAACATATCCTAAAGTTGATAATGAGATGTGAATATAATGACATTCATGATAAATTGCAGACAATATTTTGAATTCCACTTTGAAGGTTGCCCTTGTTTTATAATTTGTATATTATTTAAGCAATGTTACACATTTACATACATAGTTTGTATGCATATAAAATTATTAAACATATTAATGATAAAATATTATTCTTTCGGAATTGAACTTCTTATTTACATGGTCGCTGCAGTCACTGTGTTATAGAACATCATTATATTCACATAACATTTAACTATGTGTTCATAATCGACGAAAAGAAAACATTTTTGGAACATTAAGAACAAAATCCAGTTCAATACAGTCCTTGTTTATAGAAAAGGATACAAGTAAATGCCATTAATCTGCAGTTTCTGTACTTGAAGTGCTTGTGAGTAATGTCGACACACAGTTACCTCGGACGCCGAAGCCGACACGATGGCCTTCGAGTGATTAATATTGATGTGAACCTGTAACAACAATAATTTATTGAACACAAACCGGCTGGACTTGCACATATCAGATTGGAAATCAATTTTAGTCTACTTCAATGATTGGGATTTAGGAGGTGCGCATTAATATAGCACAAGTAAAGTAGTAAAGCAGCAGCCTGTAAGTGCCCACCGCTGGGCAAAGGCCTCCTTCTCAAATACGAGTATCAGCGAGGGTTTTAGGAGCCGGGAAGGGCCCGCCACGCTGCTCCAGTATTTCTTGTTATTTCTCAGACATGCAGGTTTCCTCACGATGTTTTTCTTCACCGCCGAGCACGTGATAAATACAGCACTTAAACTTGCTATTAACAATCTTAGCGGTGCCGGCACCGGGGATCGAACCCAGGCCACTTGCGCTCTATAATATTAAAGTGAGCGCCCTGACCACTAGGCTACCACGGCTATTTCCTGCGGTCTGCTTTCTGCCGATTTTAAATTCTACCGAGTGTCTCCAGCCACACGCATGTCTGCTGTTTGCTAGCAGCTATGCTAAAGCAGATCAAAAAAAAAAAAGCAGATCAAAATCGCAGTGCTGTCTCATGTAGTGATGAGCTCGCGCTCCTTACGTTTAAAGAGTAGTAAGTACGTTCTACGTCGCGCGCAAAATTGTAATAATCTTTTATTATAGAATAAAAATTGTTTTGCGCTTTAAATATAGCACTTTCGTTCCGACGCATTATTTTTAAGTAGCCGTTGTAAATAAGACTAATCAGCAGTGTTATTGTATATGGATTTGAAAAGTATGGAGAGTCAGCATAATTATAGTCCGAGGAGAGGCATTGCAGCTCAGTCCTCAGGGGTCACGATGCGGCAGTAGTTGGCCCCAGCCGATTGTATTCGGAAGTTGCTGCCGTGGTCGGGCACCGGCCAGGAGTACACAAGCAGTTGGGGGATACTGTGACGGGTGCCGATGGGGGGTCCTAATTGTCGACACTCACCAGCACTAGACGGCGACCTCCTCCTGCTCCTTCTCGCGCTGGCGCACGGCGACTGCGGTCTCCACCAGCAGGTACAGGCACTTGAACTTGTCGCGCTCGCCCTCGCCGCCCGCCGCGCTGTTCTGCACCACCTGCGGCACGACCACCAACGTCAGCAACCGACACCGACAAATGTTACAGCGTTTATCGTGAACCAACTTTTATATACTACTACACACGATAACGTCTTACGCGTGGTAAAGCCAAGCGGCAGCTTTAGCTGCTACTCGAATGGGCCGGCTCGACCGGATTGGTACCGCGGCATCGCAGAATACCGGCGTGAAGTAGAGGCTTGTGCTTCTGCGTTTTGTTCGGTGAGTGAGGTAACCGGAGGCCCACACCCCTCTCTATTCCCCTCCTCTTCCCTCCCACCTCACAAATATCCTTAAAGACCGGAAACGCACCTGCAGCATGTATGGTGTTGCAGATGTATGTGGGCGACGGTAATCACTTAGCTTCATTTTCTTTTTGCCGTTGTAAACATTGTTGATGACTAATAAAAAGTATTTTCATTGGACTTCAAGTGAAAAAGAGAACCCGAGTGAGTAGGGACAGGAACCCACCCGCATGTACAGGTCTCGTATTAGTGAGCTCAAAATGTATGTGTGATTTGTATCGCTGGGTTCAATACTAAGACGGCGCCGGGCTCACCGATCGCCATGTTGTTCCAAATAAGCTCCTGAGCAAAGTTGGTTGAAACGAAGGCATTCAATATTTTATACTAAGTGTTTGGAGCTCAAGAGTTTATTTCTATTTATATAAAAGTTAATTTCCAAACATTTTACAAACTGTTGTATAAAAATACTAAAGTTAAAGCTGGGCAAGAACCGCCACGCCGCCACAGTGCGGGTTGGCTGGCTTCACATATCCTCGAAATACAACTTTTCATTATTTTACAGACATGCAGGTTTCCTCACCATGTTCTTCTTCAGCACGTAGTAAATACAGCACTCAAAGTAGCTATTAACAATATTAATGGTTCCGGCCACCGGGGATCGGACCCGGGTCACTCCTGACCGATAGGCCTACCCGCGGCTAATAAAAATAGTAGTTTTGTAAAATAGCAAAGTGTGTAGGAGTAGCACTATAAGCGTGAGCCGCGGACACCGACCTGCAGGCGGCGGCGCAGCGGGTGCGGCAGCTGCGGCAGGTGCGCGAGCTGCGGGTGCGGGTGCACCTGCGCCTGCCAGCCGCCGCCCGCGCCGCCGGCCCCCGCGCCGCCCGCCGCCGCGCCGCCCGCCTCCGCGCCGCCCTCCTCAGCCGCCGCGGCCTCCTCCGACGTCCTCACCGTCACCACGGCCGCGCTCCTGCGAACAATACGTACTAAATGTCAACCATTCTACACTATAAAAGGCTAACAGAGCTTAATTGAACATGTATGTACTTAGAATGGAATGTAATGGAGAACCATAACAGAGGAACATCTGCACCCCGCTCACTCTCACTGCAAAAGATCTCTGTGACATTGTCGAACTTTAAGTTATTAGAGAATAAATAATCGATACTCTGTGTATGGATATTTAACCGTTACAACATGGTTTGAGAAACTACTGAAGTTTTAATATCAGACGATATTAAATACCATCTGTGTATTAATAATTAATCATTTACACTGAGTGTAGAGAACGATTTAAAAATCTTGCATCCTAATTTGAAACTACATTCTCCAAAACCAATCCATAAAAATAAAGTGTTCATGTGCTCTTTGTTATTGATAATAATCCTCCTATTTATGTTATGGAACAAGGGTATGTAATAAATGCCAAAAAAATACAAACAGAATTAAGACAAAAACAAAACAAAAACCTGAAATGCCCATGCTAACACAGTGTTGTGTGCTGTCATACAGCCCAGCATTGTGCTGGCTACAGGAGTAGCCAACACAGGTTCTGCTAAAACCAAACATTTGTCAGGTGTCTGTGGCAGCGTTTGATGCTCAATTTTGGTACACGCGATGTGAGTGTCAAAGATACTCCTAATCATGCTATGAAAAAACAAATCATTTACAGAGTGTTGTAACTAATTCATGGATTAGAAAGATTTTCGAGTGTGGCAACCACACACGAACGCGGTGTAGCCCCCCCCCCCTCACCCCCCTCGAGATGCACAGTGTCGCAGGAAGTTGACGGATTCAGGCGGCTGAATGAATGACAAACTGAATGAGGTTACAAATGCTTAGGCTTAGTCACCCCTGGATCTGTACTGGCTCTATGCCTTTCCAACGGCACCTGGGCTGGTGAGGAGCCCAACGCAAAGTGGGTATAGTGAACGGACAACCGACCCTCTGACGGCTGGGTGCAGCTCGCGGTCCTCCGGGCCGTAGCGGATGACGGACTGCCACACGGAGGGGTCGTACTTGACCTCCTCCTCGCTGACGGCGCTGGAGGAGTAGTCCTCCTCCGCGTCGCCGTCGCCGTCGCTGCGGTACACCAGCAGCCCGTCGCCGTAGTCGTGCTCGCGCCCGCGCCCCGCCTCGCTCTGCCCCGATACAACATATACTTTAAAAACATGGCTAATGTAAAGTGATAATATTCATATTTCTCGCGTCGAAATACAATTAGAAAACGTCCTTACTCCTGGATTAAATGATCACTCGAGATGTTTTCGTAGCTTTGACGATTACTTATAGTAATTTGACAGAGTAGATAATTGTCTCCTGCCACTCGTTCCACGCACATAACCTCCACATGAGTTCTGGACCACAGTTTTTCTCTTTTGAATTATTTCATTATCAATTAGCTAGAGCCGTGGTAGCCTAGTGTTCAGGTCGCTCACTTTAGCTCGGCGGTGAAGGAAAACATCGTGAGGAAACCTGCATGTCTGAGAAATAATTTGGAGGATATGTGGAGCCCGCCAACACGCACTGAAGCAGCGTGGCGGAACCTTTCCGGCTCCTAAACCCTCTCTGATACTCTTATTTGAGGAGGCCTTTGCCCAGCAGTGGGCACTTACAGGCTGCTACTTTCAATATATATATATATATATATGATTAATGTCCGGATGTCAAATACCTCAGTTCTCTCGTGACCACGGGTGCTGTACAGCAACCGAAACGTCAGGAACAACAATAGCGCGTTTAATTTAACTGTTTTGTTCCCGATGTCAGTAATAGTTTAAATTTCTGTGAATCCTGTCAACAGGGTCTTACAGATTTATGACTTCGTAAAAAGCTTCAAAGGCACATAATGCACAAGGTCGGTGCCAGCCAATCTGGCGAATGAGGGGTTGCAGACAATTGCAAATTAAAACCGATCCCTGTTACGACTAACGGACGTTACGAAATTGCACCGCTCCATAAATTTTCATAGCGCGATGATGGATTTATGCGCAGGCACGATTTGTGTGGAAAGCGCCATCTTGTGATTTGATTTCCTTTCTTATTATTTGATATCGTCGCTATTTATGAACCGATTTTAATAGTAGAATAGAAAACCTCTATAGGGGATGAAGCTTCATATTGGACTATTATTAGGCAATCAGTCAAGAGTTTGACTATTAATCGAAGTCGGTTGTTTGTCTTAATTTGAAGTTTTAATGAACTTGTGGAAGTGTCGGTTCTCCTGCAGTGGCACCGATGTCACTGCACGCTCACCTCCTGCTCGGCGTCCCAGGGGCCGACGAGCACGCCCGCCTGGGCGCCGGAGCCGCCAAGCTGCTTGCGGCCGCGGCGCGAGATCGTGTAGTGCAGCGGGTCGTGACCCTCGCGCCGGATCATCTCCGGCAGGATGCGGCGCCGCGCGTTTATGAACCAGTTGCACACCTGGATACGGAATGCGGCACAAGTTTAAAGTTTGCGCAACTACTAAAAGACCAGCTTATTTTAGAACACAGAACACAATTTCTGAACACATAGATATCTCCAAGGGAACGTCAATAAGGCCGGCACTTATTCATGCGAAGGTCCGGCCATAGTCACCACGCTGGGCAAGCTGGGTTAGTGAGCTCAGTGCCCGTAAGCTTGCACCCGTGATGCTACTAATGGATATTCGGCCTTCATTCGATCGCCAGAAGCTCGTCTCGTTTCCCGGCTAGCAGGGTGTACCGTGTGGAAGTCAGGTTGGCAACTGGAGAAGATGTTATTTCCCCCCTTTCATTCCAAATCGTATGAAAATAACATTTGCTCGATATTATGTCTTGACTGATTGTTAATTTAGTCGACACGAGTCACTGCATTCGTAACAAATAACGGTTCAGTTACGACAAAACATGCTGCAATGCGCACTTTTGCCAGTGGAACCAGCAGCACGCTGTTGGGAGTAATTAAATGCGTGAAGATGAAGAGCGGATTTAGTGGCATCTGACTGGAAAACATCTCCAGCTGTGGACGGCCGCAGACTGATATATAGGTCTTACGCGCATTAACATTTAAATCCTTATCGACTGTGCCATAAATATTGTTCCAGTTTGAAAGGTAGACAAGTCAGTATAATTACGGTGAGAAGTATTTCACCTAAATCGTCAGGAGTGACAACGCGTCTATAATGTTCTTCAGTTGAACTTGTTTGCAGGTGTCCAATGGCAGCAGTAACATCAGGTGCATTTTGTTTTTTTATTTTTATGGGAAATGCCATAAACGAGCAAGCGCGGTTCACCTGATAAGTAAGTGATTACCGTCGCCCACGTAAATCTGCAACACCGGAGGTGCTGCAGGTGCGTTGCCGGCCTTCATGGATAGATGGAGATGGAGGAGATGGGGAGGGGGAGTGGGCCTCCGGATACCTCACTCGCCGAACGAAACGTAGAAGCATAAGATGCCTCTAATTCACGCCGATATTATGCGAGTAGTGGTACCAACCTGGTCGAGCCGGCCCATTCGAGCAGCAGCAAAAGCCGCCGCTTGGCTCTACCAATTTTCTAAAAATTGTAAGCTCGTTCATCGCCTCGAGCGGAAATATTAATAATTGAGGCATATGACCGACTGTGAAGTCGTTTGGACTGTAACGATTAATACCGATTTAACGCAACGCCGTCCATTGCGTTAGTTACAAAAGTTAATACTAAAATTTCAATTGGTATTTACAGTTAGACTATCCAACTGATTCTCCATGAGATATAAGCGCGCAAGGGCTGCGGTATATCAGCGCTGTAGCTACATCTGCAGCAGCACAATGCTGAGTCGAATGCCTTTTCGTTGCAATAATCCAACATATTGTATTATCTGCTATATGTTTGTTGTTGTTGTGTTGTAGCATCGAATAAACATTGTTCCTTTCACTCTCTTTATTCTTTTAATAACTCACTTGTAGAACCGTCAGATTGGCCTCCTGACTGAGCGTTAGCTTCTCTGCGTCGCTGGGGTAGGCATTGTACCGGTGCTCGTACAGCCACCGCTTCAGTATCTTGACCGAGTGCTTGGGCAGGTTGCCGCGGCGCTTGCGCACCGACACCATGCCGGGCGGCGGCGCGTACGCGAGGACGCGCCGCGTGCGCTCCACCTCGCCGTCAGTGCCGGACTCATTGTCGTCGGTGGAGGACGTGGACGGGAAGCGGTCGCGTGCTGCGAACAAGGCTATGGGTTATATTACGTGAAATTGTCAACAGAAGCAGGCACGCCATGCCGCGCAGGGCAGACGGTTGCTGGAGCCCGGTGCCGGCAGCCTCGCACTAGACCGTGCCGCTCCCTTTCCCTAGTCCGTGGGATTTAGGTTCGACATATTCGAACGTTTGCCAGCGGGATGCGCCGAGTGCACGCGAGCGAGAGATACGGATCTTTTGAACCGTAATATGTAGTAGGTTTATTTAGGTAGGTAGGTAGGTTAAATTATCACAGAATATGTGTCATTATGACGGAGATCCTAACAAATATGAATAAAAAACAAAAAGTAAAAAAAAAAGGGAATGGGGGACCCCCCTCCTCCCTATACAAAAACGGGTTTGTTCTAGCTCTATCGTAAAAGCGGTATACTAGCGTCAAACTTGGTGTGATTGTAGCGCAAACTAAAGTAAAACAACAAATTATAAACACCGGGCATTTGGAGACGGGCTTGTATTAAAGAAAGCATATTTTTTTTAATAAATACGTAAAACATATAACCCTCAGTGTGCGAGTCCAATTCGCACTTGGATGGATTCTATTTATAAATATTAAGCTATACCTGAGAAATAATACTTTAGATTTAATTTTTATCGTATTTAGAACCGTATGTTCAAATTAATAGAGCAGAAAATTGCTTATGACTTTCATACCGGTCATTGGGTCGAAACTGTCAGACATCGATCAAAGACACGTCCATAGCTAGTTCGGAGGTCTGCTACGTCACGCAATCACTGTTTATTTTTAAAGACCGATGAAACGAATGATAAAAAAGGGGCTTCAATCGTCCATCTTTTTGTGCATTCACAATAAATACGTTCTCGCAAGGGACAAGTGTTGCACGGCCTAAAACTAAGTTGTTCAGCGTCTGAGCGTTGGTGAAATTTATGTTTGTAATAATAATAATATTTTTATTTCATAGTATTGCATGTATACATATTCATATATACCACCCAATCGGACGAGTATAAATGTAAATAACCCCTATACACAAAATACAGACCGTATGTGATAACAAAATCCAACTTGAAAATTTCACAAGTTCATTTTTAGTATGGTATACGTGAGGAGCTGGTGTCTGAGATAGGCATGGGAATGTCTGAATTATAGACTGCCAGGACACAAGCGGTGAGCTTATGAATACAAAAATAACAAAAATTAACACTATCAGTAGAGAGTATATGAATCGGCTATGATTACATTAAAACAGTGATAGGATAACGATAAAAATTAAAAATATATAAAAGAAAAGTGTTTGTAAATGTAATATAAAGAAATATACGAGGCGAGTGTAAATGGTAGAGTCGGGAGAGGAAGACCTAGGCGAACATTTCACGATCAAATCGGAGACGTTCTGTAAAAAGGCCAGATCAAGAGTACTCTAGACCAACGAGCATGCAAGCGAAGATTGATGAAAGTGGCAGAAGCGAAAGACATATGTCAGGACCGTAGCAAGTGTAAGAAGATTGTTCTCTGCCTACCCCGTTGGGAACAAGGCGTGAATATATACATCCATACATACAAATATGGCGAGAGGCGTTTGTGAACGCCACCTTTACTACACAGAGGCCTTATACTGCGTATTTTCGGATTTAATTGAAATAATAATGGTGACAACGGCCCGGGGTTCAGCGCTGACAGCGCTTGTTTCCAATGCCGCTGTGCGAAACCGTGGTTTCTAACCAATCGATAACTTCCTTATAGTCCAGAATTAGCCCCAAGTGATTACTGTTCGTTCGCAAATTTGAAGAAAGATCCTCCGACGATGGACATCTCAAGGCAGCAATGAATGCGCACGTTTCTACTAGGAGGAATGTTATTTTTAAATGTATTGATTTTATAGTAGATTATAAATAACAATATAGCGTTAGAAAGAAAAAAAACAGACCCCAGAGTTTCTTGCCGGTTCTTCTTTGTGAAGAGCTTATTTTGCGAACCGGTGTAATTTTTGACGACGTTAAAAGTTTTTAACTTACGTTAATTTGGAGATGTACTAAACGCATTGAGGTTATTGCTGACTACATTGTAAATGTTCTATTATTTTAATTGAATATTTGTTTTTCTCATGCCTTAATGGAGAATACATACATATAAACGCTCCTCATACATGTATATCTTTACACATTGTGAAAATAGCTAGGAAAATTTCTATGTCTGTAGCTAAACAACGCTCGGATTACTTTAGTATATAAATGAAAAGGGTGCTTTTGCTTTGTAGGTTTCTAGGTCGATGGGAACCCAGCTGGACGCAGAGTACGTCCGTACGTATTAAAAAAAAACCCGTTTGTGAACGGAAGTTATATAATTTTAAGATACAATATATAGAAGCAGCCTATAAATGTTCCACAGCTGGGCATACTTCCTAATTTTTATAGGGTTTTTAAAGCGGGTAAGAGTCCACCTTATATGTTTTGATTTTTCATACGTTTAGAAGGCTCCTCCCCATAGCGTGTTGCCTTTTGACAAACAAAGCTAACCGATGCATTCAATCATGCGTTGATGGACTTAAAGGCGAAATGCACTGGGCTGTTCACGTCTCTAGATGCATGGACAACAGATGCGCAACCCCACGGGTAACGAAATGGAAGGGACCAAACGGAAAACTTAGAATAGATATTGATGGGTGAAAGTGGACACAACCGTCGCACAAGATGTCTACATATATATGTGTGTGTCTTGTGCTTCTATTGCCGGACTGAAAGATCATCGAGAAACGGGAAACACTTGGAAGAAGCTTTAACCCTTATGGGATCCATTAAAGAACAAAAATAAAAGCTAACACGATGCAATATAAGTAACAAATACTAATACTCATATTTGAAAAGAAAAAGATAGTAAGATATGGAAATAGAAACATGATCGTTTCCATTTCCAACGTCATTAATTAAGAGTCCATCACAAGTTCCTTTCCGGGATTCGAACACGGGTCTCACCACGTACATAAGTTTTGAAAATCACATTAACGAAACCCTTCAAATAGAGGATTGAACTCGAGTCTGCCTGTCTGTGTCCGATCGCCGCGATCTAAAACACAATCACCTGCGGTTTTAATGACCTATGCCACATATTTTACCATGTCTTAGTTACAAGTAGTGGGTTGTTCACCGACCCGACTAAAACTAGAACCGGATATCCCTCCCCCTCTTCCCGCTAGCTTGATAGACCTCTTTGGCTCTTTTCCTCTCGACGCTCATTAACCTTTATAGAATACAAATATGTTTAAAAACTACATACAAATAAAAATAGCTGGAAACAAATTAAGGAAAATAATAGGTACCCGGGAACCAGTACAGGTACCAGCGCATGGCAAATGCCATGGCATCATGCTGAGTGCGCTCCAGTTTTCGAACGACGCTTTGACACGTAATAACAGGAATAAGGTTATACTGTTAATTGCATGTATGAGATGAATTTGTTTTTCATATTTCGCTTAGCTTTTATAAATATTTTTTGTCGTTTTAAATAAAGAATTGTTACATTTTTATATTGGTGAATAAGCCTATCTTACTTTCAATAAACGAAACTATGTTTTGGATGAGAAAAACGACAAGGTATGTTTTAATTGTGGAATTTTTGTGAAACATTTTGTGGCTATTTTACATATGCCATCTCTATCCCCAACTGCCATGGGGAATAACCATCCGAATTCGCTGAAGTCTCACAGACAAGTGATGGGAAGCACTATCACTGCGCTCGCCGACCCGCTTGTCCAGCGTGGTGAGCCTTTCTTAAAGAGACCCATCTATGCTCACTAGTGGACTATATCTTTGTGGACTTTGTACATACATGCATGCATACTATGTATATACATATTGTATTCATAAAGATATACACTTGCCAGTTGTCAAACGTTAATGGATGTCTCGCGCGATACTTCGTTGGCGCCAGAACACACAGAGCCCTAAGAGATATTAAGCCATTATCACATCAATGCGTACTGTGATAAATACCAAATCGCCTTGCTCGATATTTTCTATTCGTGCTCCCGTGTGAAAGACCGGACCAGACAGCGCTCTATTCTTGGAGACAGTAAATATACCGTGACAACTGACCGAAGATGACTCAGCGGTAAGGTTCGCTTTAAGGAACCATATTTTTTTTTTTTATTTATTTATGTACACACAAAAAGGCATGAAAAACATTAAAACATAGTGTTAGTACAAGGGTACTACTTATTCCATACATTGAAATTTCTTCCAGCAGACCCTAACAGGAAATTTTATTGAAATGGCAAACTTAGTGCGTACATTTCATAATATGTAATATATAATAAATACATAAATAATATATGCAATTAAATCAATAATAAATAAATAAATATGCATATAATTAAATAATATACATAGATATATTTAAATAAATAAATATGTATATATATATACATGCATACATACAATATATATTCTATTAACACGGAGCTAAGTAGTGGTCCTTTACACGTTTCTTAAATGAAAGTATAGTTCCGGAATCTCTTATGGTAGGTGGTAGTGAGTTCCACAACCTAACTGCATGGACTGCAAAGGAATATTATTTCATTGTATTAGGATGACAAACGAACTAATAGTCTATCTGTTGTGCAAGTGGCCATTGAAGTCTATGGTCACCAGCAAAGTACTTCAATCGAAGGGGGTTACTAAGATGGAATGCCGAAAGTCCAAGTTGCAATGCCGATTGGCGTCGGAATTAGGTAAAGCGGATATTATCTACTCGGACGGCCCCTAGGTAGAAAGAGATACCTATCGCCTACCATTTAGTAAAATATATATGTTACCGCTTTTCATACAGTGTGTTTTGTAAGATCGGACTAAGGTACAAGTTTGTTATATACCATATGGCAAATGTTATATTCGCGTAATAAGTATGATTTAGTTTTAAGGTTATAGGAATTACTATCAACATTTATTTATATATATATAAGCTGAAGTGGCAATGGGCCGGCCACATAGCTCGCAGAACTGACAACCGCTGGGGAAAAAAGGTTCTCGAGTGGCAGCCACGTACAGGCAAACGCAGTGTAGGACGACCCCCCACAAGATGGAGTGACGACCTGCGCAGTGTTGCGGGAAGTCGATGGATGCAGGTGCCTCAGGACCGAGCTTCGTGGCAATCTTTGGGGGAGGCCTATGTTCAGCAGTGGACTTCTGATAGGCTGAAATGATGATGATGATATATAAACTCTTGTAAAACCCTGCTCCGTCGTCACTATTTGAAGGCAAAAGCTAACTAAGATTTTCCTCCCCATATTTAATTTGTTTATGTGTGTATTATATGTTTACGTATAGTGTAGTATGTATGTAATAAGTATAAGGGATATGTATTTAATATTAATATTTAATTTACATTTATTTTTTAATGAAAACCTGCCAACATGTTTTACTTTCTCACCCAGCATTAAGTCCGCCCATTGTATACCTTATTTTAAGGGTCACAATAAAGAATAAATAAATAGATAAAATAAATATATGTAGATATATATATTGTCGTGTTAATGCATACACAAGTAGTGTAACACAACTCGATTATACACTGTACCCGTGATACGCTACAGATTTCAACATTGTTAGTATTCGGCAGTTAAAGATGTTATAAAAGTTGAATTAACACATTCGTCCGTGGAAGCGTAACAAACGGACACAGTTACGTTCACATTTATAATATTATTACGAATGTATGGTTTAGTGCACCTCTATAACACAAAACTAACATAATACATCTGGAGACTTCGTGATTTCTAATATAATATAATTATCGATTAAAATAATAACCATAAAACTAATTAAAAAGTTATTGTGGAGTAGGTTTATAATGCCGATACAAATAGTCCACGTTTAAGTATAAACATATTTCTTCATTATACCCCAATGGACTTGTCAACGCAGCTAAAAATATGGCAGCTTCGACTAAACAAACTGTGCCGGCCCAGTACTACTAGGTGAACCAGTTATGTTGTTGCCGTGGGGACAATTCCAACGCGACATGGACAAATCGATCAAACATTAATGCTTTTCATTTGTTTAGGCTTTATGGCCCAATTTTTAGTTCTGTCATATACCTCTATGTCTATTTATTTATTTATTTAATCTTTATGCACAGATATTGGTACATATGGAGGACTTAATGTATAGAGGCATTCTCTCCCAGTCAACCATTAGGCTAAGCAGAGATATATACGTAATAGAGGCGATACAGCTAAGAGAATAAAACAAGTAAAGGGATATAAATATCAAAATATATACTTACTCAGATAGGTAGATACATACATACATACTTAGATACATAAATAAAATATATACAAATATACATGTTATATACTTTGTCTATGTCATATACTTACTTTTGGTATATATTGTGAATTTATTAAGATATATCGGTATATGTTAGTGTATATATATATATATGTTTGTGTATATATCAATATATATTTATTATATTACATTTTCAATTCTGTGTAACTTGCGTACACCCTTAACCCTTGCTCACTGGTCGTTATATCCTCAGCAAAATGGTTGCCTGGTAGAGATCGCTTCTAAGCGATAAGGCCGCCAATTTTACCTTTGTGTATCTAATGTTTCTTTTTATTTATTTATTTTTTCCTATTTTTGCTATTGGTGTACAATAAAGTGCATTTTCATTTCATTTAATTTTCAACTTTACGTGCACCTTGAGCACGGCTGCCGTGTGACTTGCCGCCACATATATCTGGCCGGCGGAAGAAGCTCAGATAACCTGATTGACGGCGTAAAAACCATCCGAGTAGTAGATAATAATCAATGGGGCACCAGGTCGGTTGATACTTTTGTCCATCTTCCATCGTTTGCTCGTTGTATGCGTCCTTCCCATTTCCACTTTAAACACATTATATATTTCACAACATCTTTAGCTTTAGTTATTTTTCTTATAGTGGAGTTTTTGACACGATCTCGCAGTTTGAGTCCAAGAAAGCTTCATTCTATTCCTCATTGGGAAACCCTTGCTTTATATTTTTTTTCGTCATCTGCCAAGTCTGGCAAGCGTAAGTCAGGCAAGGTAACGAGTAGTAGAGAAAGCTTTAAATTTTGCGTAGGTTGTAATATCTACAGTTTATAATCTCAATATTTTATTAAGCGATTTGTATTCGCAATAAAGAGCAGCCAAACCATGGCCAGCAATATGGTCACCCGAACATATTTTTTGTTAAGTCGGCCGCCTCGACATAATACGGGGCACACGTGTTTCAGCGGACCAAATGTGTTATTTTCACCTGGTTTAGGCAATGCCTGCCTGAATTTCTCTTTTCCTTATCAGCCTATTTAAAACCGCAGATAGACAGAGGCCTCTCCAAGAATCGAAAACTGGCATGTATTTCTTAGATGTTCAGTCCACTCTAACCACTGCTGGGCAAGCGGGCTGGTGAGCGCACTAGGGTATCTACAGGATATTGCTAAGGAAAATTCGTACGGATTTTCCGCCAGCACTCGGTCACCTAAAGCCTAATGTGATGGCAAGCAGAGTTCACCACGTGGTCTGGTATATAGTTAGTCCACAATAATAGACATGAAGATCACAGCTTTAAGGAAACATAAAATACATTAATTTTTATACAGGCACGTAACTCTTCCTACACTCTTTTCTCATGTGTTGTACAGTGGGGAAAAGGGTGTTACGCTCGAGTGAAGTATCATTGAGAAGGTCTTTTTTAAGTGAGTAAAGGCGTTGTCATACAACATGTTCTCGTTACACCGGTAACAATTTTTATTATGCCTTTACTATTGTCAACCAGCACCGTACACCAAGTAGCGATCGGCAAACGATCGGCGAAGCGATTACGTTAGTTCCTCCCATCTACAATGTGCTCGTTGCTTGCTTCATATGTATAAATGTAATAAAAAATGACAACTGTAATAAAGAAGAGAAATAGTAATAAAAAAATATTTCAAATGCCAATAAGCCCTGCCATAAGTGATGAGAGGTCTTTGCAAAGATTGAAACAAAACAAATTCATGCCTTCCTTTGTTTTTAAGAAACGGATGGTGACGAAAAACATAAGTAATTTTACGTAGGCCGGTGAATAATCCGTCCACGCCTACGCGCGAACATATATTACGTATCAAAGTTTCTATGTGAAACACTGCAATAACAACGGCGCAAGGTCAGACGTACGCGGAAACTGCGTCGGAAGCTATTTGGAAGGGAGGAGCGGGGGACGGATCGATAGGGGTGAACGGCCGCGGGGGGTTGGGACTGCGGCACCGAACGCTACCCTTGTTTATACATTTTAGGAGCAGTGCTATTGATGTGATGATTGGTCATAGAAAAGTATTCTAAAAACTACTTCACTGCTCATACCTGACGATAGTGCTCTATCTCTTCCTCGCGTTTCACTTCACGCAACTACTATTGAAACATTGACAAGGTATCACTTGAAACGCAATTGTTTCGCTTTAAACAACAGGGTAGAAGACTGTGCGCGTCAAAAGCTTGCTGGGACTCCTCAGTATAGGCCGTGTACTTTCACTCTCATTTACATAAATATTAAACTTGCATACATTCAAGACGCATAGGAGGCAAGCAAGGCGGGTTGCACACCCTCTGTAAATTATTAACATAACTCGACATAGTTTCAACACGGTCGTCTCTAAACCTCGCAACATCATCTTGTATTAAAAGCAACAGAAATAAATAAAATAATTTTAGTATGGATAAAACAACTTATTATATATCAACGTGAAACGAACAAGAAAACAAAATTTACAAATTCGGTAAAGTAATTTGGCGTTCTTGTGCTCATAATATGGATTTCCAGGATGTCTGAAGGTTTTCTTTTATAACTTGCGAAACAACTTCAATCGAAGTAGGTTACGGATCCGTTCTCATCCTTGTAAGCTAAGAGAGAATACCTTATCGCCTTTAATTATGCTCTCGGCTCTCAACTAACCCTTCAGCCAACATTGGTTGCACTGCGGACGAGCGAATGAAATAGGTAAGAGGGTGGTAACTATCCAGACGGCTCCTAGACAGATAACGAGTATATACGTTTATAATACTTAAATTTATAGATGAATAGCTATTGTCCTATAGATTTGTTTGACCTTCTTAATGTGAGGCACGAATTCCTTTTCGATCTTGTGGGGAAATGCCCCAAAAGTTGGCATGACCGGTTACGTAAAGCTCCCACCGACTAAAATCCCACGGAAATGTTTGGCCTTTACTGCTTCCGCGGAACCGATTCTCCTATAAAAATCTTACATACAGTATGCAATAGTTAAAGCTCATGTTACAGCAAGGAACACTTCCCCAGCGCCCCCGCTCGGCCCTTCGACCCGCGTTACATCACAGGCCTAGTTGCGCGATTATTCAACGGTCGGGTCAACGGAGTGCGACGCTCCTCGGCTAAAGTCCGGAGCTATTAACAGATTGTACGCTTACTTCTCATGTTTAGGGGTCGCAAATTCATATCCTTTATTAATACGTTAGCTTATTCGAAATGTAATTTGAATATAAACTTAAACGCTACGGCACTCGTGATGCTGCACTTAATATTGTGTTATCGTCATATCTTTCAAACCGAGAGCAGAGGTTGCAATCGACGATGTGTTGTCATCGGCACGTGTGGTAAGACTGGGTGTCGCTCAGGGATCGATACTTAGCCCTTTTCAGTTCTTAGTCTACGTAAGTGATCTTCACTTTACGGTACAAAAAATGTTTGAAATAGTTCTGTTTGCTGATGACACCTTTTGTTGTATTATTTAAACGAATAGATATCCAGGTTTCTAAATGGTGTGCACCTAACAATTCGCTTCTAAACGCGGAAAAAACAAAATGTTTATGTCTTTAAGTTACAAAATAGAAATCTAGATTTCGAAAGTTTGACCGTATTTCTCTCGGAATATCTATTGATTAAACGAGCTTCTAAATTAAGTTCTGTAATTTTTGGTAGTACAAAGATTAGAGAGTTGAGTGTTGACGGCAGTAGCGCCGGCGTCTTGTGGCTGCAATTCAATTCTAATCTGAATATTATGCATTTACTGTTTTTGTATTTTGCACTAGATGTTATTTTAATGTAGCAGAGAATAAAACATTTTTCTGTCTTTCTTTCTATATTAGTCTACTTTACTTACTTACACAGTATCATGTCCTATGGTGTATTACTGTGGGGATCTGCAGCCCGATTGGAAACAATATTTATTTTGCAAAAGCGAGCGATACGGCCAATCTATAACATGGGGCCTCCCAAATATTTTGACACTTCCGTTGTAGTTTATCTTCGAAAACATTATGTACGTACAAAAAATAAAATTTATTAAAAAACGGTCTGTTTGCTGTGGATGGTGACGAGGTGATTCGCTAGGAATTGTAAATTTGGTAAAACTAGAAAGTCTTTTCTTAGTAAATATAGTGTAACAAGCTCAAATAAAATAAAAAAAAAAACACAAGAGGCCTCTACTTCACGCCAGTATTCTACGTGATCGTGATACTACCCGGGCCATTCTTGCAACAGGAAAAGCCGCCGCTTTTTCAATGAGCGGCATGCGAGCAATCGGTTCACCTGATGGTAAGTGATTATCGTCGCCCATGTACATCTGCAACACCAAAGATGCTGCAGGTGCGTTGCCGGCCTTTAAGGGTAATTGGGAAATGGGCCTCCGGTTAACCTCACTCACCGAACGAAACGCAAAAGCACAAGATGCCTCTACTTCACGCCGGTATTCTGCGAGGTCGTGGTATTAACCCGGTCGAGCCGGCCCGTTCGAGCAGCAACAAAAGCCGCCGCATGGCTCTACCACGTGCAAAAATGTAAAATATACTAAGTAATGTACCAAAAAATTTAAAAGAAGTAATTCAGTAAGTCATTTTCTGGCGCTCTCTTAGAGGGGCCTAAGTTCAGCAGTGGTCTAAAATAAGCTGACGTATGTAATATATTTTCGTAAATTTAAGCAGAACTGCCACCGGAAATCCAACCCTGGTCCTACACGTTCATTATTTTAATGTGGCAATCGCTCTGAGCTATGCACATGCGGACGACCTCTTGGATTTTTCTTCAGACATGGCAAATATTTCATGACGCGTTGTTACAATAGACATTCAATTGTTAAGAAACGCGTGGTCGAGCGTACTTCCCATATTCAAAGAACTCCCATAGTTTTTAATATTATTGGCAATCGGTTTTATTCAAGATAATATCATAAAACTTGCATCGGATCTCATTTATCAACGTCAGCGCGTCGACAAAACTCGTTCGCTTATCAGCAACAGGGCATCGACTTGTTACGTTTAAGATATGGGTTGTGTTTACTTTTTTTTTATCAGGAATTAAAAAGTTATTAGGCAAACGAAGTTTGATGAACGTTAACTTCGTTCCGGTTTAAGAATATGACGAGTCACGGGGATCCGGGTTCCAATAACGCCCGAAGCCAATATTCATGTGACCCACCACACCCACTATTTGTTTTTAGGGTATGGCTGTGTCGTGTTTCGTCTCGTGTCAATGTCAATGCTAATGCATCTCTGCACCCTTTCTTCGATCTTATCGCATAGGCGTTATATCTGATACGGAAGTGCCAGAGATGGTAACTAGTCACAGGAACATGAAGACTTGACTAAACCGATAAAAATTACGTTCCATAATTCTTTCTTCCTACGAGGACATGGCTGGAGTGTCGGTGATCGCAGTGCCAGACACCCCGCATCTTAGACGCTGCTGCCCATCAACCGTAAGGCTTTCCCCTTAGTCGCCTCTTTATCAACGACATCCACGGAGAGTAAGGGAGAAAAAGATTTCCTTTCACCACCAACACCATAGCACGGCGGTGCAGTGATCAAACGTTAGATCGCGGCGTGTGTTTGTATACATGTATGTAATCTGCCTTCACGACACCGGAGAAATTCCCATTAGTCTATAAAAAAAAAAAACGTAGGCATGACTTTGATTTCAAAAGTTGCGAGTAACCGACGGCCTACGCGTCACGTCAATTACTCGTATCACAGCAACGTATTATCGTAACGAATCCAATCGCTTACGCGTTATTGTTCTTATCAATCGATAGGCTCGGTTACGAGTACGCAATGTACTTAGTACGGATTGTTCCGGGTTTTCGTCGCTGATTTTGTAACAACTAACTGAACATTGCGGGGTTAACGTCGTTCACCGACAAGATTTTACAATTAAAATGCGTCAATCAAGTGAGTATAGTTAGCGATACATGATAGGTACTTAGGATTCATGTGGTGGCTACGTATAAGAATATGCCACCGTACTGTTTATTCTGTGGTTGTCGCAAAAGTCGGATGGAAAAGCCATGAAGAATTCTCGCGGCGGAGTTATATATACAGGCACACACTTCACCCCTAGTGGCAGAGATTACAGATTTCCATTTAAGACGACTCTGCATGTACAAACTGGTTTCGAACCCAATAAATTGTTTGCCTCTCCACGCATGCCAACAAGATATAAATTAAGTATATTAGTGACAGAGAACGTCTCTCAATTTTGAGAGTGTTCTGGAACTGTGTGGGGTCCGGTCACGTCGCTCCAGTGCAAGTTGGCAGACTTCTTAATGTCCTTGAACTATATTTTTTTTAATTATTCTCTTATATGCAGATTATATCGCGATGTTTCCCTTCACCATCCAGCATGTGGTACATTTACTACTTATCGCAATTTATAATTATAGTGGTGGCAGCACTGGGATTCATACCAAGAACACAAGATCAATCGCGGAATATGAAATTAAAGCACCCGGACCCCTAAGTCACCACCACGGCTGCTACAATACAATAAAAAAAACGGCTATGATGTAACAACACAACGTTATGTTACAGGTGGCAAGCTTATTAGTCACACAAGCCTACATAATATACACATCTCTTAGTTTATTCTAAACTCTTGCTAAATAAGTACACAAAAAAGCATTAATGCGTGAGACGTGCCACCCTTGTTCGTATCCCGTGAAGATA
Source organism: Bhutanitis thaidina (assembly GCA_029286595.1). Classification (NCBI taxonomy): domain Eukaryota; kingdom Metazoa; phylum Arthropoda; class Insecta; order Lepidoptera; family Papilionidae; genus Bhutanitis; species Bhutanitis thaidina. The sequence goes on from JAGSMS010000013.1 coordinate 12,176,649, forward strand.
TTTGACGGTGAAAACTGATGAGAATTTCAGATTGTCAAACAAAATGATTAATAACATTTTCAATAATGACAGATCCCGCCAGATCTTCTTCCATTTTTTCTTGGAAAATCCATCACACGATGACCTCCTATAAGGTATAGTAGCAGCCTGTAAAATTCCCACAGTAGAGAAAACGCCTCCTATTCATTTTTAAGAGGGTTTTGGAGACGAAAAAGATGCGCCAAGCTGCTTCTTTTTCGCCTCCAAAACCCTCTTATTGACGGATTTCACATCTTCGAAATATTTTTAGGTATTATTATATTATATATCATGTAGGCATGTATGTTTTCTCGTGATGTTTTCCATCACCGTCGAGCACGTGTTAAATTTAGCACCTGAATTCCACTATTCCACCTAATTCCAATTGCAGTGGAAACCCCACCGGGGTTCGAACCCAAGTCACACGTGTACTATAAGGCTAAATGCGAAAGTCCCACTCCTGTACTTGACCAACCAACACAGGTAATCATATAAATACGCGTAAAAACATCGCGATGTGGTCAATAATGATAAATGACTCTCTAAAAGGACATTGAACTCCCCCATTAGCATTGGAGAATCTCTCACCCCTAATCTCCGAGTTGACGTTGTAACAGGCAGTATAAAATTAATTGAAATTTTTTTGTTTTTCGACATAGAAAATAAGGTTCGCTATTCAAGTCTTATCATTACAAATTCGTAATAAGATTTGTCAGACTGAGACTGAGAAGAAATGGGTCAAAAAGTTGGAAGGTATAATTCTTAAAATTATATATAATAGCTTTTTGGCTTTAATGTATATTTATGTCTTTATTTTAATGACAACAATCAAAAGACATTAAAAAAAGCAAACCAAAATTCTTCATTAAATTTACACAAATGAAGTCTAGGTGATAAGAGTGCAAACTCCAAGAGCCTCCAGATTTCTGTACAAACTTATCCAGTGCAGCTAAATGGACTACAGCCTCACCGGGAGATAGAATGTGTCAAGTGGCATGCGTCATCCCTGTTTTTGCTCCCAAAGAATAACATGAGATTTTAAATGCTTTTCCCCGAGTCGCCCTTATACATCACTCACGGGAAAGAAGGTGATGGCAGATTCTCACATTGTTACCATAAGGCACTTTAAAAAGACAGGTTCAAAATAGATGAGTAAAAGAAGGAATGTTTTTTAATTATGAAAAATCCAGTGACAGCTTTGTATTTTTTGTTATTGTGCCTATATATACATATTATTATATATATATATTTTACATTTTTAGAGTTACATGTACACTTTTTGAATTACTTTATAGTCAGAATGTCCACATGGATCTTATTGGGCATGTTGTAACTAAAACTATTTGATGTAGCAACAAGATATTAGTGAACCAAACATTAGTGGTTCTAATACCCACTTGGCTACTTTTTAGTGAAATTGTCCTTAATGACATGCCAAAAATACAACAATTTTTTTAGTCTTACTGCTATCAGCTATCTGTGACCCAGTTTCAAATATGATAAATAGACATTATCTGGCCTGGAGATGAGTTGCATTTGATTTATTGTCAAGTTCTAGAGATAAGACAATGTTGAATGGTTATAAGCATATAATTAAAAAACAATTCCCTCCAAAACATCTTGTAATATCATTATCAATGATTTATTAACGAAATTATGTTTTGAAAAATCCTATACTAATATATAAATTCTGCTTACTATTTTAACTAGTGCCATAAGTCTTGATATAATAAAATTAATAATTTTCTTAATTAATAGTGCAAAAGGTATTAGAAATACACAAAGAGAACATTCTTTTGTGAAATAGAAAATAGGATGCGAGTATGTAATTATTTCTTTATATCAAAAATTTGGAAGTCACAAAAGTTTTTTATATTATCCAATCATTCCCACATTCTTTATTTTTGGGATATGGCTTACAACAATAGTAATACGATTGTTTGAAAGGGTTAAAGGGCTGAATCCATTTCATTAATGAGTGACAATGAAATATGGCAGAGGTTTATGTCATGGAAAAAGACATTAATTCTTTTTTTCTAAAAAAATATATATCATATGTGAAATTAAAGCCTATATCATTTTAAAGCTGTCTTTTTAATGGTGTGATAAACATGACAGAATAAATAATTGTATTATTATAATATTGTGTGCATTATCAAGAGTGGCGATGGGCTGACAAGTTGTTACGTTGTGATACTGTATACAATCTTTGTTAGTTGTTTGGCCAGAATCGAAATTCCAGCAAGATTTTGATTAGGAATTTTGATCTCTTGATTTTTGACTGTTAGATTGATTTTTTTTAACTAATTATGCATTTCATTTTTAATCAATGAAGAAGAATATTTGGAAGCAAAATAAATCAATAACATCCAAATATGTATTACTTCGAATATCAACAAAGCGACTATAGCGCCACCAAGCGCAGCGCGTGATCCCAAAATGTAAAGAAACCATCCGCGGCCATCTTGTGTTCCTTGACCGCTGTCATTTTACTGTCATTGCGACATTTTAAGTCAATGAGATTTCCATAACAATAAACAAACAAGATCATAATATTACATATATCGCACGTCCACGAAATAACTGCTATAATAGACTCCGATTAGAAAAGATTAATGGAATCAGATTAATCGTAAACACACTATATTATAAAAGGTTACGCAGTGAGCTAGCTAAAAATAACCCTGGCACGTGCCAAGTTTACTTTTGTATGGGTACCCAGGATATGATGAGGAAAGATAATTTGCTGAAACGCTCAAATAAACCTCTCAGTGTTTTTTGCACATCTGTTTTACTATAGTACTAAAAGATAAAAGAAGCCAAGCGAACAATGTGGGGCATTGGCGCCATTTTCCTTTCGTAACAATGAGCTCTGAGATGACGTAACAGGTGTACAATTTGTACCAAATTGAGCACATAAGCGTAATGTGCAAACCTAAATAGTTTTCGTAAAGATTTACTACGCTAAAAGCGTTGTTTTCATATAAATATAAATGTCACCGTGACGTGTGTCAATATGACAAGCATGGCGGAAACGTGGCGTCGTTAGGCCGGCTTACCTCCTGGCGAAATATTACTGATACTGACGCGGGCGTCTCTGATAATCTCCCTGGTGATTTCTCTCACGTCACGTCTTTGCTGGAATGCCATCTCGGGCCGGTCGCGTTGATCCTGTGCTATACCGGCCGTAGGTGGTAACATCGTACCTTAATCCATCAGAACACTGTTTCTCACTCTGTCACTAGTGACCCAAATCAATCTTTTGACACAATGTCAAATTAGTTGTGTCTAATAATCAACAACATTCAAATCAAAAATAACTCGGCCGAACTACGCACTGCAACCCGAACTGGAGCGCGACTGTCTGTACAACAGCGCCGTTTGGGAGGACGCGGCGGGAAGCTAACTTTGAAGCTACAGCGCCGCCGCGCATTTGTCTCTGTCTATCACATTGATAATTAATATACCTTACACACTTGCACGGCAACGCTATATATGTCAGAATGGATGTGTATTAGTGTATGTCAAAACAAAGCGTGGGCTGTGACAGGCTGTGACCGCTTATTATTCAAATGTCAAAAGCCAACCGTTTATTATTTACAAGTATAACACAAACGCGCCATCTTTTATAATTTTCTTAAACTGTGTACTTAACTGTAAACGTTTTCCATGAATAAATCTTATCTTCCCTCCAAAAAATACAAATAAACTTTTCATAGATTATTGGGTAACGTTAGACTGATGAAAGAAGTTTGTTGTTTTCGTTTTGATCAATTAAAACATTATTATATTCTGTTAGGTAAAAATGTTAACTCTCATAGGTACTAATATATTTTATCTTATATTTTGTAATGTAAATAATACCCTATTCATATATCATTAGCCATATTCTTAATCCTTGGTTTCTTTTTTTACGCAACTACCTAAGGTTTAGAGATCATGTTTATTACTCAGGTGAGAACATCTTTGGTCTCAGTAATAAAATAAGAAAGTTCCACTAAATACCTATTGGAAGTTAGTGAGATGTACTTACATTTTGAACTTTAATTTAATGTTGTTAGTAAATATATATAAAGTGCTGTGTAAGTGGAAAATTAAATACATTTTTGTCATGTTACGGACGGATTTATTTCTGTTTGCATGAAATAAAAAAAAAAACTTATGACGAAGATTGATACAAAATTAGAATTAAGACTTACATAAAGTTCATAATTAAATATAACAAAAATTTATTTCAATAATTAGATTGTTCCTGCTTGATGTTATCGATCAGTCTTTCATAAACGGCTTGGGGTGCTTTCTTGGAAAATAAGAAGTCCATATGAGAGAACTGGTCATCGGCGACCATGTAGTGGTCTTTCACGTTGGGGAGCTCCTTGTGTAATCTCTCGACGTCCTCGGGGTGGGACAGCCAATCCTTCTTGGCAGAGTACAAGACAACTGGTACTTGCACATTGGACATCTTGAACTTCGGCGGCTGGACTTGACCGTAGACTTTCTGGTTAATTTCAGGGCCGTAATCGAACTTTCTGAATTCATGGGACGCGACAGCCTGTCCATATTGCTTCATCTGCCTTGTGGATCCGCCTGCCGGAAGGTGGCCCATGACAACAGGGATGAGCTCGACGTCCATGTCACCAACGCCGGCCATCACAAAGTTAATGTTGGAGCAAACGTTCTTACAGCCTATTTGATTTTCGCACATGTCACCGCCAACCGTTTGGATTAGCTCTTTGGACGGTTTGAATTCACCGAATCCTAACTGCTGTTCTAAACGTTCATAGAAGGGGCTATTAGGAGCGATCATACGGAACAGTGGACTACGAACCTTCGTCATGTATACCATAGGCGAGATGGCATGAACAGTCGCAACTCTGTCATTGTATTCAGGCCGTGACGCCATAAGCGCGAATATTGCAGTCGCTCCCTGAGAAACGCCCACGTAGTGAAGCTTGTTCTGGTTGGACGTTCTCAGCGCGTGGTCGATCATGGCCGGCATGTCGTGCAGGGCGATCTCGTCGTTGCTGTACTGCCAAAAGTCCGGCTGTGCCTCGTGCTTGCTTACGTGGCGCCTGGCGTATCTGTTTCCGCGGGTGTTGCCGAGCCACACCTCGTAGCCTTCGTCGGCGAGCATGTAAGGGAGTGACTTCTTCGGACCCATCAGCAGCCAGTCGTCAGCGCTTCCGAGTAATCCGTGAGCAAGGAAGGCAACCGGCTTTTCTTTGTAGTCCCGCTCAATGTCGGCCTCATTATTTTTCGATATGATACGGAATATGGTGAGGAAATAGCCATCGTCGGTCTTCACAGTGTGCTCTTCGACCTCGTACTGGTGCTTTTTGATCAACTGAGTTGCGTTCAAATGAACATCCTCGTTTTCAATTAAGTTCGCTGCCTGATACGCTGCGTGGAAATTTTTCTTTTCCTCCTCAGTGAAGTGTTTCATGGTAGTGTATGCTTCATTGAAGATCTTTTCGATATCTTTCTGGTTGTTGACTGGCGAGTTGGGTCCAGCGGCAATTTGGATGCCTTTCCACGTCACCATGTCACCGTAGGTGGGCTTTGTGTCATCTTGGTTTATCAACGCGGTGAAAAGAGGTGTCTCCCAATTCTTGACAGCCTGGAGGGTGGCGTAATCGGTATATGTATCTTCACGCGACTTCTCTTTGCTCTCAGAGCTTCCGCCGGAAGTGTGGTGATGGTGCTTATGATTATGGTGGACGCCATGATGTGCCTTCTCGGGTCTCACATTATGCTGCAGTTGCTCCTTATTGTCCAGGGATTCGACCAGCACGCGGTCCATTTCAGGATATTTCTCATGTCGGAAGATGCTGCCCGCGATGTCGCGGGTTAAGGCTAGACAGAGAAGCAGTGAGAAAGCCTTCATGTTGGCAGTTGATGCGAACAGTGATACTTGAGAGTGGGACGACAGCTTTTATACAAAAAGTTGTGTAGAGTCAGCAAATAACAACTGTACTCCTCATCGTGGGCTCCGCGCGTGCATGCAGCGTAAGCAGGCTTCGTTCAATTTTGTCGAGAGCTATATTTCAACTACGTGATGTTTTTTTTTGTAACACAGTAACGGCGCTTTTATAAAACAATTTGTGTATTAATTTTGTTAGCAACGTTATCTTTGTCTTTTAAATTGTATGATAACCTGTTGGAGCATATGAGAATCTTGGCATTCTACCTATCGCATAAATGTTACAGACATTTACGTATGTTTGTATTTAATGGTTGGTTAAAATTCTAATTTATGAAGAAAAAGTATTATTTACGAAATTATGGCGTTTAATTTTATTTTTATATTCCCGACGTTTCGACTGCTTTACAGCAGCCGTGGTCACGGGGGGACCGAGCTGTTAGACGTCCAGATGTCATAGTTAACTCGGGCTACCTTCAGCTTTTATTTATTAATTTTGGTCCGATCTACGCAGAAAGTGCTCACATGCTTGGTTTTAGTTTCAATTTTGTTTATTATTGGATCCCAAGCAGGTGGTAGTACCCAGCTATCTTCTCTATTGAAATTAGGATGTTATTTGATTTCTATACCCTCGCGAATCATTCTTGGCACGAATCGGTGTTCTTTTGCGAGGATTTGTGGTCTATCAAACCTGATGTACTAATTGGGGCGATCAAGGATATGATCACGGACTGCAGACTTCCTGAAGCGTCGGTGTTTCACGTCATACATGTGTAAGGACCCAAGTAAAGGAACGCTACTACAACTTCCTAAACAAAATTAAACGCGATATAATCCATAAATAATAGTTTCATTTCAAATTTGTATTGTTTGCGTAAATACAAGAAATCATTATTGATGAAGAACATTTTTTAAGCTATATTTTATCATTAAATGTTTATTTGTACTTGGTACGTGGTAGAGACAAGCGGCAGCTTTTTTTGCTGATTGAATGTACCGGCTCGACCGGGGTGGTACCACGGCCTCGCAGAATACCAGCGTGAAGTAGTGGCATCTTGTGTTTCTGCGTTTCGCACGGTGAGTGAGATAATCGGAGGCCCATATCCCCTCTCTCCCATCTCTTAAATACTCTTTAAGGCCGGCTACGCAGCATCTCTGGTGTTGCAGATGTACGTGGGCGTCGGTAATCACTTACAATCAGGCAAGCCTCTTACTCGTTTGCCCCTTTCCTAAATAAAAAATTAAAATATTAATCACTGTTTCAATTTGTTTCTAAAATTTAATAAGTTTGTACACTCATCTTCACAAAAGATTTCATAAGTTCGTGGGATCAGGTCTATTATTGTCTGAGGGTCTTCGTTTATATGTTTTCCGTGTTAAAACACTCGCATCACTCACACACAGCTCGGTATTATTATACTTCTATTTCTATTTCATTGCCTAATCGGAAACTAACTTTTTCGAGCACAAGTGTTGTTTTAAAGTTATCTTTGGTGTGCTTAACGACTAATAGTTTTATAAATCTTTTTCCAAATCGAAAATTCTATTTAAGTATGAAGGAAACTTGCGAGCATATGCACCTAATCAGTAAGTCAAGGTTGCATCCACCAACGCACGATACAATATATCTAAAGTGGTTCTATTAATTGTATTCTTATGTTGACTAATACAGATCTCAGCTCAGTACATACATTATCTATATGCATTCTCCAACTGCAGTTGCAAACAATTGCTAATCCTAGTTACTTGGATTTATTAATCAATTCTATACATTGGCAACTACACAAAGTTTTATTACTATGCTGGCAAACTTACGATTGACCAATTATATTGACATTTTTGATACGGAACCCTCGTGGCGCGATTTATTCCCTTGTTTGACCCTAATTTTCAATTGGTTTGTGACTCCATTGCATGTGATCGCGTCGTGTTAATCTTGAGACATTTGGGTTCTGACTTAGTTGCGTATAAATTAAAAAAGCGTATTTGACATCCGAGCTTTATCATTTGTACCATGGTATCATTACATACTTTATTGTTTTTAAATCATTTATCAAAATCAAAAGTCATACAATAGTCCCTAAAAAAAATTCGTTCTAAAAGAAGACGTAACTTTCCTTTTTACGTCAGCGTAGTCGGATAAAAACAAGCCTATACTTACCTATGTTGATCAGGGTCATAAACCATCTTCATATGACATATATACAGAATTTTATCAGCGCTTTCCCTAGAAAGGTCTCCTCAGAGGATTTTGTTCATCAGATCATTTGATCAGAGCTGTTGATGATGATTAAAATTACGGAGTCGACGGTATTCTTAATATAATAATAATACCTCAAGCGTCAACTAAGGGAAAGGCCTGGAAAATCAGCTAGAGTCCGATAGATGGCGGTAAAACCATATCGAAAAATGCCTGAGGGTAAATACACAGACCGTAGACGGGCAGCAGCGACCGCCAACCCGCTTGTAAAGCGTGGCGATTAGATCAACGTAACTACTACATAGACCTGTCCGTTTGGGCGGCCATTATGAGAGGCTTATGTTAAGCAGCAAAATATTGTTAAAGAAGAGGTATTTCTTAAAGGTATTTCTTCGTCTATGTCTGCCCAGTTAAGTGTCATCCTGACACTTAGCTTTGGAATACTTTAGCTTGGTATTCTAGGGTATTTTTTTAAGTGTTCATTATTCTGACTAAACTAATTCTTATGTGTTCTATGCCTGTATCAAAGAATTAATCTTCAGCCAGCCTATTCGTTAGCCTATTGAAATGATGATTGTTTTTCAAAGGATGTGGTAAGGATGCTGGTAATAGGATTCAATAAGAAAACAGTGACAGCTTACGAAAGGCTAACTATCAGTCAGGTTATACCAAACCAAATAAGCTCTGCTGAAAAGTAGAAAAGAAAACTCCAGAATTGGATATACGTTTCGTTAGAGCTTATTTTTTTTGAATAGTGTTCATTTATTTTAGTCTTTTTCATTATACCATTTTTATATTAACTCACTTTCTTGTCTCTCTGTCTGTTAGGTACGAATTTTGCAATCGATTTTAAACAAACTTCCCGATGAGCGAGAGATTTGAAACTTTAAACGTAGCTCAGAATTGGATGACAATGCCATACTACCTCGTCTTTCTTGTCTGTATGTCTTTTTTTGTATGTCTCGGTCCGATTAAAAACGTGGTATATATATATTTTTTAATTTTTGCTACTTTTATTTATTGCAACAGAATTGCAACCTTAGACTGATAGCGGCAGGCTACAATACCATCTCTTTTTCCACATACGAAATTTAGGCAAATTAGTTCGACATGCAGTCGTGGTAGCTTAGTGGATAGAATGCTCGCTTAAATTTCATACCACGCGCGTGACTTGGAATGATCTAAAAATGTCGAAATGAATTTTAAGCGCTGCATTTAGAAAGCTAGTAAAAAAAACACCCATCGAAATTCCCCTACTTCTTCAGCCTATTTAAATCCACTGCTGCCACTGAATGGGCCACTCCAAGAAAACGTCACCAGATGACGGCATGCATTTCTTTGAAGGTTTGCCCATAAACACCACGCGGGGCAAGCGGGTGGGTGAGAGCAGTGCCGGCACTGATGCTGATGCCACTTCCCATCGCTAGTCTGTGGTTAATTGTGGTACTCTGTGGTAATTTGGGTTCGGTATACTCGTGTCAGAGCCTCGTTAGTTAGCTGGCATAGCGCGCCACATGCATGGTCGATATTTAAACAAACATATTCCTGAATACTTCTCATAAAACTTAGGTATTATCTATTCATTAAAGGCAATCATTTCCTAGGATTGGTAGGTAAAGTTGAAATCTGGGACGCACATGTTGACTAAGTTGTTGACGCGTCAAAAACTGCATGCCATTAGATCAGCGTTCTTAATAGTTCGCTGTTATAACTATTGTCTAGTTTTGTGGGTTCCGTATTGAATATAATTAAAACACGTCGCCGTAGAGTGCGGCGTAAGATTGTTTATCCCACCCCATCTCTCTTACGAGTGTCGCGTATCGTCTTTAAGGGAAGTGTCATGGCTGCCAAATGGCGGATTCTTGTTAAGAGTAGGTAGACAGAGAAGACTTGCGTAATTGCGTGTACTCCAACTTTTCCATTTTTTTTCTGATAGTACATAGAATCAGCCGTTACTTTGCGGAAACCAATTATTTTAAAGATTGAATTTACCACGTGCTCGGTGGTGAAGGAAAACATCTTGAGGAAACCTGCATGTCTTAATAACAATAACTATTAATGATAATTTAATTATATTATTTCGAGGATGTGTAAAGTCAACTCACCATCCCGCACTGGACCAGCGTGGTGGATCTCGGCTCCAACACTCATTTAAATATTCGAGAGTAGGCCTTTACCCAGCAGTGGGCATTTACAGGCTGCTACATATTGCATAGTACAAATCCACCGTGCCCGAAGACCTGTCTTTCTGAGTCTGTGGTTAGCACTTCTAAAAAGTTTCTTATTCTATTTATTCAACCAAAGAAAGTCTTTTGCTTCGCTTGTTGTCATACCTAGTCATTTTAGAAACGTTTTAAGAATACATAAACAATACGCTAAAACTATTTGTAAATTGACACCGTCTAATTATTTTGTAGAATCATGCAGCGGACGCAGCAGTTCTCCTAGAGAACACCAAAAATATACATATATCTATTTATTATAAAACAACTATGTTTTTGACGGCATGGTATTCGTGTAAAAAATTTATATTTATGTATTCGTGGGTAAGAAAATATTATTTAAATATATATAATTATTTTTGTTAACACCCATCTTTCAACTTTTAACATACTACGTCTATCGTATTAATAATTCAACATCTATCTTCTCGCGCTTTAAGCAAATTTCAGGGTAGATAGCGCCCTTGAATGTAATTCTTGTACGTGGCGACCGCGTGGTTTAGCTAACAAAGTTTCGCCAGGAAAACGCTGGCGTCTGGGTTTGAATCCTAAACGTATCTTAAGCTACTAACTGTACTGCATAAATTAATAATAGTTTTCAGGTCACGCATAGATTCTTCCCTCGTGTCTTGTTAATATAATCTTACGTCTTCGAATTCGAAGAAATAATGTCTTATAAATTACCAGTCGATGTTAATAAAACTCTTTGATAGGTAAATAAGGGTGGCTGTACATTATTATAGTTTTACCCTTCTTTTCGTTGTAATCGGTTCGGAACAATCGGATCCATATAACCTTTCCTATCGGAAAAGCGATAATTCGGTGGTAGACCTAGAAGAGATAGCCTTAAACCAAGCCGGTAAGTCCTTTAAAAATGTACCCGGTAAATCCTTTAAAATTGTACCTATAGCGGTAAACCCCGTTTCGGCTGCATTAAACACGCCGCTATTTACCTAAGTATATGCCAGCAGAGCCTCTTGCCAGCTCTTGCAAGCTGGTGGGTACAAGTTCTCGTCTGGCCTTTATTACCTCCGCAAGTTAGGCTAGTGATGCACTGACGCATGCCGCCATAGAAACGTCCCCTTTCCACGCAATTCATACCTAAATACTGTAATCACTGCGGAATAAAACCGCCAACCGTGGACTTTGCTTCTCTATGGCGGAGATCCACGACTCTAATAGTTTTTTAAATTATCCTTTTTTTTTTTGGGGGAAAGGCTAACGATCATTCGGCTCACCTGATGGTAAATGATAACCGTCGCCCACGTACATCTGCAACACCAGAGGATTGCAGATGCGTTGCCTGTCTTAATGGATATTTGGAAATTGGGAGGGAGGACGAAGATGGGGAATGGGGAGGGGGAGTGGGCCTCCGGTTACCTCACTGACCGAACGAAACGCAGAAGCCTGTACTTCAGGCTGGTATTCTGCGCGATCGAGCCGGCCCATTCGAGCAGCAGCAAAAGCCACTGCTTGGCTCTAACGCGGACAAGGCCATTGAACCAGATGGCATACCGGCCATTGTGCTAGAGATAGAGATATCAGTCGAGCACTTGCGATCGTCGAGTATAAGCACAGTACGGAAGGAAGATGATGGTGAAGTGAGCTCTATTTGCGAGCTTTTTTCAATTGTAGAGATGGAGCCTAAGCCTTCTAAACTATGGGTAATAGGTTAGATTCACGCTGGAGGCAAATTTTTGTATGATGAATATAAATGTAACCCAGTCGTGGATGTTTATATATATTTATGTCTGTATTACCTGTATAGATGCTGGATTGCGAGAAGTAAATACTGGCTACCAGATTTGAAGACTATTTATTTATAATCACTTTTACAAAAACTTCCTTCTTCCTATTGATACTTTTTCTTTCTTGGTTTCTTCCAGTTTTCTATTTCTACTTGTTAGTTGTTTCTTGTTTATACAAAATTTGCCCGATTTAATGTAGGCCCTCTGATTGGTCGATGAGTTTTTAAAAATTATCAATATTACGATTCAATTAATATCTTAAGTATTTATAGATGTTGCTTCTCATTGCATTTTTTACAAAATTTACCACGGGGAATGTTCTGAGGTACTGTTCGGATTGATTCCAGCTGCTGAGTTTCACCATCGTACATCGCGACAGAATTCGAAGTTCCATCGATACCACCTAGATGGTTGGCATTCCACCACAGTGCGTTTTAATCGAAATTTTCTGCCACGCACTTCGACTTTGTGGAATCAGCTGTCGCCAGCAGTATTTCCGAACAGTTACGACTTTGGGACTTTCAAGAAAAGAGCTTATTCCTTCCTTAAAGGCCGGCAACGCATCTGTAGCTCCTCTGGTGTTGTGGATGTTCGTGGGCGTCGGTGATCACTTTAAAAAGATCGATTTAAACAGTTGATATATCAAAATGTATGTAGAAACAAATGGATTAATTATTAAATCATTACAGAGGGCTACGTAATTTACGTTTACAATAAAATGGGTTTTATGAGCGAGAAGTTGAAGTTTCCGTAAAATAGCGACGTATATTACGGCCGTCCTGCACAGTTACCAGGACACAGGAAATCCTAGCTTGAGACTGGACGACGTGTGTGATTGTTGAATATGCTATTATTAAATTAAATATGTACAAACTTTAAACATGTCTATACAATTTCTTTTCTATTTCTATATAAGAAAATACGGCTCCCGTTTATTGACAATCTCAAATAGCCCATCATCAAACTCAATTATTCCAACAACGGTCACCAACTAACACTTAGACCACAGAAATGTTCAAGTGTGCGGTAGCTACCCAGACCCATTTCTCCTGGATAGAGAAGGAGTCCACCTGTTGAATGTATGTATGTATGTATATAATCACGCCTTGTTCCCAACGGCGCAGGCAGAGACAATCTTCTTCCACTTGCTACGGTCCTGACATACGTCTTTCGCTTCTCCAACTTTCATCCATCTTCGTATGCATACTCGTTGGTTTAGAGTACTCTTGATCTGGCCTTTTTTCAGAACATTTCCGATTTGATCGTGAAATGTTCGCGTAGGGCTTCCTCTCCCGACTCTACCATTTACAGTCACCAGTTGAATAATACGATATAGCACAGTTCGTATTTGTAGATGTACAGATATATGTACCTATATACGATATATATTTATGTTCGTATTTACGAGTATATGAATATACATTTTTTTATGGGAAAGGCGGCAAACGAGCATGCGCTTCACCTGAAGCACAAAATGCCTCTACTTCACGCCTGTATTCTGCTAGGCCGTGGTACCAACCCGGTCAAGACGGCCCATTCGAGCAGCAGCAAAAGCCGCCGCTTGCCTCTAACAATACTAATATTTTATACAATAGAATACTTGGCATAATACATATCCTGAATATATGTACATAGCCAAAAAAGAAAATTATACTCCTACAGGCAGAAGTTGGCTTATTTACTACATTAGCAATAGCTGTTGTAGAAACATCGAGAGGAAAATTGCATAACTTCATTTTAATTTCCTCTATAATATCGGTGTTCTTGCAACAGTATTTTTTTGTTGTAAAATCAATGATTAACATAAAATTGCTTTTAATAATAAGTGCTTATTATATACTATAATAAAACGTGATGAATAACGAAACAGAACTTTTTCAGTCTGTATATAGTTTTTTTTTTATTTGAAATTAAAATTAATCCCCAAAAGCCGAGTGTTTAGGGGATCTGCCTCCGAATACGGAGACAACGAGTTCGATTCCCGATATAGACGGCTTGTACCAATTGGTTTTTCGAAATTTGCATACGGTTGTTATCGTTGGCTCGAACTCTAAGGCGGCGACAGGCTCACCACCTGTCACATTGACCTCAAATAAGGTATGGTAATAGAGGGTCGAAAGGATTAAAGGTGTCTTAAACTGATTCTCGGCGATTTTAATGCCCACCACACCGATTGGCTCGGTTCTCGCATAACCGATCATGCGGGGAGATCTGTTCACGACTTTGCATTAGCATATGGCCTGACACAACTGGTAACCTCGCCGACGCGGATCCCAGACGTGGAAGGTCATACACCTTCCCTGTTGGACCTTTTGCTGACCTCACACCCGGACGGATATTTGGTCTCAGTCGATGCCCCTCTTGGCTCGTCGGACCACTGTCTGATCCGGAGTGTAGTGCCTATCGCGCGCCGATCCCGAACGCGATCTGCGGGGTTCCGCCGTGTGTGGCACTATAGGTCGGCAGATTGGGATGGAATGCGGTCTTTCTTTGCTTCCTATCCATGGGGGCAGGTTTGCTTCTCGCTGGATGATCCCAACGTCGTTGCAGATTCTGTCACCGATGTGGTACTTCAGGGAATGGAACTTTTATTCCGTTCTCTGCAGTGCCTGTCGGAGGTAAATCCCAGCCTTGGTTTGGTCGCACCTGCAAAATAGCGTCACGCCGAAAGCGGAAGTGCTACCAGGCCTGGGCCGATGCATCGGCGTCTCGGGATGCAAAACCAGTGCTCTTAAAACGAGTACAACTCTGCCTCCAGGTCCTTCAAAAGAGTTATCGCTGCGGCAAAGTTAAAGCACATTGGCAGAATTGGCGAGAGACTAGTTCGCCTCCCATCGGGATCCCGCGCATTCTGGTCTCTCGCCAAGGCTGTCCAGGGAATTTCTGTCAGCCATCTCTCCCATCTCTACACAAGGAGGATGATTCGCTGGCCCATACTGCAAAAGAGAAAGCCGATCTCTTGGGCTCTCTTTTTGCATCCAACTCGTCTCTTGATGACCGGGGAAACTCTCCACCTACCATCCCGTGGTGTAAGTGCTCCATGCCGGAAATTCAGTTTCTGCAGAGCTCAGTGCGAAAGGCACTCCGCTCCTGGACATTCATAAGTCGAGTGGGCCGGACGGAATCCTCCAATTGTGCTGAGGATGTGTGCCCCTGAGTTGGCACCGGTTCTCACGCGTCTTTTCCGGCACTCCTACTCTTCAGGCGTCGTCCCGGAATCTTGGAAGACAGCATTTGTGCATCAATACCGAAAAAGGCGACCGCTCTGATCCGTCCAACTACAGGCCTATTGCCATCACCCCCTTGTTATCTAAAATAATGGAGTCACTCATCAACACCCAGCTCCTGAGGTACCTGGAGGAACACCAGCTGATCAGTGACCGACAGTACGGTTTCCGTCGCGGACGATCAGCTGGTGATCTTCTAGTTTACCTGACTCACCGATGGGCAGAAGCAGTTGAGTCTAAGGGGGAGGCTTTGGCGGTTAGTCTGGCGTAGCGAAAGCATTTGATAGGGTTTGGCATAAAGCGCTTCTTTCAAAGCTTTCATCTTACGGGGTTCCTGAGAGATTGTGCAACTGGGTCACCAGCTTCCTCACGGATCGGAGCATCAAGGTTGTTGTCGACGGTGCATGCTCGGACCCCAAACCCGTGAATGCTGGTGTTCCACAAGGCTGTGTGCTATCTCCCACTCTGTTCCTTCTGCATATCAACGACATGCTACAAATCAGTAGCATTCATTGCTATGCAGACGACAGCACGGGTGATGCCCTATATACAGGCCGTGCGAATATTTCTCGGGAACACGTCGACGAGTGCCGGAACAAACTTGTGTCTGAAGTCGAGACCTTGTTATTCAAAGTCTCGGATTGGGGTCGACGTAATTTGGTCCTATTCAACCCCAAAAGACACAGGTTTGCGCGTTCACCGCTAAAAGAATCCCTTTGTCGTTTCTCCTCTTTTGAGAACATTCCCTTATTGCCTCAGCCAGTATCAGAATCCTTGGCGTTGACATATCGAGCGACGTTCAGTTCCGTGGTCACTTGAGGAAAGGCCAAATTGGCCTCCAAAAGCTTGGTGTGCTCTGTAGAGCGGGACAGTATTTCATGCCGGTCCACCGTTTGCAACTTTATAAGGCGCAAGTTCGGCCCCACATGGAATACTGTTCTCATCTCTGGGCAGGGGCACCCCAGTACCAACTCCTTCCATTTGACCGCATCCAACGTCGAGCGGCTCGAATTGTCGGCGACCAAGCTCTCTCTGATCGGCTTGATCCTTTGGCCTTGCGAAGAGATGTTGCTTCTCTTTGCATTTTTACAAAATTTTCCACGGGGAATGTTCTGAGGAACTGTTCGGATTGATCCCAGCTGCTGAGTTTCACCATCGTACATCGCGACTGAATTCGAAGTTCCATCGATACCACCTAGATGGTTGGCATTCCACCACAGTGCGTTTTAATCGAAGTTTTCTGCCACGCACTTCGACTTTGTGGAATCAGCTGTCGCCAGCAGTATTTTCGAATAGTTACGACTTAGGGACCTTCAAGAAAAGAGCTTATTCCTTCCTTAAAGGCCGGCAGCGCATCTGTAGCTCCTCTGGTGTTGTGGATGTTCGTGGGCGTCGGTGATCACTTACCATCAGGTGAGCCGCACGCTCGTTTGCCCCCTTCTTCTATAAAAAAAAAAAAAAAAAAAAAAAAAAAAAACTAAAAGGAAAGGTCCTAAAAGAAAATATACTTATACATTTAGCTATTTCGCTCGCTAAAGCAATGATGCTAAGAGTATTATGTCTTGAAATCATAAATTGGAGTTTTTGTAGTAGTTGGAAATCAAAAATTATAGTATTTTTTTATGAGTCCATTGCGGAGGTTTACCTCAATGATTCTATGTCATAGATTCTTTCAAACGTGGTAGAGCCAAGCGGAGGCTTTTGCTCGAAGGGGGCGGCTCGACCGGGGTAGTATCACGGCGGATGCGGAATACGCAGAATAGCGGCGTGAAGAGGCATCTTGTACGTTTCCTTCGGTGAGGTAACCGGAGGCCCACTTCCCTCTCTCCCTCCCCACAACTTTCTCATTCTCACTTTTCAAATATCCTTAAACTCACGTGCAGTTCCTCTGGTGTTGCAGATGTACGTGGGCGACGGTGTTCTCGTTTCCCTCCTTTCACATAGAAAGATAAACGACTACGATCAGCTCAACTGTAATAATCTCCATTTTTGTACGAAGGGAAATGCGTTATAACTAAATTCATTACGAAACGGAGGTAGATTAAAAAAAAAGGAAATGACTTTTGTGAAGTGAAATTCATGTTCCTGTGTCAAAGAATAAAGATTGTGATTTCGTATTTTACGCGGGAGCAAGGACGGCTTAAGTCGGGCTTGCGCTTACTACAAAACCATGGTATATCAGCCGGGCTTCACGAACGCTTTCGCCCACATCCGTCGCTAGCGCTGGCTATCCCAAACACTTGGACAATGCCCGGAGACAGCCTCTCGGAGGCCATGGGGGCAAGGAAGGCGACAGCTTGAAAGCACCAGCTCACCCGACACACACACCCCGCGGCGAATTTGGCCTATATATAAGTAGGGAGAACGGCACGACGAAATACGCACATCTCTTCCGGCGGTCTTGCCAAAGACCGGTCCGAACCTCGGCTGTGGAAGGTAGAGACAACAGTCCGTCAACTCGCATCCGAAGGTGGCTTGCAACGTCCACTTAGAGCGGTCACAACGTTCCAGCCCGCCCCTCTAAGACAAGCCAGCCGTGAAGGTTTCTCAACTTTCACCGTGGGTGACTTAGCCGCTGTTAATCCCCCCACCATGACAAGGCGGTAACCCTTTTGGGGGTCGGTGACGAAGATACCATGAAGTTTGGTTCCGAATAGCGTTCCCGTGTACGTGAGTCGGGAGGGTTAGGTATCCCCAAATAGAAAAAAAAAATCTCCTTACCAAATTTTATCAAAATCGGTTTAGCCGATTGTGCCACGTATGCGTAATTGAATGACAAACATCTAAACAAGAAAACATGCACATTGATAATATAAGTAGGACAAATAATATATATATGTGAACAAACTCACGGGCACAGCTTGTTACGGTATAACTTCAGCCGACTCTCGTTTAACATTGCCAGCACGGAGATCACAATTATTATAAAAAAACGCTCCACAACGTCTATAATCTACAGTATGACGTCACCTTCGTGTTCGTGGACACATGAACTGTGTAGGAAAAAAAAACACATTCATGCTGCAGCCAAGGTCGAGAGACGTTCAGTTCGCCGAACGAGCAAGTGATGTTACATAGTGCGAAATGTTACTTCGAGTCTTATCTTTCGCATATCTCTTATTATGCTGCCAGGCGCAGGACTTCGGTCTGTTCTCTGGTATTGCAGCGTCAACTAGGGAATTGGTGGACGGGATAACAAAGTTTCCCATAGTGCAAGAAGTCTTCCGAACGTCGGGTGATTTATTGACTGGATCTGTCAACGCATTGACGATTTTCCCGCTGGCTGTGGCGCGATCTCTCGGGCCCGGCTACGCCTTCCCAACACTGATAAGCGACAGCAACGTTGTGGAGTTAAGTGATAATATCTTAAAAGAGTTCAACGCAGGCCTGGGCAACGAGGATATCTTACTGAGCATTAGCGATCTAATAATGAAATATGGATACACAGTAGAGAGACACGAGGTATTGACCAAGGACGGTTATGTTTTATCAATGCACAGAATTCCGGGCAACGGTTCAGTCGTATTTCTGATGCACGGTCTGCTTGGGAGCTCCGATGATTTTGTTATATCAGGCCCGGATAGTGGACTTGCCTACCTCCTATCCAACGAGGGTTACGACGTATGGATGGGGAACAGTCGCGGCAATAAGCACTCGCGTCACCATCGCCAGTTGGATCCTTCACAGTCGACTTTCTGGGATTATTCATGGCACGAAATCGGCTGTTACGATCTACCAGCGATGATAGACTACGTACTAGAAACAACGAAAACAAAGAAACTCAAATACATCGGTCACTCGCAAGGTACCACATCCTTTTTTGTCATGGCATCCGAGAGGCCCGATTACAACGACAAAATCTCTCTGATGGTCGCGTTGTCGCCTGTAGCGTTTATGACCCATGTGAAGTCGCCGCTGGTGAAGTTTCTTGCCCCGGGAGCTCCGTTGTTATATAATGTTTTTAAGACCTTAGGCGTTTACGAGGTTTTGCCGGACAATATAGCTACTAGAACCTTGAGGCGGCTGATGTGCGGTATCGGCGGACCGCTGGCAGAAATACTCTGCAGTAACATTATTTTCCTCGCAGTAGGTTTTGACCTCGCCCAGTTAAATGTCACCAACCTGCCGGTGCTGTACGGTCACATGCCATCCGGTGCCTCCGGTAAACAGTTCGTGCATTTCGGGCAAGGCGTTCTGTCGCGCGATTTTAGACAGTTCGACTATGGAGAAACGAAGAATTTAGAGTTGTACGGTACGAGGGTTCCTCCGAGCTATATGTTGAAGAACGTGCGGACGCCGGTCTCTATGTTCTATAGCGAAGCGGACTGGCTCGCCGATCCAAGAGACGTCGACGAACTCCACAAAAGATTGGGAAACGTAATCGACGTACACAAAGTGGCATATGACCAGTTTTCCCATTTGGATTTTGTGATAGCAAAAGATTTTAAAACGTTAATTTATTCGAGGTTACGTCAAATGTTGATGTTGTTTTAGACATAAATATATTTGCATATTGTATTGATTTATTTATGCATAAAGTAATATGTTCAAATATTTATCAAATTCTTCATTTTGCTCTGTAAGTAATTGTAAATGAAATACGTAATACACATGTCTCGCCACCCGTCTTCACTTTGTTTTTACCGGGGAGGTAAACACTCCCACGAGTGATCACGAAATCTGCTGATGCTAATGAATAGATGAAATAAATTTGGTAAATTGTTTAATCCTGTTCTATAGAGATGCACTAATTTTCATTAGTGTTGTCGTATATAATATTTTTAAAACAATAATATAAGTAAAGTAACAGGAAGCAAAAGCCTCCACACATTTGTGAGAGGATTCTGGAGCAGGTCCGGCGGGCTGCTCCAGTGCGGGTTGGCAGACTTCACGTGTCCTCGGTTCCTGCTTCGTGGTTTCCGTCGAACGCGTGCTAAATTTAGCACTTGAAATTGCAACTGACAATAATCTTAGACAGTGCTGACACTGGAACACGAACCCCATCTTTTTATTTTTTTTGAACGTAACTTCTTTTGCCAAACATCAATTCCTTTTTTTTTTATTTGAAGAGGATATAGAATACACAATACACATTATATTACTCTAGCTGTTCGGGCGTTAACCTAAGAATTCGCTTCATCAAAAATATAACGTCGAAAAATGGTTTGAATTAATTTTATTTTATTGTAGAACTTTATATTATTGCCATAGAATAGGTCAAATTTTGTAATACAGAAACTAACGCAGTATATACAACGATGTTTTTGGTAGATAAAGGTAGACATTTCGAAGCGAGAGACACCATAATTAACCACACAAATGTTTGCTATATACGTTGCTTATTTTAAAGGTTTTTAAATAAACTCGCAGGAACCCTAAATATTTTCCAGATAAAATCGGCTCAGCCGGACAAGATTTGCCCTGTCCGGGCAGTGCACACTTTTATAATATGTGATTTTAAGTTGTGGTCTCGTCCAAACAATCATATGAGTTAAGGGAAAAGCAGTCACTTCGAAATCACAGACAGAAACTTAAATGTATAGATATGTAAATGTGAATAAGTAAATATAAAATCCTCAGGAAAGTGTCCATTCATTTTAAATTAAATATACGCAATGAAGTTCGTAAGATTCGTTTAATTTCCATGTATTATTTAATTAGTACTTGCGTTATTTAGTATTCACATCTGGCTATTTTACTTCACAGCCGAACATAGTCCCCTCCAATAAAGCCCCAGCAAAAGATGCCATTACTTAGCAGGTTCGCTCGTGCTCATCAAGCTCTCTCTGGACACTCTGGCACTCCCTAGACAAGCGAGTAGGTGAGCGCAGTGCCGTAACCCACGCACTGGAAATGCTAGTCCCCATTATTGGTCTGGGATCGGGATTTGGGTTCGACAAGTTCGGATGGATATTCCGCTTATCATACGATCACCAGAGCTTCGTTTCTTCGCTAGCATGGTAACCCCCACGCGCAGGTGAGGTTGGCGTTTGGAGAAAATGTTATATGTTTTTTTTAAGTATATGGTTTTTTTTATGTCTCGTGGTCGAAAGGGGTTTGCACCTGAGGGCGCGCAAGTAAAATGATATATTCACAGAATCCAAATTAAATTAATCCAAAAAAATTAAAGTCAAATTATCCTAAAGGTAAAGTAACTGTCTATGGCGTTGGACCCAGGTAGTTACTTTCGTTCAAGGTATTTTTATTGTACAACACATCAAAATCACATAATTTATTCTTCTACGTTACAAACATAAATATTTCTACTCAAATGTCATATTTTAAATCTACTAATTAAAAAGCTGAAGGTCGTCTAGGTGATCTATGACATCAGTACGTCTAACACCTCAGTCTGAAACATAGGGAAGTAAAAAATGTTAAAATTCAACGATATAAATTTCGTGAATGAGTTTTATCTCAATCTATTATTGCATAATTATGCAATAAGAAACTTTGGTAGAGATCCACCAAAGTTTCGTTATGAGGTTCCTCTATCGATGCTTTCGTTTTAAAAAAGTTAAGTTTCTTCTCCCACATTAAGACGTTCGAATCCTTTGCAATTTTGTATTAATATCCGATGGACATACAATAATACTGTAACGAAAGTCCGATAATGTCTTGTCAAATATTACGTCTTCGTATGACTAGTCAAAAAAATAATGTTTTTTAAATTACCATAATATAACATAAATAATGTTGAACAAGGTATAGTTTATTATTATGATGAATCTTGCCAACCGTCAAGTTCTATCTCCAGGAGAGACCACTTCCCGCTGAACCACTTCTTGGTTTTTGGAAGCACGTTATTTCAACTTGACTGATCATGCCAAACAGAAATCCGTAATCTCTATGTTGGTACCTAACATAGTTAGAAAACCGGGACTAAGGTCCCCAACATGGCTTAAACCGGCCGTAATTATAGTTTTAAACTGAATTTCGTGCGTAAGGACGAAAAAAAAGGCTGTGTACGTACACTTATTGTTTTGTATTTAATTTTACAAGGTTTTTTTAGGCTTCTATGCGTATGAAGGGTCTGGGTAGGTACTAATTCCACGTATGTCTAACACCCATCAGCAGTGCAAGCACTGTTTTGTTCCAGTTTGTGAGGTATACGGAGCCAGAATAACTATAGGCTGTGAGGCATTCCATGTTAGTCCTCAGGTGCGATAAAGCATCTGTGCAGGTTTCCATGAGCTCCAGTACAATTAGGCGGACTGACAGCTCGTTTGTCAACCCTGATCCGATCCAATAAAAACAAAACTTTTTCGTGTAGTCGCCAAAGGTTTGTCATGGAACATTATTTGAGGTTTTTTTGCCACAATTTTTTTTTGATTGTCGATAGATGGCGTTAATATAGAGTAATTCATCAGCTAGAAAATATAATTTATTATCATACATTATTTACTACAATTCTGTTTCTAATTAGGTATCGTTACTCGGGTCTGCACCCGAATGCCGATGCTTTAATTGACAGTGACAGCAACGGTGGTTTACTGCGCATTAAAGATATGATAAGACATTTCAATACATTTATCAAGCTTATGCTACTACGATATTCTGCCAGATCTTTTAAGAGTTTTATCCCAATACTGAAGTTTAACAAGTCGAAAAATGTCCGCGTCGAATGCAAACAATGAGCTAGAATAATTCTGACAAAAAATTTATATGGCAATGACGTAAAGAAAGAATACCAGAGCCTCGACTAGCCTTCACAAAATCATTATTTAGTAGACTGTCTTTGTTCACTTCAATATTTGTGGGATCCTGGGGGATGTTGATCGAGTATAAGCTGTTTATGGTCTTCCACTCTACCTTTCCATGAACATTGCAGCAGGTATAAGTCCACCTTGAAGATTTGCCAAACACTCACCACACTGGGCAGGTGGTATTGGTGAGCGCAAACCCCCCACCTTGGTACATACAGATAAAAAGATGGTATAATCAGTGTTAAAATAAAAAAAAACAAATCAAAATTATCTTAATTTATTAACATCTTAAGAGTTACAGTTTCCTCGGTATTAGAATATTGACGCATTTTGGTAATAAAATTAATCAAACCTGGAACAAAAAAAAAGGATTGAAAAAATTATATTTCATTATTATTATACTGCACTTGATTCCCGTATCGGGAATCTCTCTTCCGACTATGGACTCATTGAACGACACGTTTTTTTCAACATTCAGTTTGAAAGACATGGATAGCCAGCATAATTATGGACTGTAAGGCACTCTATCTTAGTCCTCAGTAGTGACAATGCATTTGCAACCTTATTTGATTGAAGTTCTTTGTAGGTGCCTATGGATGCAGTAGCCATTTACCATTAGGGGTTCCTCATCCTCATCCAAAATGAACCTCAGACCCTCATAGCCAAATTACTTTAAAAATCCTATCTCTAATTTTTTTCCTGTTGCTACAAAATACTTACCAATTTTAAAACTTTCTGGTTGATTAAGTGAGTAAACTTGACATTATTTTCTTATCAAATATTTTTTAAATAAATCATTCACTGTGTATGCAACAATGTGATGAAGACACAGACAAATTATTACCTACCCAAAAATACCACATTGACTCATTCCACAATAAAAACAAAGGTGCCAAAACATTGTGGAGATTATGCAGCTGTGCTGTCACCTAATTGGTCAATTCAAGGTCATGTGAGAAAAACCACCTACGCTGTGATATGATGAAAACGCTCAAACTATCCTGATCGGTATATCACCCAACTGTGCATCAAATAAACGCGGGACAAATCTACATTCGATTTTGTGTAAATCCTACATTATGATCGAAGAGAGAATCACATACACATACTGAGATACACTATTTGAACTTGGCCTATAAAAAACAATAAATCATATTGACTCTAATTATTAACAAAGTTAGGCTTTGATTGTTTAAATATTGTATAAGGCGCAGAGATAAATATAAAATACTTTGAGAGAAATTGAATCTTATTTTTAACAACATAGGGCATTTGATTATAATATAACTATGTGCAAATAAGAAATTATTTTTTTTGGTCTACATGTAGTCTCACCAGGTCCATGTTATTGTTTGATTAACTAGTATTGTTTATAACTAATATTTGTGACTATCTTTATTGTAAACAAATGGGTAGTGTAGTTTTAGTTAGTTTTATTGAACTTTGGTATAGATAAATCTTTATATAGGTCTTTAATAATATTAAATGTTGATAACTAAAAAATTACTGTTGGTTGATTAAATTGATTGAAACATTGACAGCCCCTGGCCTGTCAAAGTATAATGGACAGTTCAATAAACTCACTAATGATGCTCAACAAATTAATGCTAATGTGCCTCTGACTTCGAGTCACATTAGTGACATGTAACAGTACAACACTTTAGTAATAATATGATTTGATTTATCACCTGTTACATAACAGATACAAAAATAATCATTTCACATTGGTATTATGAATTACAAATAAATATGATAACCATTCCCAATGTATAGGTTCTAGGTGGGAAAGCACATCTACTTTGTGTGTGTGTATGGGTTTGTGTGTGTGACTTAATTTTGGGAAATTCTTTCCCCCGTTAATGAAATTCTTCATCATTACATATGAACATAGATTATGTTGTTTATAAGCCAAAATGTAGTACTCAATGCAGCTTGCAAGTTTTACAGCTATAAATGCTGAGTGAACCTTTGCATGACAACTTTGTAAACAAAGGATTTAAGGGAATAAAAATGTTGTTATAAAAGTACAAGAAGCTATTTGTTTTCTTCAAATATATATTGTTTGTAAATGAAAATGATTATAAGAAAACTGTGCAACTTACCATTCTTATTTAGAACTATTAGCGTTAATATAATGATACAGTATAACCAAGAGAAAGATAGAAACTCCTAGAATATTTGAGAAAACAGCCAGCTGGACATCAGTGATCATGGTGACGACTCTATCTGGAATATAATTAATTAAAAAGATAAAAATCACTTCCAAAATAAAATAATCATGCTTTTATGACTATGGACACAAAAATAAGATTTAATACTACTATACACTTTTTTGGAAAGGTTAGAACAAAGCCGGTGAATCGCAAATTAAACAAATAAGGATTATCAAACATGACAATAACAGTGTGGTTCCAAGTTATACTTAGCAAACTTACATTGAATATTTGCTGCCGAAGAACGAAAAAATTTAATTGATTTAAATATTTTTATAATATCAAACAATAGGCAGTACACGTCACTTAGTTCAGTTAAGTAGTGTTGCTGCCATTAAGGAAAAAGTGTATTACTTTTTCCTTAAACTGATTTAAGAAAATTTATCGAAAGTAAAGTTTTCCAGATAAAAGTATTCCTAAATGTTGGCTAAAAAAATAATATAAGATACATTTCAAATTTATCTAAATCCGTCCAATAGTTTTTGCTTGATGTGTGCTTAGAAAACAGACAGACAGGTAAATATTCTAAAAATATTCGATGTTGGCTCTTTATCATTCCTAAATGCCAAACGGGGAACAAGAAATTTAAAAAAATATGTTATGAGTTGAATTTTTAACAATTTTATTACGTAAATAATGTAGAATATAGATATGAGATTTTTTTTTAATGAATTAATCCTAATTATTTCTTAAAAGAAATACTTAATTTGACGACAAAGCATTTCGTAATGAATGCGAAGAAGATACAGGCGCCACATAATAAACGCGCCAGGATAGTAAACCCCACAGGAATATTTTTAATTTATAACAGATTTTATACGTTTCAAATTATACAAAATAAAATGTCACAGTCTCTGCTGCAGTTTCTTCTTCTTATTATGCCACAATTTAAAAGGATGGAATTACCTGTTAAACAGACAGCGCCTACCTTCTCAAAGTGCGCTTCGAATGCCTGTCTTCTCAAAGACTGCCAGATCTCGCGGTGCCAGATAGACTCTCGGTATATCGAAGTGCTAAGGTGTTTGTACAATGAGGCTACGATGTCTATCCGAGTACAGAATCAGAGTACGAAACCAATCCAACTGCAGAAAGGTGTAAGACAGGGTGATGTCATATCCCCGAAACTCTTCACCGCTGCATTGGAAGATGTTTTCAAGCAGCTGAACTGGAAAGGATACGGTATCAACATCAATGGCGAATACATCACTCACCTTCGATTTGCCGACGACATAGTTCTTATGGCAGGATCGCTGGAGGAGCTTAGTACAATGCTCAATGACCTCAATAACGTCTCCCAACAGGTTGGTCTTAAGATGAACATGGACAAGACGAAGTTCATGTCAAACGTCCATGTCACACCAATACCGGTTATTGTTGGGAACAATAGGCTCGAAGTTGTAGAGGAGTACGTATACCTGGGACAAATTGTCCGATTAGGTAAGTCCAACTTCGACTCAGAGGTCAATCGACGAATCCAACTCGGCTGGGCTGCGTTCGGGAAACTACGTCGTATCTTCTCGTCGAGTATACCGCAAAGCCTCAAGACGAAAGTATACAACCAGTGCGTGTTGCCAGTGATGACATACGGATCCGAGACTTGGTCCTTCACTGCAGCCCGTATGAGGAAGCTCAAAGTTGCTCAGCGCGCTATGGAAAGGGCTATGCTCGGTGTTTCTCTGCGTGATAGAGTCTGCAACGATGATATCCGCAGCAGAACTAAGGTAACCGACATAGCCGTGAAGATCAGCAAGCTGAAGTGGCAATGGGCCGGCCACATAGCTCGCAGAACTGACAACCGCTGGGGAAAAAAAGGTTCTCGAGTGGCAGCCACGTACAGGCAAACGCAGTGTAGGACGACCCCCCACAAGATGGAGTGACGACCTGCGCAGTGTTGCGGGAAGTCGATGGATGCAGGTGGCTCAGGACCGAGCTTCGTGGCAATCTTTGGGGGAGGCCTATGTTCAGCAGTGGACTTCTGATAGGCTGAAATGATGATGATGATGATGATGATGACTGCCTTTTGTGAATTACGTAATGTTTGAAATATACTCTATGGTCCAATCTTCATCTGGCATTCTTGTCATTGTCATCATGTCAAATGTCAATGTTTGTTTTGTATTGTCGATTGTCTAAATTTAAGTTTTTTTTCGGTATCAGTAAGTTGAAGCGGAATTACTTTCCGCTAATTAAGCAAAAGTGCTCAAATAATCAACGTAAATGAAAGTATAAACTGTAAACATAAAAATGTATTTGTCGTCGATCAGCTCCCGGTTGCTTCTTTACGAAACCAACAATTGGGATTTGAAAAAGTCTTACGGGTCTTATGATGGTGTTTTACGTGATGTATCTTGGAGCGACGACAGCAAATACATATTGCAGGTGAAAGTCATACATCAATCTTACACTAAAAATGTTTGAAGTAAATGGCTCATAAATCATAAAATATTACAAAGATAATTATTATTACATTGAAATTTAAATTTCTTTGAAATTTATCATTGTATGTTTTATAAGTTTCATATTGAAATTTATTGACAATAAGTCACATTGATGTCATTTTAGACTTCATTCGCAATTTTATCATCTAACTGTCCTTTTGTATGATGGTAACTAGTAAGATAAAAGTAATTCACAGTCCTGTAGCTAAATTACTTTGACAATTATCAAGTGATTCGCCTGTCCTGTACTACATTACTACATCAGCCTATTTAAGTTCATTGTTGATTAAAGGTCTCTCCAAGAAAATGTCAGGAAACACCGGCATATATTTCTTAGATGGTTTTCTCACACTCACCATGCGAGTAGGTGTGTTCAGTGTTGGTACTTTAGTTATAATCTAAAATTGCTATCAGCTGACATGCCCTTTATTTATTTAACAAAATATTCTGTGCTTAGTTTTAATAGGTACATAGAGAATAGATAACACTGGCGGTGGTTACATGCTATGTAGTCTTACTTGGTGAATTTATATTCTTAAAGCATTGTTCAATCTAACTTATCTTTAATTTTTTACAGGTTAATTCTAAAGGTCTGGTTGAAATATTAAGCCCTCAAGATCATGAGGTTCGAAGTTTACAACATGTAACATTAAAAGACACTTGGTCAGCTAGCTTCCATCGTGATGGTCACCGCTACATTGCTATTGGGACCAAAAATGGTAATGTGATGATATGGGATACCATAAATAAAACCATTACTAAAACATTTCCTACACCATCACAGCCGTCTTGTGTTAACTTCATCAGTTATAATTCCAAAAATACAAGCTTAGCAGCAACAATGTTAAATGGTGACACTGTAATTTACAGTCTTGTATCTAATATCCCTGTCATGACTGTAAAACTTACATGCTCTAGAAGTATTTCAGCAATGAAATTCCATCATGACTCCCGGTCACTGTTAGGTCTTGCCACTGATGAAGGTCATGTTGTGCTCAGAGATATCACCACTGACAAGGACAAAAATTATTTTGAAAATATCCATGCATCTCCTGTTAGTGATATTGCATTCTCTCTTATCAATAAAGATGTTTTACTATCAAGTGGCTATGATAAAACAATGCATGTATATGATACAAGGTTACAAAATGTTATTTCCACAATTCGCACATCCTACACTTTAACATCTCTAGCCATCAATCTGCAAAACCAAGTCGCACTTGGCACTAAAAATGGATTTGTTCTTATTTACGATCTCCGTGATTTCACAAATCCTTTAAAAGTACTAAGAGGTCATGAGGAAGAAGTACAAAAAGTTGCTTTCCAACCAATAAGAAAGAAAACACTTTCAGCTGATATCAGCCTTAGAGAGGATGTTGAGGCAAGTTCACCTCTTAAAATACATTCCCCTGTGAGAACAAGAACCTCGGATGTATTTTTTATTAATGACACACCACCAAAGATTAATTTAGACGTATCAGGTACAGTTGCAGATAATAAAGTGGACTCATTCCTTGTTATGATGGGTCTTGATAAATCAAATGCTGACTTTGATGATGATGCTAACAAATCTGCAGAGTATGATAAGAAAAGTGATAAACATGAGCTCAGATATCGTCAACTAGATGCCGAAAAGAACATAAGTAAGATATCAACTCCAATTACCAGCAGAACAGCAGATAACTTAGGTTTTCCATCACCACTGATAATTCCTAATGGCATAATGGATGACGGGAGGATCTCTAATGGCAATATGTCCATAAAACAATCCAACTTTAATGTAAATGGGGGAAATTTAGATTCAAAAACAATTGAGGAACTGAAAGATTTTATCAAGTTAAATTTAGCAGATGTTGCAGATGATAACAGAAATTATTTTCTTCACATAATGATGGCTTTGACAAAACAGAAATTGTTTTTGGAGAAGCAACTATCTGGCATGAGTGAGCAGATACAAAATTTGATTCAAAATCAGAATGTACTAGTAGAAACTAATAGAAAGCTTGCTTTACAAATAGAGCAGTTAAAGGCTCAGCAAAATCTGTTTTAAACAAACTACTAAATCTCATCACATAAATATTTATTTGTAATGAATTTCATTGCAAAATTTTTCTCTCAAACGTGATATTTTTAAATATAAGCTTATTATAACTGAATTAACTGACTGATGTTACAATATTTAATTAGTATTACATTATATTTCAAATAAAATTGTTAGAACGTTTGATGTGTAATCAATGTGCATTTGTATAGTATACCTGGTTTTATCTAAGTTGTCTAATGAATTTGCTTGTTGAGATGTCACAAATTTTGTTGTTATTTGTCTCTATGAGAGATTTAGTGCCATGTTAATTAAACTGATACAGTATTCTTTGTAATAGACAATAATGAATAGCTAATAATGTTGTGACAGTTTGCCTCTTTTTGTTAATAAATTTGCCACTGAATATATTCAAGTTTATAATTCATTGCAGTTTCACCATTTTATTTTATTTTAGAATTTGAAGTTCGCCATGATGCAGTCCAAGTACTGTAGCAAGACGAACATGCTGCAGGATGAATTACATAAAGTAATTGATTAATGCTGCTACGTTTGGTAAGTGATTACCGTCGCCCTCGTACATCTGCAACAACAGAGGTGCTAACATTAAAATTTTAAGCTTACCGCAATTTCGAAAAGGTTTGAAAATCGCAAAGAATACCGACAGATAGCGGGATAACAAACTCGAAAATTACGTGATAAAAAATTAAGCAAATCGATGACGGTGTATTATGGATAACAGGAGGGATAGTTGAAAGTGCCCGGTACTGCGATCGCTAATCCGCTAACCGAGTATCACATTAGCCGGGTAGTACACACAGTCGGAATAGGAATGGACCAAGAGCCGCTCCCTGAGGTACCCATCCTTACCACACAGCCCGCTGAAATTACACCCAAAGAGTATAAAATAAATATATCCACCTCGTTTTAATTACACCGTCGATCTTCTAGAAAAAGTAAATACCTCTCCATATTGGCTATACCTTTCCGCCAACATGTAGGAATGTCGAATAAAAGGGGACATGACGAATGGTGCAGCTCTTGTAATGTTAATACGGTTTGGCGGTAGTTTGTAGTTTCGTGTTATTGTGAAGCAATAGTGGTGAAGAACGGTTAATTAACTCAAATCATTTATTCATCAACACAAGAAACATTAATTCTACTACTCAAACATATTTTTTTTAAATCTACCGTCGTTTCGTGTCGAGGTTCCTCTGACGCAGAAGAAACAGGCGAAAGAAATTCAATATCATCCATGTTTTCCTTTATATTGTAATAACATTTTTTATTTTGTATTTAGGTTGTAAATATTATTATTCTTATTAAATGTAAGTTTGTATATACATAGATTACATGTTCATATATGTATTGAGAAAAATATCTCACATATATTGAAACTTTGAGTCCAAGAAAAACAGAGGCTGTACTCTTCTTTGTAGTATTTAAATGTTTAAAATAAGGAGTAGAAGATTTTAAACATTTAGTTTTATTGCCGCTAAGAAGCAAATTATTAAGGTTCAACCAATGAACAATTTTTGACATTTCATTTCATTCACCTCGTCATGTGTTACAAGTAGACGTTTAATTTTAAAAATTAATGAAGAATCATCAGCAAATAATCTATATCATGTTTATCCCCTATAAAGGAAGGTGAGACATTTATGTAAGTAAGTAACAGGAAAGGGCCGAGAATCGAGCCCTGCGGAACGGTCCCTTTTATATGGTAGATATGGAAGAAATCGCGCCATTGATAATTTTTTTTTAAATTCTTGATGCGAATGTTGATGTGACTAGGTAGTGTTTTTTGCATATTTCGCTATCGGTTATATGATTAATCGTACTTATTCACTGTAGGCATCAGCTGTTCGATGTATCAGATCTCAGGAAGCTTTAGTAAATTACACCAGCATAGGACAACCGAACAGTCACCGTCGTATTCCTTGAGCCTGCAGTCGTTTCATCTGGTTTTAGACCCATTTAATTATAATTACCACGCACACATGTTCTTGATAGTACATGTTCATCCATTTTCTGTATTGATTTACTCGCGATTCCTCGTTTACGAATAGTTATTTAAAGAAAATTTTGTAAAAGTCAACGCTCGCATACTCAAATTAAAGTAAAAAAGAGAAGTAGTATTTTATATATTTTCCACTGTTTTAGTCATAGAATTTTTAATATATCTCACACATGCAGGATTCTCTATACTATTTTTATTGAATTTCGTGTGTTGATTGTTTGATTCGGTTTGAGTGTTGATGGAAGCAAAGTAAAGTTGTACGTATTATGTTGCAATATTCGTTTATGATCAATTAGTGCAACAAATGCTCAGTAAATAAAATCTTGGACAAATGTCGATTCTCGATCTGTTCTCTTCGTGGCGATTTCAAGATCAATCTGTTAAACAAAAATCGATTCAACATATATTAAATCTAAAATCGGGCTTCTCTTCTTCATTCGGGAAACCCTTCTATCAATTGTCAACCAAAATGACAAAAGCCTTACATTATTCCAAAATTCAACCCAATATTCCTAATAAGCCTTGGTTTTATAAATTAACCTTTTGTAAGAAATATACATCAATGATATGTAGAATGTGCTAGGGTCACTGCTGCAATTCGGTTCATCTTGTTAGGCTTCATATTAAAGATTCTTCAATATGTGAATGTGGATTAGACATTGGCAACCTTAACCATATTTTCTTCTCGTGTCCTTTATATAATCATACCTCACTATGTAACTCTTTAAGAAAACTTAAAATTTCTTTCTATACAAATATGCTCCCTTTTATTTGTTTCTGAAGATAGTAAGAATGTTTTTAACTGCCTTGTAGAATATTTAGATACTAATAACATTGAGTTATGATATTTCGTTTATTATCTGTAGTATGACCTGGTACTATCCAATATTATTAATAGAGTAATTAGATATTTTTTTTCTTTCTTTATTTATTTAAATATATTTTACATTTTTAGTACATTTAGTTTCATATTAATCCATTAGATCATAGTTATTATGATTCCGGTTTATAATCAAAACTAAAGATTTTTTAGTTAATTATTATAATGACTGGACGTTGGCGTTATATATATAGTCTGTGGTTGTTATATTCGTTGATTGTCAATGTCAATGTAAAGAAAGGTTAAAAATTTTATTTGGTTGTAGCTGTTACAATTTTTAAATTTCGATGAACAACAACATGGGAGAACTTGCGGTGACGAACTTATTTGAGTCGCAAACGATTGCTGCAGATCATAAAGACCTTATACACGATGTGGCTTACGATTTTTATGGAGAAAGAATGGCCACTTGTTCCAGTGATCAGTATGTTAAAGTAAGTTTAATTAAGGCGCGAGTTCACCAATAGTTTAATGAATATTCACAGCCCTCAAAACTAGTTTTTAAATGGTGAAGCAATTTGTGAAAAATTATTTTTCGTCGGACTCTCTATAGTAGTGTTACTATAATTATTTTTGACTCAACATATTATTTATATTAATTGATAGTGTCAAGTAATTTCGTTTATATTAAATACAAGTTGGATTAGGTGTGGGACTCAGATGGGCGAGGAGGATGGCGTCTTACTGGAAGTTGGAAGGCACACCACGGTTCTGTGTGGAAGGTGACATGGGCCCACCCTGAGTTTGGGCAGGTCTTAGCAACATGCTCTTTCGATAGGACTGCAGCTATTTGGGAAGAAGTTGGTAAAGAAAGTTTTTTAAATTTATTTTTATTCAATTTGTTTTCTAACCACCATAATTTAATTTATTTTGTAAAATAAAATAAATAATGAGCTTGGGAAACACTGGTTTTCATACTTTAAATAGACGGTAAGCATGGCATGAAACAAAATAATGAATCTTTTCTTGGATTTATGTGAACACTACATATTTTAAATTAAACTATTATTTATGGACTTTATCACATTTAATTGTTTTTATATTCCTGTAGTTTCGAGTGCTTTACAGTAGCCGTGCCCCCAATACCAAATAATAAATCTCCTAAATAAAAATTTGCCATAGCATTCTTATTATGTGTAAATATGTTCTTAGGGTTGTACTTTATTTGAAATTTTGTTAATGAAAGCATGTTAAATTGAGATTGAAATATAATCTTTTAAATAATAATTACTGTAAAAAAGTTATATACATATAGGTGAGAAAAGAAACTGATGAATAAATTTATTTTTAAGGTGACACAACAGCTTCAGGCTCCGAGAAAGGTCTCCGCACATGGGTTAAACGGTCAAACTTAGTGGATTCACGAACTTCAGTTACTGATGTTAAGTTTGGTCCTAAACATTTGGGACTGTTACTAGTGACTTGTTCAGCAGATGGAATTATAAGGTGAGACTCACCACCCGTCACATCATTCTAAATAAGCTCTAATGAAAAGTGGATTCAAATGGAAAAAAAAAAATTGAATTTGATTAAAGGTAAAGGTTAAACAAGTTACATGATTATGTGGTTACCTGGTGACCTACTGTTCAATAAATATGAGTTTTTCATTTAATTTATAACAAAATTATTTTACAGTATTTAAATGTGAATATTGAAAATCTTCCAGACATCTAACACATTATCAGTGAGAACTGATAATTCACAGTTTCATAGACAACTGATTTTCTATTACCTTATTTTCTAATTTTGGGGATGATAAAAATTGGTTATTCATTATATTTTGTTGAATGTATTAGTGTTCTCATAAAACATAGTTTATTCATTATTATAATGTTACATGATTATACCAAAACTGGTACCTATAGATTGTTAATGTCTAGAAAGATAGATAAATAATTAAAGATGGAGAGAGAGAAATTGCAGGCCTAGTGACAACCAGATTACAACTTTCAAGTTTGGGCAAAATGTTTCAGGTTTGTGAATTAGATTGAATTTTAGGGTCTGGTGATGAGCACATCTCCATGCATATACATTTTTCTCTATTAACTTAAAAAATATATTGTGTAGATTGAGTTAATGAAATAAACTCTTAGTATACTATATACTGCATAGTGAAGAAAATATTCCCA
Source organism: Bhutanitis thaidina (assembly GCA_029286595.1). Classification (NCBI taxonomy): domain Eukaryota; kingdom Metazoa; phylum Arthropoda; class Insecta; order Lepidoptera; family Papilionidae; genus Bhutanitis; species Bhutanitis thaidina. The sequence continues at coordinate 12,211,411 of JAGSMS010000013.1, forward strand.
CTGAAGTTTAGCTTCTTGCGTCTGTACACACTGACAAATGCACCACTGGTTTTTTTGTTTTTGCTGTCATCAGTTCACCCGCCATTGTCAGCAATTGACATCCTTAGAGTGAAACGAAATGCATTGTTTGTAATTTCAGAATATATGAAGCTCCCGATGTAATGAATCTGGCCCAGTGGACGTTGCAACATGAAATCCCCACTAAAGTGTCAATCAGCTGTTTATCCTGGAATCCTACATTATCTAGGTGAGCAAGCTTATATTATAAAAAAATAATTTACATCGATTTTCTTCCTCTGCCAACATTGAATTGAAATTTGGGGTCGGGCTCTCCCTATATTAAAAAATACTCTTTTACCCTGGGTTTATTTCCTGTTCCCGGCACCACTAAAATTGTTAATTGCAATTGAAGTTTTACCACTAGCCACTAGTTAACCATTTAAAAAAAAATTTTAGTTCGCCAATCCTAACCTTCTAGCCCCAAAATCTTCTTAAATATTGAGCCTTTGCCTAGCAGTGGGATTTTTACTGTCTACTGTACTTTTGCTTTTACTTTATAATGATATGTATTTTCAAAACTGAATATAATTAATTGTGAATGTGTCTTTTCTTGCTTGTCGTCTTGTCGATTGATATGGTTATATCATCTCTGTCCACAGCAACAGAGTGAACCCACCTATGCTAGCGGTGGGCAGTGACGAGCCAAACGTTTCTAACTCAACAAGCAACCAAGCCGACAAAGCCGGATGCAACGGAAAAGTTTTTATCTATGAGTAAGTAACTGCTTTCGTATCGGCGTAAGATTCTGCCACATCCTCTCTCCCCGCGGGTGTCGCAAGAGGCGACTAACTAAAGTAGCAATGGCTACCGATAGATGGCGGTATTGCGGGAAAAAATATCAGAACACAATTAAACAGACTGATCCGGGTAGCAGGCCTATGTCTAAGCTGCGTGCTCTGTCCCGTACTGCGATCGCCTATCCGCTTGCCGAGCATGGCGATTATAGTAAATTCTGTGCCTTTATCCTGCAGAGGTCCTGTTTATAGGTAAGGTAATATAACAGCTTTTGCATCTTTAATTTGGGCAGATACTGTGTTATCAGTGACTGATTCTAGTCTGGTATTTGTGTATTGTCTTTAAACTTCAAAATTTATTGATCTTGGACTTCCTCTGGTGTAAATACCAATTTGATATAATCACTGTCCGCTTATAATATAATAAAGAATACAAATTATTCTTATATGCTTATAATATAATAAGAATAAGTTTTCTACTTCTCAAACATTTTATTCTAATGATTTATCGAAGGATTCCTCTTGTTTTTGAATTACTCGTATGTAATTAATACATACAATAATCGCATTTAAATTAAAATGTTGTACTGGTATTTTACTCTTTGATTTAAATGTATGTAAGTCTTTTTCGTACCATTTTTTATCGTCTTACGATAAAATGGCCCTGTTTTAAGACAACCAGATTGTAGCCGGCCTGATAAAGATGTGTCATTATAATTAACAGGTATGCGGAGACGTCGCGTCGCTGGACCCGCACCGACTGCATGTCGTCGGTCATGGAGCCCGTCAACGACTTGGCCTTTGCTCCTAACCTTGGTCGTTCCTTCCACCTCCTGGCCGTCGCCACCAAGGACGTGAGGATAATTAAGATCGAACCGCTGCCGTGAGTTACTTCTGTAACACCATTTTTTCTGACATATACCTATATAACATTTTTTTTTAATGAACTTGCCAGTACCAAGATCAGTGAATTACATTGGTAGGTAAAAATGATGATTAGGCTGTACACTGCGCTTGCTTTTTTTTATTTTTTCTGGAAAAGGGGGTAATCAAGCGGCTTACTTGAAGGCAAGTGATTACAGACGCCCACGTACATCTGCAACACCAGATGAGCTGCAGGTGCGTTAACGACTTTTGAGGCCATTTCGCGTGCGGGGAAGCGGGAAGGGGAGAGGGGAGCATGCCTCTAGTTACTACACACACCGGGTATCCTGCAAGGCCCTGGTCGAGCCAGCCCATTTGAGCCGCAGCAAAAGCTCGGCTCTACCATATGTGATAAACAAAATTAATTTTTTCAGTAGATGTGTTTAAAAGAGCATATTTATTTTGTACAGAAGAACTGACGACGCATAATTTTATCCCACATAATTGTTATTATAATGGTCTATAGCCATACAATTTTCAAGCATATATTTTTCTTTTATGTATATACTAGCTCGCGGGGTTGGGGAGGCCCCTGTAGCACCTATTGTGTTTTAATTTATAGCCACTAAAGTTATATTGAACGAAATCAGAGTAATTCAGACATTACGATAATGAAAAAAATATTATGAAAAACCACTAGGGCAATAAAGTTTTCTTAAGTTTAGTGGCTACTGTAAATCATGGACACCAGAAAACATCTTCAATCGAAGAAGGTGCATTGTCACCCGTTAGGATTTAGATGGCCTTTAGTTACATCGTCTGGTTTTATTTACTTTTCAAACCGGAACTCAACAGTCTTTTAACTGCTGTTTGGTACCTAGCCAGATGACTCCTGGGCAGAGAAGGAGTAGGGATAGGAGTACCACCCAGTGAACACTAGTATACGCAGCACATGCGTCAGGCTAGTGAACGGGCGTTGCTGATGGGGCGCCGGCCAGCTCCTGTCAGCAAAATCGTTTTTTTTAATTATTTTGTAATATCTAAGTATGTATGCAAACGATTTCATTTCATTCTTTGGGGGAGGCCTATGTTCAGCAGTGGACTTCTTATGGGCGGAAATGATGAAGCGATTTCATATTTCATGTAATATTCAATTCCTTGTGATAATATTCGTTGGTTTTTATTATTCCTTATGTATAAAATATGTTAAAAAAATATCGATGAAGGGGATACCTATGAAGTTTCTTTCGCCTTTACCTTCTCCGTCATAGGCCCCTCGTTACGAAACGGTGGTAGATTGTAAAATAATGACAATTGACAAACGGATTTTGAATTTATTTCTTGATCATCATTCATTTCATTCATTCATCATATATCTTTTGTCGTTAATAGAGAATCATCAAGCGCGACAACAGCCAACGGCAGCTGCGGCGTGCGGTTCAAGACTGAAGTGATGGCGGCGTTCGAAGATCACTACTCCTGCGTGTGGAGGGTCTCGTGGAACGTCACCGGGACCTTGCTCGCCTCCTCCGGCGACGACTGCTGCGTCAGATTGTGGAAGAGTAAGTACTTGTGGCAACCGGCCGACTGTAGGCCGAACAGATCGCTCGCCCAGGGTTACCACTCCGGTTATCACACTCACCGAACGAAACGCAGTAGCACATGACGCTTCATACTTCACGCTGGTATACCGCGAGGTTGATGTACGACCCTGGCTCTACCATGGACAAGGCTATTGGACCAGATGGCATACCGCCCATTGTGCTAGAGATAGAGACGCCTGTCGAGCATTTGGGCTAGTCGGGGTTAAGCATAGTACGGAAGGAAGATCATGGTGGAGTATTCCGGAAATCGTGGTACGACTACCCCGGTCGAACCTGTCCTTTCGAGCAGAAGTAAAAGCTGCCGCTTGGCTCTACGAAGTGCAGGCAAGCAGTTTGCAATATGAAAATTTTTGTTTTAGTGCAATACTTGAATCAGTGGAAGTGCGTCGCGGTGTTCAAGCACGAGCCGCAGCTGGGAGACTCGCCGCCGCCGGGCCGCGCGCACACCACCTACACGCGCCTGGCCGCCATGGCCAACCCCGCCCACATGCCCTACCACTGACAAACGGCGGACACGCAGTGAGTACTGCACGCGCCTGGCCATCATGGCCAACCCTGGGCACATGCCCTACCACTCACACGAGGCGGACACGCATCGAGTACTTGTGTGCAACACTGCACGCGCCTGGCCACCGTGGCCAACCCCTCGCGTGTGTTTTTTTTGTGATATATCTTGTAATTCAACGTTTTATGTGGAATTAATAATCAACAGTGGTACCAAGCGAAATGTCGTCTCCATCTGGTATAGCAAGTTCAAACCTAGTTGGTCATTATTTCATGAAACCTAGACCGGAAGTGTGAGTTGGTAGTAGTACCCTATGGTGGTAGTTGTTGGCAGTGTGTGGTATAAGTCATAATATACATTTTTTTTATTTCATCTAACATTTTGAAGGATAAATAAAATGCTTCACGTATTTTAAAACTGTTAATAATAAAAAAGGCAATAAATCGAAAAAGTGTGTATATCAAAACCACCTGTATTAAGTCAACACAATAAGATAAAAAAAAATTATACTCTTATAATTACATGAGGTGGTCTATAAAGGAATTTTTTTACAAACAAAAATGCTTAAAAAATATGCCGTTCGAAAATACTTCAGCGCATTGAGATCTCTATGCTTTTTTCAGGACTCTCCAAGGTCATTTCATCGGCGCGGTCCTTCTGATCCGTTGCGTGTGGGTAGATGCCTCTTTGCCCAGCTGCGGTCTGGTCGAAAACCAACCAACCTGTAATTTATGGTTCTCTAGTTTTAAAACTATTAAATATATACCCAAAAATAACAAATGCTCCTACTTGACACAACTTGGCAAGTGAACGGAGCGTATCACGGATGGCACCCGAGCCTCGACTTCCTTTCCCAATTAATAATTACTCGCGAACCTTATAAATTTCGCTAGCACCCTAAACAAGCAGTAGGTAAGAGCGCGGGAAATATTTGTAAGTGCCCACTGCTGGGCAAAGGCCACCTTCTCAAATATCTGAGAGGGTTTTGGAGCCGAGAAGGGCCCGCCACGGTGCTCCAGTGCGGGTTGCTCAACATATTTGTGAAGTCAACGTCAAAACGTACATGAAGATTAATCTAGTTTTCACAAGTGTTTTAATGGAAACTTTAAATAAAGCAATGAAAGTACGGTAAAAAGAAATACCTCATAAACGAACAACGGAAAATAAATGGGATCCATGATGCATGTTATCATTAATACAAACTCTTTTGAAACCTTGAACAATCAACACTTCTGATGCGGACCGTACAGCCACAGAGTAATGTATACGTCATCTCTTTCCTATTTACTGCCCGGCTTAAATCGTTCTATTAGTTAAAGGATAATGAGAATTAATCTCACTTCTCTGTGCATATTTATTGTCAGCATCAAATATGACGCTTCTAATTTGGGAACATTTGTGTCAGCCCTCGGCTGGTGGATTGGATCGCAGTACCAGACATGTTATACATTAGACGCTCTGCACGTCATCGGCGGTGTGCATAGGGTTTCGACCATGGTGGGCATTAGATAAAAAGAAGCAAAGTATTTATATAGCAAAAAAAAGTTAGTAAGAAATCGGCTAGGGTTGCCTCCGCCTTTTACGTATATGGAATGCGCCGCCGTCATCGGTCTGTGTGTTTTTGGTCTGGTATTTTTTGAGATGCTTATATCAGCCGTCTGTCGAAAGCCACCGAGATTTTCGCAAGCGTGTGCGCCCGCAGGATGAGGCGGATGGCACATTTTTTCCCCCCTCCGCCATACGAAATAATATAATTCTCGGCAAACGCATTAGCGTCAATCTGGTATTTGAGAATCGTCCGAAAAGATATATATTATTTTGCGCGTAAACAACTTTTTATCCAAACCCAAAAAAAAAAACGAAGGTCTGGCGACTGAATCATGTCGGAAAAACTATTCGAATTTGCCGGCACTAAATCCCATAGACTAGTAGTAGCATCATTAGTGGAAATACTGGCAAGCATTGCGCTCACCGTACCGCAGTGCATGTGAGGCCCAGTGAGTGCAGGCCGTCTTTGGATAAGCCTACCCAAGGAATGGATCAGCGGTGAAGATAAAGAAACATTAACAGCTGTCTTACCGGCCTCGCCCTCTCGCTCTTGCAGTGGCTGTTTGTCGACGAATGCGGGCTGATAATGTTGCTAGAATCATTAAAAAAAAACATTTAATAATAAACCGCAAAACGAGATTCAGTGAGGACACAGATAAAAACAAATTGTGTACAAAATTCCACCAGTCCACCGCTGAACGTGGGCCTCTGCCAGTGGGAGAATACACCACACTAGTAACGCTGGGCAAGTGGGTTTAAAGAATTTAGAATAAAAACTGGCTATTTAGAAAATCTATGTGGTAGAAATACAGCAACAAAATGAAATGTTCATCACAAAATTTTAAATTAACTTTTTAAAACTTACATAATTTTTTTGCATTAAACAAACACTTATTATATACTTCGCATCTGTCTAGAAGTCTTACTGTAAGTAGGTTTTACTTTAATTTCTGCCGCTAATCAGCACAACAACTGTTGTGTTCCGGTTTGAAAGGTATAACGATATAATAATAAAACAATCAAAACAAAACCATCCATTAAGCAAGAAAACATTATCTCATCATCTTCTATCGTGTCATAACAATATAATTTGCATTGTTTTTTTATGGAAGAGACGGCAAAACGAGTCGCCCACATACATCTGCAACGCCATAGATGCTGCAGGTGCGTTGCCGGTATTTAAGGATATTCGGGAGATGGGAGGTAAGAGGAGGGGATAGGGAGGGGGTGTGGGCCTCCGGTTACCTCACTCAACGAACGAAACGCGGTAGCACAAGATGCCTCTACTTCACGCCGGTATTCTGCGAGGGCGTGGTACCGATACGGTCGAGCCGGCCCATTCGAGCAGCAGCTAAAGCCGCCGCTTGGCCCAACCACGCTTGGATTGTTTGTTGCGATACGTTAGGTTACACGGGGGAGAATCGCAACAGTGTTGAAAAGCGGGCAGACACAAAGGATTATTTAAAGTTTAAATTTGGATATAGTTACCCAAGAGAGGCCCTCTTGATGCCCGTCGCCGTGGTTTGTATCAAGAGCCGCGCGGGCGGTGTCGGCGGCGCGCCGCTCGCCCGCCAGCTGTTCGCGACAAAAACAATCGCACGTCAGTCAGAATGTGTGAGCACGTCCGACGGAAATGTGTGCAACATGATTACTTAAACGGATATTAACGACGTTTTCAATGAATCAATATGTGTCAAAATTACTTATACGGATATTAACGACAACGTTTTCAATGAATCAATGTGTCAAAATTACTTATACGGATATTAACGGCAACGTTTTCAATGAATCAATATGTGTCAAAATTACTTATACGGATATTAACGGCAACGTTTTCAATGAATCAATATGTGTCAAAATTACTTATACGGATATTAACGGCAACGTTTTCAATGAATCAATATGTGTCAAAATTACTTATACGGATATTAACGGCAACGTTTTCAATGAATCAATATGTGTCAAAATTACTTATACGGATATTAACGACAACGTTTTCAATGAATCAATTTCTGTCAAAATTACTTATACGGATATTAACGGCAACGTTTTCAATGAATCAATATGTGTCAAAATTACTTATACGGATATTAACGACAACGTTTTCAATGAATCAATATGTGTCAAAATTACTTATACGGATATTAACGACAACGTTTTCAATGAATCAATATGTGTCAAAATTACTTATACGGATATTAACGACAACGTTTTCAATGAATCAATATGTGTCAAAATTACTTATACGGATATTAACGACAACGTTTTCAATGAATCAATATGTGTCAAAATTACTTATACGGATATTAACGACAACGTTTTCAATGAATCAATATGTGTCAAAATTACTTATACGGATATTAACGACAACGTTTTCAATGAATCAATATGTGTCAAAATTACTTATACGGATATTAACGACAACGTTTTCAATGAATCAATATGTGTCAAAATTACTTATACGGATATTAACGGCAACGCTCACCGTACCGCAGTGCATGTGAGGCCCAGTGAGTGCAGGCCGTCTTTGGATAAGCCTACCCAAGGAATGGATCAGCGGTGAAGATAAAGAAACATTAACAGCTGTCTTACCGGCCTCGCCCTCTCGCTCTTGCAGTGGCTGTTTGTCGACGAATGCGGGCTGATAATGTTGCTAGAATCATTAAAAAAAAACATTTAATAATAAACCGCAAAACGAGATTCAGTGAGGACACAGATAAAAACAAATTGTGTACAAAATTCCACCAGTCCACCGCTGAACGTGGGCCTCTGCCAGTGGGAGAATACACCACACTAGTAACGCTGGGCAAGTGGGTTTAAAGAATTTAGAATAAAAACTGGCTATTTAGAAAATCTATGTGGTAGAAATACAGCAACAAAATGAAATGTTCATCACAAAATTTTAAATTAACTTTTTAAAACTTACATAATTTTTTTGCATTAAACAAACACTTATTATATACTTCGCATCTGTCTAGAAGTCTTACTGTAAGTAGGTTTTACTTTAATTTCTGCCGCTAATCAGCACAACAACTGTTGTGTTCCGGTTTGAAAGGTATAACGATATAATAATAAAACAATCAAAACAAAACCATCCATTAAGCAAGAAAACATTATCTCATCATCTTCTATCGTGTCATAACAATATAATTTGCATTGTTTTTTTTTTATGGAAGAGACGGCAAAACGAGTCGCCCACATACATCTGCAACGCCATAGATGCTGCAGGTGCGTTGCCGGTATTTAAGGATATTCGGGAGATGGGAGGTAAGAGGAGGGGATAGGGAGGGGGTGTGGGCCTCCGGTTACCTCACTCAACGAACGAAACGCGGTAGCACAAGATGCCTCTACTTCACGCCGGTATTCTGCGAGGGCGTGGTACCGATACGGTCGAGCCGGCCCATTCGAGCAGCAGCTAAAGCCGCCGCTTGGCCCAACCACGCTTGGATTGTTTGTTGCGATACGTTAGGTTACACGGGGGAGAATCGCAACAGTGTTGAAAAGCGGGCAGACACAAAGGATTATTTAAAGTTTAAATTTGGATATAGTTACCCAAGAGAGGCCCTCTTGATGCCCGTCGCCGTGGTTTGTATCAAGAGCCGCGCGGGCGGTGTCGGCGGCGCGCCGCTCGCCCGCCAGCTGTTCGCGACAAAAACAATCGCACGTCAGTCAGAATGTGTGAGCACGTCCGACGGAAATGTGTGCAACATGATTACTTAAACGGATATTAACGACGTTTTCAATGAATCAATATGTGTCAAAATTACTTATACGGATATTAACGACAACGTTTTCAATGAATCAATGTGTCAAAATTACTTATACGGATATTAACGGCAACGTTTTCAATGAATCAATATGTGTCAAAATTACTTATACGGATATTAACGGCAACGTTTTCAATGAATCAATTTCTGTCAAAATTACTTATACGGATATTAACGGCAACGTTTTCAATGAATCAATATGTGTCAAAATTACTTATACGGATATTAACGACAACGTTTTCAATGAATCAATTTCTGTCAAAATTACTTATACGGATATTAACGGCAACGTTTTCAATGAATCAATATGTGTCAAAATTACTTATACGGATATTAACGGCAACGTTTTCAATGAATCAATGTGTCAAAATTACTTATACGGATATTAACGGCAACGTTTTCAATGAATCAATATGTGTCAAAATTACTTATACGGATATTAACGGCAACGTTTTCAATGAATCAATGTGTCAAAATTACTTATACGGATATTAACGGCAACGTTTTCAATGAATCAATATGTGTCAAAATTACTTATACGGATATTAACGACAACGTTTTCAATGAATCAATGTGTCAAAACAGAATTCCTAAAATGTAATCACTTAACGTAAAGCCGAGTCAGCTGCGAAAATATTTGTTTATCGAACATTTGAAAGATCTAAAAATAGGGCGTGGCTTGGGTGATTTCTTTGGATGACAATATTTTCATTATCATCTGTAAGACATCTTGTCAGATGACAGATGGTAGATTTTGCATCAGACGCGGCTTAAGACATTAGATATAGACGTAAACCTTAAAACTTCTTAAAATTATTATTGCTTCAATTTTATTTTACGTATTACAGTTTACGGTTACGTAGCCTAGTGGTCAGTGCGCTCACTTTAGTATCATAGAGCGCAAGTGACCTAGGTTCGTTACCCGGTGCTGGCACCACTAAAATTGTTAATAGCAATTTTAAGTGCTGTATTTACCACGTGCTAAGTGGTGAAAGAAAAAACATCGTTAGGCAACCTACATGCCTGATAAATAATAAAAATGTTTCGAGGATATGTGAAGCCAACCCACTCGCACTGGAGCAGCGTCGCGGGATCTTCCCAGCTCCCAAATCCTGTCTGATACTCTGTATTTGAGGAGGATGCCTTTGCCCACCTGCATATCTCAGAGAGAGATGAGATAATACATTATAATATAACTTCGAGGATATGTAAAGCCCGCCAGCCAACCCGCAATAGAGCAGCGTGGTGGGCCATTCCCGGCTCCTACACTCTCTCAGGTATTTGAGAAGGCCTTTGCCCAGCAGTACATACAGACATACATACAAACTGCTACTTTACTAAGGTCTGTAATATTGCCAGTTGTAATAAAAAAAAAGCTGCCTAGCTAAACAGCATTTACATAAAAAGTGTTATTTGTCCCGTAACGTGTCATAACAATAAAACTTACATTCTTGCAACGCGTCATCAGTTCAAAACTTTTTACATCTTTAAGTCATATGTCATGAATATTATAGTCGTATAATATTAACATGCAACTACCTGTTTATGTCAACTTACTTTGGCACTGCGTCCCCACCTCTTCTATAAAACTCTGTTTTCTTATATTCATTGCTGTTAAGGTAGCCGTTGAGTCTTAAATTTCGATCTTCGTCCAATTTCCTTGCGACAGGAGCCCTAACGAACCCTCTGGAGTCTCTTTTAGTATCGTTCAGATCTGTGTTGGAATGTTCAATGATGCTCGGCAGTCTAGAACTTATCGTACAGTCTCCACCATCGAATACCACAATAGACCTCTTTGCTACGTAATGCGATAGATTATCAGTTCTTGGACTTTGATGCGTTTGATTTTTCCTTGTGGGATCAATTACAGTTCTCTGTCTTTCTGCATGTCTCTTTTCGTAAATTTTCTGTTGTTTGAGAAGTTCTTTCGAGGTGTCGTTTGTTAGCGTTTGGTTCAGCGCGATCCCGTTGGGTCTCGGACCGATCGTGATTAGCTTAGGGTCCGGCGGTTTTGGAGGTGCTGTTGGCATTCTCCGGTTTGGACTTTTAGAAGCTCGCGGTGGCGATGAGGTGCCGATGAACCTCCTGTTGCTGGATGAAGGCTCCAGTTCACTCCTGGCTTTGTATTCAGGTGGCGTTACCGGTCTAGGTTCTGCAGTGTTTGAGGACCAGAGCATTTCGGTACCGGCGACTGCGTGCATTTGATGCAAGTGGGTCTTTATGTTGTACATCCCTGCTATCGGACCGAATGGATCTGTTTTTATTTGCATGATCACGTCGATCTTTGTTTGTCCACAGAGCTCGGCTACTTGATTGTGTATCTAGAAGCAAAAATATTATAATAAACATTTATAATGTATCTATTAGTTACGAATTTCACCGCGTTTAATTTTTGTTTTTATGGGATATATACTTGGTTTTAGATTTTATTTTATTTTATTTATTACAGGATCCCAAGCCGGGGGAGCACCTGGCCATCTTCTTTATTGAAATTAGGAAGTTTGTTGATTTCAATTGCTTCGCGAATCATCGTTGGCAGGTATCGGTGTTCTTTTTCCCACCGCTACCACGGGTGTAAAGCTCTGCAAACGTGGGGAACATAACACCATGTTACATGTCATGAATGTATTGTGCTAATAATAGACTTTTTCTGACGTCACATTTAGCCCATTTATAATAGTGGGCTTATAACTCATAGAAATATCCTAAATTTTAAAACAAAGTCAGCAAAACAGTATTCAACTGTTTTATCTTATTAATTTAAGTGTATTATCACACAGTCAAAGAACTTACAATAAGTTTTGTTATTACACTCATTTATATTAGTAGGTTTGGATAGAGAAATATGTGTCATTTACCTCTCGGTTAATTTTGGGTTCCGGAGCTACAAGGGGGTGTGTCTTCATCCTCATTCCAGGTTTTCGTATAAAGCGGTGCCTGGCAGCCTCCTCTATCTTCATCCTGAGCTCCGCGTTGGGTTCGAGCAGATGCTGAATAAATGTCTTGCATTCTGTCGACAATAACTTAATCATGCGTTTCACGTGTCACACTCCGAAATAAACTTTAGTAGAGTAGATGTTGCGAAAACATAAATCTAGACAAGATTCAGTGAGCAATTATTATTACTATTATAAGCTCATGATTTTACTTCAGGTTGTTTACGATGTCTTTTTCTCACTATTTTTTTTTCATTTTTGTTTTTTATTAATATATAGATGACTATGTTGTGACTATTGCAGACACTACCGGCTCAATAGTGGATATTTATATTACCACTGTAGCGCGGAATTTTTTTTTCTAAAATCTAGATTGTTTTTTTAGTTTTAATTTTTTTTTTTAATTGTTTCTTGCTTTCTTTATTTCCTTCAATCATAATGAAACAATTATATTATTGATTTGAACACGAAACAAAATGATAAATTTTTTCAATTTTGTTTGTTGCAGATAATAAACTGCGTCCTGCGACTGAGGGTGGCCGCGTTATTGTGTAATCTATGAACCAATAAGTGATGCGTCGTTATTGTGTAATCTATGAACCAATAAGTGATGCGTCGTTATTGTGTAATCTATGAACCAATAAGTGATGCGTCGTTATTGTGTAATCTATGAACCAATAAGTGACGCGTCGTAATAAAAAAGGTTTTGTATTGGACTTATGTGTTCATGAGTTTTCTTAAGTCCAGTATATTTTAAGGTTATAAGAATAGTTTAAAGATTTGTATGTTGGAATATTGTCTATGTGAAGAATAAGCGAAGAAATGTGTCAACTATTGCTTCTTTGATAAAAAAATAACAATAATGTGAAATGGTGTTCATTACGTTTAAGTTACAAGTTTTGATAACTCTAAATAATTAAATTAGAGATGTAAAAGGCATTTTAAAGGGATTGTAATTATACTAAGAGTTATATAATACTTTGTTTTTTTTTAAGGAAACATTGTGATTGAATTTTTTATATTAATTACAGGTGATTTCAGATACATTTATTTATTACTCATACATACAATCAAACATAAACGCATTATTACATTAATAGACATTTTCCCGCGCATTTTGTTACTCATGTTGTCGGGTTATATTACTTCATTATTTTTCCTTACTATTAATGTTCATTAATGCTTCCAAGTTTTATAACTTTTTTGAGCAAATTTTTGTCAATAAAGTAATATGAAAATTATACTAGTAAACCGATTTTAACCCAAAAAAATACTGTAATATTTTAACCATTTAACCATTCTTAACGTGGTAGAGCCAAGCGGCGGCTTTAGCTGCTGCTAGGATGGGCCGGCTCGACCGGATTAATACAACGACCTCGCAGAATACCGGCGTGAAGTAGAGGCATCTTGTGCTTCTGCGTTTCGTTCGGTGAGTGATGTAACCGGAGGTCCACTCCCCCTCCCCATTCCACTCCTTATCCTCCCTCCCATCTCCCAAATACCCTTAAAGGCCGGCAACGGACCTGTAGCTCCTCTGGTGTTACAGATGTATGTGGGCGACGGTAATCACTTACCATCAGGTGAACCTATTGTTCGTTTGCTGCCTTTACCATAAAAAAACCATTAAAAACCCGGTTGCTATTGCTTGTATATTATATGCTTATCCTTAAACTGGGGGACTACAGCAACAGCTGAGTAATCCCTTATGCTAAAATATATCCTACTACTGCCATGACTTGTATCGAGGACGAAAATATTAAAAAGTAGAATGTATGCAGTAGATAAAAATTATGGACATAAAGTAGATATTTTAAAATCACGAGGAAACCTACATGACTGAGAAATAAAAAAAATCAGATATATCTGTCCGGAACGCGTGGTACTATTCTCAGCTCCCTAAAACCCAGCATTAGCCCAGCGTAGGGAGCACTGGGTTATAAGCTATTATTTTACTTAAGAGACGAGACTCCACTCGACACTTCATTCCCGAGTCCCGGAAGCCAGTGCGACTAAAATCATGCCGAATGGAAATCTGTAATCTCTGCCTAATCCCATGGGTAACAAACGGGAGTGCTATAAAACATACAGATTGAATGCGATGGTGTCTCAAATATTTAACCTCATATTGTACCGGCCATTTTAAGTTCAAACACCTAATATAAATTAAATGAGCACTGTAGTTTAGTCGCAGGATAGTGTTTCAGCTATATTTGCGTTATGGACCCACTTTACGCTCGGCGTCCGCTGTTCGCTTTTCAAATCCAGCGCTTTCACCGCTATTGTATAGGTCAGTTAACTACTGTGCATTACAGATGGTGCTTGAGTTTCTTTTGGATTATTAGGCTATTAATTTGAAATCAAAAAAATATAAGGGTTTATACAACCAACATTTTTACAAATCGCGTCGCCGGTACTATTAAAAGCATATTGCTATCTTTAATAGACATTCTTTGGTATTTTCTTAAAATTTAACAATTATGAGCATTAGTATTAGTTTTTTTTTTTAAATTAAATGTCTCATCCTATCTTTATCCTATCTCAGTTAAATATATTCTAGCTCAGTTTCGCCTTCCTTTGTATCTGTGGGCGATTGTTGCTACATTTACCGCTGGACACGCAGGCCAACGCCGCGCGCTGCTTCTTGGTGAAGCCGCGCGCGATGGCGGCGCGCAGCTGCGGACGCGACTGGCCGTTCTCGTTCTCAGCCCCGGTGAACGGCAAACTGCCAGTTACCATTCCGTACACGATCACGCCACTGTTGAAGTTTTTTTTTTTTATTTTATTTCGATTGGCGATGGTAATGTACCATCACACTCCCTCCTAATGTTAACCTCACCTGCGCGTGGTGCACCTGCAAGCCAACACCTGACGTTTACTTTAACTACTAGGCGGTCGGTTCCTTTTCTCCCCAGAACCGTCTATACCCTATTCCCGCAGTAGCATTGCAACCATTGCTGTTGCCATTGTTGCAGTATAATTAATTACAAGTATTAAGGTATTCCATCTTAATCCCCTAGTCGTTTGCTGGTGTCTATGGGCTCACCATCAGGTAGACTGTTAACTCGCTTGCCGCTGCAAAAAAAAAAGCTTTTCCTGGCGTCTTTCAGCAAATATTCTGGCCTTACCTTCTAACTTCATTTCTTTAGGAAACTGATTATTTTGAAATTAATTGACATGACTTCAAGATAATTAGTATTCATTACACCAAGGGCTGTGCACGGAGTTTCTGCTATCTATATTCCCTTGTAACGATGATATCCGCAGCACTTTTGTACGGGGTAGAACCAAGCAGCGGCTTTTGCTGGTGCTGGAATGTGTCGGCTCGACCGGGTTGGTACCACGGCCTCGCAGAATACCGGCGTGAAGTAGAGGCATCTTATGCTTCTGCGTTTCGTTCGGTGAGTATCCCCCTCGTCATCCACCCTTCCATCTCCCATATACCCTTAAAGGCCGGCAACGCACCTGCAGCACCTCTGGTGTTGCAGATGTACGTGGGTGACGGTGATCACTTACCATCAGGTGAGCCGCTTGACCGGATCGAAGTGGCAATATGACCCAGCCGGCCACAAAGCACGCAGCACTTATTATCGTTTTGGGTTCTTGATTGGCAAACACATACTGTGTAACATATATATGTTTTAATTATGTAGTATATTTCTCAATTAGCCTTTTCGTATTTATATTATTTTAAACTTGATGCACCTATCACCACATTTCTTCACGCCCTGGGTTGACTGTTAGAGAATGCCAAAAGGCATTGAGTCCGCCTTTTGTAATCCTTATAGTGTATATAATAAAGTTTAAATAAATAAATAAAAATACTGGCAAACGTAGTATAGGCGATCGTCATAAGATGGTGTGACGACCTGCAGGAGTTGTGCAGGAGACACTGGATGCGGGCAGCTCGGGACCGTGCTTTGTGGTAATCTCTGGGTGAGGTCTATGTTCAGCAGTGGACTCAATATCTGGATGTAGCTTCTGCAAGATCTAAACGTGTACAACGATGGTACTGACATGCTCCACAGGTCTACTTCGGGTCCGTAGCGGCGTCCGTCCACGAACAGCTCCGGCGCTGCGTACTCGAGCGAGCCGCACGGGGTGCGCAGCGCGCCGCTCACGTTCCACACGTTGGACAGCCCGAAATCTGTATAGAGCAGTAGGCGGTTTACTCTCGAAACTGAACCGAAACTGTGTTTTTTTTATGGGAAAGGGGGAAACGAGCAAGCGGCTCACCTGATGGTAAGTTTTTTTTATAGAAGAAGGGACAAACGAGCGTGTGCCTCACCTGATAGTAAGTGATCTCCAAGGAAAAGTGTGAAACGACGTGAAAGTGATAACCGACACGTACATCAGGAACACCAGAGGAGCTGCAGGTGCGTTGCCGGCCTCTAAAGGTATTTGGAGAGGGGGCGTGTTACCTAACTCACCGAACAAAACGTAGAAAAACAATGTGTCTCCACGTCACGCCGGTATTCTGCTTGGAGGATATATCATAGTTTTTTTTTATAGTGGTGCAAGTATTATCGCCACCAGTAAAAAAAAAAGTCAGCTCAATTACTGTGTCAGACATAACAATACATCTAGGAATCACTATGCGAAGGTGATGGTGAAGGCACTGTACTTCAATCATGTGTCGAATAGATAGAAAACGCAATCTCGTGTACGAAAACAACTGCCGCGGATGGAACTTTAAAAGATTTCAGATAATACATGACGCATAGAAGAAAGGGGGAATTAAAAAGCTCAAGGCGGCGAAAGGAGCAGGTCCGGAGTAGTTACGTAAATACCAATGAACTTACCAACAATCTTAATGAATTGCTTCGTGCTATCCAGCATGATATTTTCCATTTTCAAATCCCTGAAAATATATAGGAATCACATAAAAATATATTCAGGATTCCTGCTCAAATATGGAGAAACCATTACATTTCACACGGACGAAGTTGCGAATAGTTGCTAATATTTAAATTTATCATAAAGTTAATGCGATCGGACCAGAGTAATATTGGTATACAGTGTCACACGCACGGTAACAAAAACACAATAGGCACATATTTTGTGTGTGTGCGTGTGTAGGGGACCAATGAGCAAGTCGATGGTCTATAAAATATTTGTTTCTGTAGTTATTTCCTATATTTTTCGCGGGTCTGTTCATAACACATAACTGTCACAACACTTTCGTCCGTAGCTCTCACATAATTCCCAAAGCATTAGATTCATTCATTCATTCAAAGCATGACTGCCTGTCGCTGTACGCCCTGCGTGAGCCCTCTACGTGAATACGAACTCTGGTCTGATTCGGTCTTCGGTCTGTCCTGATTCGGAAGCTTCTAGCTATCTATATCCGCAACATTGGTCACAATTCTCAATTGATATTTTCTAAATTACAATTTTTTTTCTCTTTTTAAAACGTTACCTTCCGCTGTAGGAATTTCTCCTGTGTCGCGGAGGCAGTTTGCATTCATGAATTACCTGGGTACACACCTGGGTAGACCGGGAACTATTATTTAGTAGTCCATACATATACTAGTCTCGTGCAGGATCGAATGCCCGACCTAAAGCGCCGCAGCTAAGCGCTTAGCCACTACGCCACAGAGCCGGTTAAACTAAATTCGGTTTATTTAGTTAAAATTGGGCTCGGAACTAAGTATAGTTACCGATGAACAACGCCTCTGGCGTGCATGTGCCTCACAGCGGAGACCAGCTGCGCAGCTAGTGCTTTCGCCCTTGCCTCGGGCAGGCCGCGTGACGTCACGCGAGTCGACAGCACGTACGCACAGAGATCTCCCCCACCCGCAGCCTCCATCACAACATACAGCCGCGGGCCATGCTAGGTACAACATCATTGTAGGTATAATAATGATATAATAATAAAAGCTTTATTCATCCTTGCACAGTTACAATTACATCAAAGTAGCAGCCTGTAAGTGCCCACTGCTGGGCAAAGGCCTCCTTCTCAAATACGAGTATCAGAGAGGGGTTAGGAACCGGGAAGGGCCCGTCACGCTGCTCCAGTGCGGGTTGGCGGGCTTTTTATTTTTTAATTTATTTAAAAAAAAAATTGTGTAAGTATAAGTAAGCACCGAAACATACAACCACAACACGACCGAAATTAAAAATAAATAATTTTTGTTATGCATAAATATTTGCATCGGTTGATATTCGAATACAATAGTCATGGCTTTAGTCAGCTCAGGAGTCAGGTTTAAAATATTTTGTAGGTGTTATTGGGTCTATTATCTTTCATCTTAATTAGGTTCATTGTGTTATTACTTATTAGCTTATTACCTATTCATTTACACAGTACATTGTGCTTTTTCGCTGACTGTACCATAAGTACTCACCGCAATTTTCATATCGTTTCTTAATTGATGCGGCGTATGTATGCTTGGGGGGTGGACGAATTTTCAAAGGGCATAAGCGTCTCAAAGGTCCGCCACGCTGCTCGATCGCGCATAATAACAATTTTTGTTAAGTGCTTTGTACAGCTAATAATAATCATAAGCTTCTGCCTGCGGCATCGCCCATGTAGATAATATTGCCGCGACTCTCCTGGCATAAAAAATAGCCTATGTCCCTTCTCCAGGATTCGAGATATCTCGTGTATATCTAATATAACTCGTGATTGAAAACAAACATACTTTTACGTTTATGTGAGTAGTGTATATGTTGGGCTGTAAAAAATATAATGCTCTACCATCATAGTTTCGTATAAGGCTGCGATACACGGATGGCGCAATTTCGCCATCACTCTTGGCTCCCGGTGTAAATTGCGGCGGGCGTATTCCTCTTTTATGCACGTAAGATCGATTATTTTAATGGCAACCTAGAAAAAAAAACGAAAACTTGAAAACAACGTTTAACAGTTTATCAAGTAAGATAATTTTATAGAATGTAGGTTTCCAAATCAACGCAATCACACAACGCAGAATCAGCGGTAAATCTTTATCAGTGCTAACTTTCATTATAAGAATTTTCGTAATAAAGGCACAATACGATTGGGTTTGTATTTGAAAAGTTAACGAGTTTGTCGCTGAGCCACTGGGGTTCTTCATTACGTATCCAGTAAAACAGGCAATTCACTACACAAATGGAAACATAAGTCTTAAAGTTTGTAATATGTATTTTGTATAGTTTGAACGCACATATCATCTCCGTAATTCTCTAAACTCTAAGGTGTAAACAGAGGTACGTATAGAAAATGAATTTCGAGTATTGTAACAATTAAATCGATTTAGTTTAAAAATAAGAAGCCCTGCCTAGCTTTAAATAAAATATTAATTTAATGGTGCCATATGCAGCTTAAATTTTCCTTAAATTATCAATAAAATTTGATTTAAAACCGAATTGATATTGTGAAAACTAACATTATTTAACAAAACGTCACTATAAACACTTGCTTTAGTCTAATAACCATTCTTATTACAAAGTTATTCACCTTTTTCCCTATAATCCGGTGTGTTGCCTCCTCAACTCTCGCAAAGTGCCCCTTACCCAGGACCTTTCCAGTCATAAGATAATTGCCAACACTGTACACTTGCCCTTTCCGTGCCATATTTGCCATTTTCATATTAAAATCACCAGATGTCTGGAAGCATTCTGCGATACACAATATTTTAACGCAAGTGCATTCAAATCCTGTAAGTTTAATTTACTTTTAAAACATAATATTACATAGATCGAAGCGCGTTGTAAAAGTCATAATAGTCAAAGAGTATATAAACACTATATTATAACATTATGTCACATTCGATTGTTTGTCGATTGAAATTGGAACGGTGTTTGTAGCGGCATTGACATTTTGAGGTACTATTTTTATCGGCCTGTGATAGCCAAGTCGCCAGTAAACAGCCAAAGACATTCTTAAGATTGTCGTATTAGTTCGACAGGCACCTCCGATGCGCTACAGACAGGATCATCCATTAATATTATACCCAGGATCGATAGCTGCAGAGAGGCTAACTACTTTAACTTAGTTATACCGTCGTCTAAATTAAAATTGCATAGTTCAGGTTCCCTTCTCCATATATATAAAAATAAATAATAAATTTCCACTAAGCATAAAAAATTTGAAAAGATATAATTAAAAGCATTTCTAATAGAAAAAACACATTACAGCATTGAAGAATATTTGGAAAAATAACAATCAGATATCTGCGTCTCATATGCATTGCCATGCCCGATAGGGTACGTTAATCTATAGTGCTTAATGATATTAGATAATGGTACTTTCGATCATGTACCGGAATTAAATTAAATTAATATACCAATTATAGTTTTATGTTACTGTTCTCGTGTCATTACAATAGAAGAATTTGAATTTGATTATTAGTCATATCAGTAATAATTACAATTACAAAACATATTACTAATTACTAAAAACATAATCAAATATTATGTAATTAAGGAATTATTAGTCCTGATTTTGTTAGTTTTATGTGGGACTATACGAGCCCTTAAAAAAGAGTAACGACATCCGTCATATAGCTGGCGGTTCCACTGTTCGGCGATTAACCTCAAATTTGTGTATATATCAATGTATATTTATTATATTATATTTTCACTTCTTAGTAACTTGCGTACACCCATAATCCTTCATCACTGGTCATTATTTCCTCTGCAAAGTGGTTGCCTGGTAGAGATCGCTTCGAAGGGATAAAGCCGCCAATTGTACCTATGTGTATTTTATGTTTCATTTTATTTATATTTTTCCTATTTTTGCTAATTGGTGTACAATAAAGTATATTTCATTCATTCAATTAGCAGGCACTTAATCTCCGGTCTAAAATTAAAGTTTCAGACTATTCGTTTAGGCTTCGATAGTAAGCGTGGTTGTCAACCGGATGTGCTTTTATATAACTAACTGCCAGGCAGAAATCCTCTTGAAAGGTGACATCAGGAATGCTTTTAACTCCCTTAACAGATCAACCTTGTTGAAAGAGGTTAAAATACTAATTTATTTCATGAAAACCATATTATTGACGCAGGCTTTGGAGTTCAGCAGGGTGATCCAATAGGCCCACCACTGTTTAGTTTGGGAATTCATATTTCGAACTTGAAGTCGAAACTCAATGTCTGGTTTCCAATCTAGATGACGGAACACTAGAAGGTATGGAAATAGCTTTAGATGACATTCAGAATGCCATTTTGCAAATAGTATTTTTTTTTGTGAATTATTAATAAAATAAGCATATAGTTTTCTCAATTGAATTATAGATTCTATATTAAATACAGATCATCTTGTTTTAAGTATACAGATGTAAATAAATGTACAAAGGGAAAGACAATGTATTTGTGCCATTGCAGAGACGATTCTTCCTGGACTGCGGTGTAATTCCTGAAGGAATTATGCCTAGACTCGTCCTAGTCGCCGTGACATGAAAACTGGTTGTTTTGACATGAATCGCTCGTGACATGAAAACTGGCTGTATTTCCACGCCGAGTAGAACTCCGTGGAAATGCAGCCAGACCAAGGACGGTACTATGCCAAGATGAATAGGGCTTTACGATTGTTTTAATTTTGAGATTGTAGTTATTCTAAATACAATTGTTTTATAATAAATAAACTTATGTCTCAATAAAAACTGTTATTTATCATACTATTTAAATGAATCCAATAGAGAATTTGTAGTACATTGAGAAGAAAACATTCGGATAAACATACTAATGACATCAATCAACTTTATGCCACATTTGATGAAGGTTGAAGATGAATTCTTTCGGTAAAGCATAAAGATTTACGTAATCGCATGCCATGTCATTGCTGAACTGTAACGGACAGCCGTGGTTACTCAACCAAATATTAATCGTTTACGGAAAACTAATCTATTTTACTACTGTAAATAACCTAATTTTCAAACATTTCAATCATAACGTAACGTAAAGTTGTTTGATATTTACAAAAGTGGCAGAAAATACTTCATTGCCTTAGAGGTCTAAGTATATTCTATAAAAAAAAGTCATCAAAATCAATCAGGCTTAAAATCCAAATCCAAAAAACATAAAGACGAATTTATAACCTCCTCCATTTAAAGTTGGTGGGAACAATGTTGTAGGTTGGTTAAAAATGGAACGTCTATTGCCAGCCGACGCCCAGCCGAGGGACATTAACTGGCTTGTAGTATTACTCCTCCTAGTAGCTACTTACGTAGATATTTTAAATAGGTTATAGTATATTATAGTTAACAGGTAAATAAAAATTAAAATCATAGTTAACTTTTATTTCACTATGATGTTAAAGATATAATGACGCTGTGAAGATCCTGCATCGCTGCGTAACGCCGACTAGGTGGTCCTTTTGAAGACCAATTCATCAAAATGCAATGAACTAATGTATGACCCTTGGACTTAAATATTCGAATCCATTAATCGACAATCATTATTTTCGTTTCTTCTCTTTAGGTTAAACTGGTCCTTAAAATAAGTAGTTAAAAAAATACAAACATATTTCGTGTAGTAGTTTATTTAGTTTACAATTATCGGAACTTGGTTTAAGGCAATCCGTCAGATATAGCATTAAAAAGCTTATACATATACGAATTTTTCTATTTTATCGAAGGAAATCTACGGATTCATTAACGACATCCAACAGATGTACCACCATCGTGTACCATCCTAGGCCTCATCTTCGCCTTCTATCGGGCAAGATTAAGGTCAAACGCAAGCCTATTTTTCATAAAAAAAAAAAATCTAACTTGGATCTGGTAACACTTGATCTTGTTGCTGCCACCTCTGACAGTTTGACATTTGGCAATGTTGACAGTAATAGTGTCAGACTTGACTTGCTTTGATGTTGTCTGGTCTTCCCACCAACCTCTCTTACCCCTTTTGTTTTGCCTGTTTGTTAATTTTTTATAGATAAAAATGTGATAAATGTTTATCGATTCAATAGTCTTCTTTAATACATTATTAAATGAAACCTCGTGGCTAACATACTGATTGCGACTCAAGTTAGGGTCAATAGTATATTAAACAGAGTTAAGGTATGTTAATTTTACCAACTTACGAGCTGCATAAGCACACATTATTGTTAATTGTATATTGTTGACGAGTACGTTTACCGGAGACAAATTGTCCGACTTGATAAGTCCAACTTTGACCAGGTATTAAGTAAGGTCAATCCAATATAAATGAAATAAAATGGGAAAAGTGTTACAATGAAACTTTTTGTTATAAGTAGTAGTGATATTTAAGGAATAAATGTGAACCCGAACCTACCTTTTATTACAGGTTTTTTTTGTTATGTCTGGTGATTTGAAATTTGACAAAATGCTGGAGGAGTTCAGTGAAGCTTCTGTGAGGACTTTTTCTTTTATAATACCAATAATAATAAATAGATATTGAAATATATATCTCTATATACTAAAAGGGCACTTTTCACATACTTGTAAGCATTCTAGGCTAAATAGTTTATAGGAGATACAAAAACTAAATATATTAGAAGCAGAAAACTGAAACTTTGTAAATAGTTCCTGCCAAGTGACAAAAACAAAATTATTAAAAGTATTTTGGGGTAAAAATGTGACATGTGCCCTTTCAGGATCAAACCCGCATGACTAAGATATGTGAAACTACATGGAGTGGACTCTTTGTTGCTTCAATACCCTCTTAAGTGTAGAAATTAGGGCAATAACTTTTTTGTTTAACTAAATTTGCATCTCCTTTTTTACAGCATTATGTACGTCGTCTCAAAAATATATTCCATTCCATTGGATATGAAGACAATGGTACATTTGGTGAAGATCATTGTCATCATAAAATATTTTATGCAGATTATGCGAGATCCTCAACCACCTTCAGTTTAGAAATGTATGTGAACCGCCTGAGTGATCAACATCTCGCAACTTTACCTATTAAGTTAAAAGCCTTGTCACAAAATATTGAAAAGAGAAAGTTGCTATTTTCACAAATTGAATTTATGGTAAGACAAATGGACATTGAGGAAACTAAAAACATTGATCTGAAACTAATGGTACAAAATATACTGTATGTCAGTTCAACATGCAAGAGAAAGTGTTATAAAAGTAAGTTTAATATTGTAATTCATTATACAAATTATGATGATCATATCCTTCTAGTCCAGAGATTCCCAAGCTTTTCTGGACCACCTTTAGCAGAACAAAGCTTTAACAGAATTAAATGGGTCTTTTAGACAAGCAATGTCGCTTCTTTATCAAATCTTCAAGAAAGTCCAGTACTGAATAAAATAGATTGAATAAACTATTCAGAGAAACACCTTTACAGAACCGACATAGTTCTGCATGCAGCAGACTACAAACATGACTAAATGAATTCCTAATCATTTTGATTGATCTATCTTATCTCTGTTTCAGGCAATGTTATAGTAATGCATGAAAAATCTCCGCTGGCAACACTAGGTATTGTGGCCCAAATGCTGTGCGCACACGAACACGTTATTATAGAGTCGACGCCGGCAACGGCTGTTTTGTGTCATTTGTTCACAAAATTGTGCCACGAAGTTGGGTAAGGACCCGTGTTATTTTTAGCATAAGGATATTTATTGGATTGGGGTGAAAAACGCGCTAACAATCCACCTGATGGTAAGTGGATACTGCAGTCCATGGAGAGCTGCAAACTTCAATCGAAGAAGGATACAGATGCATTGACATCCTCGAGGATTAAGATGGAATGCCTCACAGCCAGTTATTATAAATCAGTAAGCTCCTAATTTATTGGCAAGTCGCAAGTGGCAATGTACCGGCCACTTGCAGGACTGACAACCGTTAGGAAAGAAAGGTTTTCAAGTGGCAAACTGGTATCCCGTTGACCCCTTACAAGACGGAGTGTGCATAATGTTGCAACAAGTATATGCATGTAGGTGCTTTGTGGTAATCTTTGGGCGAAGCCTATGTACAGCAGTGGACTTGTGAAGTGCTGAAATAAAAAAAAATTAACTATGCACGTAATTATTAAAGCAAAGAAATAAAAATTAGTTGAGAGGGAAGGGTTGAACTATTTTAATATATAAATATTACACAATAGCTCTTCATCAGCTTATTTTAGTCCACAGCTGAATAAGGGTCACTCCAAAAATGCTCTAGCAAAAGCCGGTATTTAACTGACACTTCATGGAAGGTTTGCTCATGCTCACCACCCAGGACAAACAAGTTGGCGAGCGCAGTGCCGGCTGCCGGCTCCCGACAGCCTCGCACTGGTGCTGCTGCTCCCCATCACCAGACTATGGGATTCGGGGTCGACAAATTTATCAATCATTCGATCGCCAAAGCCTCGTTTGTTAACTAGCAGGGTGGCCACCACCTTTAAGCGAGGTGGTATTTTGTTAAAATCTTTTTCGTCATATACTCTTATGCTTATGTCTCTAATCCCAAGGTGAGGCACATGCTATCATAGTTTGTAACTGAACGCTTTATGAGTGTCCCTGAAAGACCTACGATGTAAAATCCGGGCAAAAAATCAATTTGAATTCGCGGAACCCAAATACCACTTACGCCGAGTAGTGGTCATAGGTGCCCACAGGGCGGGTGCCCGCCCAGCATAGTGAGTATGGGTAAATCTTCCATGCATGCCAGCCTCCTCCTCTTCTGTTGGCACTTGCATGGAAAGGCCTTTGTCTTCAGCTGAGCACTTTTACAGGCTGCTGCTTTACTTTGCTTACTATTGCAGATTGAAGAACATAAGTTTAGCGTTCGTAGAAAAGTCTACAGCTGGAGGCAATGATGTGACCGAACTCGAAGGTAACTGGAGAATTAATCTCAGGGCTGTGCCGGATGGGTTACAGTATGGCTTCGTACTTATTTATTTAAACTTTATTTGCACTTAGAAAAGAACAAAAAGGTGCACTTAACGCCAGAGGGCTTTCTCTACCAGTCTACCATTACCAGATACCATGATGAGAGAAATTGTAAAAGAGTGCACAGTGTAGAAGAGATAACTTTAAAGTAAATGTTATCTTTGTACAAAAAATTGTACTCAAATAAATTACTTCAACACAATATATAATACTTACTTCTAGATCGTAATCTATAAGTAAGTATTGTGTTGACAATTAGACATACATGTAATTATAGTTGTATATTAAATAAAACACTATATGAACTATACATATGTATGTATAGTTCTTAATGTGTATATATATATATATATACATATATGTATAAATGGATGTAAGTACATTATATTTATATATATTTACATACATTAAGATACATAAGATATAAAATTGGTTTAACGTATCTGTGTGTTGTTATTGTATACATCAAATATCAATGACCAAAGAATAAGTCTATTTATAACTGTATGTATTAGTTACATAATTATAATTTATACTAGCTTCCGCCCGCGGTTTTCCTGGAATAAAAAGTAGCCATGTTCTTTTCCTAGCTTCATCGAAATCGGTTCAGACGGCTTATGCTTGATTGAAAGACAAACATCCAAACAAACATGCTTTTAGTGGGATATTAGAGTGCGACCCAAGCCAAGCGTGATGATTATGGTAGGAAATCCTCAGATTTGGAGAGAGCAGTGGACTATTAACGAGCTGATCATTAAAAATAACGTAAAAATACTACAAGCCCGCTGGTCTAGTATGCGTAATGAAAGTCATGGACATGGGCTCTTCCAGAGAAGCGACAACAAAATGACAGGCTTTTAGGTGAAGGATACGAAACGAGTATCATGCTGAGCAGGGAGTTCTGACGCTGCTCCCCCGTCACCAGTCTGTGAGACTTGGGTTCGGCGTTATCAAATGGTAATAACCGATGGGTGTAAAAGGGAAAATACCATTTCTTTCGTCAATGCCAATCTTGCCTGCACGTGGGTGCAGCTGTGAGCAGCCAGCGTACGAACTGGGCTCTTGCGACCACCGAATAATCGCGGAATATCCATCTGAACACGCTGAACCCAAATCCCATAGACTACTTATGGGGAGCAGCATCACCGCGCTCGCAGTTCCTGTCGGTCCCACTAGGAAAAGCCTACGCTCTCAGATTATATCCAGTACTTACTAATGTTATAATCTATAGTTTACCGTAACCCGGTTATCTCGGGAACCGCCGGCCCGTTTTGATAATGTTTTACGCATTAGAAAGCTCGTTTATTTAACAAGGTTATAAGGCACATAACGTCACGTGTCACAGAACTGCGGGCGTGCTGCGCGGGCGTGGTGACGGAACGTTCCGACGTCGACTCGGCGGTCGCAGTCTTCTTTGCTTCCACCACCAAGGTGAGTGTTCTGAACATCTTTATAATGTTCATGAGGATAATGTTGACAATACAACCACGATCACATTTTCTGTTCAAAAAACTTAAGTTATTTATTTAATCTTTATGCACTAATTCGTACATATGGCGGACTTAATGCCAAGGGGCATTCTCTCCCAGTCAACCATTAGGCTAAGCAGAGATATATACATAATAGAGGCGATAGAGCTAAGAGAAAAAAACCAGTAAAAGGATATAAATATCAAAATATATACTTACAATAGAAACATACATACATTCATACATACATAAATAACATTTATACAAATATACCATATTTAAACTTTATTTGAATACCTTTAAATAAAAGTATTACAAAGGGCGGACTTAATGCCTCTTGGCATTCTCTGCCAGTCAACCCGGGGCGTGGAGGGATATTGTAAGGGTGCCAAACATTAAATTTGTTAAAAAAAAGAACTAAAATACATGAATAACTTACGCTTACAATTAGATACATACTGACGGAATAAGTACATATAAACAAATATGAATACATATAAATAAATACATACAGCATACAAAATATTATAATTACAATGACCGATGATATCAATTCCACTAAATGGGAACGGGAAAGTTACCTGTACCTGTACGTATGCATTATAAAGACTTAAGCCTATTTAAAGATGTTAGAAAAAAATTCTTTGTACAATTCCGCATGAGAGAAAAAACCCAGCACAATGGCATATATATTAGCCAGTCCTAAGAGAGGAAGAGCACCCCCCCCTCCCTTCCTTATTTAACATTTAGCGCAAGTGCAGGCTCAACCAAATTCACGTGTCTACATTTTCCGTGCCTGCGAATTTCAATTCAAATTAAAATCTGTATGCTTAGAATATGTCTTAGAGATATGGGTTGTAATCATACCACATCAGCCCATTTCAGTTCACTCCTGAACATTGATGCCTCTCCAATGAAGGGACATCTGCGAATATGTCTAAGAGATATGGGTTGTAATCATACCACATCAGCCCATTTCAGTTCACTCCTGAACATTGATGCCTCTCCAATGAAGGGACATCTGCGTATATTTCTTGGTAGGCTTGCCCATACTCACCACTCGGTGGACATGCGGTTAGGTGAGCGGAATATCCGCGTACTCTCGCACTAACGACGCAGCTTCCGATCACTGACCAGTGACAGGCTCAGACTTATGGGATTTGAATTCTTCATTGTCGGATGTATTTTCTGCTCAACAGTCGGTCGCCCAGATCCTGGTCTGTTAGCCCCCGCATACCGCGTGCTAAGGAGTTCGTATTGGATTCCCTACGCGGAGGGCTCTCTCCAATGAGTTTTTTCTTTAAACCTATGTACGGTCTGTACCGTTGCGATGAACGCTAAGACGATGACAGGTGATAAATAAGCTCACGCCGGTCATCATCATCATCATCATTTCAGCCTATCACAAGTCCACTGCTGAACATAGGCCTCCCCCAAAGATTGCCACGAAGCTCGGACCTGAGCCACCTGCATCCATCGACTTATCCACGCCGGTCACGTTATCTCAAATAACTAAACCCACTTCACTAACTGTGATGTGGGTTCAAGAGACCGACATGAATGTCCAGATCCCTGACCTCCCGGGAAGCCTAATATCTAATGATTATTGTTTCAGTATCCATGGCAAATTCGTCGCATCTTTGTACAGGAGAGTGTCGGTGAACGTTTGAAAAATGCACTCGCCTGGAAAGCGAAACTCGATCCCTCAAACGAGAAATTGGACGAGATCAAAACGAAATGTTCGAATGTCTATGGTATCGGTAATAAAGTGTATCTGTACGAATACAGTGGCGATGAAGCAGTTGAGAATTACGTTATAATCGAAGCGTACAGAACGGTCAAAGAGCTTTTGTCCCTTTTAAACACATGCAAACCATTCGCCGTCTCGCTCTGGTGTTGTGACGTCTCGGAGTCCAACGAAATAGCGTACGGTGTTGAGTCGACGGTGGTTTGGATCAACGACTTCGGCACATTCGTCGGACCTCCGAAGTCGTCGCAAGCCTTCTATTCGATAATCGATGTCTCGTTTTCCAGAATCGGTATCTATTCGCGCGGCGGAATCGAGAAACTGTTAACGATTAGAAACAATTGGAACAAACTTAGCGCTGTTGAGAAGCGAGAGATTTTATATGGTGTTATAAAAAAATGTCAGAAGCACACGATTTTGTATTCGGAAAATTTACTCGATAACGATAATGGAGACGGGAGTTTCGTAGAGTTGGCCGATGGCAGGATCTGCGCGGGCGTGGAGGTGGTCGCTGGTGAGGTCATGCTGCACGAAACCGGTTATGAATTGAAAGATGCTGTGGCGAGCGTTGTGAAGGGCAACGCGGTGAATTATCGATGGAACGATTTGATTATGGGGGGTCTCTACGGCCCGATGGCCGAGGCGGGGGCGCCCGTGGACGTAGTCATGGACGATACCGAAGGCGGTTGGCGGGTCGCCTCCCAATATTCGATGTACAAAATAAAAGTTGTGTGGACAACCTTCGGTACGATATTCGCCAATTAAACATTGACGGGGGCCAATGTTTTGTTGTTTCCACAGTGTACCTAGACTTTTTGTTTTTTTTTGTCGTTTACCCTATAAACGAGCAAGCGGCAAACTGATGGGTGAGTGATTACTGATTACCGTCGCCCACGTACATCTGCAACACCTGAAAAGCTGCCAATACGTTTCCGGCCTTCAAGGATATTTAGGAGATGGGTGGGAGGATGAGGAGGCGGAATAGGAGGGGAGGGGGGAATGGGCGTCCAGTTACCTCACTCACCGCACAAGATTGCGCCTCTGCTTCATGCCGGTATTCTGCGTGGCCGGAGTCGTAACCGGCCCGTTCCAGCTGCAGCAAGAGCCTCCGCTTGGCTCGACCGCACGTCAGTTGTATGCCAATCAGATCGGTGATACTAATCAGCAATCCAAGAATAATGGGGCCGAAGGAATGTAACCTCACCTTTAACGCCTTTAAATAGTCCGCTGCAAGACATTGACCTCGCCAATCGCCACGCTGATGGTCAGGCGGATTGCCGATCGCAGTACTCCTCGCGCCCTGGACGCCGCTGACCGTCGTTCTGTCCGCCATCTGTCGGGAGCTTTTGCGATTGTCAAGGCTTTTCCCTTAGTCGCCTTTTACGCGATCCACAGGACGAAAGGGTGTGCTAATATTTTACGGCGGCACCACGCGGCGCGGCGAACAATTCAATTCAAGTAGCAGCCTGTAAGTGGCCACAGCTGGGCAAAGGCCTCCTTAAATATCTGAGAGGGTGTAGGAGTCGGGAATGGGCCACCATGCTGCTCCATTGCGGGTTGTTTTTTATTATTTCTCAGATATCTAGGTTTCCTTCACCGCCGAGCACGTGGTAAAAACAGCACTTAAAATTGCTGTTAACAATTTTAGTGGTGCCGGCACCGGGGGTCGAACCCAGGTCACTTGCGCTCTATGATACCAAATTGAGCGCCCTGACCACTAGGCTACCACGGCTCTTCTTATGTTATTAACTTAATATTCTTTATACGCTCTCCTTAGAATAGATAGAATAATACCTTCGTTGATAACCACTTTTCACGTTATAACGACATACAGTATAACATAGTGCCTACTTGAACAGAATTATCATGAATAAACAACAGAATGTTAACAAACGCATGGTGTCACAAAACGGTTTCAGCTCAGCATATGCCGGTTGTAAACGACCAGCGCTGGTCTTCCGCCGGGACCGTCTGGTGATGTCGCGAAACGTATCGGTAGCAGAATGTTGAAATAACCTACGTCGCTCCCCGTCATTAATCAGATTCGCCATTATACGGTTGTCAGAGCTCTCTATACTTATTCTAACCATCGGAAACAACAGTCAAAATATGTATGCATTAGAATGTAAAAAAAAATCTGAGTCTTTTTTGTAAAATATAAAAAAAAATTGTTTTAAGGATCTATATATAAGGTGCAGGTGTTTTTAAATATATATTCAAGCACTTCAATTGTTTAATTAATCTTGCTTATTCTTATAAATAATGCACATAGTTATTGATTATATTCCAAATGTATATATATGTTTGGACAGACTTTGTACTATTATATTTCGTTATATTTTTATATATATATATTAAATTGTTATATAACATGCGTGTTTTATTTCAACTGCAAATAGCAACGTGTTAGTCATTATTGCGATAAAAGGAAGGGATTGTCTATTGTCTCTATTGTCTATAGTTACAGACAATATCAATTGGTATATTGATATAATGCCGGTCGGTATCCTTAATTAAAAATTAAAATATAAAAAAAAAAATTGTGGAACAAGTACAAGTGTGTGAGTTATTTCAAAATACTTATGTAGTGTGAAAAGTTAAGGAAAGTTGTCCGGTCGTCAACTTTACTGTTAAATTAAATATCAATTCTTCCTTTGTAAGAATTTTAATGTTGAAGAAACGGGTTAAATAGACTTCGTACTAGGTTATCTTATTGGTCTTAATTTTTCTTTTTTAATTTTTTTATATAAATTTGGTTTTTGTTTCTATATTTAGCACATAATTTTTTTTTTATTTCGGATTCCATTTTTGTTATAGAAACACGTAATATTTAGTTTAATCCCACATCAAAAAAAGAGTCTGTACTTTTAACTTTATTTATTGTGATGTTGATTTCTATGTAGAATTGGTTTATAAAAATATAACGGTAAATTGCAACCCGGTAGAAATATTTTCAATATTCACTGCGAATAGGTACATATTCGATTTTTTTCATCGAACAGTTTGCAAATGCAATCCTGCCATTGTGTCTATGCATGTAACATCTTAAAATCTTCTCAATCATAATTTATTCAACCTTTTCCTAACGATTTTTTATTTAAGTGTTTTATTCAATTTCCTTCGATAAATATTTCAAACGATTTAAAATCTGGACAAATATTGCATCTCATTGTTGTTTTGCCTTGTAAGCAATATACACTACTCATCTTAACGCGTGAATTTGAAATCAAATTATACAATGTAAAGAATTGAATAGTGTCACAAGAAATTGAGGCATATTCTCTTTATCATCATGAGTTATATTATCTTCATCGACTTATTTATTTTCCCTGCTGAACATGGCAACATTAAGAAAACGTCAGCTACAAGGTTTTTCTTGGGAGATTTGCTCATACCAGGGTTTCTTTATTGAAAAAT
This sequence comes from Bhutanitis thaidina, assembly GCA_029286595.1. NCBI lineage: Eukaryota > Metazoa > Arthropoda > Insecta > Lepidoptera > Papilionidae > Bhutanitis > Bhutanitis thaidina. The sequence continues at coordinate 12,243,833 of JAGSMS010000013.1, forward strand.
TATATCCCTTTTTTCTAAGGAAATTAACATTTATTTATTGGAAGTATTTACCCTCATTATCTATAATTTTTTTCCATTTCGAGGGAAGATCATTTATGCCTTTGTAATAGAACTCAAGGGATCTGAACTTTGCAAAGTCTATGAAGGCATTTTGTACCGCTTTTTGTTATTGCAATTTTTTTTTGTATGGAAAATGCGACAAACGAGCTAGCGGTTCACCTGATGGTATGTGATTACCTGCAACACCAGAGGTGCTTCAGGTGCGTTGCCTGCCTTTAAGGGTATTAGAGGGGGATGGGAGATGGGAGGTAGGATGAGGAGGGGGAAGGGCCTCCGGTTACCTCACTCGTCGAACGAAACGCAGTAGCACAAGATGACTCTATTTCACGCCGTTCAACCTGCGAGGCCGTGGTATCAACCCGATCGAGTCGGCCAATTCGTGCAGCAGCAAAAGCCGCCGCTTGGCTCTACCACGTATAAAATAATGTACGTATCATACATCGGATCTCAAAGTTATAGTGGCCACTACACCGTGAAGTGACCATCAAACAATTACCATTACTTTTCTATGGGCGAGCTACGCTTTAAGGTATTGTTTCGATATTTGACCTGGGTTCGAATATCGTAGAGAATCCATTTTTCAACACACCTCACAATACTATCCAAAATCCTTTCATTACCATAACCATTCATCGAAGCAAGGCAAGGTTCTCGAGTGGCAGCCACGTACAGGCAAACGCAGCGTAGCCCCCACAAGATGGAGTGACGACCTGCGCAGTGTTGCGGGAGGTCGATGGATGCAGGTGGCTCAGGACCGAGCTTCGTGGTAATCTTTGGGGGAGGCCTATGTTCAGCAGTGGACTTCTGATAGGCTGAAATGATGATGATGATGAAGCGCATCAAAAGTAATAGTTGCTATATCCGCGCTACATTCTAATGTTCTAACTCGATCGCAGAGCACATTCATGCGTACAAAATTATTGAGAGATCAGTGTAATTTACTCGTAAACTGTAAAGAGAGACAAATACGTATATATACAAATGGCCGGCGGCGTATCTCTAGCTCCTCTGGTGTTCGTGGGCGTCGGTGATCACTTGCCATCAGGTGAGCCGCATGCTCGTTTGCCCCTTCTTCTATATAAAAAAAAGATTATTTCGGATTTGCATTCGGGCGTAACCAAACTGGCTTCCGCAATCAACTTTTCTCTTTTGTAAGAGATAGAATGTGACTTTTCGTTGTCGGCTTGGTGGCGCAGGCGTGTGATGGGAAACGTATGATCTTTCTCCAAACGTTAACCTCTAGCCACCGAATAATGGTGGATGGGGAGCTGCATCAACAGCGATACCCTCGCATTGCGCTCTGGTGGTGTGTGCGTCAGACTCTCCGAGACATACCGGCACAGTGAACTTAAATAGGCTGATAATAAAGGAAAGGAATACTGTTAAACTAACAGTGTGATTTTTTTTTATCAGAAAGGGGGGCGAACTAGTACTGGTGATAAGTGATTACCATCGCCAAAGTACATCTGCAACACCAGATGAGCTGCAGCAGGTGCGTTGCACAATGAGTTAAGCGAATAGTCGAATCGCGCCGTCTTGAAAAATATATACCTTTATGGATTGGAAATATACAACGACCCGATTGAAATCTATGTTATAATGGAGTCGTAATTAATTCTATCCTTTGCTGCGTGTAGCGGCGCAGGTGCGGAATAACGCTCAGCCACCGAGCGCACAAAACTAACAGAGCCGAGGCGGCCATTGCAATTGAGATAGCGCCATTGCTCCGCGACAATACAGCCAACTTGCAGCACGTGTAAACCGTTCTAATGGTACACTCCGCCACATATGTTTGTCGCTCGCTTAACCATTTTATTCGCTTTAACTAAAGTTGAATCTTATCAACATCATAATTCCGCTTTCGAAGCTCACGTGTTCTCACTGTTGAACATTATCATCATCATGGGAATTGTAAACTCGGTATAGTTCGGTTTTGTATGTGCTAGAGCCAAGCGGCGGATTTAGCTGTTGCACGAATGGGTCGCTTCGACCGCGGTAGTGCCACGGCCTCGCAGAATACCGGCGTGAAGTAAAGGTCTATTGTGCTTCTGCATTTCGATGAGTGAGGTTTCCGTGGCCCATTTCCCCTCCTCTAACACCCCTCCTAATCATCCCTCCCATCGTCCAAATGGCCTCAAACGTACAGACGTTTTAGTTTAGTTAATTTACTCTTGATTTTTTCGTTTTATTTAAAACTAATGTTTTGCAACATAACAATATCTCTCTATCTCTCAGGTTGACTGGCAGAGAACACCGAAACGTATTAAGTCCGCCCTTTGTAATACTTTTAAGGTATTCTATTTATTTATAGTATTTAAAGGTATTTAAATAGTATAAATAAATGGAATAAATAAACAATCACTTACCGTCAGGTGAGCCGTATGCGTTTTCCCCTTACTCATAAAAAAAAAATCATTTTATGGACTGTTTAGTCGTGTTCACTGTCACCACTCTGCCCCGGTGAGTGGGTGAGTGCTGATCCGATATCCTTTTTTATTTATACCCAAAATTTGATTTTACACTACGTATTCTACGTGGTAAATATTATCTGTTCCTTTTTATACCTATTGTTACTATTTTCAATACTTTGGCGAAGTTAAAATTGTACACCAATGTGGAAACACAGGCTTTCAAGACACAGATCATAAGTTTTATTTATTTTTAATTGAATACACAAGTAGTATGTCCTTGTAAAACTATGGTTAAATAAACTTTAATTAATGCATGCATTTTATATTTATTAATACTGCTTTTGCGCTGCAGTTTATTGGACACAACACTTAAGTACTTTTTAGATTTAGTTACGAAATTTTAGATCACGAATGTAGCTGGTACGTATATTTAGGGAAAAAAATATTTTTTTCAGCTAACTCAGCCAAATAATTCCAAAAAAAAAAGAAAAAACTAATAACCATTGCCCCCTGGATCGCGACTTGTGTTTAGATCTCGATATATATATACATATATATAATATTTAATTGGTATTAAGTATAATTATCAATTAATTCGGTCGACTGTACATTCTGTAGTGTAGTTGGAGCGAGCGTGGTATTCGACGCGAGTTACGACTCAAGTGTGCTTTTCCATTAGGGATCGGTGCAAGCAAAGAGCCGATGCGAAATCATGATGAAGACAGTTTTTGACTTCTCCGACGATCGACATGACGGATACCGTCTAAAGAACAGTTCGTACCGTGACGTGACGCGACGAGGCTCGACTTTTAGATACCAATAGAATATAGACCGGCTTCCGTTAGTTATTTCATTAATTATTGAGCTCAATAAATAATAAAATGATACATATGTCATCCAGCTCGAAGTGAAGAACCGTACCACCCTACCCTCCCACCGATACGTACAATACTTCTTTCACACCTTGCACTTTCACCACAACAATTGGCTCCTAATGGCGCTTTCAAAGAAATAATCTTTTTTTCTTTTTCTTCGATAGGTACGATCTAACAGTCTAACTGGTGGTAAGTGGCAACTGTAGCCCATGGATAAAACAACTTCAATCCTTCTACAGGTTACACATACGTTGTGGCCCCCGTGAAGATGGAATGCCTCAAAACCTGTAATTATACTGGCTCTGTATGCCTTTCAAATCGGAACACGTCAGTTGATACAATGCTGTTTGTCGGCGGAAATGACTATGAGCGTTGGACCCACCCAGACGATTCACTCCTAAGAGATCCAGAGATGGAGCCTACCGTCTAGTGGGAGCCTAACGTCTAGTGGGAGCCTACCGTCTAGTGGGAGCCTAACGTCTAGTGGGAGCCTACCGTCTAGTGGGAGCCTACCGCCTAGTGAGAGCCTACCGTCTAGTGGGAGCCTAACGTCTAGTGGGAGCCTACCGTCTAGTGGGAGCCTAACGTCTAGTGGGAGCCTACCGTCTAGTGGGAGCCTACCGTCTAGTGGGAGCCTACCGTCTAGTGGGAGCCTAACGTCTAGTGGGAGCCTACCGTCTAGTGGGAGCCTAACGTCTAGTGGGAGCCTACCGTCTAGTGGGAGCCTAACGTCTAGTGGGAGCCTACCGTCTAGTGGGAGCCTACCGTCTAGTGAGAGCCTACTACCTTGTAAAACCCACCTAGACATATGTTCAACAGTGAACTTATACAGGTTTAGTAAGAAGAAGAATATAATTTAGAACTTTTTTATTACGGAGAATGTACTTCACTTCCGTAAGAGCGCGGAGGCGGACTGGAGTACCCACGTGTTGAGGTTCGATGGGTGACGCCGCGCGACCTCTCGTGAAAACAGCTGACCTCTTCGAGCATTCGAACACCGCGTCATGTCATAGTGCGTCCCGCGTCGTGCAAGTCAAATGACAATATCACATTAGCTGTAAAAAATAAAATTTAAAAATGTCGAAGAAGATTAAAATATCAAACACATGATTTTAGGGAGACCCTATGGTCGGTCGTAAAGGTCGTCATAAATATTGACTATTGCTGGGAATCTGAGTTCGATTCCTCTCATGTTTCAATAGTCTTGTACAGTACGGTAACTATTACTGCCAGCGGTCGTCAAATTTGCGTTAGCACTGCGTCCGCCAGCCAGGCACCTTCTTTTAGACCTTCACTAATGTCCCGGCCAGCCTCTGGCAACCGTGACGTTATGATTTACCCATCTGTCTGCGTGCATCTGACCCACATTACCCGCCTCACAGCAACACATCACTGGTTGCGAGTGACGTTAGAGAGATTAAAGTTATAACGGAAGAAAAACGAAGAACTGAAGAAAACCGCTATTAGCTCGTTAATTGCGGCGTGCCCAAGCAGCCGACAAACAACTTGGGAATACATATTAATAGGACAATTGCTACATTTGGAGATTATTGCTTTTGATTACTGCGGTAAATACCATTCGAGAACTTACACGTTGGTTAAGACATCAGTAGTTATGTATGAACTGTCAAGATCCTATATCACTGTATTAAGAAAACGGGAAGGTGAAGACGCGAGTGTCAGTTATTGATGAAGTGTTGTTAAAAGATTTATGCACGTTAAATTATTGGCACGGTCATTGTAAATTTTCTTTTTTTTTTCTTTATGGAAAAGGGGCAAACTTGCAAGCGGCTCCACTGATGGCAAGTGATTACCGACGCCCACGTACATCTGCTACACGAGGGAAGCTGCAGAAGGCGTTGCTGGCCTTTTCAGACATTCGGGGCCGGAAAGGGGTAGGAAAGGGGAGAGGGAGAGGAAGTGGGCCTCCGGTTATCTTACTAACCGAACGAAACACAGAAGTACGAGATGCCACTCCTTGACGCCATTATTCTGCGAGGTCGTGGTACTATTTCGATCAGGTCGGCCCATACGAGCAGCAGCAAAGGCCGCCGCTTGGCCATACCACGTACAAAATTTTAACTATAATTTAAAAAAAATACTTAACAAATACTTGATGAAAAGGATTCTTATAGTACAAAGGTATGCATGGACGACTATAACCTCTGGGAATGAATCGATTGCTCTTGAGCTGATTCTAAAGGTTGTATTGTAATAATATAATCAAATTAAAAAAAAATAACATGTCAAAATGATACCTAGGAATTTCGGGCAGTTGGAGACGTGGAACAGAGTAGATGTGCATCAGACCTGGCTGTATGGACTAAAGTCCTTTGCCTTTCCCATTAGGGATAAATTAATATCATCATCATCACCTAGGAATTTCGTTCTCAATAACGAAACGGTGGTAGATTTTTAAAAAAAACGTATGACGAAGAGAAATTTATGTTCCCACGTCGAAGAGTAAGGATTTAGATTCTTTTAAATATTTATTAAACTCCCCTTTGCATTACATTAAACCCGAGCCTAGTATACACTGGAATTAACTCCTGAATATTATAAACGTTCCTGATTAAATATATGAGTTCACTGCGTTGCTTCATTACGTCAGGGAGCGTTTCATTGGTTAGAGCTGGCTGTGGCGCTTTACGTCCTTAACGGCTGACGATCCTCTTGCTCAGTGAAAATACTTCGTTTTACGACGCCAGCAATGAATTCGATATGAGGAGTCGTGTAATTAGGGCTCTGTGCAGTTTTGTTACGACTTTTCATAAATTTAAAATAAAAACTTCAGGCAGTAACTTCGTTAAATAAAAACCGGTCTTACGGTTGAGCGGGTCCATTAATTTAACGTAATATGTTTTAATATTAATTAATCGGTAAATAAACCAACATTGTTCCGTGGTTAAATGTTGGCGTCTTTCAGACATTCTCGAAATAATATCTTTTTATTATTTCTCAGACATGTAAGTTTCCTCAGAATGTTAATACAGTACTTAAAATTGCTATTAATTTGACTAATTGACTTTTAACAATTCAAATGGTGCCGGCTAAGGGGATCGAATCCTGCTCGCGTTTTATGAGATTAAAGCGAGCGACCCCACCACTAGGCTACAACAGCTCCGTAACATCGCTGCCGACTTCTAATTTGTAAACGCAAATGTTCCGTAATATCCATTTATGTGTAGGGATAGGACGGCGGCCATGTTGGCGAGACCAAGACAAATTGGCGCCATGTCGTTGCGCGTACTGTCAATGATCGTAACAGATTATATACCCCATTGAATTACTGCATACACGGCTAACTTTCGAAGTCACAATGCTAGAATACGAAAATATCGAACATTAAATGCATTCTAATTTTGTCTGGTTCTTTTATATTCTAAGATATGATATATAAACTGATGACGATGACGTATACATACGTAAAAAAAATTGATCGAGTATCAATTATACATATATATATATCAATATACATTGATACACGATCAAAATATATTTTTTTAAACTCGGTAATATCATAGGTTACTACTAAATGGGTCTTCAGTTCAATTACTCATAGGAAATATTGCACATCATGTTACTATTTCACGCTGGTAATGTGTGATTGAATAGTCCTTCCCCGACAAGCGCGTTTGACCATTCGTGAAGTACAATTTTTTTTATAGAAAAGGCAACACGCAACAACAGAGATGCTGCAGGTGCGTTGCCGGCCTTGGAGAAAGGAGTAGGCCCAGTTTCTTGAAGTGCTTAAGACGTAACTGTATAAAATATCACTGGCTACTGCTGATTTCACCAAGTCATAGTGCGGGGACAAAAAAATTCGAGGGAAACGCACTGTGGTGGATTGCCAACCATAGAATGCATAGAGATACAACATCTCTTCGCAAGGCCAGTGGATCATAGAAGACACCACACAGAATTTGCTCGCCGTCAATTCGAGCCATCTTTCGCTGAGTGCTGGTATTGGGATACTCCGGCCAAAAAGTCGACCGTCAAAGCCTCTTATGTTAGACAGTTGACTGCACCGTGCAGGTGAGGTTGCCATATAGAAAAAAAATATGGTATATTTCCCCTTCCATCACCTAAGCACACTATTGTCATTATAAAATGGCGAGTAAAAAATTCAGCACAGTTAATGTAAAGTAATTATAAATATATTTGTGCTTTATTTTCAGAAGTCTGTTTCATGCAGAAAGCCACGAAACGTTGTCTAAAAACGAAATAAAATAAGAAAAAACATTTCGTTTGCGGGGGAAATTAATGCGGCGCGAAATGCTTAGCGTACGTTTTAAGGTTAATTAATAATTTTGTAAAGCTTGTGGTACAGAATGTGTATTACGTTATATTTACTTTGGTTTAAAAATTCAAAAACTCTATGAAATGTCTTGCCATCATAAGTCTTTTGAATATTAGTCTACTAATGGTCATAAGCCTCTTCTAATAGACCTTCTTTTCTTTTTTTTATGGGAAAAGGGCAAAGGAGCAAGCGCCTTACCTCATAGTAAGTAACCGGAGACCCACTCCCCTTCCCCATCACACTCCTCATCCTCCCTTACATCTCCCAAATACCCTAATGACCGGCAACGCACCTGCAGCTCCTTAGCTGTCGCATATGTACGTGGGCGACGGTATTTATTTACCATCAGGTTAGCCACTAGTTCGTTTGCCTCTTTACGCATAAAAAAATACCACCTCGAAACTCGATTCCCGAAGACGGCGCTACTAAAATTTGAGCGGGCCGGGTTAATTTAATCAGGTGAACCGCTTGCTCGTCTGCCGCCTTTCCCATAAAAAAAAAACATGATGGTAAGTGTTCACTGCAGCCTATGGACCAGCAACAACTTCAATCGAAGCAGATGCACGTCACCCCTGAGGACTAAGATGGAATGCGTCACAGCCGGTTATTATACAAGCGCTCATTACCTTTCATCCGTTATGAACACTACAGTAGTTCGACTGCAGTTTGGTGGCAGAAATGGATATGACGGTGGGATATGAGGTTGGGAGCTTCCTAGAAGACTCTAAGGCAGGGAAAGAGTCTACCACCTAAAATTAGAATGCGTAATGGGTCAGTTTAGGATGAAGTAATAACGGTTATTTTCAAATATCAGAATTGTATCATAAAAAAAGTACTAGATAAAGTATTTATGAGGCGTCTATACATTTGAAAAACATTTTAAAAATCTTCGAGAAAATTCTCCGTGAGATGTTGTTGAGAAACCAATTTTCCTCACACGATCGCGTTTCGTCTAGGGCTGTCCCATGTGGGCGATTAAAAACAGGAGCGAAAGTTTATTTTAGTATGGGCAAACTTTCCAAGAAATATATGCTGGCTTTTGTCGGTGTTTTCTTGGAGACGTCCAGTTATACGGAGTGGACTAAATTATAAGGCTGATGTAATAGCCTGTAGTAATGTGAGAGTGGGGTGGATGATCTAATGACTTGACTGGTCACCATTAATACTACTGGAGGGGAAGAGCCTAACATTCGGCTTGTGTACTCGGGGGCCGGTTAGTAACTTCGTTATTGTGATGTTCTGGCTGCTGACTGGTAACTTAACGACAGAGTCTCCATGTGTTCCTCCGATAAGTGGGGGTCTGCTGTAACCGAGCTGGCGCGCGCTGTGTTCTACGTGACTAAAGAAGTAGTTTAAACATGTGTATTTTTTGTAATTCTATTAAATATTTATATAAAAGATACGACACTATTTTGAACAACCCTATTCTTTATCGGTCTCGACTATTTACGATTTAAATATTCTAAATATATTTCGGCGTATGTAAACGAAAAAGGCGTCTGCAGTTATTCGTTGCTGCAGAAATAGTGACGTGTGAATATAAGGACTCGGTGATGATCTTGTCATAAATATTGTAAGATCTTTTTGTTGAACTGATTAAAAAGCTTGGGGTATAGTCTGTTTCACAGAGCGAAGTCATCTTAGCACATACTGTGTTAGACGGATTTTATCAACTCCCTTATATTCTATGTTTTCATTGTCTTCTAAATCAAGGTCGATTCAGTAGGCTGAAGGGGCAGTGGTCACTGCGCAAACAAGACTTCAATTTATATGACCGAGTGTTGTCAAATATTAATCAATACAAAACCATCTTTCTTCCCGTGGGCGTAGTCGGGTGCAGCCCGAGATGACTAAGCGAAAAGTGTATCTCCTGGAGAGATACAGGTTACAGGGCATATAGTGTTTTCATATCACTCCCTAGGTGACAGGAAGGGGTGCTTATTATTACCAAATATTTATAAAAATTCTTTGGACGCCTGGAAAGATTTTAAGATTTTCTAAAGAAGAGACTTTAATTCATTCACATACAGATTCCAATACATCGAAGTCTTTGTCATTCATACATACATACAGCATGTCAAGCTAATAAAAGCGTGTTAAAAATTAACAGACTGACAGTCGGTGAAGTATTATCAATGTTTCATCATTTCAGTCAGTCAAGTCCACTGCTGAACATAGGCCTCCCCCAAATTGGTATGTTTGTTAAGTAGTAATAATCACCTGTAACTGTACATGTCATCAAAATCTTTTAATTATAAATAATGAAGTCCATTATTGGCATTAAGTTGTATTTTAACTAATCTATATAATTTTATCTAAGTGGTGTGTGACTTTGTTTAAATAAAAAAAAAAAGCTTAAATTGTAGTCAATAAGCTAATTTGACATACTCCGTGGATATAACCCTCATTTTTTTTCGTTTTCGTGGTATTTAGATACGCGAAGAGTAGGGCTGTGCCCGCTTGTATTGTCTACGGTCGTAATTACTCAGCCCGACATCCCTATCTTTTAATTAAAATTAAGCTCGGGACTTGTTCATTACATTTTTGTTTTGCGCCGTGGCTAGACACGCGAATATTTCTTGGTACGAATATAAACAAATGAAATGTTTCTGTTTGTTTGCAATAGTATTACATGTTGCTGATACTTTTTCATTAAAAAAACTAATTAGTTAGTCACCTGTGGCTAAATAGTAAGCTTACCTGACTGAGTAGAACGCCCTGAGTTTTATGCGGTCGAATCCGTAATACTTTCAAAATAATAATTATAGAGATCGTGGTACGTAGCAGGATCGGAGCACGCGAATGATGACGCGCTAAGATACCTCTACTTCACGCCGGTATTCTGCGAGGCCGTGGTACCAATCCGGTCGAGCCGGCCCATTCGAGCAGCAGCAAAAGCCGCCGCCTGGCTCTACCACGTGTCAAAAAATGTATACTACAAAGACGTAGAAGAAAGAAGCTCCGGGTCTGTACTATAAAAGAATAGGAGAAAAAGGGAAAAAGAGGTATAGAGAAAATATACACACACACACAGGGAAAGAGTAAATTAAAGAAAGAAGGGTAAACAGTTCCATAACTTAACACAAATGAACATATGTCGGCGGGTGCTTTCTGGCACTTTCAAGGAGATGAAGGCACTTCAAGGTCTTCTGCACAAAAATACGATGATATAATAAATGCCGCCACAAGGCAGCAATGTCATGACGTCAGGGCTGAATGCTACCAGTGCTTAAACGAGGTATTTCAATTCAACGATATAATCCTACAACAGATGAAAGCTCACAGTTATATGTTCACGAGCTAATGTTGCGGCGGACGAGCTTGCCCGGGACGGGTCTGGTCGGTTGCAGCATGCGCAACTATGGACATACTAGGTATTATGTAGACAGGGTGGGGAGGGCCTTCCAACGGTTAATAATCGCATTACCAAGATGCTACCACGCCTGAATAAGCCCTCAAATTCGCATAGTAACTAGCACCATAACTGGACATGGATATTTTAAACAAACATCTGTTTACTATCGGTGTTACAGACAGCCTTCTGTGCCGAGCGTGTATGGAGGAGGAAGAAACGACGGCCCACGTCCTGTTGCAGTGTCCGACGGTCGCGGAATACAGGGCTAAGTACCTCGGCTGGCCTAGGTCGCTTCCCGGAGTCACCGGTTACTTTAAGGGTTTACTGAGTTTCCTTGAGGAGCTCGGTTGGCTCGAATAGATCATATCCCTGCCCACGCGCAAAATACGCGCACAGTCGTGGAGTTTCGGATACCAGGCCGTCATAACATAACATAAGACGAAGTTCTCTTCTAGACTATCAAGCGTTCCGTTGCTGCGCATAGGCTTTCTTCCAATAATATTGCTAACGTGAGTTCAACGCGAGTCACGTCGCCGCCGCAGTAAAGTAGCAGCCTGTAATTGCCCACTGCTGGGCAAACGCCTCCTCAAATATCTGAGAGGGGTCTGGAGCCGGGAAGAGCCCGCAGCGCTACTACAGTGCGGGTTGACGTGCGGGAAAATTTTTCAAGTACATGTGACTCGAAAAATTTTGACAAATATTTTTTTTTCCGTAGACAGGCAGATATTTTTGGTTTGATTTATATTTATTAACAAAACAAAATCATACCTAAACGGAGCGCGGGTGGGTTGTTGATGACGAAGAAAGTTGCCAAATCAATGATTTGAAAAGAAAATTGGCCAGAGCGGCGATTACAATCAACCTCTTTGTTGTGAAATTATTTCACATAATCAACACTCTACAGATTCAATAAGCGGAATAAGTCTTTAGTCATGAACATTCTGAAAAGGCTTACATATATTTTTATCTCGCTTGATGGAATAATGAGAATATAAACGAGGGTTACATAGTTAATATACGGAATACGTATATATGCGTATAGGTATATTTCAAGCAAAATTTAAATGCGTCAACTTCTAGTGCGATGTTGATGACTATGGTGATCTCCTCTAGACAAAATTCGACCACAACCGCCGTACACCATTGACATATAGTATAAATTAGAACCGAATTGACAATAGAAAGGAAATCGTGAGGAAACCTGCATAATAATATGTTGAGTACTGAACAAAATGTCAATGTTTCATTGCAAAATTTACTTTTGAATCAAAATAAATCGCATTAGTTTTCGAATAATAATTTTATTAACACTGTTGTAATTCTTGAAACGTTTTATTTTACAGTTATACATACTTATGTCGAATAAAATCGGAAAAAGTAGGTTAAAAAAGTATTTGCCCCGGGTGAGGATCGAACTCACGACCTTAAGATTATGAGACTTACGCGCTGCCTACTGCGCCACCGAGGCTTATGATAAGTTGATTAAAATGTTGTATTACATAGTTACAAAGCAATAGAATAAGTTCGGAAACGATCAACCGCAGCAAGATGATATTAGAGTGAGGCGTCCTCCGATGACGTTATTAAATTATACGAGGCTATGGAGGGTAGAGGTAAGGAGATCCGTCTCATATGGGGGAAAAATTTAAAAAGTGTCCAGCTATGAACAATAAATAATAGTTCAAAAAACCTTCAAAATGGCGCCGGCGTCGGCAAATGGTGTGATATGAATGTAGGAGTTGTTAACGTATTGAAGTATGCCGAGTTAGAAAATTTAATATTTTAGCGACATAGATGATGATCATATTAATTTATCCCTAATGGGAAAGGCAAAGGACTTTAGTCCATACAGCCAGGTCTGTTTTCTTTCACTGTTTTTATTGACTCTTAGCGACATAGAGTAGTTAGTGACAGTCCAGTATGCCATTCAATAATTTTTTTTTTAATTATGAAAATTTACTTTTAGCGCTCTTTTTAAAATGTACCCGGCGGCTACTGCAGCGCCGCCCTTATTAGCGTAGCACCATTTTAACGGACTCTTTTTCATACACAGAGACGGTTCCCCTCTTCCCCTCCATATACGAGGCATATGTTAAGACAAATTAACCCCTCCCCCCCACCCTCTTCCCAACTTTCTGGAATTATAATTACACAGCCTATATCCTCTTATAATGGACTATTTGCAATGTGTGTGATATGTATATATAATACTGAATGGGGTGTATACAAACGGAGTTTTCGGAATGTCAAGCTCACCTGGCTCACGAAGCTCTGGCTATCGACCGATGGAGGAAAAGTAATGGGTAGGGAGCGAGGGTCCCGGCGCTGTGCTCACCGACTCGACTGCACGGCGTGGAGAACAAGGGCAAATCTTTCATGCATACCATGCTGGCTTTCGTTGGCGCTCTGGTGGAAAAGCTTTTGTCCAGCGGTGGGCCTTTAAAGGCCGCTAAAGTAATGTAAAATGTAAGTAAAAGTTACGATGAAGTAAAGTAACAATATTGGACTAAGGTGCATTATCAGAGAGGATTCCCGGTGCTAAAAAGGTTCAATGACATTTATGACGCTGGCTGGTTGTTTGAGCCCAGCTTGTCTGTCATACTAGCCACTACCCGCGACTTTGTCTACGCAATCTCAATTAACCTTTCACGCGGCGTAACAAGCGTATTTCTATTGTTTCAACACATCAAGAATTATTATTTGTTCTTAGATAACTTCTTCATTTTGACAAAAACTAGTACCCTATGGCATATTCGATGGCATCATCAAGCTCTCCGCCAAATATCATACAAATCCTTTCAGTTGGACGTCTTCGAGGATCCAAACATACTTTCAAATTTAAAATACGCGTATTCCTTCCATGACCATTATCGATACAGTAGCTTAGTGGTTAGCGTGCGTAATCATTAAGCCACCGTTCTCGAGTTCGATTCCCAGTCAGATTGTAAATATCTGTACAGGGGATAAAAGCGGGAAGGTGGTGATTGAAATCGTCCATGAAATACATTACTATATACTAGAGAACAATACAGCACTGAAAATTGCTATTAACAATTATGGTCCACTCCACTAGGCTACCACGGCTCCTTTAATGATGATTGATCTAAATATGATATATTTCTAATGAAATGCTATAAATAACATCGAAAGTTTTGTCGCCATTTGGTATCGGCGTAAGTAGCAGTCACCCATTTTCTTCCCGTGGGTGTTGCAAGGGGTGACTAAGGAAGGAGGAACAGCCTCGAAACTCACAATGGATACCAACAGATGGCGGGCTGTCCCTCAAGAAAAATACCAGACCAAAATTAAGCTGACAGATGACGTGTTTGCGTCTAAGGTGAGCGGTGTCTGGTACTGCGTTCTTTTTTTTTTTATGAAAAAATAGGCTTGACCGTTTGACCTCAATCTTGCCCGATGGAAAGCGAAGATGAGGCCTAGGATGGTACACGCTTGCCTAGATGTCTGTTCACTTTCGCCAATCCTGTCGCCGAGCGTGGGGATTATGGCAAAAAACCCTTCCGTATGTGAGAGGCCTAAGTCCTGCAGTGGACTATTAACAGGTTGTTAAGGTCACGGTTATCACACAGACTTTGTTTTATAATAAACTATACATTACATTATCAAAGTTCTCAAACGTTTTCTTATGTAGTGCTAGTGAACAATATACGAAAGGAGAATCTATTCTGAAAAATATATTTATGAGGTGCGATTTTATAAAATGCCTTTTAAATATCTTCCGAAATTCTCCGCGAGCTGTTGTTAGGAAACCAATTTTCCCACAAGATCGCGTCTTCTTCAGGGCTGTCGCATGCTCCAATAAACATATCGAAGCAGACAGTTTATAGTATTAATTGTATATCTTTTCGAAAACTTTTGAACGCAAAACCTAAATGAATTGGGTATAGTTATTGAATTTATAATTTATTTGGTACGTTTGTTGGTAGCTAGCCTGGTGCACCACGTGCGGGGGAGGTGAGCGTTTGGAGCTGAAGATGACACTTTTGACTCCACCAGATGGTCAAGGCCTTCTTTTATTTCTGAGAAGGGGCTGGAGCAGAGTAAAGTCCTCAACGCTGTTCGAATGCCGAATAATACGGTTGGCGGAACTCGCATGTCCTGGAAATATTTTTTATTATTTCTTCGACATGCAGGTTTCCTCATGTTGTTTACGAACACGATGTAAACTAGACATTTCAAATGAATAATTTTAAGGGATTCGAACCCGAAGGATTCGCGTACTATGAAACATAATGAGTCAGTCCAAAATAAAAGGTACACGTATTTGAGACAACCCTATTCACTATCGTCCTCTTTTATATACGATAAGAATATTCTAAATACATTCTGGTGAAATCGAAAAGGCGTCACAAGTTATTCGATACAGATAAAGTTAATCTGAATATGTTTCAAAATATTGTTTATATTCTCTGCTATTCACTTCTCACTGATTATTACCGATAGGGTAGACAGAGATCGCGAATTACTTCTGGAGTACTTTAGGGATAGAATGTGAGATAGATTTCATGGATTTTTCCTAAGTCGCCTTTTACGACATTTTACCCAGATTCGTCCGGCTACCACATGGCAACATTTATATTACTCCAAAATATACGACGTAAGGAAGACTTTTTTTTTAACACTATGAGGTTCTCAGGCAAACGTCAACAATGATACCAACAGACACGTAAACAATATAATGAGGCCTTAAAAATGTTCGGTGTTGTCATGCGTTCGGCAACAAATTTTACGCAATCCTTCTTATGTATACATATAACTTTATTCAGGTTCCAACAAGAGTATGCTGTGTCTGTTCTGAATCCATTTTATATTCACCAAAACAAGCGCTCGCTTTAGTTTTATAGAGCGCGATAGACTTGGGTTCGATTCCCGATGACGGCACCGCTAAAAATTTTAAATGTTGAATTTACCACGTGCTCGGCGGTGATTTTTAATTTTAAAACCGTAGGCTCGCTATAACCACAGTTATATAACGTACAGTTATATATGTTCGCAGAATTACTTATCACATGAACAACTACATAAAAATTATAATATAACAAACCTTTCCCAAACACGCATACGATACATTCGTATTTAACGCGTCTTAGTCCTTGCTACCCGTCACAGGTTTGTATATTTTCAGTGCAGAATTTTTGAGATAGTCAATCTGCCATATATCAGTGATGAATCGGTAACAATCATTTATGTTCGTCATACAAATGTATTTGAACCCTGAACTGGTAGTTTCGAAGCCATATAGTATTATCTATTCAGATAATACTATATGACATATACCACAATAAGTACGATTGTATTCCTCTGCATAACAAATTGTGTTATAGAATTACCCACTAGGAATTATTCATTACACTGGTTTGCAACCATCACATGCCGAACAAATGCTGGTAAGCGTTTTTCTCTGTATCGGCCAGTCGAATCTTGCAACACTTTCTTTAATGCAACTCGGCAATATTTTAAAATAAAACTTATTTGCTTCAAAAATTAGTATAGCACGTTAATTTAGCACTGACTAAACACTTCTTTAAAAAATGTATTCACAAGTAAAGCACAATACGCAATACAATACACTTTTTTTTTTGTAGGATAGGCGGCAAACGAGCAAGCGGTTCACCTGATGGTAAGTGATTACCGTCGCCCACGGACATCTACAACACCAGGGGTGCTGTAGGTGCGTTGCCGGCATTTAAGGATACTTGGGTGATGGATGGGAGGATCAGGAAGGAGATGGAGAGGAGGATGGGGGCCTCCGGTTACCTCACTCACCGAACGAAACGCAGAAGCACAAGGTCTACTTCACGCCGGTATTCAGCGTGGTACAAACCCGGTCGAGTCGGCCCATTCGAGCAGCAGCAAAAGCCGCTGCTTGGCTCTACCACGTTTGAAACTCTACCACAATACAATACTCTTCATTGTACACTAAATAAAATAACACAAAAAAACACACAAATACCTCAGGGCACCCAGCGGCGATCTTATTGCTACATTGCAGTTTTTTTCTGGCCACCCAAGGAATTTAGCATGGAGAAAGATTAAGTAGGTAGCACCATAAACAAATACAAAAGAATAAATGAAAAAAGATAACGAAAACGAACTACTACTAAATGTTTGGCCTTCAGTAGTTAGTTCGTCGTAATCAGTCATCTTACAAATATTAACTTCAACTGGCATACGAAAACACTTACCACTATAGACTAAATAGTGTAAAGTAGTAAAGTGGCCGCCTGTAAGTGCCCACTGCTGGGCTAAGGCCTCCAATACGAGTATCAAAGTGGGTGTAGAAGCCGGGAAGGGCCCGCCACGCTGCTCCAGTGCGGGCTTCACATATCCACGAAATAATATTTTTATTATTTCTCTGCCATGCAGGTTTCCTCACTATGTTTTCCTTGTAAAGTGTTTTTAAAGTGTATAAAACTATAGTAACGTCTTTAGCTTTCATTGTGTAAGTGTTCCTAAGTGGGGACGTTGTAATTAATACCCTGGCGCGGATCTAGGATTTCACTTAAGCCGAACAATTATTAAGAAAATTTCATTATCTTCAAGAAAATGTATGCCCGTTCTCGGTTAAGTAATTGATGCTCAGGGGGAGGGGGAGACAGTTCACCGGTCGCTCCCTCTCTGAATCCGCGCCTGGCCGGTAAAGGTAAGTGCGAGAAAAATCCACAAGATTTCCCTCGCCGCTAACGAAGTTCGAGATAACCATCTCAAATCTGGTTATATTTAAAATATTCAGACCGGTGACGGACGACAGCGTCTAGTGCCTGACGTCTAGTTGCGATTTTACATAATACGAGTGAATCTTCTCTACTAAAGAGATACCTTTGTCCAGCAGTGGCGTTCTTGCATGTAGGATTATGTGATCTAAACGGGAATATGCCAGATTTTTCACCAAAATGCCAAACTCATTCACCCTGCTAGCCAAATAACGTCGCTAATTCGACGCTAAATTCGCCGAACCCAAATCCCACAGTCACGACAGATGGTGATGGGGAGCGGCATCGTTAGTGTGATGGGTTACCGGGTAAGTCCCCACAAGGGCTTATTCTACAGTAGTGTTTCTGTCAACAGATATTATATTTAAAGACAAAGGAAAATTATTAATTTCAGGGATTGCCCCGAGGCTCGGTCCTGAGCCTCCTGCATCCATATCAAATATTAAATATCTCTAAATAAGTAATGAAAAACAAATGAAAATGTCGTACATGAACATCAGTGATATTATATTACTATTCTACTTATCATTCGCTAAGCCTCAGTAGCGCAGTAGGCAGCGCGTAAGTCTCATCATCTTAAGGTCGTGAGTTCGATCCTCACCCGGGGCATGTCTATTTTTTTGCTTTTATTTACGTACTAGCTGTCTGTGCCCCTGAATTCAAATCAGTCAGAATTAATGTTCATCCTAGGACAAAGGAAGAATTGAATTTTAAATATTTTGGTGTACTTCCGAAATTGAAACAGAGGCGTACTTATATTATCTGCTGTTCATCTTTCGTTAGCTCAGAATGGGAGATAAACAGGAGATTATAGAGGCATATGCAGGATATAATTGCAATATTTTATCGAGTTTGGTTGGAATATCTTAAAAAGCTGTCATGCCAATAAAAGCTGCCACCACGGTGTGGTGTGGGGTGGTGAGTGTCGTAAATGTCGATTATTAATTGTAATAATAAGTTTTTACGTAAATGGGATGCAGGGGTGGTCAAAGATCTAGACATTTTATTCCTTTCGACCCACTTTTTACCAGAGCTTATTTGGGACAACGTGACGGGTGGTAACCCTGTCGCGTCCTTGTCCAGGCCAACGATACAAATCGTACATAAGTTATATAAAATTCATTGGTACGAGCACTCGGCATAAGGGATCGAACTCGAGTCTCCAAATTCGTACGCACAATCCGTAATAACTCAGTTATCGTGACTATTCGATATATATCGATCATGGTAAACCTGGAATATATTATGGCTACCGACAGATGAGACAATGGTCTTGAAAGGTATCGGACCAAACACAAAACACGCAGATCGGTGACCGGCAGCAGCGTCCAAACTGCGATCTGTTGGGATCCATCGAGCGTGGGACTTGCGACATATTCTCTATTCTGGTGTGAGGTAATTCAAAGTCCATGGAGAAGTTTAGCTGTAGATTATTTACAGGGCTTACAACTTCGATGGCTCTGTCACTTATAAAAAGGGGGAATGTTGCTGCGAAAAGTGAATAGGAAGAACGATATCGGTCTTCCTGTTTGTAATGTTACACCACACATACATGACATACCTCCCCCTATTCGCGAGGCTAAAACACAAGCTACGTTTAAAAAATTAAATCGTCTATATTTATTGAATTTGCAAAAGTCAAATTGACTAATACATCTTTAGATATATACTAAATATGTTTATTTCAAACTGGATTGATTGTTTAAGTTTTCATTGTTGGTTATATATGGTAGTGTTTTGTAGTGTGTAATATTATGCTGTTTCTTTTTGAGAAAATTTCGTTATATACATTAATTGTCGCTTTTATATTAATTTGTTATATTTAACTTGGTTATGCCTGTATATGGATGGTAAATCATGGAAGAGCAGTTCGTTTACAGCAAACATATCTTGCGTAGTGCGATTATGAAACAGTATGCGAAGTACAACGCGCAACAGGGTCGGTGCTGACTGAAAATCAGCGTTGCGGTTAACTCCGCGACACTATGCTGAGTCAGGACCATTTCATTTGACACGACACGGGTTATAAATTATAGTCTTTCTCTTAAATTATTTATTTTTGTTTTTACATATCTATTGTTTTTTTTTTCTGTCTAATTGTATTTCTTGTAACTTTTGTGTTGTGTAAATGAATAAATCGTATCGTATCGTATCGTATCGTAATGTACAAAAGAGCTTAGAGCCCTACAAAGAGACAAATTACTGACTGATTATAGTTACAGGAAACTAGAATCAACTTACGTTTTAATACCAGTAAATAAGGAATTCGTAATAATTGACGGAAATCCATTATTGTCCACTGCAGGATATATAACTCTTCCATAATAAGGATTTTTCATAATCGCCACGCTCGGCTAGCGGGTTGGCGATCTCAATACCAGAACTCGCACCTTAGGCGCTGCTGCCCTTCGTTGGTCTGCTTATTTTTGGATGCTGGTATTTTTCGAGATAGTTATCCCGCCATCTGTCTGTAGCAATTGCGATTAAGGACAAATTGCACAATTCCGCCGTCAAAAGTTAAATGATATATGTTGGGTTCGAACAGAGCGGCACCACCCTCCATCCTACAAGTTTGTGCACCACTATAACATAATGCATCTCCACCACACTAATAACTAGCACCATCGCAACACCTGACACTATACACACCACTAACTTGACACGTGTTTCGCCCCGCAACAAGGCATTGTCGAGCGATTTGACTATGCAATGTTAGGTAACATATTTAAAATCACTAAATAAACTATTATTTCCTTTGGGTTTCCGTGTTCTATGTTTGTTTTTTATTACAAGATTTTATATCTCCGAAAAGAAATAAAACAGACAAATTCCGAGTACAGTTGAGAAAGCATTTTGGTTGAAATCTGTTGAAGAGTCCGTGGCTTGTGGGCGTTTGCAGTCGTCGTGAGACGCCTCGTGGGAAATTAGGAACGTACCGTGATGTGCTAACGGACACTTGGAATCGACTCGCTTTGCAGTTTTAAGTTTAAGTTTAAGTTTACAAACCAGTAAATCTACTGGCTGCTTTGTCCGAAAGCAAATATTCTTTATAACGCCTTACAAAGTCAAAATACTGTCTGTAAGAATTCACTAGAGATTTTTGTGAAAAATAAGAAAAGAAATTTAGCAAATAAAGCCTTTGTGGTAAATAAGTATTCTTCATACATTAACCATTTAATAATAACTGAATTATTCTAGCCGTATTTGGTACTATGGAGGCGAACGAATAATAATGCAGACCCCGTTTTTTTAACTGTATTCCTTGTATAGCGACATACGTTAGGTTTATACACATTAAACAAACTCTTTTAAGATTTTACAACTAAAATTACTAAATTAACTATAGAATGTCAAATTATATTTCAACCTGTTAACTTCTTATCGTTGTAAAAGCTTTCAAAAGCTTTAACTTTAAAGGATTTTTAGCCGTACCGTTGTAGTTTCACAACGGTGCGTTATCGGTGATCGGTGAGCTGGCGGGGTATATACTTATACCCCGCCAGCTCACCGATCATCACAGGGTTACTAAAAATTTTATATATTAAATAAGTCAGTAAAATTATATATTTCAGGAAACGTTATCCCTGTGTTTAGGGGTAAACCCTCTTATTTAGTTTTCTTTTCTGTTTTTTGTTTTTATCGAAAAAAAAAGAGGAGTTTCTATCGACTGTTGCGAAACGGTGGTAGATTTAAAAAAAGTGAACCTTTGACAAGTGAAGTTAATGTTACTCATGTCGATGAATGAATGTTTTTTTCGACAAACCTTTTTTCGCCCCAATAGAACGTGATGGACAGATTTTACGATTTGTACGAAGAAGTGAATGATAGATTCTTAAGGATTTACCTCAAGGTCTTTTTGTTTCAATTTTTTTTTATGTTCTTATCCTATTGCATTCAGCATTTATATATGTAACTGGCACGGACTTCTTCATATTGTTGGTGTAGTTTGGCACTGTGAAGAGTATGCAACACCGTTACAGTACGAGTCTGTACCGTTTTAGCTATGTCAAAGCAAATTATTAAATACAATACTGAGACGACTAATATAAAACAAGAAAATAAAAATCTGTAAATATTACAGATATAACGATCTGTAATATTTATTTCCCGAAGTATTTGAGATATTTATAAAAAAAAGGGTAACATTGATAACAGAATTATTATTTATAATCTGTTCAAGTGCCATGTAAATACGGACCAATGGTCAGGGAAGAGCTATCAATTTTATCGGTGTGCTGGAGAAAAAGAAAAAAAGAATTTTATCTTCGTCATTGACATATTTAATTTAGAAAACAATTTACATAGTTGCATTGTTCGCATTCTTAATTTGCCCAGTTGTGCTTTACTGTGCTGGTTTTGTTTATTTCTTGTGTCCCTCCGCACCAGTTGTAGCGCTGACATTAGGAGCGTGTATAAATATTGAGATTAAATTGTTGCGCTACAATTTAGTGACATTTACAGTAAAGTACATAATAAAATAGCAGCCAGAAAATCTCCCACTATTGGACAAAGGTATCTGCTCTCCATTTAAAAGGGCTCTGGAGCCATGAAGAGTTCACCCCATTTCCCCAGTGCAGACTCCACATGACCAGTATTATTTTTTAATTTTTCGCATTCATATCGCTTCTGTCCCTGTCAGTACATAGTAAACTTAGCACTAAGGCTGCCATTAACGATTAGAGTGTACCCGGCACCAGGATTGCTACCCTGGTTACTAGCGTACTATGAAATTATTTACTTAAAAAAAACGGTTGTTTTGCATCCTATTTGTAAGACTAGAGAAAAGGAAAATATCATTAACTATAGGCCAATATATATGTTTACGGTTTTATTTAAGTCGTTACAAAATTTTTGAAATAAGAGAAATATGTTTTAATCAAATGTCCGAAAGTTCTCAGCGAAAATAAATACGGTTTTAGATTTGGTATATTTTTAGATATTTCTAAAACCTTTGACAGTCTCCGTTTCAATCTTGTTCGGAAAATTGGAAGGCTTAGGTGGCAGAGGTGTTGCTCAGAATATATTTAAAAGTTACCTTAGTAACATATTGCAATGTATTCGTATTGCGAGTTTTATTAGTAAATATGAATTACTAAAGTTTGGAGTTCCGCAAGGCAGTGTACTTGGGGTTGCATTGTTTCTTATTTACTTAAATGACCTATGCAAGCATTAAATAACTGTAAAATTATAACATTCATTGATTATACAGCTCTAGTTATACATGGTAATATCTGGGTTGAAGCTGGTATGTATGTAGAAATCTGTAATGAAATGGCTTTCTATTAATCTTCTGTCCTTAAATCTAGAGAAAGTTAAGTAACTTTACCTTGTACCTTTTCTTTGGAAATCGTCATATTTGCCTGATTCTTTCTTGGTTATTGATGTCCATACTTGTGATAGGCACAGAGACTCGAACTATAGTTGTATAAAAATAATGCGCGAATATAAATAAATTCAAATATCTAGGAGTGCCATTAACAGTATCTTAATATGGAAGTAGAAAACTGTATATTATACCTTAGGACATTTAATTATATCATAAATTGTATTATCGCATATGGTGGCTCAAGTAAAACCCAAAACCAAAGTGTCTTCGACTGGAAAGAGCCAAGAGAGCAGTGTAGCTTTAAGCCGTTACACTTTCTTAAAGTAGAGCTTTAACATCTTGTACTTGAGTTATTGTACGGAAACATACACAACTGCAATTTGACTCACAGTTTGATATAAATAAACGTAGATGTGACAGAGTACGACAATTCGTAAATTCAATAGCTATTTTATTATTTTAGTCCTAAATTGAATACTGAACTTTACTCTACCTGAATGTAATATTAGATCTACAGAATGACTCGTTAAGTCTTTTCTATGATTAAATTTAACATTTTTAATGAAATGAAATCACGAAGGAAACGATCGCTATGCAGCGATAAGGTCGCCAAATTGTACATTCTAATTAACATCTACTTTCAACGCTTTCTGTATCCTTTGGTTTTGTCGTGTACCATAAAGTATATTCATAGATAACTATTTATATATATCCGTGTACTTTAAACCTCTGATACACTCGCAAACACACTCACGCATACACTGAAATATATATACTTAAACATTCAAACACACCTTAGTTACTTATAATCGTCAAAATTCAAGTGAAAGTACACTACTATGTACGGTACGTAGCACCAAGGTCGAACGTTAATAGATTTAACTAATGTTGCTATCATTTCAGAATATTTTAAAATTATTTATAAATTTTTATACAGGATTTTTAAGCTTTGAATGATTTTAGAATCCACTGAATTTACTGTTGCTCAGCGATTTGAAACTCTAATGCCTAGATCTAAAGTCATATCTCTGCTGGTACAACTATATTTACTCTGTGCCTGTAGGGTACTCTGGGCAATCGAAGTGTTTTAAGACTTTTTTTAGCCGAAGTCGTTCGCGGCTACTCGCTTATAATAAATCTCTTTCTATTAATTGCTTTACTTTTATACTTCCATCCCGTAATTATATGTTTTTTTATAAAACGAAGCATAAAGCGTCCATTTGAAATAAAATGGGATCGCATTTTTAATAGAAAAATTAATTATACAAGTGAAATAAAAATGATTCAATTGCCTTAGATGAAAGATTTTTATTTCTTTTTACTTATTACAACATGAACCATGGTAGCTGGGAGGCGGTACGCTTGCTTAAAATTCATAGCAGCGATCCGAGTTCAATTCTCGGCACCAGTAAAATAATTAACTGCAAATTTTGGTACTAGTTAATATGAAATCATGAATCACTTGATGTAAATTATGAAAAATTTTGAATTTCGTCTTCTTTAACAGTCTGTAATTAGTCAACTGGTGGGCACAGATCTCTACCATAAGAAGGATTTGCCACAATCGCCATGCTTGTCAAGCGGATATAATCAAGGTACCTCGCACCATAGATTTTTTTTTTAATAATATACGTTGCGACTCGTGACGGGTCTGTCTCTCTCTACTTTTGGTTTGGAATTTTATAACATAAGTATTCTGCCATCTCTCGCAAGTTACGAGATTACATTTAATTGGTGGTAGACTTACGAATGCCTGCTTAGGCTACCATCCTCTTACCTACTCCTACCTCCAATAAGCAGTACAACCACTGTTGTGTTACGGTTTGAGTGAGTATAGTTAAAGGCTGTGTGGCATTTTTTTTTAGTTTAACGTGGGGGAAAGGTGCTCGCTCTACGTCACCGTCTCCGGTGACTGGCTATGTCGGGATCAGCATTGAAGATGCTGCACCGACTAAAACTCCCACGGTAGTTGGCCTAGTGGCCTTTACAGCTTCGTGCCCTTTAGAGCTTCTGTGCAGCTGTGAGGCATTCCACCTGAGTAAAACCTTCTTTTTCTGAAGTTATTCGCAGGTGTCCATGGGCTGCAATAGTCACTTACTATCAGGTGGACTGTCAGCTCGCTCGTCACCCCCCATCTCATATAAAACGTGACGGTGTCGACCTAAGAGAAAAGCCTCGGGTCGAGACAAGGCAGCACGTTTTTCACCGCCAGCTCGAACAGAATGTCTTTGTAATAAACGTTTACACAATGTCTATTCATATCTGCGTGTTGAAAACAAGTCGGATGGAGTCAATAATTGTAATTATTAAAAGAGAAACTATGATTTACGGATTTTATCGCATTTAATTTTGTTTTTATATTTCCGATGCTTCGAGTGCTTCACAGCATTTGTTAGACGTCCAGATGTCATAGTCGACAAGCTGAAGGCAAAATTAAACGCGGTAAAATCCATAAATAATAGTTTCATTACAAATGTACTACATACTCGTAAATACAAGAAAATAATTGTATTTTTTTTTTAAAGTATAACATTAGAGTGATGGTGTGTGGTTAACTGCAGCCCATGCACACCAATAAACAACTTCAATCAATGATGAACTGTCTGGCTGGCCAGTAACTTTTTTTTACGAGGAAGGGGGCAAACGAGCAAGCGGCAAAGACCCAACTGATGGTAAATGATTACCATTGTCCACGAACATCTGTAATACCAGAGGAGCTGCAAATGAGTTGCCGTCGCCTAGGAGGGGGGATGAGGAGAGGAATTGGGCCTCCGGTTACCTCACTCACCGTACGAAACGCAGAAGCACAGGGTGGCTCTACTTCACGGCGGTATTGTGTGAGGCCGTGCCGGTCGAGCCGGCCTATTATAGCTATACTGACTCTATACCTGCACTGCTAGAGACCAAGACCAATACCCAGACAGCTCCTAGGCATTAAGGAAGTCCTACCACCTAATAATTGGTTGTAGCTATATCAAAAACGTATGAAAAACGCAGAAACGCGAAATCCGTTATTGTTAAAAGTTCAAAGACGCTTGGCAACGCGTCGCAGCGCTCTCGTGTTTCGGCGAGAGATTCGGCAAATCAACGAAATAAAACCCAGTTATAACACGACGCAGTGGTTTTGCTAACGAAGACGAACCTTTCGTTTTTTCTCTGCATTCCCTACTCTTTGACATCCGTGATATTACTTCTGTGACTGCCAACAAAAAAAAAATATCTTTCCGTGCATCGCTATGCTACGTTATGTATTTTTTTGTTTGTTTTGTAGTTTCGTATTCTACGTCTTTAAGGTGGATAAATGCAGATGTAAGAGTGTCTTTGTGTATATTTTTTTAAGGAATTTATGTTGTTAATTATGGTTTCATATTTACGTATAGGAAGAGTATGAACATGCCAACGATTACACGAGTATCAGGGCCTCTTACGGGTCAAACGTGATCCAACCATTTGACTACCGATATGGCATCGTGAAGCTAGTACTTTAGATTTGGTAGCAGTTTATTGGTAAGTTTCAGTAGGTTTACGGTAATTTTTTTTTATTTTAACTTCCATTGTGGTTTGTGAATTTTTAAATATCATGCAGTAGATAATGTGTTTTATACCGTCCTTTGATGTCTGTCAACATATGCGATAATATTATTATTATTGAGGTTATTTACATATTCTCGTCTGGTATATATGAATATGTAATAGACCTTAAAATTTATTATTGATAAAATACTTAAAGTCAAATAAAATAAATATACAAATTATAACCTAACCAGAAGGAAGCCCTCAGCAGGGGAACCCGAGCGGCCGTGAGTAGGGGGAAAGGGAAAGAAACCGGCGGACCATGCGAGCGGTATCAAAGAGCACCGCCTTCTGCATTTTAGCTGGGAGCGGTCCGTCACGGAGTCCCAGCTGCCTCGGATGTTCCGCGATGCTAACTGGGATTAGCCCATCCGCAGACACGACTATCGAAATAAATTCGGTCGGTTATTATTATATTTGGGGTTATTTACATATATTCTCGTCTGATTGGGTGGTATATATAAAATGTAGAGATAGAAATATTATTAATAAAATACTTAAAGTAAAATAAAATGAATCTATAAATTACAACGCAACTAGAAAGAAGCCATCGGCTGCAGAGAGCTGACGGCCGAGGGTTAGGGGGAACGGAAAAGAAACCTGAAAGGAATATTATAATAGAAAATATTATTATTACATTTTGGTTTAAATACTGTGAATACTGTTTGTAACCATTTGCGTATTTTCCCACAATAATCATATTTTATAAGTCAAACTTCAAAGGGAATATAAATGAATAAATGTAAAGGAATAGTACTTTATAACAAGTCCTTTCATAGCAGCATTTTACTTTAATTCAATGTCCATTTAAAAAGTAAGGAGTGAAGTTGCAGCATGTAAATATCCCTAAAATCTATATAAATATGTAAATATGGGCAAAAGCTTCCTCTCAATATTTGCGAGGGCTTTGAAGCCGGGAAGGGTCCGCCCTGCGGCTACAGTGCGAGTTGACGAACTTCATGTGTCTTCCAAATTATATTTTTTATTTTCAGACTTACAGATTTCCTCGCGGTATTTTCCTTCACCGCGTACTCGACGTGGTAGATTCTGCACAAAATTGGTTATTCTTTCATCTTAAATTTCTTGCAAAATCAAAAGTTTTAGCACACATCGTTCACGTTACATAATTTTATTTTATGATTAAATTTATTTAATACACGATAGAGCCAAGCGGTGGCTTTAGCAGCATTGGGGCGGCTCGACCACGACCTCGCAGAATACCGACATGATGTAGAAGCATCTTGTGCTTTTTTGCGTTTCTTTCAGTGAGTGAGGTAACCGGAGGTCTACTCCCAATCCCCAAACCCCCTCTCCATCGTCTCTTTTATGAATATCTTTATATACCTGCAGCTCCTATGGTGAGCCATTTATACGTTTGCCTTCTATACCATAAAAAAAAATACATAAACACGAATTGACGATAACCTTGTTCAGTTTTTGAAATCGGTTGAAAATAATTTGCATTCAGTAAACGAGAAGACAAATATTTACACTTTACAGTCTACACCTTTCTATAGAATGTCTAATTTATGATAATATGGGTGCTAAGCGTGGCGTTGTATAAAGGCGCGTCCCCACTGCGAGCGTCCGACTGCGCGTAATGAGAATTCGACTACAATAATTGAGTGTGTATGAGTGAGTATGTTCCAACGAACATCGCCCGTCCGCTTCGCGATTATTTATCTATTTATTTAAGCTTCATGCACAAAGTGGTACACATGGCGGACTTAATGCCTACAGGCATTCTCTACCAGTCAACCATTAGGCTAAGCAGAGATAAACACGTAATAGAGGGGATACAGCTCTCAGAGTAAAACAAGTAAAAAGATATAAATATCAAAATATGTACTTACACAGATAGGTAGATACATACATACATACCATGACAATTTTTTTTTATTTTAGGAAAGGCGGCGAACGAGCAAGTGTTTGACCTGATGGTAAGTGATTACCGTCGCCCACGTACATCTGCAACACCAGAGGTGCTGTAGATGCGTTGCCGGCCTTTAAGGGTATTTGGGTGATGGGAGGGAGATGGGCACGGAGGAGAGGGCCTCCCGTTACCTCACTCACCGAACGAAACGCACAAGCACAAGGTGGCTCTACTTCACGGCGGTATTCTGTGAGGCCGTGCCGGTCGAGCCGGCCTATTATAGCTATACTGACTCTATACCTGCACTGCTAGAGACCAAGAACAATACCCAGACAGCTGCTAGGCATTAAGGAAGTCCTACCACCTAATAATTGGTTGTAGCTATATGAAAAACGTATGAAAAACGCAGAAACGCGAAATCCGTTATTGTTAAAAGTTCAAAGACGCTTGGCAACGCGTCGCAGCGCTCTCGTGTCTCGGCGAGAGATTCGGCAAATCAACGAAATAAAACCCAGTTATAACACGACGCAGTGGTTTTGCTAACGAAGACGAACCTTTCCTTTTTTCTCTCCATTCCCAGAAGCAAAAGGTGCCTCCACTTCACGCCGGTATTCTGCTAGGCTGTGGTACCAACGCGGTCGAGCCGGCCCTATCGAGCAGCAGCAAAAGCCGCCGCTTGGCTCTACCGCGTTTAATTGGACTATGTGATCGCACTCGGAATATATAATAGTATTATTTCGAGGAGACGTGAAGGCCGCCAATCCGTACAGGAGCGGCCCCTCTCGTCTCTAAAGCCTTTTAGATTGAGAAGAAGGCCCTGAGGTGGTAATTTACTGGCAGATACTTTTAAACAGTCGCCACCGTTCAGTCGCTTACTAATGCTCGCGAACTAGTGGCGACAGTGGAGGCACACCTTTATAGTAAACTTTGAGATAAACGTAATCCAGTCGCGGGAATTTATTACAATTGCATTCGCGTAAACGTTCTAAAGTTTGTGAGATTTTTCCTTCAAATATAACTTACAATGTGCATTGTAATATTTATACCCGTGTTATATTTTGACACAAGTTGGTAACGATATATGGCGAAGAAATATGTAAGAAACAGTAAGAAAGATTTGCCAAAAAAGTGATTAAAAAAGAGATAAGTAAATTCAGAAAATAAAACAATATCAATATCGAAGAAAAAGTATTTAAGATCCCCAGCAAAGTAGTTTACTATAAAAAAATTATATATTTTTTTTCATTATAATATTAATAGTATTATTCTGTATTTTTCAAAATAATAGTATTCATTTAGAGTGGATAGACTACATTTGTATGTGAGGGGAACATATCATCTTTTTCTTTAAATGTCAACCTTACGCGGTGAACCCGTGCCGGCTAACTAAAGAGGATCTGGCGATCTGTATCACAGACGAGAGGACCATGATAAAGAGACAAAAACGTTCGGGAAACGAACCCTACAACCTGAAGCGTTGAAGAATTGAATTCAACTTTTCTTTTTCTTTTCTCGTATCAAAGTGACATAACAATTTATGGATATAAAATCAAACGAGCTTTCAGAAAACTTGTTCAAGTTCATCGACGGTAAATCTATAGACATCTTTTACCGAAGACCTGTTGAATAGATGGCATAGTAACGAGAAATGATTATTTACGGCTTCCATTAGAAATTTCCAATTACTTCACACAGTTACAAGCACTTGCAGTATCAATATTGAACATCAAAACTAGAAATATACGAGAAAAAAGAAAATTCAATGCAAAACCCAACCAAACTCTACTTCTAGTTTTCTCTATTTCAAATGAGTAAGTACAGTTGGGTTAACATCGGAGGTTCACCTAGAAGCCCCGAGCAGTCGCTAGTCTATATAATAAATAGTAAACAACAAAGTTGCAATTCACGTTTGTTAATATTCACTTATATTTTCTAAACTTCTATGTTTCACGTACATTTCACGAGGAAAGTTTACATTAACGCATAACACATTCATATTTAGTCTATGGAATATATTCAAAAACGTGCAATGGTTTGTCCTGACTAAATCATAAGAGATACATCATATTAAATTACTGCAGAATTGTAACCCATTTGGAATATCAATCTTAGCGAACTTAGTTTGTTATGTTATGACGGCCTGGTATCAGCAACTCCACCACTGTGCGCGTATTTTGCGTGTGGGCAGGAATATGATCTATTTGACCCAACCGAGCTCCTCAAGGAAACTCAGTAAACCCTTAAAGTAACCGGTGACCTCGGCGAGCCGTGGTACTTAGCCCTGTATTCCGCGACCGTCGGAGCCTGCAACAGGACGTGGGCCGTCGTTTCTTCCTCCTCCATACACACTCGGCATAGAGGATTGTCTGTAACACCTATAGTAAACAGATGAATATGTATGTATATATTCACGCCTAGTTCCCAACGGGGTAGGCAGAGACAATCTTCTTCCACTTGCTATGGTCCTGACGTACGTCTTTCGCTTCTTCTACTTTCATCAATCTTTGCATGCATGCTCGTTGGTTTAGAGTACTCTCGACCTGGCCTTTTTTCAGAACGTCTCCGATTTGATTGTGAAGCGTTCGCCTAGGTCTTCCTCTCCCGACCTTACCATGTGTACACATATGTAAACAGATGTTTGTTAAAATATCCATGTCCGGTTATGGTGCTAGTTACTATTCGAATTTGGGGCTTATTCAGGCGTAGTAGCATCTTGGTAATGCGATTATTAACCGTTGGAAGGGCTTCGCTAGCCTGTCTACATTCTACCTCGTTATAATTAATATAACTTGGTTTATAAAAATATAATGGACCCCGTGCGAAGCCGAGATTGTACACTAGTAATCGATAAATGGAATTGGCGCCTCGACGAATCGAAGAATCTGTATTTCATTGTCGGATCATTTCACACGTGCGTCATGAAAGCTGACGTGGCGTGCGTTTTTAAAGTGGTCACGTCTAACTTCTAAAACTCGATTTATTGTGCTCTGCTCCAACATTTACGCTACGTGTCAGTATTTTAAATGAAACTACCTAGGCTATTATGTCGACGAGGTGGAGTGGCGAGAAGTTCTTATCGCGTCCATCATTCGATCATCCGAAAAGCTTGCTTGCGTGCAAGCTTTTTAATTTGTTGGACTGGGGTGACAAACGATCTAACATTCCACCCGGTGGTAAGTGGCTACAGAATACCGTGGACACCTGCAAACAACTTTAATCGATGAAGGTTACAGCTGAATTGTCAGACCTAGGGACAATGGCCTTTTGAATTTTAAATATAGATCAAGGAAGTAAACTAAAAAGAATATATTTTTAAACAGACATTTACTAAAAAGTATAAAATAAGTTTAGGTTTTTATTAAGGTAATGCTATGCTGTATCTAATATCATCTGACCTTGCATTCGCCAATTCAATGATGAAATATATAACATTAAAGTCAATAAATATATTTACGGCAAAGTGAACGAAAAATGTCTCTCATGGCATTATGCCGGGCATACACTATGCGTAAGATGCGCTGAACCTAAACTAGTCGTTGTAAAAACTTTAGATGTCCTCTGATATCACTGAGGAGGTCAAAATTCACAGGGAAAAGTCCTTGTGATAATGATGCGAGATCCGAAATGAATAGAATTTTTAATTTAGAATTTAGATTAAGAAGTAAACTAAAAACAATAAAATAAGTTTAGGTTCTTATTAGGGTAATGCTGTGCTAAAGTATATCTAGATACTTACTATAGTGGTAACCAACCTTTTATATTTTACATTAGTAGACCCTGATAAAAATTAAAAAGAAAAAGTACTATCTTTATCACTGAAACTGATTCAATATCGTATGTATATATGTATATATTCATGCCTTGTTCCCATCGGGGTAGGCAGAGACACTCTTCTTCCACTTGCTACGGTCCTGACATACGTCTTTCTCCCACTTTCATCAATCTTCGCATGCATACTCGTTGGTTTAGAGTACTCTTGACCTGGCCTTTTTTGAGAACGTCTCCGATTTGATCGTGAAATGTTCGCCTAGGTCTTCCTCTCCCGACTCTACCACTTACACTCGCCACATATATTTGTTTCGTCAACCTAACTTCATTCATCCTCTCCACATGTCCAAACCAACTCAGCATCCCTTTCTCAAGTCGTGCCACTACATCGTCTTTCACGCCACAACGCTCTCTGATCACATTATTTCGAACCCAGTCACGAGTTATCTTCACATCAATCATAGTTCTTCAATTATTCTTTGATTCAATACTCCATGTTCAATTACTAGTATAAAAGATGTAAAGTAATTTGAGGTCATTAGTGACTCCGATGGGCAGAGCGGAGGACAGATAAGATTATTTTTATATAATTATTATTTTATATATATATATATATATATATAACAGTAAAGCTAGTTTAATATTATTTTTACCTATGTAAATTTATACATGTATATATTTAAGCAAAAGGCATGTAGCTGGCTTTTAAAAAGCTTGTCGCGTGAATTGTAAAGAAAATACATATTTCGGTATGATTTCTACTTATATGAACAGGCTGTTTCCCAAAGAAAAGAAGTCGCATGAGGCTCGTTTGTTGGACAGCCTGATACAATCGTCTCCTGTTGAGGTTGGCATTTGGAGAAGGGTGGGCACTTGGTTTGCCAAATTAGATGTAGTCGTTGAGAAATCAAAAAGAGCCGAGAAGACGGGCGGGTTTATTCACTCGTCAAAAGAAGTTCGAAATTGTACGCATAATAGGATTACCAGGACTTCATTAATTTCAAGACGTTATCATATTTTTTTATCCGAAGAGGAATAAAATCGTAGTTTGAGAATGACAAAGAATTTTAACCGAAATTGGTTAACATTCTTTGTCCGGGCCGCTGGCTCGATTGATGAGAAAAATGTGGAAAATTTAACTTTGTTAAAAAGAAATTAGCAAACTGTTTTAAACTTTTTCGGTAAATTAATTTCCGGTTTCAGTGCATTCGTGTGTAAGTTGGGAAAGTCGAGAATTTTAGAAAAATTCATTAGTACGTGGATCAAACAGACTCCTTAACTGTAATTAATTGTAATTATTCAGACAGAATTCTAATCATATTTAGTTTTGTTGGCGCAGTAGCTAAGCGATTGACTAAGCCCCTGCGAGTCGCGGCTTCGAATCTCGAACGGGATATGCATTAACAGATAACAAGGTAAACATCTAATATTTTTAAGTATTTACGCGAACATTACACATTGGAAATGAAACGATTAAAGTAGAGCAGTAAGTAATGGTTTAACTACCAAGGTGTTGACCGTTCTGCTAAGCGAAAGCTTAACAAAAACGTTTAAAAAGCATGCAATAATTTTGTTGCGTTTGTTATTGTATTTGATTATTTTTAATTTCGTTAAGACTAATCCGAGTTCGTATTCCATGATGATTTCGTGACATTTTCTATTTTATTTTACTTATATATTTATTTACTACTCCTGTGATAATAATGTTGCAAGAGTAAACGACATCAACGACTTTAATATTAACAGAGAAATTTCTTTCTTCTTTTAATGTCTGTTAACAGTTCACTGCTTGGCATGGCTCTCTCCCTTAGCAGGGATATTCTGTAATCGCCAAGCCTGGTAGTGGCCAAGTTGATTATATATGGAATTTGGTACTATATACTTCGACTTCGGCCAAGTGGATTATATACTTCGATTTTTTCGTGGGTGTCATCCACGAGATGAGATGAGATGAGATGGGTTGGTAGATTCTCTTATGCCGCACGGCTAAAGTGGAATTTATATGAAACTGTTGGTTTTGAAACTATTCGTAACACTTTAGTTTTTTTTCGTTACGATGTATTTATTTCATTATAGACGTATCATTTTTTTAACTTTTTGTGACTTAGGTAGTTTCAAGTATATTTATTTAAACAATCGTTTATTCAATATAAAGTTGATAGGCAAAAAGTAAGTCGTGGCAGCCCATTTGGCTACTCTGTGACGTGCGAAATGAAAATTCGTAATCTCTGTCTACCTCTACGGCTTTACCCTTATGGTCTTAACAGAAAGTGTTATTTTATATATATATATGTCATATAATATTAAATAATTTTAATATCAAATAAGACGTTCAAGAAGCAGGTGTGTTTAAATAACCGGAGGCCAGCTCCCCTTCCCCACCCCCCTCCTCATCCTCCCTCCCATCTCTCAAATACCTCTAAAGGCCGGCAACGCACCTGCAGCACCTCTGGTGTTGCAGATATACGCGGGCGTCGGCCTTCACTTACCGTCAGGTGAACCGATTGCTCGATTGCCGCCTTTCCCATAAAAAAAAAAATTAAAAAAGCTTGTTTCGTTTCATGAAGACATTTAATTAGAGACACTTGCGCGACTAGATCGGATTGTGCCAAGGGCGGCTTCCCGTCACCGGCAGCGACTCCGCCGAGCACTTAAAAGTTTCGTCTTGCGAAAGACAGGAAGCTCTTTGAACCCGGCCGGAGTCTGGATACGCTGGCGTCTCACACGCAAGCTCGTTAGTGATTATTTTTTAGTTAAGGTTTACCGCGATACGTTTTTTCACATTTCTATACTGTTACATTTGATTTGTTCATCGGTTTTATCTACAAGCAGTTACAAGTCCACTAGTGAACATAGGCCTCCCTCAAAGAATGCACGGTCCTGTGTCTTTTTGTACAGGTCGTGCTACACTAAGAGGCTGTCACTCGAGAACCTTTCTTCACCGGCGTTTGTCAGTTCAGCAAGCCATGTGGCCTGCCCTTTGCCACTGCACCCCCTGATCACCTTACGGTCCTTCGGTCCAGGTTCAGAGTGACACCGAGCACAACTCTTTGCCGCTCTTTCCAAGCGCCAGTCGTTCGTAGACAGCGCACAGCGACAGTGGGACGCGACGTGTGCTGCTGCAAGCAGAACTGTCAGCCACACACAAGATTTCGAGCGATGGGCAGTTTATATCGTTCTCTGTAATCGTGGCAAATAAAAGGTAATTTTGTCCCGTCCCGAAGAAGTTGTACTAGATTACGAAGTAGTGATTTGTTCACGGAATTCGTGGAATGAAAACTGTTATAATTCCTTTTCAAACTTATATAAAGCTGTCGTCATATGTAAGTCCACTGGCACTCAAAGTATGATTCCCGATGTCGGTAACACTAAAACTTCTGTGTCATTTCTGACAAATAAACAGAATGTAAAAACAGAGTTGGTAGAGCCAAGCGGCGGCTTTAGCTGCTGTACGAATGGGCCGGCTCCACCGGGTTATATACCACGACCTCGCTGAATACCGTCGTGAAGTAGAGGCATCTAGTGCTTCTGCATTTCGTTCGGTGAGTGAGTTAACCGGAGGCCCACACCCCCTTCCCATTCCCCTCCTCATCCTCCCTCCCATCTCCAAAATACCCTTAAAGGCCGGCAACGCATCTGCAGCACCTCTGGTGTTGCACATGTACGTGGGTGACGGTAATCATTTACCATGAGGTGAACCGATTGCTCGATTGCCGCCTTTCCCATAAAAAAAAAAAATTAAAAAGCTTGTTTCGTTTCATGAAGACATTTAATTAGAGACACTTGCGCGACTAGATCGGATTGTGCCAAGGGCGGCTTCCCGTCACCGGCAGCGACTCCGCCGAGCACTTAAAAGTTTCGTCTTGCGAAAGACAGGAAGCTCTTTGAACCCGGCCGGAGTCTGGATACGCTGGCGTCTCACACGCAAGCTCGTTAGTGATTATTTTTTAGTTAAGGTTTACCGCGATACGTTTTTTCACATTTCTATACTGTTACATTTGATTTGTTCATCGGTTTTATCTACAAGCAGTTACAAGTCCACTAGTGAACATAGGCCTCCCTCAAAGAATGCACGGTCCTGTGTCTTTTTGTACAGGTCGTGCTACACTAAGAGGCTGTCACTCGAGAACCTTTCTTCACCGGCGTTTGTCAGTTCAGCAAGCCATGTGGCCTGCCCTTTGCCACTACATCCCCCTGATCACCTTACGGTCCTTCGGTCCAGGTTCAGAGTGACACCGAGCACAACTCTTTGCCGCTCTTTCCAAGCGCCAGTCGTTCGTAGACAGCGCACAGCGACAGTGGGACGCGACGTGTGCTGCTGCAAGCAGAACTGTCAGCCACACACAAGATTTCGAGCGATGGGCAGTTTATATCGTTCTCTGTAATCGTGGCAAATAAAAGGTAATTTTGTCGCGTCCCGAAGAAGTTGTACTAGATTACGAAGTAGTGATTTGTTCTCGGAATTCGTGGAATGAAAACTGTTATAATTCCTTTTCAAACTTATATAAAGCTGTCGTCATATGTAAGTCCACTGGCACTCAAAGTATGATTCCCGATGTCGGTAACACTAAAACTTCTGTGTCATTTCTGACAAATAAACAGAATGTAAAAAGAGAGTTGGTAGAGCCAAGCGGTGGCTTTAGCTGCTGTACGAATGGGCCGGCTCCACCGGGTTGTATACTACGACCTCGCTGAATACCGTCGTGAAGTAGAGGCATCTAGTGCTTCTGCATTTCGTTCGGTGAGTGAGTTAACCGGAGGCCCACACCCCCTTCCCATTCCCCTCCTCATCCTCCCTCCCATCTCCAAAATACCCTTAAGGCCGGCAACGCATCTGCAGCACCTCTGGTGTTGCAGATATACGCGGGCGTCGGCCTTCACTTACCGTCAGGTGAACCGATTGCTCGATTGCCGCCTTTCCCATAAAAAAAAAAAATTAAAAAGCTTGTTTCGTTTCATGAAGACATTTAATTAGAGACACTTGCGCGACTAGATCGGATTGTGCCAAGGGCGGCTTCCCGTCACCGGCAGCGACTCCGCCGAGCACTTAAAAGTTTCGTCTTGCGAAAGACAGGAAGCTCTTTGAACCCGGCCGGAGTCTGGATACGCTGGCGTCTCACACGCAAGCTCGTTAGTGATTATTTTTTAGTTAAGGTTTACCGCGATACGTTTTTTCACATTTCTATACTGTTACATTTGATTTGTTCTTCGGTTTTATCTACAAGCAGTTACAAGTCCACTAGTGAACATAGGCCTCCCTCAAAGAATGCACGGTCCTGTGTCTTTTTGTACAGGTCGTGCTACACTAAGAGGCTGTCACTCGAGAACCTTTCTTCACCGGCGTTTGTCAGTTCAGCAAGCCATGTGGCCTGCCCTTTGCCACTGCAGCCCCCTGATCACCTTACGGTCCTTCGGTCCAGGTTCAGAGTGACACCGAGCACAACTCTTTGCCGCTCTTTCCAAGCGCCAGTCGTTCGTAGACAGCGCACAGCGACAGTGGGACGCGACGTGTGCTGCTGCAAGCAGAACTGTCAGCCACACACAAGATTTCGAGCGATGGGCAGTTTATATCGTTCTCTGTAATCGTGGCAAATAAAAGGTAATTTTGTCGCGTCCCGAAGAAGTTGTACTAGATTACGAAGTAGTGATTTGTTCTCGGAATTCGTGGAATGAAAACTGTTATAATTCCTTTTCAAACTTATATAAAGCTGTCGTCATATGTAAGTCCACTGGCACTCAAAGTATGATTCCCGATGTCGGTAACACTAAAACTTCTGTGTCATTTCTGACAAATAAACAGAATGTAAAAACAGAGTTGGTAGAGCCAAGCGGCGGCTTTAGCTGCTGTACGAATGGGCCGGCTCCACCGGGTTATATACCACGACCTCGCTGAATACCGTCGTGAAGTAGAGGCATCTAGTGCTTCTGCATTTCGTTCGGTGAGTGAGTTAACCGGAGGCCCACACCCCTTCCCATTCCTCCCATCTCCAAAATACCCTTAAGGCCGGCAACGCATCTGCAGCACCTCTGGTGTTGCAGATATACGCGGGCGTCGGCCTTCACTTACCGTCAGGTGAACCGATTGCTCGATTGCCGCCTTTCCCATAAAAAAAAAAATTAAAAAAGCTTGTTTCGTTTCATGAAGACATTTAATTAGAGACACTTGCGCGACTAGATCGGATTGTGCCAAGGGCGGCTTCCCGTCACCGGCAGCGACTCCGCCGAGCACTTAAAAGTTTCGTCTTGCGAAAGACAGGAAGCTCTTTGAACCCGGCCGGAGTCTGGATACGCTGGCGTCTCACACGCAAGCTCGTTAGTGATTATTTTTTAGTTAAGGTTTACCGCGATACGTTTTTTCACATTTCTATACTGTTACATTTGATTTGTTCATCGGTTTTATCTACAAGCAGTTACAAGTCCACTAGTGAACATAGGCCTCCCTCAAAGAATGCACGGTCCTGTGTCTTTTTGTACAGGTCGTGCTACACTAAGAGGCTGTCACTCGAGAACCTTTCTTCACCGGCGTTTGTCAGTTCAGCAAGCCATGTGGCCTGCCCTTTGCCACTACATCCCCCTGATCACCTTACGGTCCTTCGGTCCAGGTTCAGAGTGACACCGAGCACAACTCTTTGCCGCTCTTTCCAAGCGCCAGTCGTTCGTAGACAGCGCACAGCGACAGTGGGACGCGACGTGTGCTGCTGCAAGCAGAACTGTCAGCCACACACAAGATTTCGAGCGATGGGCAGTTTATATCGTTCTCTGTAATCGTGGCAAATAAAAGGTAATTTTGTCGCGTCCCGAAGAAGTTGTACTAGATTACGAAGTAGTGATTTGTTCTCGGAATTCGTGGAATGAAAACTGTTATAATTCCTTTTCAAACTTATATAAAGCTGTCGTCATATGTAAGTCCACTGGCACTCAAAGTATGATTCCCGATGT
The DNA here is from genome assembly GCA_029286595.1 of Bhutanitis thaidina. Lineage (NCBI taxonomy): Eukaryota > Metazoa > Arthropoda > Insecta > Lepidoptera > Papilionidae > Bhutanitis > Bhutanitis thaidina. The sequence continues at coordinate 12,283,044 of JAGSMS010000013.1, forward strand.
CGGTAACACTAAAACTTCTGTGTCATTTCTGACAAATAAACAGAATGTAAAAACAGAGTTGGTAGAGCCAAGCGGCGGCTTTAGCTGCTGTACGAATGGGCCGGCTCCACCGGGTTATATACCACGACCTCGCTGAATACCGTCGTGAAGTAGAGGCATCTAGTGCTTCTGCATTTCGTTCGGTGAGTGAGTTAACCGGAGGCCCACACCCCCTTCCCATTCCCCTCCCATCTCCAAAATACCCTTAAAGGCCGGCAACGCATCTGCAGCACCTCTGGTGTTGCACATGTACGTGGGTGACGGTAATCATTTACCATGAGGTGAACCGATTGCTCGTTTGCCGCCTTTCACATAAAAAAAAGACATGTGAAGTAAGTCAATATAGAAGCAGCGCGGCGGAGGGTTGTTATCGAGTTGAATATCAAAAAGAATGGAATTCAAAACTCTATGAAATTACTTTTTATGCTTCTAATAAATTCAAAGGATGACGTCTCATCCCCATCCAAATACCTTTTATGGATCCCATCAAAATGTATACTCGAAGAGAAGCAAGCTTGCCTTGTAGCTGTAAGCAATAATTTCTCGTTAAATTTCGCGATCCGGAAGCTCACCTCTTCCATTATAATTTATAACTCAACGCGAGGCCTTGTCTGACGCACGCCCGCTCTGTGGGGTGAAGAGTCCCATAAATTGTGCCATTAAATTGTTTACTTCAATTTTGAAACACGTTGGCGGGATTATATGAAAAATGAGAATGCGATAAATTTGGAAAATGAAAAAACCACGAACGTGTATCAAATTTTCTTTGAGGCTGTGGCGTTCTCGAAGAAACTAACGTTTGTTAATTAACCCCTCCAAATATAACTGAATGTGGGTTTAGTTATTAAGCTGACTTACAATTTTATGCCTTTTTGGATACTTGTACTTTAGAATGACAGGACATAGATATGCCTAAAAGGAAGAAAGAAAGAAAGAAACGCATTTATTTGGCAATCACACAACAAAAAAGAAATAAAAAAAAAGACATGTGAAGTAAGTCAATATAGAAGCAGCGCGGCGGAGGGTTGTTATCGAGTTGAATATCAAAAAGAATGGAATTCAAAACTCTATGAAATTACTTTTTATGCTTCTAATAAATTCAAAGGATGACGTCTCATCCCCATCCAAATACCTTTTATGGATCCCATCAAAATGTATACTCGAAGAGAAGCAAGCTTGCCTTGTAGCTGTAAGCAATAATTTCTCGTTAAATTTCGCGATCCGGAAGCTCACCTCTTCCATTATAATTTATAACTCAACGCGAGGCCTTGTCTGACGCACGCCCGCTCTGTGGGGTGAAGAGTCCCATAAATTGTGCCATTAAATTGTTTACTTCAATTTTGAAACACGTTGGCGGGATTATATGAAAAATGAGAATGCGATAAATTTGGAAAATGAAAAAACCACGAACGTGTATCAAATTTTCTATGAGGCTGTGGCGTCCTCGAAGAAACTAACGTTTGTTAATTAACCCCTCCAAATATAACTGAATGTGGGTTTAGTTATTAAGCTGACTTACAATTTTATGCCTTTTTGGATACTTGTACTTTAGAATGACAGGACATAGATATGCCTAAAAGGAAGAAAGAAAGAAAGAAACGCATTTATTTGGCAATCACACAACAAAAAAAGAAATAAAAAAAAAACATGAAAAAGATTATTTTGTTGTGCGATGTCAAGAAGGTTCCCGTCTCAGTGATATCACAGATATCAGCACTGTTTTTCAGTCGGGTCCTTCATTGACTTCACGAATAACCGGACAAGAAGCATAAAAAAAAGCATTATTAGTAAAAAAAACAAAAGATACACAGTTGTTGAATTATTGTAACAGTTGAGCAGAATACCCATCTCGAAAAAGAGAAACTAAACAAAAAAAAAAACAAAAATAGAACCAAAACAAAAACAAGAAAAAACATCAGCGTGCGGTCCTATCATCCTTTGGTCTAAAACCCGGCCAGCAACGCGGGTCGCGGGTTCGATTCTCGCACGACACATGTATTCGTATGAGCTACAAATGTTTGTTCCGAGTCTGGGTATTTGTCCATGTGCAATATGTCAACTGCCTCTCCTACACAGTAGAAATTCCTACAGTAGATAAGGTTTTTTTTTTTAAAAAAAAACAAGCTTACACTTTATAGTAAGTGGCTTCTGCAGCCCTGGTATATTAAGTGGTATTGTTTGTAATGTAATAATGTAATGTAATGTCATGTTGTAATGTAATAAATGTATGATTGATTAATTGGGTAATGTTGTTTAGCGAAATGAGAATCACTTTTTGACATAAACATTTTTTTCAAATTGTATGAATATCCGAACATTCAGAATTCAGCTTAAAGATAATCTTTAAGCCGAGTTCTGAATGACTCGAATTCTAAATCCACTGAGAAACATAGACCTAGACATAATAACGCTCAAAAATATGAATTTTTTGGTAATTTGTCGTTAGCGATGCAAATTTTGTTTATCATTTGTAATTTTTTAATCTATCGCTGTACTGTGTTGTGTTTCATTTTTGTAAATAATACAAATCAAAAAGAAATGAATAGTATCTCGGGCTACAGAAGCCGATTCTGGGAAATTTTTTTTTATAGAAACGCGGGCAATTTTAGTTAGTATTCAACCTATTTCAAATTTGTTTTTTAAAAAAACGTTAAGAGTTTAAAAGTCCTTGCCATATTTATACACCCGAGCAGACTAACCCCCAAGAGCAACCTTTGTTATAAGCAAAATTAAAACGTTGTAAAGTAATATTCTTTTAAACGATGTAGGAGTTGTTTAATGTTGTACTTTTATATTACGAGATAACTGCCCACCTGATGCTAAGGGGCTACAGCGACCCTAAAGCTTACAGATGCATGCGTACCCACAACAACTGAGATGCAGATTACAACCAGTAATGTTATGGGGTCCTCATACCGTTTGCACGTTGCACTGCTGTTTAGCTGAAGTAATAGACAGGAGTGTGGTGGCTATCCGAACGGTTCCTAGGTAGAATAGGTGTCCTATCGCCTGGTGAAATATGTCATCCCCTTTCATCCTGTAGATGTCGACTGAGGATAAAACCTACTTCAAAAGCACAATCGAAAGTGTGTAGCTGAAATTCATTTGGCTTCGCTGTGTCGTCCAAATGATAATCGATAATCTCTGCCTGCTCTAAAGGGTAACAAGTTGTGTATAGATATAATATACATAATATTCTGGACCGCATTTTAAAAGAAAAGCTGCTGAACAAAGCTTCCATAAAGGCCCAAAGACCTTATACGTTTGTTCAGATGGTAATAAAAAAAAATAAAGATAAATTACACGAATTCTATTGTAAACGTGAAGGCGCGTGCAAAGATACGTATAAGGGGTATGTAAGGTTGAAAGTTTACAAGCCGTCGTCGGCTGCACGGCGGCGCGGCGTCTGTAACCAAATGCACGGGACAGTTTGCACTGACGTCGAGTGTACCTGCGAGTGTCTGCAATATCCGTCCCCCGCTCATATCCGTTGCGCGCTGCACGGCCGTGTGCGGCCTGTGTCACGAGCGGCAGCGGGTGGTAGTGAAGACGTCAAATTTGTTATTTGAAATTACTTATTTAGTTGCCGTGGTAGAGCCCAGTGGCAGATTTTGCTGCTGCTCGAATGGGCTGGCTAACCTAACGTTAGCCAGCTGGCTGGCACGTTCTAATAATTCTTACATGCACACACTCAGAATCACACATTCAAGCGCACCCACGCGTTCATACATACGTCATTTTTAAATTGTGCTCCTCGCGTTGCATAGTATTTTCAAACCATAAAAACTCTTACCTTCATCATCAGAATCATGATTTCAGCCTATTACAAGTCCACGGCTGAACATAGGCCTCCCCCAAAGATTGCCATAAAGCTGAAGAGTATGCATAAGTGGTAGGCTGAAATGATAATGATGATGGGCCTTCAACCGTGGTAGCCTAGTGGTCAGGCCGCTCACTTTACTTTCATAGAGCACGGGTGACCTGGGTTCAATCACCGGGGCTAAAACGTTAATAGCAATTTTAAGTGCTGTATCTACCATGTGCTCGGCGGTGAAGGAAAACATTTGTGAGGAAACATGCATAATCTGAGAAAAAATAAAAAATATTATTTGCGTCGACATTTAAAGTCTGCTAACCCGTACCGGAGCAGCGTGGCGGGCCCTTACTGGCTCCAAAAACCCGCTCAGATTTTTGAGAAGGCGGCCTTTGCCCAGCAGTGAGCACTACCAGGCTGCTAATTTACCATTTACTAATAAAGATATTATAATACGCTCATTCGTATAACTTGCGCCGTGGCGCTAACGATCGCTAAAGCAGGCTACGTAGCTAGCGATATTAAGAGGTAGGCGTTCCGAATGTATTGGCTGACGGGGAACCGCTGCCAGCGGGCACAGCAGGTGATAAGTTTCTATTTCAGCCACCTGTACTTCTGTAAACTAAACTCAATGCTGATACATCAATTTCTTCGTTATTATTCCTTGTATTTACGCGAACACTACACATTCGAAATCAAACTGTTACTTAAGGATTTTATCGCGTTCAATTTAGATATTTCTTATAGCACGACCTCAAGACAATGTTAGGTAATTCTGTGTAGACCGGATTTAAAAATTTATAATTATAAATGGTAGCCGGGTTAATTGTGACATCAGGACGTCAAACACCTCAGTCCCCTTGTGACCACGGGTGCTGTAAAGTCCATGAAACGTCGCGATCCAAAAATACTAAACTACACCCGAACCCAATTTCTTCGTATTTATTTCTTTATTTAAACTTCTCTGTACAAAGTGGCACACATAGCGATATTCAAAGGTAGAGAATACCTTCAGTCCTGCATTAGGCTAATTAGAGATAATCATATTATAGAGTAAGTCCACAGCTGGCTATAGGCCTTTTCTCAGGGTGCCGACAAACGCTGGCATGCCAATTTGTAATTTAAACTATATAACAGTAGTATATTTTGTAATCTAACCGATAGCGATTCTTTTACTATCGGCAGTTGCCAACTGTGTTATATGACATTTTTTTTATGTTAGAAGGCGGCAAACGAGCGTGCGGCTCACCTGATGGTAAGTGATCACCGACGCCCACGAACATCCACAACACCAGAGGAGCTACAGATGCGCTGCTGGCCTTTAAGGAAGGAATATACTCTTTCCTTGAAGGTCCCTAAGTCGTAGCTGTAGTACATATGTACATACGTAGTCGTACATATATGTTATAGTGCTCCAGGGGAACACAAAGATAAACATCAGATCGGAGGAAGGGTCAGATGCAGTGTCTGGGACGCGACACAAAACGTCCCGATCCGAAAACCAAAGAGTGTTTATGCACAAATATTGACTTCGGCTGGGATTCGAACATGCGTTCGAATCCCGTTACCGTTACCTGTCTACTGAGGGCCCCATGGCCCTGAGCTAACCACTGAGCAGCGTGTTATCCGGATGATTTAATTCTGCATGTCTGTGCAATTACCCTACACCTTACAACACCATGCCGACACACCATTATATGTTCGAAAAAGCGAATCTCGTTGCATACGACGTAAATATATATTTTTTTATTTTATTTTAAAAAAATGATTGCTTACATCTTCTAGTATGAGGTGACTAAGGGGCGGACTTAATGCTTGTTGGCATTCTCTGCCAGTCAACCCATGGGTTGGTGAGATAGCCGAAGATAGATATGTATATATGAATGGTCCATATGTACATATGTATGTATATATGAAACGAGCGGTGGTAGCCTAATGGTCTGGGCGCTCACTTTAGTATCATAGAGCGAGAGTGACCTGGGTTCGATCCCCGGTGCGGGCACTACTAAAATTGTTAATTGCAATTTTAAGTGCTGTATTTACCACGTGCTCGGCGGTGAAGGAAAACATTGTGAGGAAACCTGCATAATCTGAGAAAAAATAAAAAAAATATATTTGGACTATATGTGAAGCCCGGCAACCCGCAAATGGAGCAGCGTGGCGGGTCATTCCCGGCTCCTACATCCTCTTAGATATTTGAGAAGGAGGCCTTTGCCCTGCAGCGGGCACTTGCAGGCTGCTACGTTATATGAATGTGCTTGCCAGTTCGGTTTTTTATAAAAACATTCAGCCCGTGACTACTATTCGTTGCTTCTAATTTTGTATAATTTTTTTAATAATAATAATAATAGGCACAACCTAGTAGCCGACATCGACAATAGTAGTCGACATCACCATTCCATATGACGAGAACCTTGTGAAAGCCGAAACAGACAAGAAGACAAAATATCTGGACCTGGCTCACGAGGTAACCGACCGACCGAAATTATTCCGATCGTCGTCTCTGCGAATGGGTTAATTCCAGTCAGCCTCTCGGAACATCTGAGGCGGCTGGGACTCCGTGACGGACCGCTCCGAGCTCAAATGCAGAAGGCAGTGCTACTCGATACCGCTCGCATTGTCCGCCGGTTTCTTTCCCTTTCTCCCTAACCCTCGGCCGTCTGGTCTCCCCTGCCGGGGGCTTCCATCTGGTTGGGTTTTAATAATCTGTTCAATTTTATTATATATATAATTTATAAAATATTACTTATACATGTACTTATACGTGTATTTATTAATACAACCCAACCAGATGAGTAAATATAGAAATACCACAAAAAAATAATAATAATAAACTTATTGGGCATAAACAAATGACAAATTATGTTCATGAATCCGTAGGCCTCCGAACTAGTAAAAATTGTGATTCAGGAGTCAGCGGCTTTCCTCATACATCAGTATGTATATATTCACGCCTTGTTCCCAACGGGGTAGGCAGAGACAATCTTCTTCCACTTGCCACGGTCCTGACATACCCCTTTCGCTTCTCCAACTTCATCAATCTTCGCATGCATACTCGTTGGTTTAGAGTACTCTCGACCTAGCCTTTTTTCGGAACGTCTCCGATTTCTATGTATTATTTGTATTTTATTTCTCCCCATATGATTTAACTATATATTTATGTCTTCCCTAAATAAATAATGATATAAAGTTAGTTCCCTAATTATACCTTAATATATAAATATCAGCATCTTTCTTAGTATGTGTGTGATTGCGCGCGCCTGTATGCGTGTCTGGCTGTTTGTGTGTCCCGTTAAGTAACCAAAAAGTGTACCTGCGTAGTTTCTCTCGCCTGGTTCTTCTCCACGAGCGTAACCCGTTAATTATAAGATACTCGAACGTCAAATAAAGAGTCATGCATACTTCTTCAAACAAGCTCCTCCCTTGGATAACTTAAGTTATCCACTTTGTATCCTTGTTGCGGACGTTAACCTGAACAAAAGAGGCCTCGTGGGAAATTAGGCGACGCCACGGTGCTCCAGCGGACTGAAACACCTATTCGGAAGTTTCACGTGTTGTCTATGTTTTGTGGTCATTAACCTCGCTCTCTGTTAAGAAAACCAAAGACAATCGTATTCCTGAATATCGTGTAGCTGTAACTACATCCAAGCAAAATCTGAGCGGCAATTTACACGGTTTGTAGGAATTTCTTCTGTCTGTTGTTGTCCATACAATTCCATGGCCGGTGCGGGAATCGAACCCGCGACCCGCAGCGTCGCAGCCTAACGCATATCGACTGCACCACCGAGCCGACAACTACTCGGATCTCGATCAGTATTCGGATATGTGCGAGAAATGGTCGCTGCCGACTCCGAACCTTACGTTATCGCTGTTTCTTTAAAAAAAAGTAGCTAGCTGAAAGTGCCCACTGCTGGGCAAAGGCCTCTTACACAAATATCTGAGTGAGTTTTGGAGCCGGGAAGCAGATGCAGGTTTCCTCGCGATGTTTTCCTGCACCGTCGAGCACGTGGTAAATACAGCACTTAAAATTGCTATTAACAATTTTAGTGGTGCAGGCAACGGGGCTCTATGTAATTAAAGCGAGCGTCCTGACCACTAGGCTTCCAGGGCTTTTTCTTTACATATACGTTAGAATTTGTACATAATTGTTGTGCAAATCAAATGCATCTATCTTTCTTATCTTTAATCCTATCGCTGGCTTTAGCGTACATGTGTACTGAGCAACGGGTCCTGGGTTCGAATAACAGGCGAAGCCAATATTTGTGCAAAACACAAATTATTGGCTTAAATAACATGGTTAATATCGTAGAACTGGATATTGAAGTAATAGTACAATATTTGGATAAGTAAGCCACTATAATGATCTCCTTCTACACAGGTCGGATGAGGAAGATTGCAGGAGGCCATCAAAGAAAATCGGCGAGGCGACAGTACAACGCACTGTGGTAAAAAGCACGTTCGTTATACATGCGTTAAACACACACTACTGGTACAACACCTTTATTGATCTTTATTCACACAACATTACAAGATTAAACTTTATTTTTTTTTAGGTTAACGTAGGGGAAAGCTGCACCTACCCGTCTCCGGCGACTGGTTATGTTGTCAGCATTATAGATCGGACCGACTAATACCTCCACGGGGTAGATATGCTGTTGGCATAGTGGCCTTTACAGCTTCATCGATATAGACTCGCGAGCAGGAGCCCCGCAAGTAAGAATTAAACTCAGTACGGCTTAAAGCAGGTATATCGTTATGGGAGTAACAAGACCGTGGTGCAATGTGAAACACAACTAGCGCCATCTATTAGATCAACAGGGAACAAAGACTTCAATCGACAGTAAATTTAACAAATTAAGATACTTAAACACACGTTTTAGGCCGAAAGCTTGAGAGAAAGCTTTTTAAGACTAGCTAAAATCTCCTTTGTCTGCCAGCAGATGGCACGTGTGCATTTGGTATTTGGATAAAAAAAATCATATCCCCATCCACCCAAATTATATCACGTCCAAAATAGAGAAGAAAACGTTCTCCACTGCAGTCCACTCGAGCTTATATTTCAAATAAAATCTGACAAAAAATTCACATGTGAATAACAAACAGAAGAAGACTGAAACTGCCTAAGGTGTTTTTGGTTGTATTTTCTGTGCTTCTTTGAAGTTTTCGAAATAAAGACTTATTATACGCTGCAACGCAGCGTACTCGGCGTGGACTATTTTTACCCACTCAAGGGGTTCACAGCGCATCGCAAATTAAGCAAATAACAGAAAAAAAACTAAATAACGGGATGTAGGAAACAAAACAGATTTCAGTTTCCAAGTCAGGTTTTCACTTTAATCATAACTCTTTGATATTCACATTTCTATGTCTGCGAAATAAACCCGTCAGTTTGAATTATTGTTTTTTTTTTGTTTTCTATGTGCTTTATACGCGACAGAGCCAAAGTCGTGAAGTAGTAGTGGCATCTTGTGCCCATTCCTCCCGCCCCCCTCTCTCCCTCTCCATTCCCAAATATCCTTGAAGGCCGCCAACACACCTCTCCTTTTTCTCGTTTTGCAGATGTACCTGGGCGACGGTAATCACTTATCATCGGGTGAGCCACTTGCTGGTTTACCGCCTTTCACATAAAAAAAAAAAAATATGTACATATAAGTATAATGTCAATGACTAATCCCAAGTATCTTAGGAACTATGCATTCTAGAGACTTGAACATTTGTAAGGTAAGTTCCTTATAGGGTGTAGGCAGGCGCTAAGAAACCATCTGGCCACGAACCCCGTCTTGTTGACACCCGAAGGACGTGAACATATTAATGTGTACAGCACAGAAACTGCTGAAGGGGGCAGAGCCCCGACACAGTACCCCGTTCTCTTCCATAGAGAGAACAGTGAAGACCAATAGTACCCTTAGAAAGGATATTACGAAAAACTACCCGTAATGAATGTCCTATGTTTTTAAACCGGGATTTAGGTTCACGCTTTTAAACAATTAAATGTCTGTGTGAACTTTTCGAAAAACAACCATTAGCAGAGAAGAATGGGGGACGAAAGTTTATGGGGAAAATATTATTTACTGTTATCGTTAACTTAAGTGGAAATAATTTTGTTCGAATTTCGAATAAAAAAGAGTACTTTACTACAATAATAGAAATATACTACACGCGTACGATGTCGCGAGTAACAATTAGCTTTTAGGGAGCCCTGTTACTAAGACGACGCTGTAACGCCGTTTGTCCGTCCGTCCGTTCGTCTGTTTGTCCTTCAAAGTTGAAATTTTCACAGAATATGTGTTATTTTTTTAAGTTTTTTTATTGTTTTCGAATAAACGTAATGCAAACTTTAAAGTAAAACAACAAATGATCAAAAGGGGCCAAGTGTTAGTTGGATTTGCGCACCGTGGGTTCCGTACAAGACAATGCATATGTTTTACGTAGTATTTATCTTGAATTAAATATTTCTGAATGCCGTGTGCATATACATTGTTATGTAGGATATCGATGAAGAGCCTACTAAGGGTGTCCGATAGACGTGGGACCAGTAACCATCTCACAAAAGAGCAGACCAATAACATGCCGATGGATGACGGACAGCAGCATCAAGCGACAAGGTGCCAGACGTCTGGGAGTGTGTGGTACGATAGACGATGTTCAGCACATACTTTGCTTACGCTTCGGTTAGGTATCGAACCCGGAAACCATGTCACCCAGTCAGGTACGCTAACCATACTAAGCCACACGGTCGATGAGTGTTCTGTTGAAAAGTTAAGCGCCAGTAGCCGAATGGGTTAGGGTGCGGGCTACGAAACATAACAGATACAAGCTGTAAGCTTAGTTGGAGGGTTAACAGGAATATTAGTAATGTTTAATAAATAGCATTGCTAGTATTCATTAAAAAAACAATTGATGCTACTCATTCTAATTATCCCTGTGCTAAAATCAAAGAACTTTACATACTTTTTACTTTAGTCTCTGGTTAACCCACTTGACATTTTCATAAAGCTGGATAGATCAGAATTTAACGCTCTAACCTTAAAATCTGATCTATCTAGTGTCGTAATTTCGATGCGCCGTTCTTCTCGAAGTTCACTAATTCAAATAACACCAATTAACTCTATTTATTTAACTTGTTCACTGCCAAGGTTTGATATCCAAGCATTATGCGATGCTGCTATCAAGCGACTTACGGTTTCCAATCTGCGAGTCAACAAATATCGGATTAAACACGAGAGCATCAGCTTGAAATACGCCGTGAAACGTCCGCCCCTTGGCCCTCGATCGAATTTATAACCCAATAAATCAAATGTCGTTGATGTTTTGTACGTCTGGCCAGCGATTCCGGCGCACCGCGTTGTCACCGCCACGGCTTCGGCAAAGTGTGAAATTAAAAAATAGGGAAGAATACAGTTGATTACAGCCGTGGTAGCTTAGCGCTCGCTTTAGATTCACATACCGCGAGTGACCTGGGTTCGATCAACGGTGCCGGCATGGTTAATAGACAATTTTGAGTGCTGTATTTATCGCGTGCTCGGCTGTGAAGGTGAAAACATCGCGAGGAAACCGGCACGTCTGAGAAATAATAAACAATGTTATTCCGAGGCTGTGCGAAGCCCGCCAATCCGCGCTGGAGCAGCGTGGCGGGTAGCTTCCCGGCTCCTAAACCCACTTTGATACTCGTATTTGAGAGGTCTTCGCCCAGCAATGGGCACTTAAAGACTCACTTTACTACTTTACACTATTTAGTCAACAGTGGTAAATGTTTTCGTATCCCAGTTGAAGTTAATATTTGTAAGATGATTGGTTACGACGAACGACGAACGAACTACTGAAACGCGAAAAACTACTCCAAAAACCCTCTCAGATTTGAGCAGGGGGTCTTTGCCCATCAGTGGGCATTGACAGACTGCTACTTTATGTTACTTCACAGTTGAATTACATTCCATCAATAATTTATATGTTTGTTTTTATTGGAATAGGGTGAAAAACGACCTTAAATCCACCTGACGGTAAATGGTTACTGCAGCCCACGGACACCTGCAAACAACTGAGAAGAAGATCACAGATATGTGGTGACCCCTAAGGATTAAGATGGAGTGCACTGCTGTTTTAAAGGAGATATAGATAAGAGACACACTTGTCCAGACTCGTAGCCAGAGAAGCTGTCTACCACCAGTTAGCAAGCGGTTCACCTGATGGTAAGTGATTACCGTCGCCCACGTACATCTGCAACATCATAGCAGCTGCAGGTGCGTTGCCGGTCTATAAGGATATTTGGGAGATGGGAGGGAGGAGAAGGATTGGTCCTCCGGTTACCTCACTCACCGAACGAAACGCAGAAGTACAATATATCTCTACTTGACGCCGGTATTCTGCGAAGCCGTGGTACCAATCCGATCGAGCCGGCCCATTCGAGCAGCAGCAAAAGCCGCCCCTTAGATCTTTCACGGGAGTTGGAACGCATCGCTTGGGGTTGCCACGTCGCCATGTTTGCTCGATTGTAATGTTTCAAGGCCTATTCCCTTAATCGATTTTTACCGAAAACCAAGGGAAGAAAGGGGGCGGTAGAACCAAATATAATACGAATCCCCAAATCATTTCTCATAGAAAACATTGAGCTCCGTTATACGAGTTCCCAATAATAGTATGTTCATACAGACTTCTATCAGTTGCGTATTCGATTTCAATGGGGTTTTATTGCGTTGTATTTGTTAGGCCGTAATCTTATTACGCAACGTCCAGAGTTCAAGTAAACAGTTTTACGACGGCATTTATGACAGTTCACATGCTATCTTAGGCGATGTATCAGACAAGACGTTACGTACTTCTTACATTAATTGTGCCGTAAATTATAATCGGGAATAGGAACGTATCAAGCGAAACTTGTAAATGATCGTGATACCACTCCCAATTCCGTGTCATACATTCCCTTTATACGACAACCTGACATTAGCAGGCTCTTCTTTTTTTTTTATAACTTTAACGAGTGTTGCCAACTATAAAACCTTGTAATGGAGTAACGTAAAGGTTCCGGTGTTACGAGAAGTTAAATTTGTTGCCTTCCATAAGAAACAATATTCGTTATACAAAAGAGGGCCATAAAAGCTATCTATAATTTTAATTATTTTTTTTTACCGCTGTAACGGTTTTTACCGTTTTTTGACGTGGTCGACTGCTGATCGAATGGGCCGACTCGACCGGGTTGGTACCACGGCCTCGCGCAATACCGACGTAGTTAGAGGCATCTTGTGCTTCTGCGTTTCGTTCGGTGAGTGAGGTAACCGGAGGCCCAATCTCCCTCCCCATCCCCCAAATTCCCCTAAAGGCCAGCAACGGCCGACGGTATTCACTAACCATCAGGTGAACCGCTTGCTCGTTTGCTGCCTATCCCATAGAAAAAATAATAAAAGTTAAAAATTTATAGTTATAAATATTCTAATTTTGGCTTCTCAATACATATATGAAAATAACATAAGTACATTTAATAAGAATGTTCATATTCCTAATGTAAATACTAGGAACAAACACAAGCTTGTGATACCTGTTCCTTTACTCTATAGAGTTAGTAACTTGTTCATGGGACAATTTATACGTTTCTACAACTAAATAATAGCAAGTGGGCAGTCTAAGAAGACTTGATAAGAACCAATGGGTTTAAAACAATTGTTAAACAAAGACTTTATGAAAACCATTAGCCTTTCTATAGTCTTTGTTTAATGTAAAGGAATACATGGATGATGTAATCCCTGGGAAAGAGTCGATAGCTCCCAACCCGTTTCTAGAAAATAATATTGTAATATTCGATCATTAAAATGTGAAATAATAATAAAAATAAATAAAAAAAAAGAGAATCCCTACCAATTTTCTTTCGCGGGTATCTTGTCCGTCAGAGGAACCTCATTACGAAACGGTTGTAGATTTCAAATAAGAATGAAATTTCTTACGTTGAATAAATGATTTGATTTGATTTGAATGATCTATGACGATGGTGAATATGTATGTCAGGACCGTAGCAAGAGGAAGAAGATTGTCTCTGCCTACCCCGTTAGGAACAAGTCGTGAATATATACATACATACATATGACGATGGTGAATAATCTTTATGTTTTTGTTTATTAGATAAACGTGTAAGATAAAGTTTGTGTAAAGAAATACTTTACACTAGTGCGTAAAATAAGTAAAAACCAGAATGAACATACAGAAGGTGAGCCGTGGTAGCCTAATGGTCAGAGCTAAGTTTCATAGAGCGCGAGTAACCTGGGTTCGAACCCCGGTGCCGGCAGTATTCAATAGCCATTCTAGATGCTGTGTTTACCACGTGTTCGACGGCGAAGGAAAACTTCGTGAGGAAACCTGCATGTCTGAGAAATAATAAAAAATATATTATTACGAGGATATGTGAAGCCCGGCAACCCGCACTGGAGCAGCATGGCGGGCCCTTATCGGCTCCAAGACCCTCTTAGATATTTGAGGAGGGTTTTGCCTAGCAGTGGACACTTACAGGCCGCTACTTTACTACTATACAGTAAAGAATAAAATGAAACTCCCTGGTATTCTGTTTCTTTTGTTTTTTATGTAAATATACCTCACGCCTCTATCACGTATTACGCTCCCCGGGTGAACTTCATCTGGAGGTATAAAAGTTTAAGTCAAACTTAACCCACTCGCTGAAGTTCATAAATATTGTACTCGCGCGAACGTTCAAAGTTTATCAAATTTACACTTTTAGCGCTTTCACGTACCTGCCATCGGATAGTTATGGCGGTAAGAATATACCGTGGTGAGTTATCGTTCGAAATGTACATATATATACACATACAGGCGGCTGCCCGCGGATTTACCCGCATTGATACATATTTTGTCCCAAGAGATTTCTTATCTCGCATTATATTGTTTAATCTACAACAAATCTCCTGTTAGGGTCTGCCGGAAGAAATTTCAATGTATGGAATAAGTAGTGCCCTTGTACAAATACAATGTTTTAATTTTTTCACGCCTTTTTGTGTGTACATTAATAAAAAATAAGTAAAAAAAAACAGCCAAATTTCATTCATACCAAGTGACATTTGTGCGATAAAGTATGCCCACTACTTAAGTGGACTAGGAATTCTTATTTTTATTAAGGAAATAGACATTTTTTTAAATTAAGAATGTATAAAGGCGGACTTAATGCCAGAAGCATTCTCTACCAGTCAATCATTATTCATCATACGTTATACATTTCATATAAAAAAATGGACAATTAAATGTTTTTAGACTTGACTCCACGGCTGCTGTTGCTGTTGCTGGGAAGAGCCGGCTCGACCGGGGCTGTAACGCGTCCTCCCAGAATACCGGCGTGAACTAGATGCATCTTGTTCTTCTGCGTTTTGTTCGGTTAGTGAGGTAACCGGAGGCCCTTGTCCCACCTACGATTAAAAATCTTTCAAAAACTGACAACACACATGCAGCTATTCTGGTTTTACAGGTGTACGTGAGCGTCGGTATCATTTTTCAGCAGGTGAGCCGCTTGCTCCATTGCCTTCTTTACAATAAAAAAACAATTATAAAATTGTGAAAACAAGCTCAGTAAGGAATACTTCTTCAGTGTTTTAAACAAAAATTTTACCTATAAAAAAATGTTGTTATCTTTTCATAGCGTCGTAATCCATCAATTCAACGTCAAGATGTTGCAGGTGTTTGTCTTAGTTTCTTCTGAAAAGAGGAACAGAGAATATCTTTTTTTTTTTTAGTTCAACGTGGGGGAAAGGTGCCCGCACCTACCCGTCACCGTCTCCGTTGACCGGTTATATCGGGATCAGGATTGAAGAACGCCGGACCGACTGTAACCCCAACGGTTGATACGCTGTTGGCCCAGTGAGCTTTACAGCTTCAGCGGTAGAGACTCGAGAGCAGGAGGCCCGCAAGTTAAGTAAAAAGAGCAACGACGCTGCTGGTGCTGTGTCGTGCTCGGACCCCTGTGAACAAAAGAAAGACTCTCGACAACAACAAGGAGGGGGGCTACCTCAATCCAAGGGTTACTCCCAGGTAAAAGCTCGGCTTAGGTTGCAATCGAATTCGAAAGGACTTTGATGTTAGAAACGCCTTTGCACACGTCAGAGATCATCGCATATATATATATATATATATTAACGAGTGATAATATAGGGGCATCCAAAATTGATTACTAGGAAGGGTTGAAAGTGCTAACTAAGAAGTCAGGAACTGTAGTTAAGTTATGTTTGTTAAGGAGGGACGAAATCTGATACAGGTTTTTATAAACTTATTAGAAGGTTCCTACCTTGTTTTCTTTATTTCAATGCTCTTGGTTATTAGTAATGAAAAAACGATTAAATTTTTTTTAATAACTTTTCATTCATTCAGGGCTGATATGCCATTTATAAGTATTTTAGCGTACGCCTATGTAAGGAAGTAAACAATATTGAAGAGGAAATAGTGTTCAATATTAGAAATAATTTGGACATTTAATGATAGATGTTCGCATACATTAAGGAGTCATATATATGAAGCATTATCTTTCCGTTTACTCTGTAATGTTGCTTTCAGCAAGTAAAACGTGTTACACGAAGCTATTATGCAACACGCATCGTTACAATAGAACTAAGGTAACCGACATAGCCATAAAGATCAGCAAGCTGAAGTTCCAATAGGCCGGCCACATAGCTCGCAGAATTGACAACCGTTGGGGAAAAAAGGTTCTGGAGTGGCAGCCACGTAAAGGCAAACGCAGTGTAGGACGACCCCCCACAAGATGGAGTCACGACCTGCGCAGTGTTGCGGGAAGTCGATGGATGCAGGTGGCTCAGGACCGAGCTTCGTAGAAATCTTTGGGGGATGCCTATGTTCAGCAGTGGACTTATGATAGGCTGAAATCAGGATGATGAAAGTACAGAGACGGGGATGTGCCAGCGAAATGCATCTTTCTCTACAAATTAAACTCAACCAAATGGTTTGTATATTGCGACCGAGTATACCGTTAAAGGAGGCTTTTACATGTATTTATAGTATTAATTCGTTTTTAGGTACAAATAGAAGCTTACTCTTTGAGAACTTTGAGCTTCCTCATACGGCCTGCAATGAAGGACCAAGTCTCAGTTCCGTATGCCTTCACTGGCACATAATAATCTACGAATCTTTATTTTGTAAGTTAGGAATTCATTATAATGTTTTTTCGTTTCCATTCTTCTCTCTCCTTTTTATTTTTCCACTTATTCATTGCATTAACAAGTGAAATAGTGTGCTGTATAATGTATATAAATACGTCAAGCCACTTTCTCAACTAACCCGTTCTGTCTGTCATTACAGTTAGGTATTCGAATTGGTATTATTATGTTGTATGCGGGAATAGAACGGCGTTAATTTAACAGTCTTTTCATAAATCAAGATTATAATTAAGACTTACAAGAATATCACAAAATGCCCGAAACTTTAAATATGTTGTTAAAAATAGAAGTTACTCCTAACATTTAAAAACACTAGACTATATCTGTTATACATTCAGAAGTAGTATAAAATAATTTTTTACTTCTTAAAGATTCTAGTTCTATAAGAGTGTCATTAGGACTGATAAAGCGCTTAAGCATAATAACAATTAAAGTAGAAACATTAATTATTAAAAAAACTTAGTCTTATAAAGCATTCGTTTAACACCATTTAAGAACTATGTCATGTAATACTAAACACCTCAAAAGACCTTGAAAGAAATCTGTGCGTTCAATATCTATATGACTACGCTGTACAGTGGTTATCAATAACACTGGTATAAGATATATATATATCTGTTATAAAAATTGCACGTTGAATATTAAATCAATTGTAAAACCCAAAGTTATTATTGGAGCTTCTGTGCAACTTCAGTGCCTACTTTAAATCTTTTAACAGTGTGCAGTGCGCGCCAATTAGTTTAGAGCGTATACGTTCAGTCCTTTAAGCGTGCTAATAATCATACTTTAAAAATTCCATCCCATAACACTTCCTGCTATTCTAAATCCTTTTCCATTGAAGCTGTTCGGCTTTGGAACTCCATACACTTCATATAAAGCGTGCGCAATCCCTAGATACTTTTAAAATGCTGGTCAAAGCGCACTTCCTTCTTCCCTAAATAATTATTCCTTCATCTCTCATTATCTGTTTATCCTTTAACACTTACTTTTCCTTGCGTCGTATGGCTCTAATATTATTTATTCTTTACTCTTTGTGTTCCTGTATACTGTGTATTTATTTAGATATATCAGTATATGTAGGAATATATATATATGTTTGTGTATATATCAATATATATTTATTATATTATATTTTCACTTCATTGTAACTTGCGTACACCCTTAACCCTTGCTCACTTGTCATTATTTTCTCTGCAAAATGATTGCCTGGTAGAGATCGCTTATAAGCGATAAGGCCACCAATTGTACCTTTGTGTATTTTATGTTTCTTTTTATACATTTTTTTCCTAATTTTGCTATTGGTGTACAATAAAGTGTATTTCATTCATTCGTGCTGAGTGAAGAGTACAAATATTTAGTTGGACAAAACATAGCCTACTTCACGATCCGCCCGAGACTTACTCAGAGAGGCAGAGGTCGTTACTAAAGTCACATATCAAGGCGATCCCAGAAGAGGTGTCACCTCCCTGTCGGGGCCCTCGGAATGCCTAGCCCCCTCACAAATTGGAAGTTATTCTTTCGTTTCAGGAGACGCAGCGCTTCATACCAGCAGTCATCATCGACCCTTTAGTTTAACTTGCGGGCCTCCGTTCTCGCAAGTCTCCTCAGATGAAGCTGCAAAGGCCTCCGGGCCAACAGCAACGTGGATGGGTTTTTAGTCGGTATGTATCTCCTTCCGAGATCCGAGTCCGACGTAACCCGTTGGGAGGCCTCACGGCCAGCAGCGGGTATGACTAAATCATTAACCCTCCACACACACACAAAAAAATAAAAACATAGCACATGTTGAATTGTAACTTTACTGCCATAGCGAGAATATGCCTTCCCAGCGTGGTGGTGCATGGTGGTGGTGGATGGCATATTCTCCCATTGAAAGAGGCAGCTATGTACAGCGGAGGATTGCGAAAAGTCAGGCAGAGTAGGCTAATAGAACTGGAGATTTTTTGTAATCGCTTAACTCTAAAGGAGTCAACGCTTTACTACGTTTGTAACGTTAGGTCATTTCACACGTGCG
Source organism: Bhutanitis thaidina (assembly GCA_029286595.1). Taxonomy (NCBI): domain Eukaryota; kingdom Metazoa; phylum Arthropoda; class Insecta; order Lepidoptera; family Papilionidae; genus Bhutanitis; species Bhutanitis thaidina. Next base: position 12,302,065 of record JAGSMS010000013.1, read on the forward strand.
CTGAGGAGCCTGACGTGACGCGCGTTTCTAAAGCGGTCACGTGTGCCACAGCTCTTATAACTGCGATTTATTGTTCTCAGTTCCAGCGTTTACGCTACGTGTAGGTATTTTAAAGCGAAACACGCTGATATTATTTCGCTAACAGGTTATTTAGCAACGGTGACCTGGAAGCCTGGTAAAGCGTAATACTTTTATGAAGGACCATACCGTCCTTCAGAAGAAAAGAAAAGAAAAGACTCTCTTAAATATATATGTATAAAAAAGTAGTAAAGTAGCAGCCTGTAAGTGCCCGCTGCTGGGCAAAGGCCTCCTTCTAAAATATTCAAATATGAGTGTCAGAGAGGATTTAGGAGCCGGGAAGGGCCCGCCACGGTGTTCCAGTGCGGGTTGGCGGGCTTCACATATCCTCGAAATAATATTTTAATTATTTCCCAGACATGCAGGTTTCCTCACGATGTTTTCCTTCACCGCTGAGGACGTAGTAAAAAAAATAAAAAAATATATTTATCATTTATCGTAACTTATATCTTGTTGTTGGCATGGAAAGTACTTGCGCTGTATTATGGGTCCGAAAGACCGAGGTGTAACAATTTTCCAATGACGCATTGCTCCTTGTGGCATATGGAATCCGGCGCTTCATATTATAATTTTGTACTAATTCCAGAAGAGGCTTCGCCTCTGGACAAACACCCAGGCCGGGAACTATTATTTGTTGTCCATACAAATACTAGTCCCGTGCGGGAATCGAACCCGCGATCCAAAGCGCCGCAGCTAAACGCTTTGCCACAACGGCATCGAGCCGTCCAATTTTTTAATTCAGTTTACAATTAATTAAGATCTGCTACTATTACAACCTTTTTAATTCGCTTTATTATAAAATCTAAATTTTAGTATCTGTGGTAGGTCTATAATAATATTAATAGATACACGTAAATACATTAGGGTTCCCAACGGAGCCTTATTACTAAGCCAACGCCGTCTGTCCGTCCGTTGACATTTTCACAGTAAACATTAAATAGTTTTTTAAGCGGTTTTTTGTGATCTTGCTCTCTCGTAAAAGTGAAACTTTGATGTGATTATAGTGCAACTCTGAAGTAAAATGACAAATAATAAAAACCGGTAAAGTGTGAGTGGGGCTTGCGCTTGGCCGATTTATTTAAGGGGAAGATTAGAAATTGTAAAGGTTCACAATTTAACTCTTTTCACTTACTAAAAGTATACAAACGCTTCTCTTTCAAATATAGAAAAAAAAAGCAGATAACGTCTGGCTTTTTAACGATATTTGAAAATGCTGAATCGATTTTGAAAAACTTTTGTCCGATTGATCGTAAGCTTTATCATTCCCAATAGTTAAAGGCTGTCTGATCCCAAAAAAAATATCCAGTGTTGATTCAAATTTGTAATAAATAAATAAATTACAATACCAGATAATAAAACAATTATTTATTTTAGTATTTTTTGCAGGTGGGTTGACAGCTGAACATATGCCTTTTCTGGAAAGTGTAAATTTAGATTAACTTATCTACGATATGTAAAGTGGTAAAATGGTGTGTCACCACTTTCTGGACCTACAAAGGAAACCCATTACGTCAGATTAAGGAGCAAGGAACACGATAAGTCCTAATAAACATTCTTCTCCATATTATACTCACTTTGAAATGCTAAAGATTGTTCACCATTAAAAGCTATTATTTCTAGATATAAATTGATTAATTTTTAAATGCTGTCCAATTCAGTAGCACTGCAGATTTAAAAGTGAATGTCGCGTATTTCATACTTATCTGTCTGCAGAGAAGCGGGTACCGACTTCGAATCCCACCGAGAGCCTAAATTTTCTGCAAATTTCTTATTCGGTTTTTGGGTCTGGTTGCGTTATGTTGCGTCCCCTTTCAATGTGAGTGTAATCCGATCGTTTCACGGATCTTATCGCAATAGCGTCACGTAAAGAAGAGTGTGTCTGTTTGCGCTTATTATATATATATTAGATGAAGTAATTGCTGTTAGCCGTTTTGGCTTTTACAGTTTCATAGGTTAGCACCTGCGTCCTTGAGGCCGCAGGCGTTATGCTTTAAATAGATGTACAAGTGTACATCTACTGCTTACCTCTTTACAGTAAGCTATCTATGGACCGTCCAAGGGAGGTTCGGACGTCGTCTCGGACGGTCGAGGTGTTTCGATAGATTTGGTAAGAACCGCCCTGAATCACGAGTGTACGTTGTACGCGGATGTTCTGTTGGCTCGATACGCTCTTATGCGACGTCGGGGGATTGTGTAATTGTTTCTACTCCTAACTGTATGTACAGTGTGTGCTTGAGTAGGGTTAACCGAGACTGGATCGGTTAGTCGGTGTTGCGCTTATTACAAAAAGCATCAAACATTTTCGCCGTAATTGAATTCGGTCTGGAGAACATAAGTATCATAATCAGTTTTACAAACTGGAGATCACTTAGATGAAATACTAATATATCGTTCTCTATACTATCTATGAGGAGTATATCGTGGACTTAATTCTTTTTAAACGTGCAAGCGGCTCACCTGATTGTAAGCGATTACCGACGCCCGTGCTTTCACTAATCACACAGCTTTCACGTTCAGAATTGGCCAAAAAGTCATCCATATCCATACGGACCGGACGTCCGTTCACTTTATATAATATAATACAAATAATGCTATCAGCGAAAGAATCTACCGCCCCCTTTCTTCCACTGGGTGTCGTAAGATGCGACTAAAGGAAAAGCCTTGACGATCGCAAAAGCTAGCGACAGATGGCGGGATAAACATCTCGAAAATTACCGGATCAAAATTAAGCAGGCCGATGCTGCAATCTCGTATCCGCTTGCCGAGAGTGTTGGTTATAGCAAATCATCCGTATGGTATTTTTTTTTACGATATTATGTCATCTCTGTAAGTGTCACCAGGCCTTATATTACAATGGGAGCTAACAATCAGCTCGACCGGTTGTAAATTTCGCGTTCAGAATGGTGCAACAAAGAAAGAATTCCCATTTTTTAGCCGCTCTGAAATTAACCAGATCAATTTACCCCTAATTCCAAAAAGCTCCGTCGAAAAGGTAGTGTGTTATACATTAAGAGTCGTACTATTCACATAAGGCTTACTTATACATGAACAAATTGAAGAGAGGTAACTTTCAAAGAAGATTTAAATTACATAAGAACCTACTTATTTGTTATAACATTTTTTTTTCAATTACTCTACGTTCTTTTTAAGGCTTTCTATTGTTTGTGTATTTTTTGTTTATTTTATTTTTTTTGTTTTTATATTATTTTCTAAATTACATAATGTCGCTTGGTTTGTTTGTTACTTAGTAATAATCCCCTGTAACTGTACATGTCATCAAGTTCTTTTAATTATAATTAATGAAGTCCATTATTAGCATTAAGTTGTATTTTACCTAATGTATATAATTTTTATCTAAGTGCCGTAAGACTTTGTTTTCAATAAATAAAAAAAAAGATAAACTATACAGACGTTGTAGAAAACCTTTTCTTTTCAAGTATATTCGATGGTCTTTTTTAAATTCTCTTAAAATTTAGAGATTAGTCGTTAAGAGACATGGAAGCAGTGATCACGACGGTCGTTATGATTTCGTACTACGCGAGTGACCTGGTGCCGTATCCGCTATACCACAAACAATTTCACAAAAATTCCGTTTCATGTCGTTCCTCTAAAACTATATTTCGTTATATTTTTACATGGTATTGTTTATCCAAGACATGGTTTCGTTTATTTGTACAATAATTATTTGTAGCCATACAATTACTTGTCCCGTACGGGAATCGTACCCACAACCCATAGCCTTGAAAGCATGGTCACTACCAACAGGGCTATCCGCTATCGGTAAGTATTGTTGAGGTAAAAGCGGCTTTTGCTGCTGCTCGAATGGGCCGGCTCGTCCGGATTGGCACCACGGCCTCGCAGAATACCGGCGTAAATTAGAGGCATCTTGTGTTTCTGCGTTTCATTCGGTGAGTGAGGTAACCGGAGGCCCACATCCCCTCCCTATTCCTCTCCTCTTCCCTCCCATCTCCCAAATATCCTTAAAGATCGGCAACGCACCTGCAGCATCTATGGTGTTGCAGATGTATGTGGGCGACGGTAATCACTTACCATCAGGTGAACCGCTTGCTCGTTTGCCGCCTAAAAATACAAAAAATTATTCAATCACGTATAATCCATTCCTCATAGATTTATAATCTTCAGTTTCATAAAAATAGAAATAATGAAAAAAAATAAGATGAGGTGTAGGAAGTAGAGGATTAGGTCCTATCAAACAACTTCCAAATTTCTAGTAAACTAAAAATATAGTAACAAGGAGTAACACTTCTCATAAAAAAGGGCAAATGTATTATAAAAAAATTGTAAGAATGACATATAACAGAGGAAAAGTAAAATAGGAGAATAAAACGTTATCCTGTTCCCAACGCATATATAGTTGCTGCTCACCCCACAATAATATCTTCATGGTTTATTAAAAGAATTCTCCCATAAAACAGGTGAAATGACTTCGACTCGGAATGACTTCGCGCACAATTCGAAGTAAACATTTTCATACAAGGAGATTGATTAAAAAAGTTTTTTTATCACTAGTGAATAGTGATGTAGATTTATTGCAAAAGTATTATTTTTTTTCTTTTTCCTTTCTTGATATAAAGTTGTATTTGACAGGAAATTAGCAGGCACAGTTCATCGACTTATTTTTTATCGAGCGGAAAAAGATGTACAGTCAATATCGAAATCTACAGCATAGAAAAAAACAAAGATAGAAGAAAAACAAAATATCCATTCAAAGGTACAGCACAATTATTGAAGGATACAAAAACAATATGATAAAAGTATTTAACTGAAAACAAAGCAAGAACAAACATTTAGTTTTTTATTTTATGGGAAAGGCGGAAAACTCGGAAGCGGTTCACCTGATGGTAAGTGATTACGTTCGCCCTTGTACATTTGCAACACCAGAGGTGCTGCAGGTGCGTTGTGGCCTTTAAAGGTTATTTGGGAGATGGGAGAGAGGATGACGAGGTGGATGGGGATGAGGAGTGGGCCTCCGGTTACCTCACTCACCGAACGAAACGCAGAAGCACAATATGCCTCTACTTCACGACGGTAATCTGCGAGGCCGCGGTACCAACCCGGTCGAGCCGGCCCATTCGATCAGCAGCAAAAGCCGCCGCTTGGCTCAACCACGTTTAACTAATAATGCAACTTTAAAAAAGAAATCCCCCCACCGTATTGTCTACATTCGTAGCTCAAACCTGTAGATGCTAGGCTAATATTACAAGTAAGTCTTGTCTGTGGTATAGAGTTCCCGCGAAGAGTCTTTGATTCGCGGTTATATTTTAACCGTGGAGGAAAGTTGCTCGCACCTACCCTTCACCGGAGACAGGTCGGATGTCGGGATCAGCATTGAAGATACCGGACTCCCCGCAGTAGCTACGCTGTTGGCGCGGTGGCCTTTAGAGCTTCAGCGGTGGAGGCTCAATACGAGGCTCGAGCGACCACGGACCTCAATTGAGCTTAAATAGGTACCATATGTGGTATAAACTCTATATTCACATGCGTAATATTTACAGATTTAAACAAGGAAATCATCCTTGGGGTTATTGTTGGAACTCGGAGTCATTCTTTGAACCGCGTAACCAACCATGGCAGCCTAGTGGTCAGTGCACCACTAAAATTGTTAATAGCAATTTTAAGTGCTGTAATTACCACGTGCTCGGCGGTGAAGGAAAACATCGTGAGGAAACCTGAATGTCTGAGAAATAATTAAAAAATATTATTTCGAGGATATGTGAAGCCCGCCAAACCGCACTGGAGCAGTGTGGGAAAACCTCTCAGATATTTGTGAAGGAGGCCTTTGCTCAGCAGTGGGCACTTACAGGCTCTTACTTTACAATCTACCATTCAAACTGGTACGCAACAGTGGTTGCATTGCTTAATAGCGACAGAAATAGGTAAGGGGGTGATACCCAAAAAACTGGACCTAGAAATGGTCTGTAAAATACGAGGTTAATATTATTGTGTTAACGTCTCATACAACCTGTATATATATACTTATATAACTTCATTGAGCTTCGTCTGTAACGTTCCGAAAGTTAGTATTATTCGAAAATTATACTATTTTGAGCTTGAATGTACTCGGACAATTTATATTTCGTACAGAACAATCAACATGACCGCGGAGCGCGCGCTACATTAGCTTTTATATCAGCTCGGCGGTTCATAATACGTTTTATATCTTTTCTTGTCCAACCCTCTTCTGTTGTTTCACTGCTGCCGAATGGCTGTTATCAATTTGCCAAATGACTATAATTATTATTATTAGACCTACTTCGGTCCACTATAAGGACTTTCTGCTGGTATGCCTGAATACAGTGTTCATTTTAATCTGCATTATTTTCATTTAACTAATCCAATTTATAAATATAAGAAATAAGTGATAGAAAGTGTTCTATGGCGTATTTTTATCTATAAAACATATTTTGAAGCGACTTAAAAATGGATTTAAAAGGCTAAGATCAGATTTGCGGAGCCTGCAAAGACAAAGGCGGCTTGTCTATAACCGGCGACGCGACCAATAAAAAGAGTAACTCCTTTGAGGTCGGCGCGGCGACATCAAAAGGCGGCGCACTTTGTCTAGCGTTTCCGTAGTGGAGATTTATTGATACTATATTTGTTGTCGTTAACTATACCTACAATATTTTTAACGCCATTAAAATTATAGACACAGTCACGTTATATTTATGTTAAGGTTCAGATTTCAATACGTAATACAAAAGAGATTTGACTTATCTAAGACAATGATATTAAGTAACAGAGGAGAGGCGTCAGCGGTATTTCCGAACAGTTACGACTCAGGGACCTTCAAGAAAAGAGCCTATTCCTTCCTTAAAGGCCGGCAGCGCATCTGTAGCTCCTCTGGTGTTGTGGATGGTCGTGGGTGTCGGTGATCACTTACCATCAGGTGAGCCGCACGTTCGTTTGCCCCCTTCTTCTATAAAAATAAATAAAATGTTACGAACAATTTTAAGTGCTGTATTTACCACGAGCTAGGCGGTGAAGGGAAACATCGTGAGGAAACCTGCATGTCTGAGAAATAATAAAAATATTATTTCGAGGATGTGAAGCCCGCCAACCCGCACAGGAGCAGCGTGGCAGGCCCTTCCCGGCTCCTAAACCCTCTCTGATATTTGTATTTGAGAAGGAGGCCTTTGCCCAGCAGTGGGCACTTACAGGCTGCTACTTTACTTACTTCATAAAAAAAATGGACGTGTATATACTTTCAACTAAAATAAAAGTATAGTTCCGGAATGTGTTATGCTTATGGAGTTCCACAACCTAACCGCATGGACTGCAAAGGAATAGGAATAAAAACTGGAACCATGGATAGGTCCTGACATGCTGTACCTTCTTTGTGTTGTCACCGAGTATTGTTGTTAAGTTGTAGCTTGTTAGAACTCACTATAGTGTAATTCATATATGATTTTTTATTTGTTTTTTTTTTTTTTATGAAAAAATAGGCTTGGGTTTGACCTCAATCTTGCCCGATGGAAAGCGAAGATGAGGGCTAGGATGGTACACGCTTGCCTAGATGCCTGTTCACTTTGGCCTTGTTTACACCATTTATTAAGGATTACCGATAAGATTAACACTTATGGAAGAAATATTATAAAATAGCTAACAAAAAAGGCATATGTCACCTTAAAATAGCAGCCTGTAAAATCCCACAGAGCGCAAAACCCTTGACGCTGACTCAATTTTCTCTATCTCAAATATCCGAGAGGGTTTTGGAGCCAAGAAGGACCCGCCGCCAGTACGGCTTGTAGGGCGTCAAATGTCCTCGGAATAATATTTTATTATTATTACTCGGACATGCAGGTTTCCTCACGATATTTTCCTTCACCGAAGGCGTAGGCTAAGTACAAGAGCTCCGTACGGAACCCTAAAAACTAGAAAGCAATCCTATGCTTGAAAAATATTCTAGACGCAGTTACGTGATGTATAAGGAAAGCCTCTTCTTTCTAAGTTGTCGTAACTGAGGGAGTTAAGTTGAACTTGGGACAGGTTTAAAGGAGGCACTGGCAACGGTTCATTGGCTTTTCGTTAACTCTGAACATGTGATGCTATTTGGTATTAGTCTAGAACACATTGACCGCACTATGAACGAACAAGGCCATGGTCTTCCGTAAATTAAAGTGACTTAAGTCATCTTCTTAGGCGATTCAAGTCAGCTCTACGTCTTCTAATTACCGTAACATCCGCATGCGGTAGAGTCAAGCGGCGGCTGTTGCTGCTGCGCGAGTGTGCCGGCTCGACCGGGGTTTTACCGCGGCCTCGAGGAATACCGGCGTGAAGCAGAGGCATCTTGGGCTTCTGAATTTCGTTCGGTGAGTCAGGTGACCAAAAACCCACACCACCTTCGTTTCAAGACATATCTTCTTAGTGCTATGAAATCCAACTCGCGTGTGGTGGCGGCATAGGAATATCATCCCCTGGATGGCATAAGAACTAACCTAAGGAAACTGGTGTGGTCAGAGGTTTAGAGGTTTTTTCAGAAATTTTAGTATTTTAGTTCTTTCAACCCATATTTCACTTGAGCTTATTTTGGGACAATGTGACAGGTGGCGAGCCTGTCGCCGTCTTAACAATAGATCGCTCCAAGCAAAAGTGGCGACTATGGAAAATTAACCTATGTCTTCCTAAAGTGTCGTAAGTCCTGATATGAATCATAACAATATAATTACAAGAGTTAGTAAGTGTTTTTACGTGGCACAATCATACAACCTCGTCTATGTTGAGCCTATACGATACGATTGATCACAAGAAGTCGACTTCCAAAAATGTATCGTCTATCCGTCCGTCCTGCGTTTAAAGAGCTGTATCTTTAGAACCGTAGTAGGTAGACGGTTGAAATTAAGGAGTATTCATTAGGATATCCCTAACAAATAATAAAAAACAAAAAGTTCAATTAAAGAATCTTTGCTGTATCGTAAAAACTTTGTGTCTTGTTGTAATTGTACTTCAAACTCCAAAAGTAAAACAACAAATAATAACAACTGGTCAAGTGTGAGTCGGGCTCTCACAATAGAGAGCTTTTTTGATAAATACATAACACAGATATATTGAGTTGTTGTACGAAAGCCCTCGGTACCATCTACCATCATCTACCGCCATCGTTTCGAAATTAAGTATTAATAGCCGTTTAAAAAAAACGAGTTCTTTGCACTCTGTTCTGATATGACGCGACATCGCCTACAATAAATATTAAAAAAAAAAAAACATGAAACGGAACGTGTAAATCATCGAGATATGGTCGCAATAAATCACTTACGCGGTCGTGGAGGGGGAGGGGGGAGGGGAGGAGGGGAGGAGCCGCCAGTGTGGAATTCCGAACGACAGTTTTGACCGGCCGACGTGCATGGCATGCCTGGCGCCCCGCCTGAAACGGAACGCTTGTCGCGTTATACTTTATGAAATATCGATTGAAAAGAGGCCTGGTTAAAAAGCTCTAGCGGCCAGTGGTTATTCAAAAAAAAATTCAATAAAGGAACGGAGAAAAAAAAAAGCATAAGCGCAGTCGATGTTTTTTTGACATCGATAGTAAAGTGGCTTGGAGCCATGCGGCGGCTTTAGCTGCTGCTCGAATGGGCCGGCCTCGACCGGATTGGTACCACGGCCTCGGAGAATACCGGCGTGAAGTAGAGGCATCTTGTGCTTATGCGTTTCGTTCGGTGAGTGAGGTAACCGGAGGCCCACATCCCCTCCCTATTCCCCTCCTCTTCCCTCCCATCTCCCAAATATCCTTAAAGACCGGCAACGCACCTGCAGCATCTACGGTGTTGCAGATGTATGTGGGCGACGGTGATCACTTACCATCAGGTGAACCGCTTGCTCGTTTGCAATCTCTTTCATAAAAAAAGAAAAGTGGCGTGTAAATGTCTTACAGCTGGGTATTGCAGACGCATTTTTATTAATGCATTTTTGCCAAAAGAGCTAACAGTCCACCTGATGGTAAGCTGCTGCAGCTGACAGACAAACAACTTCAGTCGAAGAATGTTACAGGTGCGTTGTCACCCCTGATGATTGAGATGGAACACAGCTCGTATTTATACTGACTCTGGCTCTATTGCTCTGTGGCTCTGCGCCTTTTAAATCGGAATCAAATAACTTGTTGTTGTTTGTCCTGATGTTTGGGGTCAGATAGGGGTTAGAGTGTATACTCTCAACGAGATAACAGAGAGTCCTAGACAAAGAGGGATTCTATCAGAAAGAACGATTTATTTGGTACACATATTTAAAACATTAGGAATACAAAATACATAGATTACAAGAGCAACTATAGATTTTTAGATATAACATTTAACACTGGTAATAAAAATGAGTACCAAATAGACCTCCAACTCAGCGTAATGCCGCAGAGGTAGCGATAAATTTTCAGTTGGAGCCTCGTGACGTCACCGACAAGACAGCGATCGCCAAACGCCGAGCGTGGCGATTATTTTAACACCTTAGTATTCTATTATTACTTCGGCGCTCGCCAAACGCCGAGCGTGGCGATTATTTTAACACCTTAGTATTCTATTATTACTTCGGCGCTCGCCAAACGCCGTGCGTGGCGATTATTTTAACACCTTAAGTTCTATTATTACTTCGGCGCTCGCCAAACGCCGTGCGTGGCGATTATTTTAACACCTTAGGATTCTATTATTACTTCGGCGATCGCCAAACGCCGAGCGGCGATTATTTTAACACCTTAGGATTCTATTATTGCTTCGGCGCTCGCCAAACGCCGAGCGGCGATTATTTTAACACCTTAGTATTCTATTATTACTTCGGCGATCGCCAAACGCCGAGCGTGGCGATTATTTTAACACCTTAGTATTCTATTATTACTTCGGCGATCGCCAAACGCCGAGCGTGGCGATTATTTTAACACCTTAGGATTCTATTATTACTTCGGCGATCGCCAAACGCCGAGCGTGGCGATTATTTTAACACCTTAGTATTCTATTATTACTTCGGTGATCGCCAAACGCCGAGCGGCGATTATTTTAACACCTTAGGATTCTATTATTACTTCGGCGCTCGCCAAACGCCGAGCGGCGATTATTTTAACACCTTAGGATTCTATTATTACTTCGGCGATCGCCAAACGCCGAGCGGCGATTATTTTAACACCTTGGTATTCTATTATTACTTCGGCGATCGCCAAACGCCGAGCGTAGCGATTATTTTAACACCTTGGTATTCTATTATTATTTCGGCGATCGCCAAACGCCGAGCGTGGCGATTATTTTAACACCTTAAGTTCTATTATTACTTCGGCGCTCGCCAAACGCCGTGCGTGGCGATTATTTTAACACCTTAGTATTCTATTATTGCTTCGGCGATCGCCAAACGCCGAGCGTGGCGATTATTTTAACACCTTAAGTTCTATTATTACTGGCGATCGCCAAACGCCGAGCGTGGCGATTATTTTAACACCTTGGTATTCTATTATTGCTTCGGCGATCGCCAAACGCCGAGCGTGGCGATTATTTTAACACCTTAGTATTCTATTATTACTTCGGCGATCGCCAAACGCCGAGCGTGGCGATTATTTTAACACCTTAGTATTCTATTATTACTTCGGCGCTCGCCAAACGCCGAGCGTGGCGATTACTTTAACACCTTAGGATTCTATTATTACTTCCGGCGATCGCCAAACGCCGAGCGTGGCGATATTTTAACACCTTAAGTTCTATTATTGCTTCGGCGCTCGCCAAACGCCGAGCGTGGCGATTATTTTAACACCTTAGTATTCTATTATTACTTCCGGCGATCGCCAAACGCCGAGCGTGGCGATTATTTTAACACCTTAGTATTCTATTATTACTTCGGCGATCGCCAAACGCCGAGCGTGGCGATTATTTTAACACCTTAGTATTCTATTATTACTTCGGCGCTCGCCAAACGCCGAGCGTGGCGATTATTTTAACACCTTAGGATTCTATTATTACTTCGGCGATCGCCAAACGCCGAGCGTGGCGATATTTTAACACCTTAGTATTCTATTATTGCTTCGGCGATCGCCAAACGCCGAGCGTGGCGATTATTTTAACACCTTAGGATTCTATTATTATTTCGGCGATCGCCAAACGCCGAGCGTGGCGATTATTTTAACACCTTGGTATTCTATTATTACTTCCGGCGATCGCCAAACGCCGAGCGTGGCGATTATTTTAACACCTTAGTATTCTATTATTACTTCGGCGCTCGCCAAACGCCGAGCGTGGCGATTATTTTAACACCTTAGTATTCTATTATTACTTCGGCGATCGCCAAACGCCGAGCGTGGCGATTATTTTAACACCTTAGGATTCTATTATTACTGGCGATCGCCAAACGCCGAGCGTGGCGATTATTTTAACACCTTAAGTTCTATTATTACTTCGGCGATCGCCAAACGCCGAGCGGCGATTATTTTAACACCTTAGGATTCTATTATTACTTCGGCGATCGCCAAACGCCGAGCGTGGCGATTATTTTAACACCTTAGGATTCTATTATTACTTCGGCGATCGCCAAACGCCGAGCGTGGCGATTATTTTAACACCTTAGTATTCTATTATTACTTCGGCGATCGCCAAACGCCGAGCGTGGCGATTATTTTAACACCTTAGGATTCTATTATTACTTCGGCGATCGCCAAACGCCGAGCGTGGCGATTATTTTAACACCTTAGTATTCTATTATTACTTCGGCGATCGCCAAACGCCGAGCGTGGCGATTATTTTAACACCTTAGTTTTCTATTATTAATTCGGTGATCGCCAAAAGCCGAGCGTGGCGATTATTTTAACACCTTAGGATTCTATTATTACTTCGGCGATCGCCAAACGCCGAGCGTGGCGATTATTTTAACACCTTGGTATTCTATTATTGCTTCGGCGATCGCCAAACGCCGAGCGTGGCGATTATTTTAACACCTTAGGATTCTATTATTACTGGCGATCGCCAAACGCCGAGCGTGGCGATTATTTTAACACCTTAGTATTCTATTATTATTTCGGCGATCGCCAAACGCCGAGCGGCGATTATTTTAACACCTTAGGATTCTATTATTACTGGCGATCGCCAAACGCCGAGCGTGGCGATTATTTTAACACCTTAGTATTCTATTATTATTTCGGCGATCGCCAAACGCCGTGCGTGGCGATTATTTTAACACCTTAAGTTCTATTATTACTTCGGTGATCGCCAAACGCCGAGCGTGGCGATTATTTTAACACCTTAGTTTTCTATTATTAATTCGGTGATCGCCAAAAGCCGAGCGTGGCGATTATTTTAACACCTTAGGATTCTATTATTACTTCGGCGATCGCCAAACGCCGAGCGTGGCGATTATTTTAACACCTTAGTATTCTATTATTGCTTCGGCGATCGCCAAACGCCGAGCGGCGATTATTTTAACACCTTAGTATTCTATTATTGCTTCGGCGATCGCCAAACGCCGAGCGTGGCGATTATTTTAACACCTTAGTATTCTATTATTACTTCGGCGATCGCCAAACGCCGAGCGTGGCGATTATTTTAACACCTTAGTATTCTATTATTACTTCGGCGATCGCCAAACGCCGAGCGTGGCGATTATTTTAACACCTTAGTATTCTATTATTACTTCGGTGATCGCCAAACGCCGAGCGTGGCGATTATTTTAACACCTTAGTATTCTATAATTACTTCTGCTATCGAACTCTTTAAAGGTAGTTAGATAGGAGAATAATTATTTAATATCGCTTATTTACATTATCATTAAGAATAAAAGAATTAAAAGAAATAAACAAATCAATTTCGATTAGCCTCAAGTAACACATTCACAGAATATTATAAATATAGAGGTAAACAATTATTGCAGCAATAAAGAGAAACGTTCTCCAATCAAACAAATTTGCTAGAAACATACTTAGGAGCTGCTTTTACCGGGGACACGCTGTCCAAAGAGTATCCGAACGACCCAAACTATTATTGCCCGATAGACTTAAATGCCTACGCACAACAACGCTTAAAACTATCTACATAGTCAAAAAACGCAATAATCATTCTTAACGGAAGCTGAATACAGTACAAAATAGCACAAAAGTCGTTCGGCATAAAACTAAAGCGCATTCAGAGCGCGCGCCTCTCGTCTCCATAAAATATTTTACGACGGTAATAAAACTGAATACTGCCTTACATAGTAAAGAATTGTCGCAGTTTTTGTCCGTACGAATTCTGTCTTTTATGTTGTAAATAGTTAATTCAGATCGGAAAAAATAGACGTCCTGCCTGTTATCATTGAATGCCTACTCACGCTTGTCCGCTGCAGGAAAAGGCAGAGTTTACGGATCTGTGTTTGGCACAGCGTCGAAAAACGGCTTCCCCTAATCAACTTTAAGCTTCATTGGAATATGACCCCTTGATGTGTGGGGTGGCGATTGTGGTCATCAGGTCTCGTCCTGCCTGAAATCAAGAGATTTGCAGGACTTTTCTTTTAAACTACTCTTACGTCAGTAACGAAATGACAGGGGATTCTTAAACCGCTATAACACGGTGCTATCTGGGGACGGAAGACATGCGTGAAGCAAGTCCGTCTGTTTAAATATGACAGGTTTAAAGCATTATGTTCTAACAGACTTAGAACATCCTGTTCTAATAAGAGACTTATCTTCTAAAATCCATATTTCTCTGATCACAACTCTGTAGGAATAGATTTTAGTTATGAAATTCATTCTCTGATATTATACCTATCTATAAACAAATACATATACTCTTTGAAATAATCATTCAAGTCTTGTTCCTTTTGCATTGTGTTAAAGACAAGCAAACACGGTGTGTTTAACTAGTCAATTGATAAAGGCAAAAGATCGGAAAACGCCCTCTCTTACAGGATGTTAGCGTTAAATGGCCGCGAAATTGGAAACGCTCGTACGCGCAGCGGTTTTTGTCGTAACGTCAGTTACAAATGTAACTCTGAGGTCGTAATGAACATTGTGACGCGGGCAAAGAGTAAACGGGAGCAGTGGCCCGGGTTAATAAGCAAGTGCGGTGAATTAGGGGACGTCTACATGCTTTTACGTATCAAATTGGTTTTTTTTTATGGTACGGTGTAACAGCAGGGCAACGGTTGCGAGCCCCGGCAGCTTATGAGACTGACTACTCGTTTTCGTTTCATGGTACGCGGTCGATCTGGATTATAGGTTGTTTACGATTTTAAGTGCAAACTTTAACGGTGAAGGAAAACATTGAGAGGAAACTTGCATGTCTGAGGAATAGCAGAAAACTTTTGTGGATATGTGAAGTGCGCCAACACAGACTGCAGCACATTTTCTGTCTCCAGAGCACTCCCCAGAAATAAGAGGAGGTCTGTCCTCAGCTGAGGGATATTATAGGCTGTAGGCTGCTATTTTACTTTTAATGTTTGGTATAAAATGATCCTATAGTTGCACAGCTAACACAAACACAAATATGTTTGTAAAATGATTGCATGGCTTAGTTGTTAGTGAACCTGAGTTGCATCTGGCATAGATGATCAATCAGAGCAATCTGATTTAATGGCATAAGTTTTATATCGGGTTCCCCTTCCTGCACAGTCGACAACCGCCGATAGTATTCGGAAGTGTTTACCGCAGAGGAAGTAGGCCGGAAGGTCATTATTGCCATAATTAAAAACCCAACAAATTAATTGATAAAACATAAACAGACTACAGAAGAAAATAGACAACTTAAAGCTTAGTTCTCGCACGCATAATTGTAACTAAGGTTGGAATTTCAAAAAGCGTTCCATGACAAAATTTACACAAATTTCCGTGCGAAAAATTCCTGTGATCCCTTTTAAATTCTTTACATTTTATTGTAAGAATTTCGGAATCATGATATTACACGGGTGGCATTATATTGGACTCCAACGTCTTTTATTAAGCCTTAAATATTCTTTTGAAATAATTAATAGGAATACAAGGGGATATTAACAACGGATGACTCAATTCACTATCCCAACGCCTTGCTGGGGCGGCACGTATTGGCGTGTCCATTTTGCATGCAAGTCGGTGGCCTCTCCACCATTTGCCTACGGCCGTGATAGAGAAGCCAGGGTCCAGGGCTGTCCCCACGACACGACCGTGATGTAAGTGGATCACGATTTAGTCAATGCTAATTTTCTTGTCTACTTTAGTCTTTTATACGTGGGGACCAACTATACGTCCCTTCCTTGTGGAATACAGGACGGGTTATGTGTGTGTGTACCTCGGGAATGCACACATCCGCGGTATTAACAGCGCCGGCCGGCCAAGCTCACCTAACCAGACAAGACATACGCGGCCCTCTAGGATATACCGTTGTCATAGTTAACTCGGGCTACCTTCAGCCTTTGTTCATTAATTTTGGTCCGATCTACGCAGAATGTGCTCCCAGTATCTTGAGGTCGTGCAGCGGTATGCTTGGTTTTAGATTTAATTTTGTTTATTACTGGATCCCAAACGGGTGGTAGCACCCAGCCATCTTCTCTATTGAAATTAGGATGTTTTTTAGATTTCAATAGCCGGGCGAATCATAATTGGCAGCAATCGGTCTATCAAATCTGACGTAGTGGTTGGGTCGATCAAGGATATGATCACAGACTGCAGATTTTCTATAACGGCGGTGTTTCAATTCTAAGTCCCACGTGGGAAACGTACTTCTCGCGAGTACGCCACCCAGAAGACCAATGGGGGCGAGAAGGGCAAGCAGTTGGACGAAACATAAACACTTTCGATCTCCAGCCGCATACGTGGCTTCACCGCCGATCATGTCTCGGTCGCGGATGGGAAGGGAGAATGCTGCATCGTAACACCGACAATCCTATACTGCCCCGCCAGAATCTACTTCACGTCGATATCATGCGAGCCGGCACATTCGGGCAGCAGCAAAAGCCAGCAGCTTGGCTCTATGCTCCGACATTTGTTTTCGTTGTACTCACAACGAGCCCCAAACAAACGCTGCTGTTTTAAAATCACACAGACGCTGACAATTAAAACCACAAGTTTTTGGTCACAACGAAAGCCCGCAAACGTTCGTAATGAGATCGTCGTGCGAAGCTTAGGGAGCTTGGGGAGCTTCACGTGAAATTACACTTCTTAATTCTTCGCGCTAAACACCATTGTGCCGGCGTAATTAAAGCGAGCTCGTTGACGTACGTTTAAAATTTATCGCGCTAATTAAATATCACACGTACGTTAAGTTTAAAAATGAAATGTCTCGGGGAGTTGACAGGCTGAATGTTCGCATCGCAACGGACCACCTGTGCGCAGGGTTGCGTGATGCTAAAAATTCATTTATGAAACCTGAAATACATTTGAACCTTTAGTACAAGGTCGTGAGTACTTCAGGACGTCAATAGCAGCTATAGACGTTTCGGTATGTTATCTCTTGGCGACCGTGTGGCTTACTGGTGAGCATACCTTACATCTGACCCACGGGTCCTGAGTACGAATCCCGGCCGATGACAATATCTTTTTTATGCAGAAGAGGGCAAACGAGCTAGCGGTTAATGGTAAGTGATTACCGTTGCCATCTTACATCTGCAACACCAGAGGAGCTACAGAGAGTGGGAGAGGAGTAGGGAGGGAGGAGAGGGGAGGGGGAAGTGGGCCTCTGCTAATTCGAATAGCCGAACGAAAATCAGAAGCACAAGATCTACTTCACAGCGGTATTCACGAATATTATTCTACAAAAAGGCAAATTAGTGGTTTTGGGTCTGGTTGAGTTGTCTTCGTCCCGTGCCTCTGACACGGCATCTGTCTCTTCCTTCGATCTTTACCGCATAAGCGTTAGCTTCGATGCATAGGACGTGGGAAGATGAAGACGAGCGAGTGCCTCTGTATATACGCTTACACTTACGGCATTATAATACGAGTTCCTCCCGCCCAGGTGACCACTGCCGATAGTATTCTGAAGTCATCGCCATGGTCGAGTTGGTGGTAGCATATATACCGTGCACCATTATAGAGTTTGCCTTCAACAACCTTAAGTATCTGGCCAATCCCGTTGTCCCGTAGGTTTCGTAAGAAGGTAATGTAAGAGCCTTGAAAAAAGCAATGGCTATGGTCAGACGACGAGATAACAATCTCGAAAAATACAAGATCAAAATTAAGCAGACCGATGACAGACTTCATTACATACTGCGGTCGTCAAGCAGCGTGTCTCGAGCGTGACAATTATGGCAAATCCTCCTTATGGGACAGGCCTTTGTCCTACAGTGGACTGGCTTGACAGGCTGTTAAGGTAAGGTAAGGTAATATAATCATTGCAAGTATTCGTTAAAAAAAACTATCAGAGAATGCAAAAGCAAATCTTATAAATACTACTATTACAGAATAACACAAGTTTGAGAGAAGCAACCGACCTCGACCTCTATTTACCCCACCCTTAGGTAGAATATCTTCTTGAAATTTATATGGGACTGGGAACAACCTTGATGTATAGCCTATTCAATAAAAAAAGGAATCATCAAAATTGGTTCACAAACGCTGAAGATATCGCTTAAAATACCTGCAAGAAAAAATACACATAAATTCTCCTTCTTTTTTGCAGTCAGTTGAAAATTACATGAAGCATATATAAGCAGATACCTTAACGTGTCAATAAAATGACCTCTTTACAATATTGTGGTTGTATAGAAAGTGAAAAAACAACAGCGTGCAATGGCACGGTATACTGCAAGCCTGTCACAAGCCCTTCGTGCCGCTCGCTAATAAATAATATACGGTGCTACAACAAAATGTACTTTGAGCGCTCTTACTAATTATCTAGTATTCCTTTGATAATATAAAGCCATGGAGGCATATGGAGGTGTGGGGGAACTTGTCGCCTCCTTCCTTACCATAGGAGTCGTAATTGTCGACTGAGCGAAAAGCTTTGTAAAGAAAAGTCTAAAATAGCCTGAATTTATTTATTAACTTCATATACATGAGAATGTATAAAGGCGGACTTAATGCCAGAAGCATTCTCTACCAGTCAACCTTTGGACGATGCAGAGATGAAATGAAGTAGGTGTAGGTGATAGAATAGAGAGAACTAAAGAGAGGAAAAAAATTATAATAAATGTAAATCTACATATAGATACAATATTGGTTTTTTTTTTGAATTTGTTTTTATTCTACCATAAAAAAGGTAATACATTCAAATAAATAACTTTTTTTTTATGATAAACGTGGCTAATGAGCAAGCGGCTCATCAAACAGACCCACGTGCAACACCAGAGGGTCTGAGAGTTGGGAGGGAGGGTGAGGTAGAGTCAAGCGACGGCTTCTGCTGTTGCTCGAATGACCCGACTCGACCGAGGTAGTACACCGGCAGAATACCGGCGTGAAATAGAGGCGACTTATGCTTCTAAGGAGGCCCACTTCCAAGCATCCTTAAAAGTCGGCAACGCACCTGCAGCTCCTCTGGTGTTGCGATATACGTGGGCGAGTGTAATCATTCAGCATAAGGCGAGCCGCTAGTTCGTTTGCCCCTTTCCCATAAAAAAAAATGGATTGACTAAAAAGCTGGATTCGATACAGCGATCTGGGCTTCAGTGTTTCATACGTCGAATAATAAATCTTCACCTTCTTCTTTAGTCTATAATAAGTTCAATGCTGATCAAAGGCCTCTCCAAAAAAGCGCCATATTTGATCATACTCAACGCCCTCTTACTTGTGTTCGGCAAATTAGTACGGGCATACCGCCATTTTCTGTCGTCAAAGCCTCGGTTTTTAGCCAGCAGGGTGAGGTTGGTTGGCGCGAGATAAACATGGTTCTGTCCTCCTTGGACTTATTAACGAATATTGGTATGAAAGAAATAATAACAATAATAAATTAAAGAATTTGTAATACAAAAACATTTGCGATGTTAGAAAGCTTAATTTGTCAGATGAAAAATAGTTAAATGTTTCTTAAAATAATGAAAAAAGGGTTGGGCTTTTAGTCGCTTTCATACATCAGCATTTAAAAAGGTTCTCGAATGGCAGTCACGTACAGGCAAACGCAGTGTAGGACGACTCCCCACAAGATGGAGTGACGACCTGCGCAGTGTTGCGGGAAGTCGATGGATGCAGGTGGCTCAGGACCGAGCTTCGTGGTAATCATTGGGGGAGGCCTATGTTCAGCAGTGGACTTGTGATAGGCTGAAATGATGATGATGATACATCATTTCAAAAATGTAGGGTGCTATACCTATGTGTCTAGTCTTTATTATAGGTACAAGAGAGTTAAAACAAAACACAATCTTATAGCTACAAAAAGCGATTGGCAAAACTGAGAAGTGAATATTTGCCTTTGGGGTATTGGTTAAGTGAATTGTAACTAAATCTAATCTGTTTCTTCATCTTGGTGAATCATACTGTGTACTTTCCACACTAGAGACACTGCCCCCCTTATGGGTAGTGGGATTTAGGTTCGGCATAGTCGGATTGACTTTACACCATCCGTCGGCTGTTAAGTCCGTCGGTACGTTCTTTATTCAGCAGCAGGATGCACCCCGTGCAGGTGAGGTTGACATCTGGAGAAATATCTGATATAATGTGCGCAATTCTTTTTAAGTCATACAGGTTCTTCTTCACACTAAGGATGGACAAGCTCGATTCCAGGAATTCCTTTTTGCGGATTTCGTCATGCATACCAAACCTAGTAGCGTTATACTGATACTTCAGCTACTCTGTATTATAATAATAAAGCCATTTATTCCATATTTCATTTTAGTTTTATATTACAATTTTTGTTAGTAGGTTTTAGCTTAAAACATTTATGAATTCTTATTATGAATGTTACTATTAACTTATATATGTTAATAATGAGGACCCCTGTTTGGGTAAAGGCCTCCTCCATCTTCTTCCAAGACTCCCTGTCATTGCCCGACTCCATCCAGTTGCTTAGACTGCAACCCTTCATCGAACTCTGTATTATAGTACTGCGAAATTATAAGGTCACTTAAAAATGTTACAAAAAAATACTAACAAGTGGACACGTAATTTCCACTAGTGCTTAAATTAAATCGCCTAAAAGTTAACAAGAAGTAAAATTTTCAACTACAAGGCGTGTGCTTATACTTTATAATATTGTTTTAGTACAAAAAGTCACAAAACTTTGCAGCGGGGGCCGGCGACCTCGCGTGCGATGCCACGTCGCGCTGCAACTCCGTCACAAGCCTTTCGTGTTGCCCGCTCATAAATAATATGCGACGCTACAATAAAATTAAATGCGAATATTGCGCCGTTGTATATACTATGACCGATTCTACTGATCCTCCAGTATCCCCTTGATAATGTTTAATGTTAACTGTATGGTATCTCTAATTACGCTTCAATTTAATAGAAAGTTGCTCTTGTCCGAAAATTGGGAGCGTTTTGCTTTTGTTTTTAGTCCTTTCGATATTTATCTCTGACGGTAAGTGATTACCAAGGCCGTACGTACATCTGCAACACTAGGGCAATTGCTGGTGCGTTGGCGACCCTTAAGGATGTTTGGGAAAGAGGTGAGGAGGAGGGAAAAAGGGGAGATGGCATCCGGTTACCTCACTCACTGAACGTAACGCAGAAGCGCAAGATGCCTCTTCTTCACGCCGGTATTGCGCGGGGTCGTGGTACTAGCCCGGTGGAGCCGGACCATTTGTGCAGCAGCAATAGCAGCCGCTCGGCTCTATCACGTACAGACGATACGATTTTTTTATACTGATATGGTTACATTTAAGTGTTTAAAAGTTATTTTTGACAATATATTCCACTGAACACAGCACAGAAAATATATGTGGGTCAAGTACATTAAGATTGAAATAAAGAGACAACAATATAAATAAAAATACCTATTACTTAGTTTACACATAACGGTATTAGGAATCGAATACTGGTCACTCGCGTACTACGAAATTGAATAGTGAATATATTAACAATGTGGAAAAACCACGCTTAAAACTAAACCAGTTAGATAACACCTGAAAATACAACAGCCACAAAGTATATAAAAAATTTCAGAAGTCAAAGATATTCTGTTGTGAAATTCTGAAATGGCTACGTTATTTACGAGAATATCCCTTATATTCATCACGTTCTAACGGCTGTAAGTTATATCGAATATCTTTCGGAAGCAAGCGTCTTCCACCGACTACTTTGGTGAGGCCTTTGTACAGCCTCGCATTGTATCTGGCACAGCGTTGTGCCGGCTCTCCCTTACTCGACCCAAAATGGCGAACCTTTAATATTTGAGTAGTTTTATTGGCGTCGCAATATTCTCAGCGGTGTCTTTTCAGGAAGACATATTTTTTGGCGAATGCGTTTCCTTAGCTGGACAGATCCCCAACCGTCGCTGCAGATTCTGTCACCGATGTGGTACTTCAGGGAATGGAACTTTTTATTCCGTTCTCTGCAGTGCCTGTCGGAGGTAAATCCCAGCCTTGGTTTGGTCGCACCTGCAAAATAGCGTCACGCCGAAAGCGGAAGTGCTACCAGGCCTGGGCTGATGCATCAACGTCTCGGGATGCAAAACCAGTGCTCTTAAAACGAGTACAACTCTGCCTCCAGGTCCTTCAAAGAGTTATCGCTGCGGCAAAGTTAAAGCACATTGGCAGAATTGGCGAGAGACTAGTTCGCCTCCCATCGGGATCCCGCGCATTCTGGTCTCTCGCCAAGGCTGTCTAGAAATTTCTGTCAGCTATCTCTCCCATCTCTACACAAGGAGGATGATTCGCTGGCCCATACTGCAAAGAAAGCCGATCTCTTGGGCTCTCTTTTTGCATCAACTCGACTCTTGATGACCGAAACTCTCCACCTACCATCCCGTGGTGTAAGTGCTCCATGCCGGAAATTTAGTTTCTGCAGAGCTTAGTGCGAAAGGCACTCCGCTCCTGGACATTCATAAGTCGAGTGGGCCGGTAGGAATCCCTCAATTGTGCTGAGGATGTGTGCCCCTGAGTTGGCACCGGTTCTCACGCGTCTTTTCCGGCACTCCTACTCTTCAGGCGTCGTCCGGAATCTTGGAAGACAGCATTTGTGCATCAATACCCAAAAGGCGACCGCTCTGATCCGTCCAACTACAGGCCTATTGCCATCACCCCTTGTTATCTAAAATAATGGAGTCACTCATCAACACCCAGCTCTGAGGTACCTGGAGGAACACCGGCTCATCAGTGACCGACAGTACGGTTTCCGTCGCGGACGATCAGCTGGTGATCTTCTGGTTACCTGACTCACCGATGGGCAGAAGCAGTTGAGTCTAAGGGGGAGGCTTTGGCGGTTAGTCTGGACGTAGCGAAAGCATTTGTTAGGGTTTGGCATAAAGCGCTTCTTTCAAAGCTTTCATCTTACGGGGTTCCTGAGAGATTGTGCAACTGGGTCACCAGCTTCCTCACGGATCGGAGCATCAAGGTTGTTGTCGACGGTGCATGCTCGGACCCCAAACCCGTGAATGCTGGTGTTCCACAAGGCTGTGTGCTATCTCCCACTCTGTTCCTTCTGCATATCAACGACATGCTACAAATCAGTAGCATTCATTGCTATGCAGACGACAGCACGGGTGATGCCCTATATACAGGCCGTGCGAATATTTCTCGGGAACACGTCGACGAGTGCCAGAACAAACTTGTGTCTGAAGTCGAGACCTTGTTATTCAAAGTCTCGGATTGGGGTCGACGTAATTTGGTCCTATTCAACCCCAAAAAGACACAGGTTTGCGCGTTCACCGCTAAAAAGAATCCCTTTGTCGTTTCTCCTCTTTTGAGAACATTCCCTTATTGCCTCAGCCAGTATCAGAATCTTTGGCGTTGACATATCGAGCGACGTTCAGTTCCGTGGTCACTTGAAGGAAAGGCCAAATTGGCCTCAAAAAGCTTGGTGTGCTCTGTAGAGGCGGGACAGTATTTCATGCCGGTCCACCGTTTGCAACTTTATAAGGCGCAAGTTCGGCCCCACATGAAATACTGTTCTCATCTCTGAGCAGGGGCACCCCAGTACCAACTCCTTCCATTTGACCGCATCCAACGTCGAGCGGCTCGAATTGTCGGCGACCAAGCTCTCTCTGATCGGCTTGATCCTTTGGCCTTGCGAAGAGATGTTGCTTCTCTTTGCATTTTTACAAAATTTTCCACGGGGAATGTTCTGAGGAACTGTTCGGATTGATCCCAGCTGCTGAGTTTCACCATCGTACATCGCGACAGAATTCGAAGTTCCATCGATACCACCTAGATGGTTGGCATTCCACCACAGTGCGTTTTAATCGAAGTTTTCTGCCACGCACTTCGATTTTGTGGAATCAGCTGTCGCCAGCAGTATTTCCGAACAGTTACGACTTAGGGACCTTCAAGAAAAGAGCTTATTCCTTCCTTAAAGGCCGGCAGCGCATCTGTAGCTCCTCTGGTGTTGTGGATGTTCGTGGGCGTCGGTGATCACTTACCATCAGGTGAGCCGCACGCTCGTTTGCCCCCTTCTTCTATAAAAAAAAAAAAAAAATGAATACCTATGTGTAGGCTTGTTGATACTGTAGTCTTTATTATAGGTACAAGAGAGTTAAAACAAAACACAATCTTATAGCTACAAAAAGCGATTGGCAAAACTGAGAAGTGAATATTTGCCTTTGGGGTATTGGTTAAGTGAATTGTAACTAAATCTAATCTGTTTCTTCATCTTGGTAAATCATCCTGTGTACTTTCCACACTAGAGACACTGCTCCCCTTATGGAAGTGGATTAAGTGGGATTTAGGTTCGGCATAGTCGGATTGACTTTACACCGTCCGTCGGCTGTTAACGTTCTTTATTCAGCAGCAGGATGCACCCCGTGCAGGTGAGGTTGACATCTGGAGAAATATCTG
The DNA here is from genome assembly GCA_029286595.1 of Bhutanitis thaidina. NCBI lineage: Eukaryota > Metazoa > Arthropoda > Insecta > Lepidoptera > Papilionidae > Bhutanitis > Bhutanitis thaidina. The sequence continues at coordinate 12,326,917 of JAGSMS010000013.1, forward strand.
ATATAATGTGCGCAATTATTTTTAAGTCATACAGGTTCTTCTTCCCACTAAGGTCTTTGATGGACAAGCTCGATTTCAGAAATTTCTTTTTGCGGATTTCGTCGTGCATACCAAACTTAGTAGCGTTATACTGATACTTCAGCTACTCTGTATTATAATAATATAAGTAATAATAATAAAGCCATTTATTCCATATTTAATCTTGTTTTGGATTACAATTTTTGTTAGTAGGTTTTAGCTTAAAAAAATTATGAATTCTTATAATGAATGTTACTATTAACTTTTATATGTTAATAATTATAACTATTACTTATATATATGTTAGTGTTGTTTTATGAAATATGAATCCCTGTTTGGGTAAAGGCCTCCTCCATCTTCTTCCAAGACTCCCTGTCATTGCCCGACTCTATCCAGTTGCTTAGACTGCAACCCTTCATCGAACTCTGTATTATAGTACTGCGAAATAATTATAAGGTCACTTAAAAATGTTACAAAAAAATACTAACAAGTGGACACGTAATTTCCACTAGTGCTTAAATTAAATCGCCTAAAAGTTAACAAGAAGTAAAATTTTCAACTACAAGGCGTGTGCTTATACTTTATAATATTGTTTTAGTACAAAAAGTCACAAAACTTTGCAGCGGGGGCCGGCGACCTCGCGTGCGATGCCACGTCGCGCTGCAACTCCGTCACAAGCCTTTCGTGTTGCCCGCTCATAAATAATATGCGACGCTACAATAAAATTAAATGCGAATATTGCGCCGTTGTATATACTATGACCGATTCTACTGATCCTCCAGTATCCCCTTGATAATGTTTAATGTTAACTGTATGGTATCTCTAATTACGCTTCAATTTAATAGAAAGTTGCTCTTGTCCGAAAATTGGGAGCGTTTTCCTTTTGTTTTTAGTCCTTTCGATATTTATCTCTGACGGTAAGTGATTACCAAGGCCGTACGTACATCTGCAACACCAGGGCAGTTGCTGGTGCGTTGGCGACCCTTAAGGATGTTTGGGAAAGAGGTGAGGAGGAGGGAAAAAGGGGAGATGGCATCCGGTTACCTCACTCACTGAACGTAACGCAGAAGCGCAAGATGCCTCTTCTTCACGCCGGTATTCCGCGAGGTCGTGGTACTAGCCCGGTGGAGCCGGACCATTTGTGCAGCAGCAATAGCAGCCGCTCGGCTCTATCACGTACAGACGATACGATTTTTTTATACTGATATGGTTACATTTAAGTGTTTAAAAGTTATTTTTGACAATATATTCCACTGAACACAGCACAGAAAATATATGTGGGTCAGAAGTACATTAAGATTGAAATAAAGAGACAACAATATAAATAAAAATACCTATTACTTAGTTTACACATAACGGTATTAGGAATCGAATACTGGTCACTCGCGTACTACGAAATTGAATAGTGAATATATTAACAATGTGGAAAAACCGCGCTTAAAACTAAACCAGTTAGATAACACCTGAAAATACAACAGCCACAAAGTATATAAAAAATTTCAGAAGTCAAAGATATTCTGTTGTGAAATTCTGAAATGGCTACGTTATTTACGAGAATATCCCTTATATTCATCACGTTCTAACGGCTGTAAGTTATATCGAATATCTTTCGGAAGCAAGCGTCTTCCACCGACTACTTTGGTGAGGCCTTTGTACCGCCTCGCATTGTATCTGGCACAGCGTTGTGCCGGCTCTCCCTTACTCGACCCAAAATGGCGAACCTTTAACCCTTAATAACCTAGAGTTTCAATTTTGATACTAATATTTTAAACCGAATATTCACATTACTATTAGTTTTTTTTATATGTTGGCTGTATGTATTTTACTGTTGTATAGTATTCTATCCAACGAAATTAAAAAAAAAACAAATGTCATTATTGTTTTATTTTATCTGTGACATATTACTTGCGCGGCAAAGTGAACAAGTAAACACATTTTACTAAAAGTTTTGTTGAATATAAATTTGATATATTTTCTTTTCTGAAGAATATAAATACTTTTGAGGTAAGTGAATACATTATTTTCGCTATGATATAATTATTTTTAGCAAATGCATGTTTTACTTGAAGAAATTAGTGCTTTTTTTTTGGTATCAATATTGATACTTCAGGCATTCCGCCCTACATAAAACCTACCTACTAATTCTTTAGCTATAAAACTTTTTGAACTTTCGTTTCATATTTTTTCTGCATAGCTTGGTGTGGGGATTACTTTTGTTTTTATTTATTATAGAAATTTATCCAAAATGCGGCCAGAAGAGATTGAGAACATATTGAAGCGGTTAGAAAATGGTGAAATTTCGGAAGACGATTCCACCGACAATGAAGATGACATAGACTATTATTCGAGCCAAAGAGATCGTCTGATGGAGCTAGATGATGAAGAGGATGTAGGTAATTTTCCCACTGACCCAAACTTGGATGCAGATCCGCCTGCAGCAAACGTAGATACCGACATGCAACATAATTTAGAGACTGTTGAACGAAACCCAACTCCTACAACCAGCAGCCAGAACAACCTGCAAACTGCACCTTTCAACTCTAGAAACTTAGTGTGGAGAGTAAAAATATGGATTTAGTCCAAAATGCTTTCCAGTTTGCTGGAAATACTGAGTATTCACAAGAAATTATTAACTTAGACACTCCATTTCAGTTTTTCTTATTTTTCGGTGAAGACATTTTGAGATTTCTAGTGGACGAGTCAAATAAATATGCCTTCCAAAAGAATCCCAACTTTACAGAACCTGTAACTGTCTTAGAATTACGTAAATTTATTGGAATTCTTATTTTTACTAGTGTATATCATTATCCTAGTGTCCGGTCATACTGGTCAAACATTACAAAGTTTGAACCCATAGTACAAACAATGAATCGCAACAGATTTGATAAAATTAGAGAAATTTTTCACATGAATGACGACTCTAAACATTTGCCCATTGATCACCCCAGCACGACCGACTGCATAAAGTAAGACCAGTGATAGACTATTTGAACAAGAAATTTATTACTTTACCATTTGAGCATCGTCTATCACTAGACGAGCAGATGTGTTCCACAAAAATGAAACATTTTATGAAACAATATTTACCCAACAAGCCCCATAAGTGGGGATTCAAATTATACGTGTTATGCTCTCTGTCTGGTTATGCCTACAGTTTTGAGATTTACTCGGGAGCTAAGGACATGGACCGTTTACCTGGCGAACCAGACCTCGGAGCTGTGTCGAATACAGTTATTCGATTGCTACGACCAGTACCAAGGCATGTCAATCATATAATTTATTTTGACAATTTTATACGAATATTCCTCTGGTACATTACTTGACCAACGAAGGTATTTATTGTCTTGGAACAGTACAGAGAAACAGGCTTGGAAAGTCGTGCAAGTTGCCGGATAAACGGGAGATTATGAAATCCAACGTACCCAGAGGAACATATCACGAAAATGTGGCCTCTCACGAAGGCCTAGAATTGTCAGCCACAAGTTGGAAAGACAACAAACAGGTATTATTACTATCCACGTATGTTGGCGCTGAACCAGCGGATACTATAACCCGCTACGAAAAAAACTAAAGGCCAATATTCAAATATCATGTCCTCGGGTTGTAAAAGAATATAATGCACACATGGGCGGCGTTGATTTGATGGATAGCTTCATTGGTCGATATCGCATCCGCATAAAGTCGAGAAAGTGGACAACGAGGCTCTTCTACCACTTGTTAGACATGACTGTCATCAATGCTTGGGTACTGTACAAAAGGTAAACACAAGGAAAGGAAAACTTCAGAAGAATATTATGAAGTTAGCAGATTTTAGAACTGAGCTTGCCGATACTTTATGTAGATATCAAAGTCACTCAAAAATAAAGGGCAGACCCAGTACCAACAGTCAACAAGACAATACAGTACCCTCTAAAAACCCCGGACAGGTGCACAAGTACTACCCCCAACTGACGTGCGTTCCGATTGTATTGGTCATGAAAAATATTTATGGAGTCTAGGAATAAATGTAAATTTAGTAATTGTAGGAAACTTACCTCCTGGTTCTGTAAAAAATGCAAAGTATCGTTATGCGATAATAAAAACAATCGATGTTTCGCATTATTTCATGCATAGGTCATTTAAGATTTCTTTATGGCCATAATGCCTGAAGTATCAAAATTGATACCTGTTTTTTTTTTTAAATAAATATGTAAAATAAATATTGTGATTTATTTAGCTATTTTTCCCTTCATCTAGGCCCTCAAGCAAATACAGTAATATTTAAAAAAGAAGACTCGCGTAAATCAGGCTACTAAGGGTTAATATTTGAGTAGTTTTATTGGCGACGCAATATTCTCAGCGGTGTCTATTCGGGAAGACATATTTTTTTTTTTGGCGAATGCGTTTCCTTAGTACTGCTTAGAGGAATTTGCAAGTCAATTCTCCGTCTATTTAATTTGTCTTAACCAACTCATGCCTGTTGAAAAGTATTTGGAAAAATGGAGATCTCGTTTGTAATGTCAGTTTTTTTTTTATTGAAGAAGGGGGCAAACGTGCGTGCGGCTCAAATGATGGGTAAGTGATCACCGACGCCCACGAACATCCATAACACCAGAAGAGCTACAGATGCGCTGCCGGCCTTTAAAATCAATTCATTGTCGGAGATATCACACAACAGCTAAAGTTCCGTCTTGGATATGCTGCATTCTTGATATTATTGAATAAAAACAATTTATTTTTGAACAACCTACCTTAATGGTAAATTTATATTGATTGGGATATTTATAAATAATATGACTCGCTTTCTCCCCGGTGCCGGCATCACTAAAATTGTGAATAGCAATTTTTAGTGCTGTATTTACCACGTGCTCGGCGGTGAAGGAAAACATCGTAAGGAAACCTGCACGTCTGAGAAATACTAAAATATATTATTTCTATGATATATGAAGCCCGCCAACCCGTACTGGAGCAGCGTGGCGGGCCCTTCCCGCCTTCAAAACCCTCTAAAATATTTGAGAAGTAGGTCTTTGCCCACCCGTGGGCACTAACGAATACATAAGCAAATACGTATTTGCTTATTTATTTATTTATTTTTATTTATTTATTTAAACAAAGTCACACAGCACTTGGATAAAATTATATAGATTAGTTAAAATACAACTTAATGCCAATAATGGACTTCATTATTTATAATTAAAAGATTTTGATGACAAGTACAGTTACAGGTGATTATTACCACTTAACAAACAAACCATGCGACATTATGTAATTTAGAAAATAATATGTCAACAAAAAAAAATACAAAATAACAAAAATAAAATACATATTTCTAGAAAGGCTTAAAAAAGAAAAAAAAAAAAAAAAAGCTTGCTTATGTATTCGTTAATAACTTCTGAACTTTTAGGAATGGTTTTCGCCATTCCTTAGATAATTTCATGTATATGTGTAAATGTGTGAATGGGTGACACATTTACATATGGTTTATATAGTACAGGCCCGTTCTTGCAAAGCTACTTCGCTAGTCTACGTACATAAAAATGAATGTCATGTCAGTATATCTAGTCTTCGACTCCGTTTTATCGATCACTATGAAATTTGTGCTCACAGTATCTTGAGGTGGTGCAGTGGTATACTTGGTTTTAGATTTAATTTTGTTCACTACTGGTTCAAACGGGCAAAACAAAATTGAACGCGATAAAATCCGTAAATAATAGTTTAATTTCAAAGATACTGATGTATCTTTAGTTTTTACACAAGTTTCAACGTCCAATTATAGATTCTAGATAACATACAGATCACTCACTATTATATACACTCAGGTAAATATATCTATACACAGGCAGGAGGTCTGCCGGGTCATGCTAGTTGTAAATATATCATTTCAAGGGCTGTTTGGTGGCGACGCAGAAATCTTTTAGCAATGAGGCGAAAGACAGGTTGCAATATCTAGTTTGGCTATGAGCAGTGTCAAATGAAAACCTTCGCATTAACCCCTATGTGCGATAGGGTAAATGCTTATCCCATGACTTTAGTTTTGTTCTTTCCTTTTGTCACCCCTGCCTAGAAGGGCCTAAGCTGGGGTGACAAAAGGCGTAAGTCGTAATACGCATTCAACACATATGCATTGACGTATCGATGAATATTTAAGATGGGGTATTATGAGACGGAAGAGCCCCTATGGACTGTTATACAGCCTTGTCACCTGTTATTCTTTCTAATTGTATTGTTCTTTGTTATTGCACTTCATGTTGAATTTCTGTGAGAGCGTGGTGATTTCCCAGACGAAATGACCCTCATCTCCATTCGAGTACCAGGCGTGTAACCCTGGATTTAATCAGTGTAATTGTTCCCTTCCCCCAGCTTTAGTTTCTCAGAATTTTTTTTTTTAATAAGTACATGACACAGATATTCTGCGTGTGGACGGAACCCGCGGTGCGTGAGTTCGACTCGCATTGGCCGAATGGTTTCAGTTTTATGGTGCAATAAGGAAACGGGTGAAGATTTTTCGATTAACACACAAAATATTAGAGCGGAAGCTAGCCAGCTGTTTAGGTCTATACTTACGAATAATGGCGGCATTGGACCGAGCCCGTGCCAAGTCACCCTGCGGGAAACTTACTTCCATTTAAAGGGAAGATCTCATTTTTAGAATTTAATTTCGCTTGACTTCAGTTTAGCAGTATGCGTGTGCATGTGCGAATTTTGCTCCAAAATCTTACGTCATATATTTATTAAGCACCATATACCACGTCAAGAGCCAGGAAAGATCCAGAACAACGGGCTTCTTACGGCTTCAGTACAAAGTGTATTACGATGATTCCTATGCTAGTGTAAAATATAAATCAGTACTTAAATTCATTAAATGAGGCTCCTAGTTGCTGTGTGAGATCTTCAGTGTCGTATTTATAGCACTCGCTATAATTCTTACGAATTTTCCACGTGGCAGAGTCAAGCGGCGACTTTTGCTGCCGTTCGAATGGGCCGGCTCGACCGGGTTGGTGCCGGCGTGAAGTAGAGCCATCTTGTGCTGCTGCGTTTCGTTCGGTGAGTGAGGTAACCGGAGGCCCGCTCCCCCTCCCCATTACCCACCTCATCCTCCCTCCCATCTCCCAAATACCCTTAAAGGCCGGTAACACCTACATCAGCAGCGTTGCTGCAGGTGTACATGGGAGACGGTAATCACTTACCATCAGGTGAACCGCTAGTTCGTTTATCGCATTTTTCATAAAAAAAAATCTAGAGATTAGAGATAGAATTCAACTACGTCGACGCAAGAGAGTATGTGATGCTCGCTTAAAGGCCTCTGGTTGTGGCGGGTCGAGCACTCCATTTAATATGGTCGAGGAGGGCGATGACTCCCACATGCGTCATACTTGTGAACAGGTGCTGCTTGTGGAGGCTGGTCTGCTCGAGTGTCCAGAGCACTTGTGCTTTAGTTTGCTGGATAACTGTATTCTCGTGCTCATGCTTGCAGTTGCATATGGACCATGTCTTTTATTTTACGATGTTCACATTGCTATTATTGTATAAAAAAAAATATCAAAAATGAGGACACCTACGTAGTTTCTTACGCCGGTTTCTTCTCCGCCAGAGGAGATTCATTACGAAACGGTGGTAGATTGTAAAAAACATGATAATGAGAACTGATGTTAGTCAAACGAAATAGTTTTCTTTACGTCGAAGAATAAAGAATTGAGAAGAATAAAGAAGAAAAAATCATCATTCATTCATTCATTTCATTCCTTCATTCATTCAAGTAAGTTCGTGACAGGGTTATGTGAAAAGTATTTTTAATGGATGGTATTGACTGTTCTTAAGATTTTCAGATGATGACAAAAAAGGTTTTTTTTCTACTTCGCTTTTTATACTTTGACTGTTTTTTTTTGTATCTGTATGCTTAACACTACCTAAATGCATGTATTAGAAACAAACGTATTTTAAAGAAAGAAAGAAAGAATGATTAATTTAGTCAGTACACGCTCCGCGCACACAAATACAGGAGCAGCAGGATAATTACACAGAAATAAAGAAAATAGTGTTTATATAAGTGGAATACATCAATGAAAGGTATTTCACATGAAAATTAAAAAAAAAACACACAAAGACATAATACGTTGTCAGAGATTACATTTATGTGATTGAAATATCAAATTTTTATCCATTCTAATCAGTGTTGCAATGTTCCAAAAAGGTTTTGCCACGCAGGATTTTCTGATGTTCAATGACATCCTTTTCATAAAAATACTATATACAGTATACAATAACATATAATTGAATCATGCATCGAACACAATGCTTTATAAAATTATAAGGTTTTTCGTTAAAAAGAATATACCCCTTAAATAGAACGACAAAAGCAATAATAATAACAATTCTACAGTATTGAAAATCGTCATTCGCTGAGACCATTTTCGGTAATGGTGCGTACTATTTAATTTAAATTCGGTTTCAGTGTATTCTGACATTTTTTAAAATTAATAATTATTAATAAAATGGAATGAAATTATTTAAAAGATACAACACTAAGAAATTTAGCATGAATTCATATTATTAAAATTAAAAATCTTTTTTTAGCAGATTTGGGTGATAACGAACTGAAGTCCACCTGATGGTTACCCGTACCACTATGAAGAGGGTCCTCCTGTGGATTGTCAAACAATTTATACACGGTATACCAAGGTATAATAAAATAACAAAAAGAATGATCAAAATCGGTGAAAATATCGCCTAACATACAAAAAAAAACTAGTGAACAAGTTCGATTGATAAGGAATCGTCTCCTTCGTGAAAGGATGTAATGATGTCCAATATAAATTAAAAATATAAGCTGTGCGTGTCCTTAATCTATAACAGCCTATAAACTTTTTTTTTTATAGAAGAAGGGGGCAAACGAGCGTGCGGCTCACCTGATGGTAAGTGAACACCGACGCCCACGAACATCCACAACACCAGAGGAGCTACAGATGCGTTGCTGGCCTTTAAGAAAGGAATGGGCTCTTTTTTTGAAGGTCCCTAAGTCGTATTGCGTGGCAGAAAACTTCGATTAAAACGCACTGTGGTGGAATGCCAACCATCTAGGTGGTATCGATGGAACTTCGAATTCTGTCGCGTTGTACGATGGTGAAACTCAGCAGCTGGGATCAATCCGAACAGTTGCTCAGAACATTCCCCGTGGTAAATTTTCCACAGCAGGACATAGGCCTCTCACAAAATAATTATTTGCCATAATCTTTGCACCTTAGGCTCTGCTGTCCGTCATCGGTTCCTCCCCTAGTCGTTAGAGACGTCTAAAGGAAAAACTTTGAAGGGTGGTTAATGACGGGATATCTATCTCCAAAATTATCAAACAGACCGATCACGGGAGGCAGCATCTTAACTGCAAGGTGGTCTAGCTGATGTGGATGTGCGGAGGATGGTGGTGCATCTAAGTTCGAGCGTGGTGGTTGTGGGAAATCCTCCGTAAGGAAGATGACAATGTTCTGCAGTGAACTATTACAAGTAGTTGTTAACCCTTGGGAAAGAAAGGTTATCGAGCGACAACCTCGCACAGGCAAACGCATTGTCCTCAGCCGTCTACGATAACCTGGGCAGGCGGTGGAAATATTTGGGAGAAGCCTATGGCTGGCTGTACATGGTCTTCTGTAGGTGCTGGTGGACGGTTCAGAACTCCGTTTGGCATTTCACATGCATACTTTGTGATATATTTGTTACACGTTAGCTGCAATAATCTTTATCTTACCATGTATATGTGCAGGGAGTCGTAAAATCCTTCCTAAATAAAGGCCAGGTAATAATGTAGTAGAGAAAGATTCATACAAAGTTGCCTCGCTCGGCTCACAAGTTACTACCGGAGATTTGAAACCTACTTCGGTGTATGTCTGTCAGTATAACAGTAATAGTATGTTTAACAATCTCAAACACCGTCCAGGATTCCCTACGTCTTGGTAAATGTGATGAGATATATACTAACATAGATAAATAATCATATATACACATATAAAATTGTTAATAGCAATCATTACTACACACGGAATTCTGAAATACCGAGTAATACAGATATACAATATAAAATGACATTTGTACGTTTTCGAAGTAACGAATAATATACGTTATTTTAGTGAAATTTGTGCACAAAAGACCCGTGCGTTAATCCTTCTATAAAATGCAGTTAACGTTGTCCATTGTAAGCGTATTCTCTAAAGTTTAATTCGTGCATGCATCGGCAGTTTTAAAACTTGCGAACACAAATATTTGGCCGCGGGAGCTTGCTTGTTGCCAAAGTTATATTAACCTGCGCCACGAACTTTCCAGAATGTTATGAAATTGAGTGAAAAAGTTCTATGAATGTATTATGAAATATATCAGAATATACTTCATTCGTTAAAACATCCGTGTTATGTAGATTCATCGTGACGTTTAATATTCATTAACCACGATAGGCGAGTGTTTAGGGGATATGCCTACGAGTCAGAAGCCCCGAGTTCGATCCCCTGGGCAAAGGTCTCCTTCTCAAATATCTGAGCGGGTTTTGGAGCCGAGATGGGCCCGCCCTGCTGCTATAGTGCGGGTTGGCGGGCTTCACTTATCTGCGAAATAATATGTTTTATTATTTCTAAGGTTTTCCTTCACCGCCGAGCACGTGATAAATATTACACTTAAAATTTCTTTCGAAATGAAACTATTATTAATTGATTTTATCGCGTTTCATTATGTTTTTATATTCTCGACGTTTTGATCGCTTTACAGCAGCCGTGGTCTGGGGGACTGAGGTGTTAGACGTCCAGATGTTATAGTTCACTCGGGCTACCTTTAGCTTATATTTATTAATTTTTGGTCCGATCTACGCCGAATGTGCTCACAGTATCTCGAGGACGTGCAGTGGTATGCTTGGTTTTAGATTTAATTTTATTTAATACTGAATCCCAAGTCGGTGGTTTGTTTCAAATGTCTAGTATTCGCGTATATACCAGAAATAATTACTGAAAATTTGCTACTAACAATTTTAGTGGTGCCGGCGCTGGTGATCGAACCCAGGTCAATCGCGATCTATGAAACTGAGGTGAGCAGTCTAACGACCAGGCTATGACCCGTACTTAGTCTTTCGATACTTAGGTACAATTGGTATCGTTGTCTCGCAGGTTAAGACGGCGAAGGTACTAGCTGTCACCTTGTTTCAAATAAGCGCTGGTGAAAAGCGAGTTGAAACGTCCTCGGTCGTCTATATGGCTCCAGAGCTTAATTTTTTTTTCTCATTATTACTACGGTTCTAAACACCGAGGAGAAGACGATGCTGTAAAATATCACAACGTTTACTCAATACCTTTGACAATAAGGCAGCAGAGTCGCTCGTTAAATTATCACGCCTCATTCGACATCGGCCACAACCGGCAGAGGAGTGCTTTGTATCAAAGGTGCCGGGTGTCGGGTTCGTTTAAAGGAAGCCATGTTGAATTATACGACAACCCTTCCTGTCGAATAATATTCATCTTTAGCGAACTTAATACAGGGACATTTTTCATCCATTCATTTAGAGCAGGGACTCCCAAAGTGGACGATATCGATATCGGTTTCCTAGGGGTCGAAAATTAATTTTGGATTTCGACGAGACCTAAAAATCGACCCCTATTAATTATAACAAGTTCTTATTTGAAACTTTCAAGATACTGTATAAGTTGTGTTACGTGTACCAACTTGTTACAAGATTGACTAATATTTTAGTAGGAAGAATCATTGTTGTACTTTTAAAAAAAAATTACGTAATTTGTATTAATAATTAATTACACTTTATATTTGCTGAATTTTATGTCTATTTATTTTGTTAAATTTTGATGAGAAAATGATGTCAAGTTACTTAACAAACCACAAAGTTTTTAAATTAATAAGTATTTTGTTCAGTTTTTGTTAAGTTTGATAAGTTCAACTGATGGTAAGTGATTACCGTCGCCCACGTACATCTGCAACACCAGAGGTGCTGCAGGTGCGTTGCCGGCCTTTGAGGGTATTTGGGAGATGGAAGGGAAGAGGACGAGGGGGATACCTTACTCGCTGAACGAAGCGCAGAGGCACAAGAAGCCTCTACTTCACGACGGTATTCTGCAAGGTCGTGGTACTACTACCCTGGTAGAGCGTGCCCATTCGTACAGCAGCAAAGGCCGCCGCTTGGCTCTACCACGCACAACATAACCAATATAACCTTACCCCTAAACATTGAAAGAATATTTAAGAAGAAGTTTGCGCCGTCGCTCCGTGCACACGTGTGCTCGCCTCCGGTTCGAGCAGCCATAAACACTGTGCCGGAGTGTTTCGCAGCGGGATGAGTCATTAGTTCGCAATGGGTCGTTAGTGGCCCCGCACCTGCGGGTGCCTACTCGGCCCTATTGTCTTTCCGCGTCTTTGTCCGCGTGTTTTTAAAGTGAGTGCCGCCCGTCGCCCGCGCATACTGCACGGCGGTACTGTTTGCGACTTCGCCCCGCGCATACGTGTGCTCGCCCCTCGGTTTGAGCAGCCATGACACTGTGCCGGAGTGTCTCGTACTCAGTATTTGTCGCGTAGATCATGTCAGGGTCGTCGGTCTCCGCGCCTCTATCTTCCCGCGTATTTGCGAGTTATTATTTAGTGAGAGCCGTCCTAATCCCGCGCACGCTGCGCGGCGGTCCCGTTTGCGACTTCGCTCCGCATATAGGGTCACTGTGCTAAGCGTCTCACAAGCGGGTTCTGTCGTGTCGGTTAGTCAGGGCCGTTGGTCGCCGCGCCTCCATCTTCCCGCGCATATTCGCGAGCTATTAAGTAGTGAGTGTCGGCCGTGTCCCGCGCACGCCGCGCAGGCAGTCCCGTTTGCGACTTCGCTTAGCTTACGTGTGCTCGCCTCTAGGGTTAGAAGCAGCCATATACACTTTGCCTGAGTGTCTCACAATCGGGTTCTGTCGTGTCGGTTTGTCAGGGTCATAGGTCTTCACGCCACTATTAGCCTCCCGCATACGTGTGCTCGCCCCCAGGTTTGAGCAGCCATAACACTTTGTCGGAGTTTCGCAGTACAATATGTCGTGTGTCAGTATATCGCTAGTGGGCCCCGCATCAGCGGGTCCCTACTTCGACTCTACCACTTTTCCCGCGTTCAATCGCGAGCCATTACTAGTGAGTGCCGTCCGTGTCCCGCGCACGCTGCGCGGCGGTCCCCGTTAGCGACTTCGCTCCGCATACGTGTGCTCACCCCAAGGGTTAGAAGCAGCCATATATTTACTTATATTATACTTTGCCGGAGCGTCTCACGATTGGGGTCCGTCGCGTCGGGTTCACCGGTCTCCGCACCACTATTTTTGTCTTATCCTTCCGCGTATAAATCCGCGCGCCATTAAAGTAAATCGTCATCCCGCCAAACTCGCGGGCCAATCTGCTCGCGAGTCAATTCAGATGAGGCTGTGAAAGCCTCCGGGCTAACAGCGTGTGGATGGTTTTTAGTCGGTATGGTCCTCCTTCAGGGGATTGAGTCCGACATAACCCAGTATGCGTAACAGCATTTTCCATCCAGGGAAAAAAAAAAAAAAAGAAGAGTTAGGTATGTATGTATATATTCACGCCTTGTTCCCAACGGGGTAGGTAGAGACAATTTTCTTCCACTTGCTACGGTCCTGACATACGTCTTTCGCTTCTTCCACTTTCATCAATCTCAGCATGCTCGTCGGTTTAGAGTACTCTTGACCTTTTTTCAGAACGTTTCCCATTCGATCGTGAAATGTTCGCCCAGGTCTTCTTCTCCCGACTCCACCATTAAGAGTTAGGTTATAAGGAATATACCAGCTTTTATCCAATGGCCAACCTCATAATCACATGATACACCTGAGTAACAAGACTCCGGCTATTGTTGGAGCTAAATAATTGCACCACCTTAATCCGAACACTATAACTTATAGTTCATACGAAACGACTTGTGAACCAAAATGTTAGACATTAAAGAATCCGTACCTGGTATTCTACAGAAACTTGGAACGGGCATTACTTATGGCGATAGGGTTATAATTTGATTACGCCCCCAATTGAATATTCTTCACCTAGATGAAATTGTGGGGTAAAATCTCCCCGCTATTTCTAAACGCCCTCAGCATTTTTTTTTTAATTACTGCACATTAAAAAAAACGGATCAGCACCCGGGGAGGCGAAAAAAGGGTTGCGAAAAATCGTTTTGATTTAGCCGTGTCATGCCAATAGGAATAGCAATCTCTGCCTACTCCTACGGTAGACAGGCGTGAATTGTGTTATACATTAAACATATTGTGTATATATATGAGCTTTTCTTAACTCGTCTCATGACATAACAGGAGAATGTCTATTGTAGTGATATGTAACACGTTAACAGTCTAGTGTTGCACATAAGCCACCCCTGATAGACGATTTGTCCTCTCTTTTTCCTTTGAATCAGTGGACCCGATTTCAATCCCTTATTTAGAGCGGACTTATCATGAGTTTATGAAATCATGACTTATGAAGATATATACTTATAAAGACGGCGACAGGCTCACCACCTACCAGGTTGTCCGAAATAAGCTCTGGTGGAAAGTGGGTTGAAAGAACTAAAACGTTAGAGATCTTCCCAGTGTTGGGTATACGATTGTGGGTGCTTATTTTTTTTTAAATTATATTTTCTATAATTTCGTCGGACGCCTTAAGATTTTCGAGGCCTTTCCTTAGTTAATTGTTTCAATACCAGCGGAGTAAAGAAACCAGGCAGAACTTCTTACATCGCTACCACTTCAAATGTTTGTGTTTTTAAGAAAAGGTAGGTTTAATTTTTTCTAACTACATATGTCATTCATGAAAAAGCTTTTTTTTATACGGATTGACATTGAATGAAATTTTGTAGAAATAAACCTTGACAGACGGTGCTGTATGAATGTGCAGGATAAGGTAAAGATGGAAAGTCCTACTTTTCGAAATTAACAATTTACGATGGATATTCTGCAGGGCTTAGGGTTCGTCGTACGCAGATTCATACATTTGATTGCAGTTCGTGCAGCTCTCTCCCCAAAGGGACGTATATGGGTCACCTAAATAGGACCCCTAAAGGTAGGGTAAAAGTACCAATTGCGGGCGCTTCTTTTAACTTATAATTTTAATAATTTCGTTCTATCTAAGTACAAAGTAAAGTGAAATAGCAGCCTGTAAGTACCCACTGTTGGATAAAGACCTCCTTCTCAATTATCTAAGAGGGTTTTGGAGCCGGGGAGGGCCAGCAACGTTGCTCCAGTACAGGTCGGTGGACTTCACATGTCGTCGAAATAATAATTTCTATTATTTCTCAGACATGCAGCTTTCCTCACGATGTTTTCCTTGAACGCCGAGCACGTGATAAATACAGCACTTAAAATTGCTATTAAGATTTTTTAGTCTTGCCGGCACCGGGGATCGAAGCCAGGTTACTGCGCTTTATGAAGCTAAAGCTAGCGCTCTGACCACTGGGCTACCACGGCTCCATCTTTTTCAATTCGCACGATCAACGTAGCTTCTATTTTTCTCCTCTTAGAGTATAATGTGACGGGCAGTGAGCGACGTCAGCGCGTTTTCTACCGGAATTATTTAAAAAAAAAGAAAGGAAAGTACTTTATTAATTTTGAGATGTTTAACGCCACCTGTCGGAAGCCACAAGGTCTTCATGGCTCCCGTGAAATGGGGAGGCACTTTTACCGACGCCAATTTACGCAAATATATTTGTAATTAAACGATTATTAAAGCAATTTCATGCGTTTATTTTTTTTTAATTCCTACGTTTTGGGTGCTTTACAGCAACCGCTGTCAAGGGGGGACGGAGGTGGTAAAATCCGTAAATAATAGTTTTAGGCATTACTTGTATGTTATTATTGATTTGATTAGTTCATTTTGTGAATCTATAATTAGCTCGTAGACGAAGTAAGTTACAGACCTGAAATTCGAATAAAGATATATATAGATATAGATAGATAAGTGGAATATATTAAGGGTCCTATAAAAATATTAATTGTTACATATTCTTGTATGTGAGATGTTATTGTCTACAGCTAATTGAATAGAGTACAAATATATCTTTTATTATATTTTCTTGATAAAATTACAAAAACTGCGTGCCGTCAGATTTGACAGTTACGGACAATTTTTGTCACGGGGATAGACCTCAAAAACTGAACTTGTTAGGGATCTAATATTACTGTATATTATTGACCTTAAACCGAATATAAGTGGTTGGACGGAACCCACAGAGCGCGTGTTTTGGCCCGTTTTATTATATTTAAGTGCTTATTTTACTCGACTACCCCAGAAGGAGGGTAATGTTTTTCGAGTGTATATATCTATGTATGTTTCTTCAGCATGCTCTGGAGCTCAAACCGCTTAATGCATTACAACGTATGAGGCGTCGTGGTGTTTGCGAATCAAAAGATAGCCGGGTATAAAAAAGAATTAAACTACTGGGTTTTTTCAATATCTGTATTGTACAGCTCATGTGTTGAAACAATAGATAATCTATTGCTTCAACACATCAACCTTACGGTTTTGATCTTAGGGAGCTTAGCTTCTTAGCTTCTTAAACTTTTAAAATTTTACAATTTAATTTTTAAAGAGCGTTAATTTTTGGTGTGTTTACCCTATACCATACACATATATACTCATAAACCACTGCAGGGGTTCAGAAAACTGCGCAATTGCAGGCGCCACGTGGATTTGTAGTTCGTTGACCTCCATCTATAAAGCGCAACAAGTATGGAATATTCAACCTTATCATATATACCTGAAAGTCTAAGATGACAGTATTTTATATTCGTTCGACATCGCTGTTATGAAATTTGAATGTTGACCTCCAAAAAAACAATTTTAACCTTATTCCCGTAGGTTTAAGGACGTAAACAACTGCATTTTCTAAAGCAGTGCATCGTCATATTCGCAATTCGATTCGCGGCACTCTAATTTATAACGTATGTGGTTGTGTTATGGTTTATTATATGTAATTTTTACGAACGCTTTCAATTACGACGCAATTGATATGGCGCGGGGATGAAATGTTCCTATGTATTATATAATAAGAAGTAGCACGCTATGTTTACTGTTAACACGGCCTTTCTGGAGATGCTAACCAATTTTGAATTTTATGATCGTAGTGAAAGGCGTGTGTTTAAACAAATTAACTAGACTGGCCATAAATAACGTTACAATTAAAATAAAAAAGCCTTTATTTTTTTTCTGAATTCGAATCTGGAATGCGTTTATTATATAAAGAACTTCAATCGATTTGCCATTTTATATACTTTTATAAAGAACAGAATAGCTGTGATTACTGAAATATTGAATACCCGTCAGTTATCTCTGAGACCTTGCAAAAGCTAGACATCAGCCGTATGTTTGTGTGGACATTTATGTGTTAATGTTTATATTTATTTATTTAATGTATACACCAAAAGGATTACAAGAGGCGTATTGCCAACTTGAAGGAGTTAAATAGCAAGGCGCATAGCCTGTAATTATACTGTCTCCCCAAACGTTTCTAACCGGAATACAACAGTGTTTGCACTACTGTTCGGCAGATATGGCCAACAGGCCAGAAACTATCGCGATGCCTACTAGGTTTCTCCTTGTCGTGCTCTATTAGGTACACGAGTATGTGACTGTGTAAACGTACCAGTTAAATATCAAAAAAATTTATTACACAATATGTGTTAAAAAATATCGTATATTTAGTACTATAGTTCAGAGGTGTATGTTGCCGAATGTTTGTACAAATATAAAGGAACCATTACACAACACAAATCTCACCAACACATGACCAAACACTTAAGGACTCCTCTAATATTTAAACAGTTTGGCATGAAAGCCTGCTTGTTGCTGCAGATTGAAAGCTCTCCGAAACGGATGGCAAATGTTTACTTATTTATTTGTATGTGCCGTGACGAATTTTTATTTCGTTCGGCTTCACCTGTACAAATATTGAATGTGTGAATCATTTTTGCCACGAATTTCTACTGAATTACGTCTGTCTGTTAAATAATCGTGGTGAAGAATGAATGTTGGAATGAAGAAAGATGTGTTTAAAAAAGTTATAATAAATGAACATAAAGAGACATAAAAAAAAACTGTTCATTTCGTTTCATTTCATCTTCGTGTTAGTCATCATGTCGTCAATCCTCGACTATGAATGATATGTTTATATATTATATTACACCACGGTAAGTATTTAAGTAATAATCATACTTGTTTATACATAAAAATATTGATGTCTGAGATATAATATAAATATTACTTGGAGGATATGTGAAGCTCGCCAACCCGCATTGGAGCAGCGTGGCGGGCCCTTTCCAGTTCCAAAGCATCTCAGCTACTTCAGGATACCTTAGCCCTGCAGTGGGCACTTACAGGCTGCTAATTTTATAAAAATCTTGTGATGTTTGTCTGAGATAACGATTCGTGTAACTTTTTTACGACTTGACCGAGTGAGGTTATATGTCCTACAATATCAATACTATCCAGATGATGGTTCATAGCTATCCGATAGGTGGCGCTGTTGTCAATATATTTACAAATTCTACATCAACATATTATATTCTAATTCAATATTCTAACATATTACGAACAAGAACTTACATAATAAATTGAGAGGCCTTTTGAAACGCCGCACACATTGAATTCGGGCTCCTCTTTCATCTTCCGGCGGTGCGTTGTACTTAGATCTTTACTTTTAAGCAAACAAGCGCTATTATAGATTGCAACGTTATAGATTCTGTATTATATATGGTGTCTGAAATTTTTTAAAACATATCAACTTTTTCTTGAATTCATAACCAACCATGGGCGTCGTGAAATATAAAGGAGTACATACCCTCTTTATTGTATCTAGCTGATTACAAATACATCGAACCCAAAAACAAAGACTAGTGATTGAGGAGGGGGTTGAGGGGGAGGGGGGGGAGGGTTGTTGCTCGGGTACCGACACCGCGTTCACCAACCTGCCCGCCTAACGCGGCGACTACCTGATGGACAGGCCTATGTCCAGCTGTGGAGATTAACAGTGCGATATAAATTAGCAGTAAGTGGGTGTTGTAGATATGTCTGCAACACATAAGCCGTCGTAGCCCAGTGGCCAGGACGCTCGCTTTGATGCCATAGTACGCGTGTGACCTCCAGGTCGAATCCATTCGATCCTCGGTGGCGGCATCACTAAAGCAAATAGTAAATTTATGTGCTTAATCAATACAAATATCATTTCAAGGACGTGTGAAGCTCGCCAACTCGCACTGGAGCAGCGTGGCGGACCCTTTCCAGCTCCAAAGGTCTCTCAAGTATTTGACACAAGGCCCAGCAGTGGCCATTTACAGGTTGGTACTTTACTTTTATAATTAAACATGTTATGGATTCTGTTTGTTCTCATTTACATTAACAATATGTTGTTTAAAAGACAAAACTAAAGACAGAACTTGAACTTTAAACATCATTACAATTAAAACTCAAAGACGTATGTCGCCAAATATATTAACTGGTAGCTCCTATAACTGATGCTATTGATCAAGTGTTTTGAATAGATCTCACTACAAACCAAACAAGTCTAAATTCGGTATTTGTATACCACACCATTGCTGCTGCCAGACAGCAGTGAATACTGTTGTGCTCCGATTTGTAAGGTATAAAGAGCCAGTATAATTACCGGCTGTGAGGCCTTAACATGCGGGCCTTCTGTTCGCGAGTCCCTACCGCCGAAGCTGTCAAGGCCAACCCCGGGCCAACAGCGTATCTACCGTGATGGGTTTTAGTCGGTCCAGCATCTTAAATGTTGATCTCGACCTGACCAGTCACCGCTTTTGGTGATTGATAGGCACATTTTCGCCACGTAAATTATAACGTAACCATCAGTGGGATTTTCTTTATGGGAAAGGTGGCAAACGAGCAAGTGGTTCACCTGGTGGTAAGCGATTACCATCGCCCACGTACATCTGCAACACCAGAGGTTCTGCAGCTGCTTTGCCAGCCTTTAAGGAGGCGGGGACCGGTTGTCCGGATACCTCACTCACGAACGAAACGCAGAAGCTTAAGATGCCTCTACTTCGCGCCGGTATTCTGCGAGGTCGTGGTACCAACCCGGTCGAGCCGGCCAATTCGAGCAGCAGCAAAAGCCGCCGCTTGGCTCTACCACGTTTCATACTTCGTCGCCGCAATTTTATAAAAAAAAGAAAACATACGCAATGTTTGAAATCCATTCGACATAACAGAGTTTTAAAACGACTTTCAAGATAAGCGCATGCTAAATTATTTCTTCACTCACAATGTAAAGCGGGGTTAACCCCCAAATGACGTCATTTTCCTACGTTGACGTAAAATAAAATTGGTCGTGACTGAACTCTATTTAGACCAAGTTTTAAAACAAGTATTAAGGTTCGTGCTCGCATATATCACGTCGGTGTAACCACAGGTGGTCTGCATACTGAAATTCAACTTAAGCTTAGCTTAATTTATTTCGTACACTGTTATAGGATTAAGGATACCCTCGATGCTATATTAGTCTCATTTACTATGTTTAGTTTTTTTTTAAACGTGAACGAGCGCGCGGCTCACTTGATGGTAACTGTTTACCCACTTCCAACACCAGAGGAGCTGCAGGTGAGTCAGCCTTTAGGGATATTTGGGGAGGGGAGAGTGGGCCTCCGCTACAGATTGATAGTTAAACAAATATATATCTTTTAAGGCAGTTCATGTATGCATTTGGTTTGTCGGTGACTGACCCGCCATTATGTGAGCGACGTATAATAATAACGTAATTAATTTTTTTTTTGTGAGAAAGACGGCAAACGAGCAATCGGTTCACCTGGTGGTAAGTGATTACCGTCGCCCATCATCATCATCATTTCAGCCTATTAGAAGTCCACTGCTGAACATAAATTGCCTCCCCCAAAGATTGCCACGAAGCACGGTCCTGAGCCACCTGCATCCATCGAGTTCCCGCAACACTGCGCAGGTCGTCACTCCATCTTGTGGGGGGTCGTCCTACACTGCGTTTGCCCGTACGTGGCTGCCACTCGAGAACCTTTTTTCCCCAGCGGTTGTCAGTTCTGCGAGCTATGTGGCCGGCCCATTGCCACTTCAGCTTGCCCATATAATAGCATAATTCTATAATAATAATAACAAATAAAATCTGGATCAGGCTCACGAGGTAACCGACATGTGAGGTGCTATACCGACCGAAATTATTCCGATCGTCGTTTCTGCGAATGGGTTAATCCCAGTCAGCCTCTCGTAACATCTGAGGCGGCTGGGACTCCGTGACGGACTGCTCCGTGCTCAAATGAAGAAGGCGGTGCTACTCGATACCGCTCGCATTGTCCGCCGGTTTGTTACCCTTTCTCCCTAACCCTCGGCCGTCTGGTCTCCCCTGCCGGGGGCTTCCATCTGGTTGGGTTTTAGTTATTTATTTATTTTTATTATATATATAATTTATAAAATTTTATTTATATTATGGTATTTATTTGTATCTATATTTATTTATATATACAACCCAACCAAATGAGTAAATATAGAAATACCCCAAAAAAAATTGCAATTAATAGCATAATAATAGCATAAGTCTATAATAATAGCAAATTAAACACTGAACCAATACTTTTGTACGCTAGTAACGAATTAGTTAGAGCCTAAGTAATCCGCTAGAGGCTCTGTGTTAGGGCTGTCACACATCCCTATTCACCGGACATGTCGCGGTCTGAAGCATTGCGTGCCCGTTTTCCATTTTCTATTTGTATATCGGTCATTTACTTACTCAAGTTCTTGATTTTTTGACTTGATAATAGTTTGTGTTATATTATTAACAAGTTTAAATTCAACATGACAGCTATTTTAGTTACGAATATCTCGGTCGATGCTACTGCCATAGCAGCCGACTCGCACTTGACCGGTTTTTAAGTTAAACGAGAAACTAAAATTGTATTTTAAATATATAAATTTCTGAACTTCTACATTCTTCATGAGCTTATTTAAGTCCTCTGTTGAACAAAGGCCCCTCCAAGAAAACGCCTGCCAAAAGTTGGCATGTATTCTCTTTAACTTACCTTCTCTAAACACTATTCATCTTAAAATTAATCACGTTTTATTTTGGAAAATACCACATTACTGAAACTTTTGAACGTGTTAATATTATTCTCATGTTATCTTCGCGTGCTAAAGTGTAGAATATACGTCAAAGCTTAATGAATGCGCCCGTCAGTACACCGAAAACTTGCAAACACCAATATTTGGTTTCCGAAGCACATGTTAACAAAGGTGGCATATTATATTAACCAGAACGAACTTTGAAATTTATCACAAAAGATGCCACAATACTTTCATTCATACAGCGAATACCAAACGCGTCTCGACTATTGTGCGTCATCCATCGACAGTAACCTATGCAATGATCAGTTTCGGTTCACTACAATAGCGGTAATGTATTTGAAACTGGAAGTACATGCGCTGTGATCGATTATTCAACAAGGTCCTTGGTGAAGGATAACGTCTGTAGGTAACGTAAACTTTGGACAGCGTCGTCCCAAGACTAGAGAGTGTTTGTGAACGTGATGACACGTTAGAGCTGCACGTTACGTTAATGCAGTGTGTATTAAAAACTATATTACTTTTTAACGGATTTAACTTGGAAAGTGATTTATATCAAACTATTTCTATGGGAAACATCTATTGGAGTGCGCGGGGGTAAGGTTACGTCGGACAGCCTCGTGGCACATCGACTGTTTCCGCATCTACTCTAGGGACTCCCTTCCTCCGTATTGTTTATATTATATCGTAATATAATACTTATAAATGTATTTTTATTGTAGAATGTAAATATGAAATTAAATATTTAGTATGGAATTAAATACTTAACATTTTTGTTAAGTATTTAAACCCCAGCAGAGGAGGCCCTCTTCCCGTGGGTGACTACCCTTTACCTTTACGCGTTCATCTGCCATCGTAGGTGCCAGGAAACGATCACTTCATAGTATAATATAATCGTTTCCTGGCACCAGCGAAAAGACCCTCACCTTCCTACGTAAGGACGTGACGGTGAAAGCATTGGTTGTTTTGGACATAGAGCATCTACTTAGCGTGCTAACCCTACGATCGTATACCTTAGTGGTAAGCGCTCGTACCTACAGACGTATATTGATAGTAAAGACATGTGAGTGCCTCTGTGCTGGTATAAGGGGCAGGCTTTACTAAATGATAGGCTCAAGCCCCGGTACAGTTTCCCCGACGCCCAAAAGTCGGTCGAGAGAAGATCCGACAGTGATAGGATCGTTACCTAACTTGCTGGCCTTCTCCTCTAGAAGCCACTGGGCCAACAGCATATCTACCGCGGGGGTGACCTGTAGGTGCGCGCTCCTTTCTCCCACGTTAAACTAAAAAAATAAAATCTCAATATCCACATTAATCCAACACCAGGCGATCGGACTTCGTGTCTGTCTACGAATCATGCAAAGCGTAGGTATATATAAAAGCAGCAGCCTCTAAGTGCCTACAGCTGGGAAAAGGCCTCCTGCTCATATATTCAAGATACTCTAGTGCGGGTAGGTGGCTTCACATATCCCCGAAATAATATTTTTTATTATTCCTCACGATGTTTACCTTCACCGGCGAGCTCGTGGTAAATACAGCACCTGGAAATGCTATTAACAATTTTAGTGGTGCCGGCACTGGGGATCGAACCTAGGGTCACTCGCGTTCTATGATACTAAACCGAGCGTCCTGACCACTAGGCAACAACGGCTGGGCTCGTCTCTGTAAAGTAAAAGTTACATACTCGTTACCAATGTGTAAATGCTCACTGCTAGCCAAATATTAATTTAAAACGGCCGGTGTAGGTATATATGTATATTTATATACATAGCACATACAAATATTTGTGACCAGATGGGCAAAGCCACGGGCAGCTGCTAGTATTAATAAAACCCTTAAAGTAAACTCGATAAATTATTAGATATAATATAGAGACTAGTGTGCATTCCCCTTAACAGTTCGCAGACTACTGAAATTACATTAAAACCTCCGTCCGTTCGACCGGCTTGCTATTCATGCATGATTAACTGCAACAATTTATCTTTCAATTATCTCCAATTATTACTTATTAAATTTGTACATAATAATTACTGCGCTAATAGTTAGAATAAATAGTGCTGGTGGGAAGAAGTTCACGATTCACTCCTGTTGGCAATTGGTGTAGGCAGAGGTTACGGATTTCCATAGGGCGGGACTCGACGTAACCGAACGATCCTTCGCAACCAACCTTACGCCTTTCCGGGAGACAGAACGTGCACCGATTGTGTTTGAGTGACGACGAAAGTGTCGAGTGACGATGTTCAACTTGTTTATCAGATAATAGGAAGCTTTTATTTAATTGGTTAAAGCGTTTTGTATGGGAAAATCATAAGTCTAAGTTCAATTTAGTTCACCTGCCTCAACGCCAACGTACATGATTTTCTTTTCGCACACATCTTTAGCACACCTTACGAATGATATGAAACTTTTATCACTCGGAAGGCACTGCGCCATAGATTACTATTATTTTGTAATAAATACTAAATCGATTTTCGATTTTCGCGTATTATGATTCGCATTGATTAATTTGTAGGTGGGACATATTAGCGCTTAAAACGGTTATAGCGCCCGAAAATGATTCTCGTACCAAAAACAAAACCGTATCATATAACACCTATCCTTGTTAGTTATGATACCTTTGTAAATATACTCAAGAAATCAGCCGTTAGTAAAGCCCTGATATTGAAATTTTTGAGAGGGTTTTGAAGCTTTAAAGCTCCGCCATGGCATTCGGGGTTCCAGGCTATCCGCTTTACCGCAATAATATCTCAAAACTGCCGTGTCAGATCATTCCTCAACAGAATAATATCTTTTTCAAACGCCAAGCAGAGGCTTTAGCTGCTACTCGAATGGGCCACCACGACCTCGCAGAATACCGGCGTAAAGTACGGAGGCATCTTGCGCTTCTGCCGGAGGCCCCCTACCCCTCCCCATCCCCCCTCCTCCTCCTTAAGGGCGGGTACCTCACCTGCAGCCCCTCTGGTGTTGCAGATGTACGTGGGCGACGGACATCACTTACCATCAGGTGAGCTTCTTAGTCGTTTGCTCCCCATACCATAAAGGAAATCATCCAGGTCATGATTTAGTTTATTGGTTAACATATCTTGGATAAACGAACCAATGTCACAAATAACTCGGTATAACGAGACATGACGACACCCGGGATTTTTGTGAAAACATTTTGTGGCATAGCGAATACGTAAGTACGGGTTGACTGACTTCACATGTCCACGGTGCAATGTTTCTTTACTTCACAGGCATGCAGGCTCCCTCAAGATGTTTTCCTTCAACGCCGACGTCACTACAGCACACAGACGACATAAATACAGCACTTAATTAACATTTTTTATCTAATCGCAATTAAAAATATTACTATTTGAACCCTGGTCATTCGCCTACTATAACATCAAAACGTGCTGACAACTAAACCTCCAAAAAGAAAACTCTAAATAATGCTCTTTAAAGTTGTCATTGAATTTTCATACCATTAAATTATAACCTATTACATATCCGCGTCATGTATGGAAATTAATGTATCTGAACGTCTTATTTCGAATTGGCTTCTTGATACTCAAAGCGAAAGAATATACAAAGTAATAACGAACCTGCGCTGACCGATTATAGCTTCTGTGATCTAGTGAATAACGGTTGTGGTGAACGAAAAGGTTAATTTGGACGTGTTTGTCAGTACGCTTGGGAAATTATGAAGCTGAGGCTCGTCGGTATAGATGTTAGCTAATTTTTCAGACAGAATCTGTTCAAAGCGATTGATGATCAAGTTACATTATATTTATAATATTTTAAAAGGTTTAATATTTCATTATGGTGAAATGACTAACGTTTGCTCATAATACCACCAGGGGTCTTATGTGTTATGGCATAGAAATATTTCATAACAATATCTGTACCTTTAAATTTCGATTTCGTTTTCTTGCGGCTTTTACAGCTGCTCGAATGGGTTGGTACCACGGCCTCGCAGAATACCGGCGTGAAGTGGAGGCATCTTGTGCTTCTGCGTTTCGTTCGGTGAGTGAGATAACGGGAGGCCCACTCCCCTTCCCCAACCCCTTCCTCATCGTCCTACCCAAATACCCTTAAAAGCCGGCAACGCACCTGCAGCACCTCTGGCGTTGCGGATGTACGTGAGCGTCGGTAATCAGTTACCAGGTGAACCGCTTGCTCGTTTGCCACCATTCCCATAAAAAAAAAAATAAGTAATTGGTGGTAGACAACTTCTCTGGCTACGAGTCTGGACAAGTGTGTCTCTCATCTATATCTCCTTTAAAACAGCAGTGCAAATACTGTTTCGTTCTGGCTTGAAAGGACCAGAGAGCCGGTACAAAGGCGAGCCGAAAGGCACTCCATCCTATTCCTCAGGGGTCACAATGCATCTGTGACCTTCTTCTCAGTTCTTCTTCAGACGGGTAGCTGCGTGGTGTCAACAGAATCTCTGAACAGCTTTTATTTTCCAGTCGCTGTCGCAAAGGGCGTTAAAAAGAAAATCCTTGAAAATCTTGAGTGTTTGATGCTCGCTTCGCCTTTGCATGCGACGGCATTGTGTGGTCGTCGTCGGGGTCCTTCTTCCCTTCAATATGGTCTGAGGAGAGCGACGGCCGCCGCATGCGCAATGCTTGTAAACAGGTGCAGCTTGTGATAAGTCAATAGTTCAATCTATGTTTATTATTTACTACTTTATCTAAGGAGCTGTGGTAGCCTTGTGGTCAGAGCGCTCACTTTAGTGTCATATAGCGCAATTTTAAGTGCTGTATTTACCACGTGCTCAACGGTGAAGGAAAACATCGTGAGGAAACCTGCATGTCTGAGAAATAATAAAAATGTTATTTCGAGGATATGGGAAGCTCGCCAACCCGCACTGGAGCAGCGTGGCGGGCCCTTCTCGGCTCCTAAACCCTCTCTGATACTAGTATTTGAGAGGGAGGCCTTTGCCCAGCCGTGGGCACTTACATGCTGTTACTTTACTTTACTTACTTTACTTAATCTAAGAATATGCTTCAATTTCTTGTGTGACTATTCGTTACTTTTATATTTTAGAATTTGTTTTATATAAAATATATAGAACGATAACGAAAAAAGGCATATCTACGGGATTTTCTTTCGCCGGTTTCTTCACCGTCAGAGAAAACTCTTTACGCAGCGATAATAATAAATAAGTGAGCTCTTACGATCGGATACCCAATGCTGGAGTAGTCAGAGGTTAGATCCCACTTCTCACCAGAGTACGTAACTATTCCCACAACCTTTAACATGCTCTAACGTCGAACATCTTATTTTTGGATTTTGCTGATACTTCCCTTCGCAGACATATTAAGATGGGAAACCTCCTGACTGTGAACTGTTTCGCTATGTTGTTATATACTCTAATATTTGTTATTGTAAAGGATTTGGTAAACCAAACTAAAGTTAGTAGTTTAGTTTAGTTAGTAGATTAAAATATTACTGACTTTCCATAGCTTAAGACGATAATGCCCGAGTGGTTAGAAGAATCAGAAGACTTGGGTTCGGATAACTATGAGAATGATTTGTAGCAATGTGTTTTTTCGAAACGTATGTTCTATTTATGCCGTTTGCTTGGCACGCTCTATAGCCTAAACCTCTAGATGGATTTCAACACATGAGGTGTCGTTATATTCGTCGTGGGATTCATTGTGGGAGTGACATGAGGTATATTATTTAAAAATGGCATCTGCGTATCAAACAAGAGAAGGAAATTATATTTTTACGCAGTCTTATTTTTTTTATTAATAATTGGATTGCTTCTTGTTTTATGCTTTTGTTAATTATTTTGAGGTTCAAGGGGGAAATAATAACTAACCGAATGTTCCGAACCCAAATACCACCACCAGTGATGTACCGGTAGTGCGAGGGTACCGGTTGCGCTCACCAATCCCACCCAGCCTGGTGACGCGACCCATCTTTCGCGTCACGTTAGTTGACGCTTTCATAGCCCCATGTCCAGCTGTGTACTTTGTCATGGTGATAAATTAAAGTTTATTTTATTGGATTGTAGCGAAATACGAGCTAGCAGTACAAATGATTGTAAGTGACAACTGTAGGCTAAGACGAGCAAACAACTTAAATCGAAGACGGTTACAGAGGAATGTCTCAAAGCCCGTAATTATACTGGATCGCTATACTCTTCAAACCGGAATACAACAGTTGTAACACCGTTGTGGAAGTGGCTTACAGTGCGGTATCTGCCCGAACGAATCCTAGGCAGAGAAGGAGTCTAAGCTCCTGGTGTAGGATCCTGGCTACTAGGTTGTGCCTGTGCAGATACTCAGAGTTAGAAAGCGCTGAACAACCGGAGATGACATGCCGAAGCGACTCCCCGGGACGGCGACAGGCTCGACAGATGTCGACGGTGCCATCCTTTAGGATGTATCTCCGATAGTTGTTCGTCTTAATAACCTGATCTTGTATCGCACAGACAAAACCCTCGGTTTTCCCAAAGAGGTCACCAAAACGCAGCCAGTTTAGTGAGGCGACGGTATCTACGAAAGGCTCATGTAGAGCCTTGTAGAACCTCCCGTGGAGCTCTTTCTCGTTATTATTATTATTATTATTATTACAACAAATAAATATCTGTGATTGTATTATTTGCGATACAATTTTCAAAATGTTAAATAGCACTCAATGGCGCCGGCACAAAGCCATGTAATATGTAAATTCACTTGTCATTATTACGTGAATGGCGAAAGTTATTCACGTCATACACAAAGCGGAATATAAACGGAAACGATGAAATTTTAATGAGCACCCGGTGGCGACGCGCACGCCCCAGGCTGGTAAACACACGCGCTGTATCCTCACGGATACGCTTTGGAATTATAAGCAGAAATGGCATGAACGTGTTGCTTGCGAACATGCACATGCGAGAGCGAACGGCGCTGTCAAGTTGAGCAAGCGATGAATGAGAATGCACGATAGTGAAATGTACAACGTCGACGCTCTAAGAAATCTACATTGTCTGTCTGTGATCGTATTGCAGATCGCTCCACCTTGTTACGTATGGTTTGATAGACCAACAAATAGCACACCGGATCCTGCTAACGATGATGCATGGCTATTGGAATTAAAACAAACATTCTACCGGTGACCGGAAGCGACCCCCAACTTGGTATGCTGTAATAAATAAAATTAAAACCGAAGCTGCATACCTCAAGATACCATGTGCGCAGTGTGACCAAAATCAATACAAGCCGAGGGTAGCCCGTGTTCACTAATCTCATGACTTCTAACACCTCAGCCCCCCATGGCTGCACCGTGAACGCTGGAAATAAAAAGGTTAAAATTAAACGCGCTAAATTTCGTAAATTTATTGGAAATTGTACTGGTAAAGCGTAAAATTGTTGGAAGAGATCAAAAAAAATTACTGAGTTTTTATTAAAAACATTGTAACCAGTGTAAAAAAGTTGCAATTGTCTTTACTCTATCGCCGTAAACAGATATGAGATTTTGTCTTGGTAGGAAATATTTCAGAAACATTTCTTATTCGCACATTTTAAGCTATCAAAAAGCTTTACTAAGTTAAAGCTCCTTCTCTGCCTAGGAGTCATCGCACCTCTTACCTATTCCTGCCGCCAAGCAGTAGTGCATTGGACATGAGGTGGTGCTGAGAGGCATTCTGTCATATCCCTCAGATGTGACAACTCTCTTGTTGTAGTAGTGTAGTGTTGAAGTTGTGTGTACACGGCCTTCAATGGCCTTCTCCCCAATCCAAAAAGAAGTACATACCCTAATCTAGCATTATAATGGTATGTACTCGAATGTTTAGAAAAGAAAAAAAGCTTCTTTTTCTTTTCTTCTTAACTTTATATCAAACGTACATCATTATTTAATTATAAATCATTTTCAATTCATCAATTTCCAACTTTACGCGCGATACATCTCCTATAGTTAAACAATTTCACATATTTCAATAAAGACTTTTCAGAACTCATTCTGAGAATCTCTCTCAAAGAAGCTTTTGTAGGCTTAACGTTTATAGGCTGTTAACTTGCTTAAGTATCGTTTAACTGATTAAATGACTTCATAATATATGAGAGCCAGCCCGTTCGTCTGTGAGACCTTAAGTTTAGATCTAAACCTTTGATCGAAATTAGAGTGTTCTATATTTTATTATTATTTATGTGTAGAAGAGTTTGAGGGATAAACATTCGAACATACAAAAATTCTCTTTAACAATATGTGCAGGTTAATATGAGTAATTTGATGGAAATCTGACAATTGTACAATCCCCTTTAAACCATTCGCCGAATATAGAGACTATGCGATGCGTGTTCGTCCGATGGATTCGCATTTTACGCGTCCCTCGCTACAAAGAGATTATCTTTCAATTATATCCATCGCAGACGTGTTTTCAATCATTAAAAATATGTAATGAGCGAACTGTATATTTTCTACAATAAGATTTTCGTAATGGAAAATTCTCTCTGGACTTTTATCTATAATTTATGATTGTATACGATAATGCCCTCTAAGATATTTGAGGAGGCCTTTGCCCTGCAGTGGGCACTTATAGGCTGCTACTTTACTTTTTTTTTATTCGCTAATGATGACCAGATGGGTCGCACTTATAAATTCGATGGAGTGCCGTATTTGATGGAGACGTTGTGTGGTCTATCAAGTTATCAAGTGAAGGTGGTTATAGATCATAGAGAGTTGTAAATCAACTGGCATGGCTCCATCGTAGCTTGTAGCGGATATACCACTATTATTACCTGACGACTATTTATGCCTCTTACTCTCTAATTTATTACATGGACGGAGCTGAAGCTTGTTGCCAAATTGTAAAATGGCTCTTGTAAAAAAATTGTAAAAAAGAGGTATTGTTATCTCTGCAAAATTTCTCGGAGCATCAGTACGTGTGAAAGAGATAGCTCATGTAAGTTTGGCAACATCGCACTGTGTGTATATAATTCGTGTCACCGTGTGACCGACCATATAGCTCGCAGAACTGACAACCGTTGGGGAACAAAAGGTTCTCGATTGGCAGCAACGTACAGGCAAACGCCTGCGCAGTGTTGCGGGAAGTCGATGGATGCAGGTGGCTCAGGACCGAGCTTCGTGGCAATCTTTGTGGGAGGCATATGTTCAGCAGTGGACTTGTGATAGGCTGAAATAATGATGATGATGATGTGTGACGGACCAGTCAAACCATTACGGGTTGTTGCTGCTTAAAAGTAAAATATTAATGAACGATTACATTGATTTCCCGGTGGTAGTAGATCAAGCATATATATCATTAAGTATTGTTATATAATCACACAAGGTTAGATGCTTGTATGTATGAACAGAGTAAAAAAACACATTTCGTGTATTTCACTTATTTAATTTTGACTTTTAGTTTTAACTATACAAATATAAAATTTGCTATTTATATTTATACATATAGTATTTTTAATATTTTATATTTTTTGTAAATTTTATTGTATTAATGTTTGTTTTTTACCAAAACATTATTCGTTTATAGAATGCAATTCAGCTAGTTGCGGTAGATGTACCTAGGTTTACTTTGTTAGTTAGGAAAAAAGGGTTAAAATGTAGTTTACGGACAGAAAGACGGAATGTATAGGAATCCGAACGACGCTATTTATCAATGTAGTCGCGAACATTCTGAAAACTCAAAAAAAAAGGAAGTTTTCTACATTCCTGTTATTTTAAATGACCTTTTATTCATTCCCTGTTTCTATTTTAAGTTATAGAATTTCATTGTTTTAAAATGTTTTTGATCATTGTTATTGATTAGTAACACCTTTTTTCCTCTGCCTATCTTATAAATAAAGAAAATATTTACGGATTTCATCCCGTTTAATTTTGTTTTTATACTCCTGACGTTTCGAGTATTTTACAGCAGCCGTGGTCACGTGGGGACTAGGTGTTAGACTTCCAGATGTCATAGTTAACTCGGGCTACTTTCAGCTTTTATTTATTAATTGTGGTCCGATCTACCCAGAATGTGGATCCGAAGCCGGTGATAGTACCCAGGCATCTTCTCTATTGAAATTAGGATGTTATTTAATATCCATAGCATCGGGAAACATCCTTGGCAGGAATCGGTGTTCTTTTGCGAGGATTTAACACCTCGGCCCCCCACATGACTACGGCTGCTGTATAGCAAGCGAAATTTCGGGAGTATAACAACAAAATTAAACGCGATGAAATCCGTAAATAATAGTTTAATTTCAAATGTGTAGTGTTCGCGTAAATACAAGAAATCTTAATGGAAAATCTATAATCCACAATTAACTTTTCGAGATCGAAATGCTTTTTTATACAGACACAACAAAATACTAGTTGAATATGAACATTTAAATCTATGCGAAAACTGTAGAACACTAGTTGGCGAGTTGAAGTAAAGTGGAATCAGTGTTTGAAAGTGTAGTGTCCAACGGCGCTGCAAAGGCCTCGGGCGCGCCCACTCGATCCTGTTCCAACGTCCACCTAGTTTCTATTTCAGCTCAATTCTAAAAGTGATATGGGATGAACGGGAAACTTTAAATATATATTAGTTTATTATTTGCGTACGATTCGAAATCATTGTTTAATATTTCAATATAAAAATAATTTTAAAACTTCTACGATCTACCATCTAAAATCGAGTTACCTATTCAAATATCTAAATTTAATTAAATACCAATTAATCTCGATTTAAGTGTCTGGCACTGAGATCACCAACCCGTCTGACAAGTGTGGCGCATATAATTGATCTCCTTTCTGCCCATTAACAATTCAAAATACCAGTCTGCAAGTTGTTGGATGATGTTTTGAAGATTTCAGCTGTGAGGCTGGCAAGGCCTATAACATGTCCTATAACATAAATGATCTTAAGTCTAATCTGTTCCGTGATATAATTGCAGAAAGAAGAAGGGGGATACGAAGAAATAAACCTTTTTAGTTAGTGAACACTATCTGATAATAGATCTGGTTATTGGTTAGGTCTGGTTATGAGCTTAGGTCTCTGGAACTTGTCACCAGTGATTATTTGTTTTACTTTAGAGATTGCAGTATAATCACACGATGAGGCTGGTCTCCCCTTGAAAAAACACGTTTATACTAATGAATTTAACTTCCACTTTTTGTTTTTTTTTTATAGTTTTTTAGGCTTTAATATGTTCCGCCATTACGACACATTCCGACGGACGGAAGAATGGATGGGCAGATGGAATAGGCTTAGTAATAGATCTTCGTATCGGAACCGGAACCCAAAAAGTTAAAAAAGATTAAGAAATTTTTAAAAAATGGAACACTTTTGAAATGAAATTTAAATAAAAAGCGTTTAGTGAATGCACTGATGTGAAGAACCGCGGAATCTCAATTAAAAGTGCGCCGATTGCTATGGAAATGTTTACATTTCGAATTTTGCGGTTCACAACAACGCAGTTAATAAAATTCAAACACAGAAACGGGCATTTTCACATGAATTTCGTAAAATATTTGGTTGTTCATATAAATATACATTTTATACAATTTGTTTCATAATATAATGTTTATTAATAATCACGTTATTAGTTACGAAAGATGCGCAAGGAAGAAAAAGCATCCCAGTGTCAACGGGAGAAAATTATTCAAATTCGGCACTCCACATTGTTGGTCTGTGGGACTGCAGCAGCAACACTTGTGCGAGGATCCCAGCACCGAATCCACCAACCCTCTCGTCGGATGTCTTTTTGCACTTCCCTGTGAAAGATCTCAAAGATCTAGAAAACCTTTTTGAACGTATATTTATGAAGATTTCAGTTCTTTTTTATGGTGAAGGGGCAAACGAGCAATTGGCTCTACTGATGGTGACCGATTACCGTTGCCGACGTACATCTACAACACCAGAGCAGCTGCGGGTGCGTTGTTACCTTTATTGATGTTTGAGAGATGGGAAAGAAGATGGGAAGATCCCCTATCTTGTAGGGGAAGCGGGCCTCCGGTTACCTCACCCAACGAACAAAACGCAGAAGCACAAGATGCCTCTACATCACATCGGTATTCTACGAGGCCGTGGTACTATACCGGTCGAGCCGGCCCATTCAGGCAGCAGCAAAATACGTCACTCGGCTCTACCCCTCCCCATCTTCCTCCTCATCCTCCCTCCCTTCTCCCCAATACCCTTAAAATCCTACTTCTGGCGTAGCAGATGTATGTAGGCAACAGTATTCATTCACCATCAGGCGAACCGCTTGCTCATTTACCACCTTTCCCATAAAAGAAAGGTGAACTCTTAGCTCGTTTGTCACCTCCATCCAATATTTAAGTGTGGAAGCGGTGAATTAATCTGCCACTCGTTCAAGTCTCACGAGGCTCTACTAAGGGAACAGACTTGAAAAGTGCAGACTATTCTTCGTAGATGGCCCTTTGACGAGCCTCTTTCTCGGTGACGAATGAGCGAGACAAATGGTGGTGAAGGATGACGATGATGAACGACGAGCCTCGTCGCCGGCTCGTCATCAGTCACCATCGATCTTCCGAAGAGGCGAAAGGTAGCTTAAGTTTGTCTAAGCCGAGTGTCAAATAGGAATCCACAATCTCTGCTTAGCCCCATGCGCGATACGCGTTCGAGTGCTTATGCAATCAATCGATGTACCACGTCAACGCCAACTAAACCAAATCTCCTAATTTAAAAAGCGTAACATATAAAAACATTACGTACGCAGACAGCTTCCCTGTCACGGAGCGAGACCGCCCGCGGCTTGAATAATGCCCGTCATATCCATACAAAGCGTAAAAGAGCGCTGTTTACGAAGGCGCGTGTTATCGTGAATCACTTAGTGGGGTGCGGAACGAGCGTATGTGATTATGACTTACATTGGTCTGGTTATTCTTATTCAAAGTTCTCGGATTCGTGCTTTTTCAATAGAGGGTTTTTTTTGGGATTACCTAACATTTAACATATGAAAATCATATAATTTTACAGATTTTTACAGTTGTCATGAGAACTAAGTTTGAATACAGCCTTTAATTATATCCACTGTAGATCCTTCGAGCCGGAACACAAAAGTGGTTGCATTAGTGATTAGCGGATATAGATAAGAGCGTGGTTCTTACCAAGAATGCTCCTAGGTAGAGCAGTAGTCCTAAAACCTAGTACCTAGACTTATTAATTGTCTTCTAAATCACTCATATATCGGTCAACTAACAATTTCAATTTAAGACGGTTCAGATGCTTTGACTTTGACTAAGATGGCTTCACAGCCCATAATTATGCTGATTCCTTTCAAACCTGGACGCAACAGAAGTTACACTGCCGTATAACGGCACAAAGGAGTATGAGAATGATTGTATACGCTTTATTTATTGCACACCATAAACAGGAAAATAATCTAATAGTACAAAAACGTAATTAGACATGAGAGGTGGAACAATGGGCGGTCTTATCGCTAAAAGCGATCTCTTCCAGACAACCTTTGGATGGACAGGATTGTTATAAATGAATTTGGAAGTTGCATAAAAGCAATTGATATACAAATAAAAAGTACATAAAAAATAATATACACATATTATACTTTATAAATACATTCATGTTTTATAAATACCTATTATATGTATACATATACATAAATAGACTAAATCGATACAAATATAAAAGAACTGTCTAAATAATCAAAGTTACAAAGATAGATAGTGGGCCTTGACGAGATTTTTAAAAACTGGTAAGGATTGGGCGCGTCTTACCGATAGCGGTAGGGCATTCCATAGACGGACAGCTTGTACAGAGAATGATCTGTCCAAAAATTTAGTGCTATGAACTGGCATTCTTAATTTCAAATTCTCCGATGACCTCAAAAACCGTGAATGAAAACCATAAAGGAATTCAAAACGTTGCTTAAGATATGAAGGGCAAGAAGGTTTATACAACACATTATATAGAAGTAAAAGAATATGAGCATTCCGGCGAAGGCGAATAGGTAGCCACTTGAGCTTAGTACGAAAATGTGAAACATGAACATACTTGCGTAGACCAAATATGAATCTTATACAAACATTTTGGAGTCGCTCAAGCTTTTCATGTTGCTTTTCGGTTAGATCTAGATAGCTGACATCTGCATAATCAACAATTGGAAGGAGAAGATGATACCAACCCAGTCGTCCCTTAAGCATAGAGGAACATAACACCCAATGAACGATGTAATAAATCGGTACTAAAGCATTTTAGAGAATGGAGAAATGAGAATGAGCGTACTAGCCTCGTGGAGGGTGTGGCTCTCTTTAACTTCGTTAGATTCTCAATTTACCACGTGTTCGTCGCTGAATAGAAACACCGTGAGAATGCTGGTCCGATAAATTATAAAAACATATCGAACATGTAAAGTCCGCCAACCCGCAATGGAGGATCGTGTGTTAGAGACTTTTGGTACTAAAACGTCAGCAGCGGGGCATTTGTAAGCGCATCTTGATTTATTTTTTTACTTATGTCGATTGTATAACAAAGAAATATAAACTGAAGTAGTTTAAAATGAAAATAAATCTTCAGGGGACAGTTGACGCTAAAGCGTGGTTAGTAGGTTTGCTTGATATATTTTTCCAGTTGTTCTATACGAATCGTAAACAACCCCAAGTGTCTTTGCCGTTGCCGTCTAAATAAAGAAGATTGATTTGTTTTAGCTTTTCAAAATGGATTAGAAAGTAGTAAGTTAATATAACTCAACAAGCTAATATAAAGTACGTTTAGATGAACAGAAATCATTTGAACCATAAGTTATTTATTACATTGAAATAATTCTAAATGCACGGAACTTAACTATACTTAATAATACCAGCTCTCTATACCTTTCGATCCGAATACAACAGTAGTGGCGCTGATGAATGTAGGCAGACATAAGAAAGAGGGTGGAATTTACCCAGGTGACTCCTAAGCCGTGAAGGATTCTCGAACCGAGCCTTTTTTTTTATGGAAGAGACGGCAAACGAGTAAGCGGTTCACCTGATGGTAAGTGATTACCGTCGCCCTTATACATCTGCAACACCATAGATGCTGCAGGTGCGTTGCCGGTCTTTAAGGATATTTGGGAGATGGGAGGGAAGAGGAGGGGAATAGGGAGGGGGCGGGCCTCCGGTAACCTCACTCACTGAACGAAATGCAGAAGCACAAGATGGCTTAAATTTATAATATTATAGTTAAAAATACACGTGAATGAGGAAAGCAAGGGTGTAAGTTGGTTAAGGGTAGACCTGATCACGATATCTAACTAACAGACGAGACTCTGTCAATTGACTGACGGAAAATCTATTTACGGTGAGAAGAAATATGCCGAATACAAATTTCATAGATCAGTGACAGAGAGCAGCATCTTTGTTGTCCCCCACTAAAGAAGTAAGCTTCGTGCGCGGTAGAGTAAAGTTCTGCGTGGCGGTTTTTGTTACCACTGCCACGCAGAATACCGGCGTAATGTAGAGGCATCTTGTGCTTCTGTTTTTCGTTCGGTGAGTGAGGTAACCGAAGACCCACTTCTCTCTTCCTCTCCCTTTCTCCAAATATTCATAAAAGCCTTGCAAATGTACGTGGGCGTCGGTAATCACTTACAATCGTGCGAGTCGCTTGCTCGTTTGACTTTCTTCCCACAAAAAAAAGACAGAGGGAGGAAGTATAAAACTCCCGTGCGTATGTGGTATGCCAGATTTTTTTGGTACTTTCAATGAAAGGCTTTTGTCCAGTGGAGCTTACAGAGGTTTATAAATTGAAAAAAAAAACAAGAAAATTTTTAAGTAAGCAATGAGAACTGCAAAGTCCATGGTATAAAAAGCGTTTCTCAAAGCTTCAAAATTACATAAGGTTGTTGGTAAATAATAGGTTTTCGATCCAAAAACATGTCGCTAAGTGTATTGAATTCACATCTGGGGATACGCATGTCTAGACGATAAAAAAGAGAGGAATGGCTGGAGCATTAATCTTCTTTAACGGCAAGACTAATGGAACCTTCGTTTATAAGCTCTCGATTTTTTTATAGTACAAGTCGAGGAGGGCGCTGCAATAAACCTTATGAGAATGATAAAGTCGAACGTGGTTTTCTACTAAGCAAGAGTGAAACAGACAAAACCTGCTCCTTAATCAGACAATATTCTGCTGAATGACCTAACTTTTTCGACCAGTATTGAGAGAGACCGGTGATGGGGCCAGTATCTCTAGTACGAGAATATTATTAACATGGTTTCGTTTATCTAGGACATGGTTAACAATAAACGAAATATTTTCATAGATGCGAGAAATAACACGGTATCTTTTTATAGAGTGTTTCTATTTTATCGAGTTTAATGAGTGAATACTAGTTTTCTACGCATAGCGTGCTAACTGTCGGGCTTCTTGGTAAGATTTATGTTCAGCAGTG
The DNA here is from genome assembly GCA_029286595.1 of Bhutanitis thaidina. Classification (NCBI taxonomy): domain Eukaryota; kingdom Metazoa; phylum Arthropoda; class Insecta; order Lepidoptera; family Papilionidae; genus Bhutanitis; species Bhutanitis thaidina. Next base: position 12,365,313 of record JAGSMS010000013.1, read on the forward strand.
GACTTTAAAGATAGATGACGAAGAAAGAATTTGGAGCGAATGAAGATATTTTCTTTAGTACACGAACTTGATATCTGCGTTAATTAAATAGAAGATCGGATTAAATTCATAGCGCTATATTATATTCTTTCTAAACCATTGACGACCATGTGGCTTAGTGGTTGGTGCACCCGACCGCACCGAGTAATGAGTCCCGGGTTCGGAGCCAATATTTGTGTAAAAAACAAATTATTCGTTTTCGCGTATGGTTGTATTGTGTGCGTCGCGCGATACCGCTTATGCAATTAGACAGACCGGACATAGGAACGTGAAGACGAGTGAGTGCCTGTATGTTCGCTTGTTTACTCGCGGCACTATGATATCTCCAGCGCAGATCATAGTTAGTATACGAAAGTTGAAGTGGTCGAAATCGATCAGGAGATCATCCTTCATTAGGTTACAGCAGTATAGGGCTGGACAAAGACCTCTTCTATAATTGCCACGCTTGATCAGATACCGCGATCTGACGCTGCAGCTTCACATCTCTGGTGGAGATTTTTCGAGAATTTCCGTTGGCCGACTTTATGAAACACATGAAATGAGTGGTTGATCATCCACAACGTGAGGTTTTGGCGACACGGGCCCTCCTGTCCACAAGTGGGCAGTCTTCCTATCGATAAGTTTAAAAAGGCTTATTGCAATATAAAGAATACGTGATTGATAACAACCCTCGGGAATCAGTTAATCGCTCCCAAGTCGGTCCTATACTGTAAAATTCGTCGGTTATTGTACTATAAAAACATGTTGTTTATTCAACAACACATATTCATAACAATTACAAAAAAAGAGATTACCTACGGAGTTTCACTGTTTCTTCTCTGTCAGAGGAACCTCATTACGTAACACTGATAAAAATATCGTTTCTCAAGCGAAATGTATATTTCCTATATTGAATGAATGATTTGATTTGATTTGGTTGGCACGAACCTGCGATGTCACTCAGAACCATATGGCTATTGGCGCTCAATCTTTATTCCCGAGAAGTACCGGTTTCTCAGGTGGCGATAGAAAAAAAAAAACATTTGGAACGAAAGCTTCACAGCATGCGGTCCGAAATGGAGATTGTGAAAGTGCAAAAAGGCACGAATTGAACTTGTTACGTACTGCGAGCGCGACTCGGCCATTTGTCAACGTAATCCGGGACACGGCAGCGCACTGTTTGCGTTAAATAATTCAGAGCAATTTTTTAAAATCGCCTTACTATGTTAATGATTTTCTATGAGCCATAGGACTTGTTTTGAATTTGGTTCACATGTCTTTCTATCTGCACCACATGAACACATTCTTTGTCCACAATTGGACATGCCTTTCTAATTGAGGCAACATAATCAGCAAACGAGCAAGCTGTTCACCTGATGGTAACAGATTACCGACTCTCACGCAACACCGGAGCTGCTGCAGGTGCGTCCTTTAAGGGTATCTGGGGAGTGGTGAGGAAGGGTTGAAGGTTGATGGTTACCGCACTCACTGATGATGATATTTTGTTAGTATTGTGGTGTGCTGGTCCATCACAAACACGTTATGGACAACAACCGTTTTATTTATTGAAGTCTGTCAACAAGCTCATTATGTGCTCACCCGCACTTACAATATTTATTAATACTTATTCAAGTTATATTATACCACCATACCACATACTTAGTATACCCACCCACAGGGAGTGAGAGGCAGGACAGCGAAGTGGGCCTTCGTTTATCTCACTAACGGAACGAAACCCCGGTCGAGTCGGGACATTCGAGCAGCAAAAGCCGCCGCTTGGCTCTACCATGTGTAAGCGTGTTTCTTCTCTCTTCATGAGACCGTGTGGCTTAACGTTTAGCGCACCTGACTGTCGAGCCATGGATGGGTATGAATCCCAGCATCTTCTTATATTATCTTCGCAGAGAAAACAGTGCATTTGTAACTTTTTTCGGTGGAAATTTGCACGTACTGACTTTATTCGTTCATCTCGTTTGTGACACAGTTCAATGTAAAGACACAAGACTGTCACGACATATTGCTATAACGTCGCCGTGTAGGATATTGGGGCATTCTTTTATTTATCCGATTTTCCACGGGTACAGTAAGAGTCCGTTAAGGAAAAATCTCACTTGTTTAAAAGTAAAGTAAAGTAACAGCCTGCAAGTGCCCATTGCTGGGCAAAAGCCTCCTTCTTAAATACAAGTATGAGAGAGGGATTAAGAGCCGGGAAGAGCCCGCCACGCTGCTCCAATGCGGATTGGCGAGCTTCACATATCCTCGAAATAATATTTTTATTATTTCTCAGACATGCAGGTTTCCTCACGATGTTTTCCTTCACCGTTGAGCACGTGGTAAATACAGCACTTAAAATTGTTAAAAAAAACCCAGGTCACTCGCGCTCTATGACACTAAAGTGAGCGCCCTGACCACTAGGCTACCACGGCTCACTTGTTTACTTCCTTAGAAATTAAAAAAGAAAAAAATTGTATTAATCACATCCGGCACATCCGGCTTGAACAGCGATGCATGATTGGCCACAGTTATTATCTTTTAATCATTTTCATTGCAAGTGTATATTTAGTCCTTGTAGTTGTACTTGTAAATATAGCCATATTGAAATTTATTTAATATCACAACATATTAAATAAAGTTGTCGGCACAACATTATGTATACATGTGTTCATCTCAATTGATTTCGTATGGATTTATTTTTCGAACAAATAGAGTTTAAAAAAAAAAACTAAAAAAAAGATCTGACTCACTGAAGAACCATTGCAATGGAGGGGCCGGACTCTTGCTTTAAAATTCACGGTATAGGACCAGGGATACGTCTGACCAGACTTACTGATTATCAAAAGCTTTACCACCTAACATGCTTACTTCTTGCTAACTTTTCCGGTTCAAAACTTTTAATAACACTTTCCGTCATCAAAAAAAAATATAACAAAATATACTTATAAATCCTCAGTGGCTCGAATCCCTTGACTTCAAAGGTCGTAACGTACCTTACATCTCATGCTACGACAGTTTTTACCACTTTAAAAAAAAAAAGAAAAAAGCGGGACCTCCTGCTGCTTGAATAATGCCCGTCATATCCGCCCAAATCACAAAGGGCGGGAGTTCACTTAGGAGGGTCAAATCACTAAGTAAGGCGTGAAAAACCAGAGGTGTTATTCGTAACTAATCTATGTAAATATATTTTTTGTTTTATATAACTATACATATTTTTAATATGGTAAAACATTAAACATGTTAATACTTTTCATAATAATAGCAACCTTAATAGATGGAGTGACGACCTGCGCAGTGTTGCGGGAAGTCGATGGATGCAGGTGGCTCGGGACCGAGCTTCGTGGCAATCTTTGGGGGAGGCCTTTGTTCAGCAGTGGACTTGTGATAGGATGATGTGATGATGATGATGATGATGATATCTATGTAAAATGTGAAAAGCGTTTTTTGAGTAGTTGAGTTTAAGTATTTAGCTAAACATCTGGAGGGTAGGGTCAGCAGCAATAAGGCTCACGGGACGATATAAATTCAATAATTGTTTTTATATCTCTACTACAACTCCTGAAACTCCTAAATAAGCAGTGGACTAATAACCTTGTAAATGGTTCCGTACGAAGCCCTATTAATAAGCCTACGCCGTTTGCCTGTCTGTCCTGACTGTAAAGGGCTGTGTATATTATCAACCATAATAAAGTAAAAATTAAGAGCGATGTTTCTCATAAGAAAGGGTTTTTTTTGGATTTTACATACCAATGTCAAACTTGTTTACCTCGATTCTTGTTTAAAAATTAGATTTTTAAAAAGGAAAACATTTTAAACTAATAAAAGTACACATACTGACAAATTTCTCTTTTCCATGTGAATAAAAGCAATACATTACTTACATTACAGTGAAAACGTGGTATAGTAAAATGGAGCACATTATTACACAATAATAACAATGGACCGGTGAGCGAAACTGGAGCCGAAATCATTCAATACAATATAATTCAATTCTCAGTCCAAGCCGAAAACGGCATTCTACCTTTGACGCGTCATCGCGTTCCCTCCAGCCGTAGACGATATTGCACGGTACAAGAATTTAGGTTACTGTCAAAATCAAATATTTGAACATGGCGACGTGGTAGAGCCAAGCGGCGGGGCTTTAGCTGCTGAACGACAGAGCCGGCTCGACCGGGTCTTCGTCCTGCCTTCCATCTCCCAAATACCTTTAAAGGCCGGCAACGCGCCTGTAGCACCTCTGGTGTTGCAGATGTACGTGGGCGACGGTTCTCACTTACCATCAGGTGGGCCGCTTGCTCGTTTGCCGCCTTTCCCATAAAAAAAAATGCCGAAATGTAGTTTCCAAGCGGGCTGTATTATATATATATATTACAATAAATATCTCCGTAAAAAAAGAAGTTTATAAGGATAATTAATAATGATGACATGTATTTAATAATAATTATATTAGTGATAATATAAATACCTGACATATACATAATTGGACACTTAAATATAATATATAAGGATTATGATTAAAGGACGTATACGTACGTAAAAAAAGTTATATTTGCATGTCATTTATGTGACGAAACATGTTACTGTATGTGAAAATGTTAATTGTCATGTTTTAAGCAAAGAAATTGAATTGAATCAATCTTTATTATTATATAATTGTTTTAACATCCATCGCAAAAAAGAGAGGTACCGCAAGTTTGAAATCTTCATCTGTCTGTGTTTCTGTGTCTGTCTGTGACTGTATGTGACTGTAGCGCACAAACGGACGGACCTATTTCAAGGCTATAATTATCGGGCATTTCGGTACTTATTAATTTACATATTTGAATCTTGACGATTACATACAATAGCTTATTAACTTATATGACCTTTAATATGTTAGTGTATATAAAAACTTACTGTATACTGTTTTCATCTAGGCAAGATATATTACAGTCTACCCGCAACATAGAGGGGATCGTCTTTTCTTTACCTTTCCGTACTCGATGCAATGCTTATGTACAGACTCAGGGCTGAAAGCATCAAAATCAGATCGGATCAATAATTTGTGTAACTAATATTGACTTCAGCCGATTCGAACCCAGATCGCAGTGATTATAAAAACATTAAAAGCCTACGATAATTCCACAATATGTGCGCCGAGTTGCATACAAAAAAGAAAAAAACACAATGGCCCTTTTATCAAGCAGTTTATATATTTTTGTGAACCAACCTTTTTTTTTTATGAATACCCAGTGTGTGGGGACGTCCAGGCCTCACAATGGTTGAGATATAGTTAGTTATTAACAGGAGCGGGCGTTTTCAATTTGCTTGCTTGCTTGCATTTTGAGTAGATAGTTTTCTCCATGATTGGGTTCTTTTTTTTTAAGCAAAAGGCGGCAAACGACAAAGTGGCTCACATGGCCCACGAGTACCAGAGGAGGTGCTGATGCGCTGTCGGCTTTTAAGGTAATTTGGGGGATGGGAGAGTGGATGTGGAAGGCGGGAGTGGGCCTTCGGTGACCTCACTTCACGTCGGTATTCTGCGATCATCGCCAGCATCGTAAATGATTGCTGATAAAATAATCCAAAGTGACACTTTAAAGTTTCATAGTGTGCGAGTGGTCCTGGGTACGGTCCGGTATTTACCACGTGGTCGGCGGTGAAGGAAAACATCGTAAGGAAACCTGCATGTATGTGAATTAATAAAGTCCGTCAACCCGCATTGGACAAACGACAAACCCTCTCAGATATTTGAGAAGAATGTATTTCCCCAGCTGTGGGCACTAAATCATAATAAGGGCATAACTGAGCAGTAAATCTTTCATTGGTGTATGCGTTACAGAAATGGATAAATGATATAATTAGACGTCCAATAGTTCCGGTTGAATTCAGTTAGGGTTATATATTAAAAGAACAAAATTTGAAATTGAATTCCTAATTTAAAATTGAGATATTTGACAACTCAATCAACATAGATTAGTTATCACCTGGTCAAAATATAAAAGCAGTTTTGTCAATCGCGTAGTAAACTCCTCTCACTCAAGTTTTCATACTAACACTTGACGAATGAACAACATCACCCTGACGTCCCCCTGACATCCCCCGACACGTTAACTTACATCGAACACGCGTGTATCTCGCGTGATTTAGGCAACAGCATTAGATTAACCGATATTTATGGTCTTAATTAAATTGTAAGCGAGCTTATACGAAGCATAGAAGCATTTATTTGTCCGTACAAAATAGTATCAATTCTTCGGCATAGCTAAATTTTGTGAAATTGTAAAAAATGTAAAAAATTTCAACTATAAACTGAGATAGTGTTTGTTTTAAAGCCGTGGTAGCCCAGTGGTCAGGGCTCTCACTTTAATGTCATATAGTGTGAGTGACCTGGGTTCGATCCCCGGTGCCGGCATCACTAAAATTGTTAAAACAATTTTAAGTGCTGTATTTACCACGTGCTCAACGGTGAAGGAAAACATCGTGAGGAAACCTGCATGTCTGAGAAATTTATTATTTCCTTATTTCGAGGATATGTGAAGCACGCCAACCCTCACTGGAGCAGCGTGGCGGGTCCTTCCCGGCACCTAATCTCTCTCTGATACTAGTATCTGAGAAGGAAGCCTTTGCTCAGCAGTGGGTACTTACAGGCTGTTAGTTTACTTTTCCTTTAGTGTTTGTTTTTAGTCACTGCTGACTAACGGGCGGGGATAAATCATGCATGCAGCATCATCGGTTCAAAGGTACCAGAAGGTATCACTTCGCTCACCGACTCACCGTAGCCAGCTGGAAGGTTTGTTTTTTATGTGAAAGGCGGCCATTTGTGGGAAGTGGGAGTGGGAGAATAAAAATTAAAGAATGAGAATAATAATAAGAAAGATAACCATTCGAAATGTTAGATAATTTACAGTTATATTATTACCTCTCGTACAAATTTCACAACACATTTTATTTGTTTAAATAATTCTATTAAAATTAAATATCGAATTAACTAAGTTGCCTTCTCTTCCTACCGATACCTTTACTTATATACGATAACTCGGCACGCATGAATCTTACTTGATTTAAAGCTTGCCTTAGATTAACCTGTGTTAACGGTCTCCATTAAACTGTGGGTGAGCTTACTGCTTAAGCTTTATACAAAAAATATTCTACTTCCTTGTCTTACCGTACCTTTAACAGCCTGTAAATAGTCCACTGTGGGACATAAACCTCTCCCATAAAGAGGATTTGCCACAATCACCACGCTCGGCTAGCGGGTTGCGCATTGCAGTAGCACTCGTACCCCAATTTTGGACTGGTGACCCGTCTGTCAGTAACCATTGCTACATATTTTTAATCCCATTTAAATATTCATAGACTGGGAATCGTGTCCCAGTTATATTTACGATGTATAGCCAAGCGGCGGCTTTTGTTGCTGTTCGAATGTGCCGGCTCCTCCGGGTTGGTAACACGGTCTGGTTCGGTGGGTGGGATTAGCGGGCCTCCCCGCTCCCCACACCCGTCCCCCTCCTCGTCCCTCCTCCTATCTCTCAAATACCCTTAAAGGCCGGCATCAGCACCTGCAGGACCTCTGGTGTTGCAGATGTACGTGGGCGACGGTAGTCACTTACCATCAGGTGGACCGGTTACTCCCTTGCCCCCTTTTGCATAAAAAATAAATAAATTTGGGTTCTAGAACATTCGAAATGAATTAAGAAAACCACTCACTCACACTTTCTGCCAAATTGGCCTCCAAAAAGCTTGGTGTGCTCTGTAGAGCGGGACAGTATTTCATGCCGGTCCACCGTTTGCAACTTTATAAGGCGCAAGTTCGGCCCCACATGGAATACTGTTCTCATCTCTGGGCAGGGGCACCCCAGTACCAACTCCTTCCATTTGACCGCATCCAACGTCGAGCGGCTCGAATTGTCGGCGACCAAGCTCTCTCTGATCGGCTTGATCCTTTGGCCTTGCGAAGAGATGTTGCTTCTCTTTGCATTTTTTACAAAATTTTCCACGGGGAATGTTCTGAGGAACTGTTCGGATTGATCCCAGCTGCTGAGTTTCACCATCGTACATCGCGACTGAATTCGAAGTTCCATCGATACCACCTAGATGGTTGGCATTCCACCACAGTGCGTTTTAATCGAAGTTTTCTGCCACGCACTTCGACTTTGTGGAATCAGCTGTCGCCAGCAGTATTTCCGAATAGTTACGACTTAGGGACCTTCAAGAAAAGAGCTTATTCCTTCCTTAAAGGCCGGCAGCGCATCTGTAGCTCCTCTGGTGTTGTGGATGTTCGTGGGCGTCGGTAGTCACTTACCATCAGGTGAGCCGCACGCTCGTTTGCCCCCTTCTTCTATAAAAAAAAAAAAAAAAAAAACTCACGCCTGTCAAATATTGCGGTAGGTAGAGGTTATAAATTTTTGGCGCGATGAAGATAGTTATAAAGAATGACTAACATCAGAGCATAGCGGTCAGGGCGTGCGCTTTAATTTTACAGTACGCAGGTGACCTGGGTTCTACCTCCGGTGTCGGTTATACAAAATTTTTGATTAATAATTATTCCGATTTAACCACGTGTCGGGGCGAAGGAAAACCTAAAGGAGGTACCTAAATATCTGAGAAAAAACATAAAAAAAATTTGTAATGAAAGGATTATTTACGGATTTTATCGCTTATATTATATTTTTTATTCTTTTTCTTTCTTAATTTTAGGCTATGGTATCTGCTCATAGGGGGACGGTGGTGTTTGACGTTCTGGTGTCAAAGTTAACCCGGCTATCGTCAGCATTCTGATTATTTATTTTTGGTACAGTCTATGCAGAACTGATTGGAATTCAGTATTAAATAAAATCAAATTCAAGACCAAGTAAACCGCTGCACGACCTCAAGATATTGTTAGCTCGTTCTGCGTGGATCGGACCGAAAATTAATAATTATAAAGCTGACGGTGCACGCTTTTACTATGACATCAGGACTTCCAACGCCTTAGTCCTCCGTTAACCCTGTGTTAAAAAATAAAATCAAACGCGATAAAATACTTAAATAATTATTTCATTTTAAAGTGTATTTAACAGTTGCTAAATATTTGAACACCGTCAACGCGCAACTGGAGCAGCGTGACGGACTCTGGTACTGTCTCAAATATTTGACAGAAGGTCTTCGCTCAGCAGTGGGCATTTACTGGCTACTTTACTGAGGCGATTTGTGAATCCGTCTCTGTGATAAGATAAGCCTCTTCCAGTAGAACGATCTGCAGTAATTGCGCACTTGACAGACACGGTTCTAGACAGTTTAGTTTAGTTATATTTTAAACTGATTTTCTCTGTCTGTCGGAAGCCATGAGTTTTTTCTAACATCATTTTTTAGTCCGATATTACGAAACCGGCGGGGTGTGAGTGTAATGGTTTGGCTTAAAAATTTTATAGACTCTATAAATAAACGCTAATCTACGGTTCGTCGTCTTAATTACGGGAGTTACACGCGTTAAGGTTAAAGTAATCTTGTCGAGTGGATTTAACACTAATGTGGGTAATTTGTCTTGTTTAAGGCGTAGCTTACTGGTTTAAACAAAATAAAATATGATGAATTACTTAATTAATCTAGCGTTATGTTATAAAAAGTGTATAACTTTAATAATCAACTCAATACCTATTGAAGCTATGCCTGTTCAGAATTGATTTGATGTGAAAAATGTCAACTGCGCTGGGTTTGTCTTAGTGCCACAAGTATTCCTTAAGGACTGACACATTAGCGCGTGTGCAGTCTTAACATCACGTCCCGACATCCTGTTATTTCTGTGTAATTATTATGGGTGTTTTAAACTCTGACTACAGAGTCAAGCAAACGTAAAATAAAAAAAAAAATATTGATAAACAAATGCAGTTAGAAAATAACGTATTGATTACTTTGTACAAGCAATCATTTCTAGATGTTTTTAATATATACAAAAAATAAGTTACGAATCTTTTTCAAATGGGTGTGTGGAATAGAAAAAATAATGGAAACGGCGAGACAAAAGTAATTATTAAATTACAGCGTAACGTTAATTTTAAACCTTGTAAGCAAAACTTACAAGGGTTAGAAAAAGATTACTTTGAATGATCACAATACGCACGGTCAGTCTTATCTTTGGTAATGACAGTAAAATGTCGAATGGTACGGCTCTATGTTTATTATTGTCTTTGTTCAAGCCAAACAGACGGCGGAAATAAAACATTATTCCATTTTCATATCAAGCTGCTATTGCGTATTACGTTTAATGTCTTGTGAAAATTATTAGGTATTTGTGGTGTTTTAATGTTGAGGTGGACAGAGATATAGACATTTTAGTACCTTCAACTCAGTATTTAGCAAAGCTTAGTTGTGAGTGACAATGTGACAGGTTGCTTATCACCACCTATAGTAAAGCTTTTAGTAAAGCCTATAAAATCCTATATGATTGAGAGGGTTAAATTTTTTTTTGGGAGAGGCGGCAAACGAGCAAGCGGTTCACCTGATGATAAAGTGATTACTGTCGCCCACGTACATTCGCAACACCAGTGGTGCTGCTGGTGCGTTGCCGCCCTTTAAGGATATTGGCGAGATGGGAGGGAGGATGAGAAGGGGGATGGGAAGGGGGTGTGGGCCTCCGGTTACCTCACTCACCGAACGAAACGCAGAAGCACAAGGTGCCTCTAATTCACGCCTGTGTTCTGCGAGGCCGTGGAGCCGGCCCATGCGAGCGGCAGCGAAAGCCGCCGCATGGCTCTACCGCGTTTAAAAATGGAAGATTCTTTAATATATTAGTGTACGCGTACAACTGTATTGAAATCATTTGTTTACTGAGTCCGGTGCAGACAACCACATCGGTCACTGGTCTCTGCTCACCGCACTACGTGATCGCAGCAAATGATAATTGAGTTGGGAATTTAACATCCAAGCTATGGCTACACTATTCGAGTACGTTTCATTGCTATTGACCGATATTAAATAACCTATAATTTCTATCTATATGTATTTAAGGTGTAATGAAGTTCTATAAAATGGTAGAGATAGATTAGCGTTTCGTTTTTTTTACAACCAATCTAACAATTTTCAGATATGTATGATAATTTTTTCCATAGAATAGAAATTAAACATTTCGGGTGTCTTGTGGTATCGGCGTAAGAGTCTACCACCTACTTTCTACTCGTGGGTATCGTAAGAGGCGACTAAAGTAGAAGCTTCGAAAACAGCAATTGCTACCGCCAGATGGCGGGATAACCATATCGAAAAATTCCAGATCCTAAAATAAGCATACTGATGTTTGGCAGCAGAGAACATGGTAGAGTCAAGCGGCGGGTTGTGTTGCTACTCGGAATGGCCGGCTCGACCGGGTCGGTACCACGGCCTCGCAGCATACCGGCGTGAAGTAGAGGCATCTTGTACTTCTGCGTTTCGTTCGGTGAGAGATAACCGGAGGCCCACATCCCCTCCCTATTCCTCTCCTCTTCTCTCCCATCTCCCAAATATCCTTAAAGACCGCCAACGCACCTGCAGCATCTATGGTGTTGCAGATGTATGTGGGCGAGGGTAAGCACTTACCATCAGGTGAACCGCTTGCTCGTTTGCCGTCTTTTCCATAAAAAAAAACCTCGCAGTATACCGGCTCGAAGTAGAGACATCTTGTGCTTCTGCGTTTCGTTCGGTGAATGAAGTAACCGGAGGCTCTCTCCATATCCTCCCTCTCCAAAAAAAGTATGAAAAAATAATAAATAATAATATTTTGTAAGTAATTACATATAAGGTTAATAATTACAAATATTAGGATTTTGGTAGCCACAGTAGCCTATAAAATTCATCCATCCTCGAAGATCGAAGATTTAGGTAAATTGTGAACTGAGAGCTATTTTAGAATACATTGTTGCCCGATACAAATAGCTTAGAGGAAGGTTCTTGGTTAATTTTAGCTGTAATTGTATAAAACAAATATTAATAATAATAAAACAATAGAAATAAACCATTTGTTAATTGGAAATATAGATTTTATCCACTGAGAGTTTCTGTTGTAATATCGTTTTTACCCGCTCGCTTTAATCTTAAAAAAAAGTGCTCTATCTTGTTTCTAACATTGTATAAAAACTAGCTCTTTCGAGAGCTGTCTTCTCTGGTTTCTGGATTGCGATGTACGCTCAACTGTCTGCTCCACTAGTATCTCTTGCTGATGAGATGCGCTAAGGTTATGCTATCGCATCGCTCTTTCACTGTATATGCTATTTCACATGTCGAGCTAATCTATAGCTAGACGCTTCCATGTATTTTTATTAGAAAGAGATAGGAAAGCTGCACGTGAAGAAAATCAAAACATCCAAACTTTTATGACTCTTCGACAGCCCAGAAAAAATATATTTCGTTAGTTAGTATAGAGGTTTATTGGTTAGCTTACCTGACTGCTTAGACATGGGTCCGAAGTGTCTCTCTAACACTACATCTGACCCTTCCTCCAATCTCATCGCATATGTTACATCGGGCACGGCGAATCAATGACAAGCTAGTTCCTCTATGTGCACGCGTACACTTCATCATCGTCATCATTATTTCAGCCCATCACAAGTCCACTGCTGAACAAAGGCCTCCCCCAAAGATTGTAACAAAGCTTGGTCCTGAGCCACCTACATCCATCGACTTCCCACAACACTGTGCAGGTCGTCACTTCATCGCGTACACTTGCGGCACTATAATATCTCCTGCGCAGTTAACAGCCTGTAATTAGTCCACTGCAAGACATAGGCATCCAAAATTTATATATTTTTTACGGGAAAGGCGCCAAACGAGCAAGCGGTTCACCTGATGGTAAATGATTACCGTTGCCCACGTACATCAGCAACGCCAGATGTGCTGCAGGTGCGTTGCCGGCTCCTAAGGGTATTTGGAAGAAGAGAGGATAAAGAGGAGATAGGGAGGGGGAGTGAGCCTCCGGTTACCTCACTCACCGAACGAAACGCAGAAGTACAAGATGTCTCTACTTCGAGCCGGTATTCTGCGAGGTTTTTTTTTTATGGAAAAGACGGCAAACGAGCAAGCGGTTCACCTGAGTGTAAGTGCTTACCCTCGCCCACATACACCTGCAACACCATAGATGCTGCAGGTGCGTTGCCGGTCTTTAAGGATATTTGGGAGATAGAGGGAGGGAAGAGGAGAGATATAGGGAGGGGATGTGGGCCTCCGGTTACCTCACTCACCGAACGAAACGCAAGAAGCATAATATGCCTCTACTTCACGCCGGTATTCTGCGAGGCCCTGGTATCAATCCGGTCGAACCGGCCCATTCGAGCGGCAGCTGAAGCCGCTGCTTGGCTCTTCCATGTCATGTTTCATGCTAACAATTATCTGTCAGCTCTACACAGATGTACAGGCTGCACTAAAAAACACATAGATAATTATTCTGCGTCTGGGTTTTCATTCATGTGTAACAATGTGTCTGTAAGACGTCATCACAACATCGGAGACATCCCAATAATGGGTGTGACGTGTTTTTTTTTTGAATATCGTAAGTAGTTCTGAAGTTACATATTTTTTCTTTCACCTAGACAATGTCGCGGGCTTAGCTTGTTTATTATAAATACAGATTACGTACGTGGCAACATTAAGGTGCAAAAACATTTTAAAGATGAGTGTCTGTGACGTGACATTGTGTGTCCCCTGTACAGAACAGGTTGCTCGTCTTTTTTTTGCCAACCGTTGCTAACTGTACACAGTTAAGCTAGGTGTTTGCTGTCGCTACCTGTATTGTGAAGATTGATTTACTGCTGGTTTTGAAAATGGATGAGCTTTTAGTGCGGCACGCTGTACCGCAAACAAGCGGAGCAGCGAAATTGAAATCACGAGGGTGTTTTTGTTTAGATAGATATGTACTAAGCGAAAATCAGAACGAAACTAAATGTTAATTCTATATTTGTTTAAGCTTATGTAATTGAAAGAAAAAAGATGGAGAAAACCATTTATTTGGTTTAAAAATAATATTCATACACAGTCATTAAAAATGTAATACCAAATAAGTCTTCAACTCAGAGTGGTGGTGCAGAGGCTGCAGCGATGATTTTCAGTTGGAGCTTCGTGACGTCACCAACAAGCTGGTGTGCCATCACACGATATTTTTTTTTACTACTCGTATCATACTTTTAATTTAAGATATAAATATAACTTACTTAGACTTATATAAAAGATTTTATGTGCTGTTATAAAAGTAAAATTTTACGTGGAGGTGACGGAATTAGAAAATGGCATTAAAAATTCATAAAAAAAAACATAATTTTTTTTTATTAAAAAGTAACATTATGTCATATCATCTAAATAACAAAGTAAGCCCTGTTAAATTGAAACAGTGCTTACTTTGTTAAGTAACATTGTGTACAGAACTGTAAAATAATCTGATTTTCAATATAATAAAATCCAAGATTTTTAACGAAAAGTTCTACAAACATTTGACGTATTGCATGCATTCGTAACAGAAGGTATGTTTAACACGCTTGTTGTGACAAATAATTCAGCTTTAATTTAATGATTTCTTATATTTACGTTTACGTATTTTATCGCGTTTAATGTTGTTTTTATATTCGGTCCCCCCGTGATCACGGCTGCTGTAAAACACTCGAAACGTCGGTAATATAAAAACAAAATCAAACGCGATAAAATTCGTAAACGATGGTTACTCTTCGAAACAACTTTAATTTTACTTTTAAAACTATTCAATGATTTTTAAGGAACGTATTAGTGGTTGCAAGTAATTCCAGCAGCGTGTTGCGAATAATTTAAAGCTGCCTAGGAAAGCAGCGGTACGGTGTTATATTATTACGTCTGAAAGGCTCTTGTTTTACATTTATTTTCATCTCGGGCCCATTTCAATTGTGTGGATTAAATATTGAGGTTTTACTATGATCGAGTGTCGGGTTGCAAGGTGTAATTATCTGAAAGCATCTGTATATGGCAAACAACAAAAGTAAAAAAAAGCAAAGAAATACTGCTACTGTTTATATTAGAGATGAGCAAGTAAATAAATATGATGTCGTAATAACTCAAAATACATATTGTACCGGACTAGTCCGCCCTGCTCTGGCTTATTTATCTTTATTTATTACACTTCATACACTTGAGAATGTGAGGCGGACTAGAAGCATTCTCCACCAGTCAAGCTTTGGAGGATGCAGAGATGAATTGAAGCAGGTGTAGGTGATAAAATAGAGAGTACCAAAGAGAAAAAATAAATAAAAATAAATGTAAATCTACATATAGATACAATATTTTAACTATATTAAATACATATATAATAATTACAAATGTAAGCACACGGAATTTTGTTTATATAGGTCATAGGTTCAGACCCTCGCAATATTGTTGTAAATGTCGTGCTTTTTTTACCCAAGACAGAGAGAGTTTATTCCTGCATAAAGATACTATTACTCTATGTTTATCCCAAAATGTTTGAAAAAAGAATCTCCACCCGTGCGGTGCCGAGGCGGGGCGCTAGTATTTTAATATAATAATTTATTTATTTCTTTTGAAAATTTATCTATGTATATATGCACGCCTTGTTCCCAACGGGGTAGGCGAAGACAATCTACTTCCACTTGCTACGGTCGTGACATACGTCTTTCGCTTCTTACACTTTCATCAATCTGCTTTGGTTTACTAACCAACCAACAATAGCAACGAGCTTTTAAAAAAATCTTCGTTAATAATGAGCTGTGTCCCAGGACACTCAGTTCTCTCATAATTATTCCCATAGTTTATTCCAAGCCTTCTAATTTAATTGCCATGTTTATTTTATTGATGGACAGTTGAAAATAAGTCCTTTCTGCTGTTGCTTGAGATTTTTGTATTCATTACGCGCTATCCTCCACCGCAAATTGCACTGTATTCAATAGAATATAACCAATTGCTACTATAGTTTAAGTACTACTTGTTATTTCAAGTACTTATAAATACGCTTGATCGCAATTAAGAGTGGACAGAGATTATACATTTATTAAATGGATAATGTAGGTTTATCAACTGATACAATTATTCATTACTTACTAATCACGCAGTTAGAAACCTTAAGAGGAACATGTTTCCTGTACGCTATTTGTTTGAACGCGCTTAAATATCGCACGTTTATCGCATCGTTTTTAGCGTTTCGCATAAGTCGTCCTGGGGTTCCGTAACAAATGAATTAAGTTTTTTGTATCAAGTTTAAGTATTTAATTTTTATTTACGAGGTGATGTCTAAATCAGTGATCTGATTTCGTTTATACAAATAATGAAAAACTTATTTTTTATTTTAACGTGGGGGAAAGGTGCTCCCACCTACCCGTCACCGTCTCCGGTGACTGGTTATGTCGGGATCAGCATTGAAGAAGCCGGACCGACTAAAACACCCACGGTAGATCTGCTGTTGGCCCAGTGGCCTTTACAGCTACATCGGTAAGACTCGCGAGCAGGAGGCCCGCAAGTTAAATAAACAAAAAAGGAACGACGTCGCTGCTGATGCTGTGTCGCGCTCGGACCCCTGTTAACGAAAGAAAGACTCTCGACAAAAACTGGGGGCTGACGACAACCCAAGGGAGGTAAAACCTCGGCTTGAGTTGCAATCGAATTTGGGCAAAACTTTGATGTTAAGAACGCCTTTGCACACGAGTGACGTCTGTGACCGCGCGTTCGACGGGGAACAGCGCGGTGTGCGTGACACATGTGAGCTGTCTGTGTAGTCTGCGGGAGGATAAAAGAGTGAAAAGGTGCTGAAATATTTGTACGCGTACAATCGATGTTAGAGTCGATTGTTAGTTTTGAGTTTACTTTCTTGGATGGAACTGCCGAGCGTCTACGAGCGTCCGACGATTTGCACCACATAATTTAATAAATTATATACATACATACAAAATAGCGGTTATTGTTAACTATATAACTCGTATTTAGATGTGCAGGCTAATCTTCAAATCCACTGGACCGATTTTGATTGGATTCTGCTGATATGTTTCTTATGATGTTACGAAGGATATAGGCTCATTATTTTAGTTATGCTCTTTTTTATTTTGTTGCACCCGGGTTATGTCGGGACAGTAACTAGTTGAATGTAAAGAAGGCTTCAAAATGTTACAATTGTTCAATATCATTCTTTTTTTAAAGCCTGTACAAATTTTTTGGTTTAGGCCTTTCCGTGAAGACGCCAACAAAAGCTGACTCCGTGAATGGAAGATTTGCATGTACTCACCACATTGGGTAGACGGGTCAATGACCGCAGTGATACCGGCGCTATAGAGATGCTGCTACCGACATGGGTTCCGCATATTTAGATGGGTTTTCCATCATCAATCGAACGCTAGAGTCACGTTTATTACTTATTAGGCTACACCGCGTGCTGTGGAGGTGGACATTTAAAGAAAAAAATATTTGGTGTATTCCGATTTACGCTTTGTACTTTGTACGTGGTAGAGACAAGCGGCGGCTTTTGCTGCTGCTCGAATGGGCCGACTGGACCGGGTCAGTAATCTTGTGGCATAGGCCTAGGCATCTTGTGTTTCTGCGTTTCGTTCGGTGAGTGAGGTAACCGGAGGCCCAATTCCACTCCCTATATCCCTCCTCACCCTCCCTCCTATATCCCAAATACTCTTAAAGACCGGCAACGCACCTGCAGCACCTCCGCTGTTGTAGATGTACGTGGACGACATCACTCATTTACCGCTACGTGAGCCGATTGCTCGTTTGCCGCCAGTTCCAAAAAAAAAAAAAATTTTTTTGAGTTTAGGGATATAGCATTGCAATGTTAAAGTTTAAAAAATTCTATTACGTAATGTTTCTCAAACCATCCATTCTCGAGCATGTTAAGCGAAGTCAGGTGTTTTTGCTGTCGTGTGGTGAATCGAGAAGATTGATTTAATGTTTGTTTTTAAAATGGACGTGCTTTTAGTGTAGAAATTTATATTTCAAGCAAGGATAACATCTAAACACGTGCGTTATTTATGTGTTTAAAGTTGTTTTTATTAATTGAAGTACTCTGACCAGGCTATCGGCGTGTGACAAAGTCTTGTGAAGCTGACGAATATACTTGTGTTTTGCGACTTTGAAAGCTCATCCTTTTGTAACATCCTATGTATTTATATTTCAGCAGCTAAATAGTCCACTGCTAGACATGGTGATGATGATGATGATGACATCCACCTGGCCGATCTAGACCACCGCGACAACTTTCGAATACCGATCGCCGTTATCAATGGCGCCGAATATTTAATTATATAACATTTTGAAGTTATACGTCTTTTGGCGCGTTTCGGAAAAATTATGAGAGTGAATTTTTAGGATGCGCGCGCACAACGACACCTAAAAGCGACACCATGAAGTTGGTTGGTAATTGTCTTTCAAGTTTTAGTGATAAGTAATAACTATAAACGAGGTAGTTATTCGAATAGATATGAATCTACAACACTTGTTTTATATCACCGGACCAAAATTCGACTTCGTATTCAAATTCCATGGATTCCAGGGTACGTTCAGATTCAATGTCAACGTCACGGGTCACAGCACAAGACCCGTTTGAAAAACTATTCATTTGTGCTTTGCACCAACGTTGGCTTCGGCTGAGATTTGGACCCTGGACCCACGACTCACAATGCTACGCGGTCGTCTGGAGGATATGATCCCCTCGTGCTGAGAGAATTGTGCTGTCATCTCGCATCTCGGAGCTCCCCGTCACTATTGGAACTTCGGTCTGACTTAATTGAGATGTTAGTTTCGCCCTCTGTTGAAGGCTAAGAGATTTTATCATAATCAAACAACACATATTTCTATTGCGTTTAATATAAGCTTATATTGCTTTACGTATAAAGCGAAATAAATTTTCGCCGTGACGCCATTTTGTTTCCTACCAATTTCACAATAAAATTCGATGAAAGCACCGAGCAATGAATTGTACGGTTTTTGAAAATTTTATAAATCATTCGACTGCTCCTGCCGAGCACACGGCCATGAAGCCACAATGAACACGTGTCAATTATCATTTGTTACCAGCACTGGATGCGGCGAGCGGTGGACGTTGTCTCTTTGTAGATGCGGTATATTATTATTCACCGTATTTTAATATAAATTATGTCATGATTTCCTTGTGTTTACGCGAACACTGCACGTTTGAAATGAAACTATTTACGTTTGATATGGAATATGATAGCTGATGGGAAGCATCTTAGGTCTAGGAAGTCTACAATCTGTGATCATCTTCGCTCCAATCGTGGATGTCTAGTCGCTAATCAAAGAAATAGTCTTAAAATCTTATGCAAATCTCCGAGAGCCAACTCGACGATGAGGCTGATATTCTATCTTCCGGAGAGAGTAAAAATGGATTGCACAAGCCCGTTTAGCAGCTCTGTGTCGTGCCAAATGGAAGTTTACAATCTCCGCCTACTATTTGTTTTGTGTATGTACGTTTTCTATTAACAGCAAGTTTCATAACTTTAACTTCTTTAGTTCTGAAGCAGACATCTATCTCTTGTTTATGGGCAAAGATGAGTGAGTATCT
The DNA here is from genome assembly GCA_029286595.1 of Bhutanitis thaidina. Classification (NCBI taxonomy): domain Eukaryota; kingdom Metazoa; phylum Arthropoda; class Insecta; order Lepidoptera; family Papilionidae; genus Bhutanitis; species Bhutanitis thaidina. Next base: position 12,384,796 of record JAGSMS010000013.1, read on the forward strand.
AATGGAAATATCCTATAACCATCTTCATTTGGTGGTGTTATAATCATCTAATCTATACCACACCTCTGTTACGAAGACACAGTTTCTGGAATGCCAAACCCGCTGCCCAAAACCCCTAAAGTACGGCACGCTCGTGTTAAGAATAGGACAGCGTTTGTTAAAGACTGAAATATTTACTTGAAACGGTAAACATGCCATAGTCTAATAGATCGGAGGATCAGGTAGAGGTGCCTCTACCTCCGATCCTCTTTTATAAAGCACCAACCATGACAACCGCATGACGTAGCGATCAGCGCACCCGACTGCAGTGCTGGGTTCTGTGTCTGAATTCCAACCGGCTACAATATTCGGGCAAAACACAAATGATTGGTTTTCGGGTGTGGTTGTGTTTTATATGTTATGTTGCGGGAAGTCGATGGATGCAGGTGGCTCAGGACCGAGCTTCGTGGCAATCTTTGGGGGAGGCCTATGTTCAGCAGTGGACTTCTGATAGGCTGAAATGATGATGATGATGATGATGTGTTTTATATTAACGCTTATGCGTTGCATCGGATACGGAAAGAGAATGACGAGAGCCTCTTTGTTTGTTTGCTCGTACACTTTCGGCACTATGATATGTTCTGAATGGTTAACGACTGGAGATTATTCTATATTCATATTATTATATAGTATGGTAGCAGCCTGTAAGAGTCTCATGTCCTCGAAATAATATTGTTTGTTATTTCTCAGACATGCCGGTTTCTCCTCGATGTTCTCCTTCACCGCCGAGTACGTGGTAAATACAGAACTTAAATTTGGTATAAACAATGTTATTGGCGCTTGCACCGAGGATCTAACCCAGGTCACTCGCCCTCTGTGAAACAAAAGCGAGCGTCCAGACTACCACGGCTCTATCTGTACATAGATATATAACTCGTTGGTTGACGCGGTGGTCGAAATCACCCAGGGGAACAATAAAGTAACACTCAAAAGATCAACTATCTATTATATCGGTAACCGCTTCGGTTAACCAACCCAAGACCTACGTTACTTAATACTACGTTAAATGTCTACAGCGAATATAAGAAAAAAAAAACTTTATTTAAAATATAAAGTAAGGAATATCCATGCAATTCTTACTCTCGTGCACTGAAAATAGCTTAGGATTTTCTTAAGATAAAAAGGCGAGCGGCGACTTCACTGGCTCTAGAGGGAACAGTATTGATAATGTTCTCATCGAGCTGTCTTCCCCCCGTCTATAATTCTCTTACGAAACAAATTGAATCTCTCTAAAGCATGTTCAATTTATGCATCTGCAGAGATATAGAACAACTAACACTTTTACTCATAAAGCCAAAGCGATATTGTATCCATATTCCGTTCGGGACTTCGTCCGCATGGAGCGTTACTTATTTTATTATTACCATTTCATGACCGTTACCATTTCACAAGCTCTCCTCTCTTGTTTGAATATCTCCTCCTCAGTCCGGGATTGGTTTATCAGCTTATCTCCGAGGGCGCCGACAGGCTGTGCGTACCGGTCAGAATTTGTCTGATTGAGGTGATGTACTAACTGGCGTCCCTCAAGGCGGTATTCTTTCTCCGCTTTTGTTTTCCATTCTTATTAATCTCGTTACATCAACTGCTCTTACTCCTTGTATCGCAACCCTACGAAATCAATAATATAATTGCATTATTGAATTATGATTTACAGTATGTATCTGAGTGGTCGGCTGTCTATGGTATTAATGAGAATCATTCTAAATGTACGCAGTGTAGGACAACCCCCCACAAGATGGAGTGACGACCTGCGCAGTGTTGCGGGAAGTCGATTGATGCAAGTGGCTCAGGACCGAGCTTCGTGGCAATCTTTGGGGAGGCCTATGTTCAGCAGTGGACTTCTGATAGGCTGAAATGATGATGATAATGATGATGATTCTAAATGTCAAGCCATAATATTAGGTTCCAGTTCAGTATTCAGATAGTTCCAGATTTGTACACGATTTAGATTTTTCTGCCTTACCTTCGGTTACTTTTAATAACAATGTAATGTTTGTAATAATTGTAGCTGTTTTACATGGAATATACAGATTCAGGTAAGTCGCAAAACATCTGTCACCTTGCGATCCCTTTATCGTCTCAATAATTTCCTTCCAAACACTGATAAGCTTTTGCTCATCCAGTCGCTCATTTTGTCAATTATTGACTATGCTGATGTGTGTTCCTCAGACCTGAGTCAACATAAACATTATCTTAACTGGATCGTCTTCTTAACAATACCATCAAATACATTTATGGTCTTCACAAGTACGACCATATATCTTTCTTTCGTACTCAGCTCAATTGGCTGCTCGTCACAGCACAAATTTTAGAACACTCTGCACCCTTTTCACCATTCTTAACGATCCTTGTATTCCAGAGTACTTGAAATCTAAGTTTCAATACCTGGGTGATTCTCATAACTGTTCTCTCCGCTCTTCGGGTAGCCTCAAGTTCCTTACGCCTTTACACCGTACTGGTTACTTACCTCTAAGTCATTCGCTTTCTCGGCTATAAGACTCTGGAACGAAATCCCTCTTGACATTAAAAATGTAAACCTTTCAAAATCAAATCCGCAAACACTGCAAAGAAGTCTGTACTAGTATTACTGATAGTCAATCCGACGTTTCGCTTGTTCACTCTGACATAAACATTTGTTTGTATTTAGTATTTAAATGCAATATGATTTTATGTGTATATTATAGTATTATATTGTATATGTTATACATACATATGTATCGTATCTACCTTTCTTTTATATTTTTATCTCTGCTTTGCCTAATATAGTTGACTAAAAGAGAATGCCTTTAGGCATTAGGTCTGCCATGTGCCAAAAAAGACTCAGGTAGATATAGAATAGGCAGTCTGCTAGTTCACGTGTAGGTGTGGTTGGCATTTGGAGAAAATGATTCTTTATTCCCCCTCACACCCCATTCGCTCTTAAACCCCGGTCATAACAACTGCTTACTATGAGTTTTAATGAGTATTTGTTTGTCGCACTTATTTGAATAAAAACGTATCAGAAGCTTGCAAGGATTACAATGTGAGTTGAGGGAGTCCACGAAAAGCCATAGGCACTTACAAAAGTTTATTTTAAAACCTCCTTTAGTTTTGACTACAGAGCTTTTGTTCTACGAATTTTTTAAATTAGACAATACTTTTTCCTTTCAAAATATTTCGACTTTAATTTTACTCTGTGAAGCGTATCAAAAGAAGTGTAGCGAAATTAGTCGCTCCTACGTGGCCGGTAGTTTACGCCCTGGGTGTAGACTAATGAAAGTCTAGAGCTAACTTAATTTTCTTTTGATTAAAATATCAAGTTACCAAAAGTCGCAGAAAAATTTATGTTATTTTAAATAATCACATTTAAAGTAGTAAAGTAGCAGCCTGTGAGTGCCCACAGCTGGGCCAAGGCTTACTTCTCAAATGTCTGAGAGTGTTTTGGAGCCGGAAGGGCACACCAAGCTTCTCCAGTGCCCGTCGGCTTCGCATGTCGACGGAATTCTATTCATTATTATTTATCAGACATGCAGGTTTCCTCACGATTTCATTCACCGACGAGCACATGGTGCAACCACATGCACCGAGTACAGGATTTAAATCATCGTGATGATGATGATGATGATTGAACCCTGATCACTCGCGCTCCTTAAAACTAAAGCGAGCGCCCTAAGCACTGGGCTACCAAGGTTCAAATCACACTAATCAGGCACTAGATGAGAAAAGATATATTTTAATAATAGCTAAGGCTTAGTCATTCTTGATGAACCAAGAGAAACATACAAGGTCGAAAGGCGGAGTCTTGGATCGGATCTGCAGGCGGGGGTTAAGAAGGATGGTGCATCTGAGTGCTTTCCTCTCTGAACCTTATGATCTCGGTAGATGATTCGGGGCAGTCGCCTAAGGCAGCTGGCGCCAGTGGGTTCTTGGATGAAAGTGTGTTATTCAAGTGGTCACGTCTATATGCGGTAAAAGTGGAGCACCGGCAGTTTTGTAATATAGAAGCAATTTCTGCCTATCAAACCGGGAATCAGAGGAAAAAAAATATTTATAGGGACAGGTGTTACACTATTTTACAAAATTATATTATAAATAAATAAATAATACAATCAAATTACCATATTGCTGTGTGCTTCAAGGATTGTGCTTCCACTAGCTGACAGCCAATTATAACACACCAGGGACTAAATAAGTAAACACAGCATCCAAAACTATATATATCCGATGAAACAAATAGTCATTACGTATTGGAAAGGTAGTGCCGTGGTAGCCTAGTGGTCAGGACGGTCACTTTAGTTTCCCAGAGCGCGAGTGACCTGGGTTCGATCCCCGGTGCCGGCACCACTAAAATTGTTAATAGCATTTCCAGGTGCTGTATTTACCACGAGCTCGCCGGTGAAAGGTAAACATCGTGAGGAATTATAAAAAATATTATTTCGGGGATATGTGAAGCCACCGACCCGCACTGGAGCAGCGTGGCAGGCCATTCCCGGCTCCTAAACCCTCTCTGATACTCTTATTTGAGAAGGAGGCCTTTTTCCAGCTGTGGGTACTTACAGACTGCTACTTTACTTTAATTTACATTGGAAAGGTGACCAAGTACTGCATGATTGTACGTGATGGTAGAACTTACCTGATTCACTAGTTCACGGAGAAGCGCAACTTGAATTATATCATCGTTGCTATGTTTCGTATAAGTACGAATAACTAGAGATCTGGAGAAGATTTATATACTTATAATGCCAGTACTCGGCTTAGCTTAATCATTCATCATTTCAGCCTATCATAAGACCACTGCTGAACATAGGCCTCCCCCAGAGATTGCCGACAGCGCCGAAAATATATAGTTAGTTAGCTAGTATAGTGGTTTATTGGTTAACTCATCTGACAGCTGAGACAAGGGTTCGAATCTTAGCCGAGGTGTCTCCCTGACACTACATCTGACCCTTCCTCCAATCTGATCGCATAAGTTACATCGGGTACGGGAAGTTAATGACAAATGCCTCTGTGTGTACGCGTTACACTCATCATCATCATCATTTTCATCGTCATCATCACATCATCCTATCACAAGTCCACTGCTGAAAATAGGCCTCCCCCAAAGATTGCCACGAAGCTCGGTCCTGAGCCACCTGCATCCATCGACTTCCCGACTCTATCATTTTGGGGGGTCGTCCCACGCGGCTTAGCTTGAGTGATCTTTGTCCTAGGCGAACTCTTGTTACAGATTAAATTATGAATTATCATTTATTAACATAGTCAACCTATCTGCCAAACTGAATTTAAATCCGTCCAGTTCCTAGACGTCATTGAACGACCAACATACAAACATATAACTGGTAGAGAATGCCACTTGGCATTAAGTCCGCCCATTGTAACCTAAAACTTAAGGCTATCAATAAAGAATAAATAAATAATGTTTCGCCTTACGGCATGGTTAGAGTATTCAATGTAGGGTATAATTGAATACTCTGAAGATACAACTAGTATAAGAGGCAATAATTAAGTTTTACCAAGAGACAACAATCGCAAGAATAAATTATCTACTTAAACAGTCTGTATATAGTCTATGCTTTTCCCAATGCTGATTTGCCGTGATAAGTAAGCTTGACAGGTGGTTTGACAAACAAATCTATATATAAAACCTTTAAAAAAAACATACAATCAAACAAATAAGCTTTTACTGAATAGCAAGAGAGTTTAATTAAAAAAAAGAATATTGAAAAAACCGTTAAGTCCATTAAATACGATACAACAGCGAAGTACTTTCCGTGAATTCGACTAATCTATCGATTACGATTTGTTCCGATTTGTACGGCGTTGGTGAATTAGAGTGTGAATGGATGGCAGTGTAATAGCACCATCTATATACTTTCCGACAGACTCTACGATATTGAGTCGAAGTCTGTCGTTTGCTTTGTTAATGTACTGCGCTATTTCTAGTACCTTTTTAAAGCGGTAGAGCCAAGCGGCGGCTTTTGCTGCAGCCCGGCGTATACCGGCGTGAAGTAGACGCATCTTGTGCTTCTGCGTTTCGTTCGGTGAGTGAGGTAATCAGAGGCCCACTCCCCCTCCCCATCCTACGCATCCTTCATCCGATCTTAATCCCAAATACCCTTAAAGGCCGTCAACGCACCTGCGTGCTGCAGTGTTGCAGATGTACGTGGGAGACGGTAATCGCTTACTATCAGGTAAACCGCTTGCGGGTATGCCACCTTTCCAATAAAAAAAAATAAGGACACTTGGATACAAGTATCTCTAACTTTGTACTCAACATACACAAAAAGAGCAGCAGCAGTGCGGCTCCTCCAAAGTCACGGAAGAAAAGTAGAGTGATCAACGGAATACCAGCACTCTTCTCCCTCCGCGACTTCGTCTCGGTATCTCTTCCGACTTGCTTTACACTGTCATCCCTCCCTGGAGGGTAGATGTCGCAACGATACCCCTCCGACCCACAGTCCAATAATTCGCATCCAAATACAATACAGATAGTCGCCGTCACTGCCTAAGACCCTTTCCCCGGAAGGTAAAGAGGAGTGAGTGCCTCAGTGTTTGAGCGAACATTTGCGGCACTATAATATATCTTGCGCAGTTTAGTGAAATTACTAAATGAAAGAATTTTAATATATATATATATCCAAACAAAACACAAAGCTCGCAGCCGCTTGCAATAAACGATATAGACAAGAGCGCGTTGTTGATTCATCGTCCCGGACCCAGTAGCTGGACGGACAGTAGATATATAGCTGTAACACGTTTATAATACTGCACCAGCTCTATAGGATATTTTGTAATAGCTAATATATGTTATAGTTAAATGCGTTAAGAACTGTTTTTCGTAAATACATGTACATTAAAGAGGAATTAATGGGGTGTTATTCGTCGATACTTTTCGTGAGTTCACAACGACATGAGAATGAATTAAAGGGATGTTTTACGTAAGTAAACTACATAAAAGGAATTAAAGGGATGTTTTACGTAAGTAAACTACATAAAAGGAATTAAAGGGTTGAGTTAATGGGTCGGTTACCAGTAGGTTAACAGAATTGTTTAAGTTTTAGGCATAGACTATTGATTTTTCATTTTTAAATAGCATTTTAGAAGATAAAATGAACACTTTAAAAAATGTTTTAAAGGATAAAAGCGAGCCTCCTGTACAATAATCTACCACGGCTCACTTATCTATTTCTACCGTACCCTTCTAGTAGTACCGCGGCCTCGCAGAATACCGTCGTGAGGCAGACGCATCTTGTGCTTCTGCGTTTCGTCCGGTGAGTGCGGTAACCGGAGGCCCCCTCCCCCTCCCCATCCCCCTCCTCATCCTTCCTCCCTTCAATCTCTCGAATATCCTTAAAATCCGGCAACGCAACTGCGGCTCCTCTGTTGTTACAGATACTCGTGGGCGACGGTAACCACTTACTATCAGGTGGGCCGTTTGCACGTTTGCCTGCTATGCAATAAAAAAAACCCGGTCATGGCCTCCAGTGACAGGTAGGTGGTAGCAACTATCACCCATGTGTTACATACATGACATGATCACATGTATGTCTAAGTACCGTCATATATAAGTATTTTATCGTAGTATAATATTCGAGTATATATATGTATATGAACATAATATCTTTGTGCACCCTTTTACATTTTCTCTGTTCAATCTAATGGTAGACTGGTAGAGAATGCCTCTTGGCATTAAGTTCCCGCCTTTTTGTTCTGTAATGTACAAATAAAGTTAATATAAATAAATAAATGTGTGAAAAAAAAACTCTTGCATGAGCTTCCACCATTAAAATGTTTAAGTAATTCTTTATAAAACAAAATAAACGACAGTGTGGAAATAAAGGAGTCGAAGTAAAATGGTATAGCACAGTACAAAGTTAATACGTATAGAAAACGTTGAAATCAAACGGAAACAGCTTCCGTGAATGCAACGAATCTGACCGGCTTCATCGTGATTCTATTTGTACCGGCTCCAGAGGTGGCGGATCAGTGACTGGAGGAAGACAGCACGGTCGTATATCGTCAATGTACAATCAAATAAACACAACCAGGTTATTTAATTTAGTTATCATATCAATATTATATCAACAGTTTCGTTTATGGTAGAACATGGTTACCGATAAACGAGATCGTCTAAGCTATTTTTAAGTAACAATACTAATGTTCCTGTTGAACCTTCAACCGAGCATTACAGCTTTTGTCTGGATCGGATCACGACAATAGTCGAATGGCGGGTCATGTTTCGTAGTCTGCACCCTAACCCATAAGGCTATTGGCATTATCGTCACACGTAATTTATGCGGGATATAATAACTGTGGGAATTTCTCCGGTTTCGCGGAGGCAGTTTACATACATGAATTGCACATGGACAAACACCCAGACCGAGAACTATTATTTGTAGCCCATACAAATAGTAGTCCCGTACGGGACTGTGGGTTCGATTCCCGCACGCCGCAGCTAAACGCTTAGCCTTTAACGCCGTCGATCGTTCAATCGGTACAGATGCTTTATGCTCTTATAATGGGCTCTCTGCACGCTTCAAACTAGAACACAACAGCGGTTGGCACTTCAGACCAACAAATGTACTAACTGATATATAATATATATATACCACACTATATATTACACGGAAGGCGGTTAGACTGGTTATGTCGGGATCAGCATTGAGGATGCCGGACCGACTAAAACCCCCCACGGTTTAGAGTAATACGCTGTTGGACCCGTTGGGCCTTTACAGCTTCGGCGGTAAGATACGCGAGCAGGAGGTTAGTGAGTGAAAGAACATTTATGAAGAGCAACGATGCTGCGTTGTTGGTGCGAAAGCTGGCTGGCTGCTGGTGCTATGCTCTGGACCCCTGTTAAGTTCAAACAACTAGAGGGGGCCCGCGGCAACCCTAGGGAGTAGAACCCCTCATAAGTAGGTGCGAGACCTTGGGCTTAGGTCATCATCGATAAGGGGTGGGAGTGGGTCGATTTTTACAAACGGCCATGTGTACGAGTAAACCTCCTGTGGGTCGGGAATCGGGGGTCCACAGACAGATTTTTTTTAAGTTTAACATGGGGGGAAAGGTGCTCCCCGCACCTACCCCGTCACCGTCTCCGGTGTCGGGATCAGCATTGAGATCAGCTGGAGGCAGCAGAAGAGCAACCGGACCGACTAAAACCCCTCAGGGTAGAGATCTGCTGTTAGCCTAGTTGCCTTTACAGCTACATCGGTAGAGACTCGCGAGCAGGAGGCCCGCAAGTGATGGACCACCAGAGATATTTGGATCTTATATATATGTAACGATCCGTAAAAACTTTCATAGTGTGATGATGGATTGTATGCGTAAAATCATTTTCCTCGCCATGGCGTATCTCGAGGAAAATTACTTTCCTCAATGTCTGCCATTCTTGAGCTCGTCGTGTGGTGAAATAGATGATTCCACAACAAAATGTCTAATAAATATTAACAGCAAAATGCAGATATCGTTAATAATATAGCATCGACAGATTGAGTTCAGTTTGATTAATGGGTAAGCACGGGTTGTATCTACAGTGTATTCTGCTACGCCCTCTACGATAATTAATGACTGAATACTGTCCGGCATGCATTTAGTCATGCGAACCTATTACTTATATTCTAATGTTTATTATACGTAATAATTACATTTGAAATTAAACAATTATTTACGAATTATCCAAAAAAAAACTCACACAAAACACGGATTTTCGTCAAACGATTCGCGAGGCTATTGGAATTAAAAAAAACATCCTTACTTCAAATAGAGAAGACGGCTGGGTGCTATCAACTGCTTGGGATCTTAGATAAAATTAAATCCAAGACCAAGCATACCACTGCAGGTCCTCGAGATACCGTGAGCTCATTCTGCGTAGATCGGACCAAAGCTTAATAATTATGCAGCCGGGTTAACTAACCCTCGTTACTAGGGGTGGTGTAAAGCACACAAAACTTTGGGATTTATAAAATCTAGTTAAACGCGATAAAACCTTTATTTATTGCTTAATTTCAAATGTGTAGTATTCTCGTAAATACAAGAAATTATTAACATTTAAAATTTGTATTAATTACATTGTTCCTAAAATTATGAACTCAGAGAATTCAGTTTAAAACTATTCATCAAATCAAATCATCAATTCTTTCTGTACAATACGTACGAGCAACACATAGCGCACTTGAAACAGTTATGCACGACCTACTAAAAGTTTCGGAGTGCAGCTTCATACCCGAGTGCGGGGAACAGGTGTTAAGAAGTGCAGCTTATGAAATTACAGCTTGAGAACATAATACGCCTTGACTCATTAAATTACTTCGCAATACTCGCTTACGCCCGCGGCTCTGCGTATATTTATACATTGTACTATGCTTATGCCAGTCACCAACTTTTCGTTTCCGCAATCAACTTTTTGACTCTTGGAGACATAGACGCTGATGTAAATAAAGCCGTTTCACTGAATTTCAGGGTTTTCCATGAGATTCTCAAGGCTTTTTCTTTAGTCGCCTCATACTCTTAAAGGACATTGTAGATTCTTACACTTTACCACACGCTGAACATATAAACTGCGCGCACCTAAATATAAGCTTTTGTTTTTATTGCTGCTCCACCCCTGCTTTGCTCCTTATTAATATACCGTCATAATATGTATATATTTGACGTGATAGAGCCAAGCAACGGCTTTAGCTGCTGTTCGAATAGGCGGATGGACAGAGGACGAGGAAGGGAGTGGGTGATGGAGGAGTGGGCCTCCGTTTACCTCACTCACTGAACGAAACGCAGACGCACCAGATGGTTGGATATCCTGCGAGGCCGTGGTACTGCGCCGATCGTGCCGTCCCATTCTAGCAGCAGCCGAGGCCCCCGCTTGACTCCATTCTATAACGTCGCTCAGTTCGGTCCAGTCACCTCACTCATCGAACAAAACGCCGAGGCTCTAGATGCCTCTACTTCACGCCGGTATTCTGCGTGATCGTGTTACTACCCCGGTTGAGACGGCCGATTCGAGCAGTAGCAAAAGCTGCCGCCTGGCTCTATCAGGTTAAATTGAAATTAAAATTCTATATTACCTACTACGTAGAAAATAGAGAGGAGACAATTAAAGAAGATTTAATAAAACGAAATCATCTCGATTATGCATGACAGCAAAAGTAACCAGTTCTTCAGACGGTACAAAACAACCGCAACGCGTCTCAAGCGCTTAGTCTGCAGGGTGAAATATGAAGCCGCTGCCCTCGCCCCCCCCCCCCTCTGCCACGCTTCATCGAAAACGTAAATTGTGAGTCTGTCTGTGCTGCAATTTGAATTAAAGCATTGGTTAATTGTATTACACGGTTTGAAATCTCTTGAAATTTCATAATCAATCGATTTGGACATAGAAAACTACGACGCTTGTTATTTTTTTGATTTTAATCAGCCCGTATAAGCCCACTGCTGGACAAAGACGTTTCCATAAAGCTCCAATGCCAGACATGCCATGCATGGATGATTTACCTATACTCACAACATATATACAACATTGATCGGTGAGCGCATTAACTGCTCCCCATTACTGGTATGTGGGATTTAGTATGGTGGTTTCACCATCTGCCGGTCGCCAAGGTCCCGTGTCCACGTGTAGCTGTGGTCGCTAGAACACAATATACCCTATGTTCAATGAATCGTATTTATATGTGTCGTGTGGCAGAAGGGAATCTACCATATCACATCATATCCTCTCGTCGTACGTCAACTATCCACCTGTCAGCAGACCGATGACAAACAGCAGCGTCTGAAGTGTGTGATATGTAACTATTGCATATTCTATTGGGATTAGTCTTTGTTCCCCCATAGGTGGCTGCGCCCCCCCCCCTCCCCTCCTCTCCAGCGGCACCCTAGTAGCCGTGGCTTGGTCATTCACAGAGAACGAAGAAACCTATACATGGTCGGCCTGTCTTAACGGGGATACGCGGCTGTTGCTCCCAGTGGGTTTGTTGATCCCACTTTGGATGCGAGTCATTGGACTGTGGGGAGGAGGTTTGGTATCATTGCGACATCTACCCCCCAGAGAGGGATGGCAGTGTAACGCAAGCCGCACTGCTGATGCTCTCTTTGTGTAAGTTGAGTACAAAGACAGACATAGTTGTATCTAAGTGTCCATATGTCCGCGATTATAATTTTGGTATATTATTTTATACATCTTCACAATTGAGGCAAAACATTCGTATCATTACTTAATCTTGAACTTAACTATAATGTACATGGCGAATGCAGTCAAATACAAAGTATCTCATAATGCAGTATATTTCTCTTTGTGCGCATAATACACGGTGTAACATCTAATCAAAGAGGGTGAACATGTACTGTATACTTTTTAAAACGAAGCTTTTAAAGTAGTTCTTCAGTACGTTTTAAATTAGTGGGGATTCCGCGTATTTGCAAATTGTTCTTTAGTATGCAATTGTAATGAATGGTGATTTATGCTTTAATATGAATGTCTGAATATTCAAAAAACTATGTATATACCACTGCTGGGTATTGCTGGCAAGAGGCTAGTCATTTCAATGTCAATTCTGTGCTATAGTGCGGGTAGCTGGAGTCATCGTAGGGTTCGGCTGGGATTTGAACTCGTGACCAGGCAACTTTGCGGTTAGATACGCTGATCATTGAGCCGAGAGGAAGTCAAACTATGCTCGTTGAAAATGTTTATATTATAAATATTACAAGTAAAAGTTTATGAACAACTTCTGATAACAGCGTAAGAATCTGTCTCTCAGTCGGAAGATTCTCAACGTTTGACCTTAAAATATTTAGTATTCCTGCACAATAATATAAACTTTTGTTTTTATTGCTGCTCCACCCTGCTTTGCTCCTTATTAATATACCGTCATAATATGTATATATTTGACGTGATAGAGCCAAGCAACGGCTGTAGCTGCTGTTCGAATAGGCGGATGGACAGAGGACGAGGAAGGGAGTGGGTGATGGAGGAGTGGGCCTCCGTTTACCTCACTCACTGAACGAAACGCAGACGCACCAGATGGTTGGATATCCTGCGAGGCCGTGGTACTGCGCCGATCTTGCCGCCCCATTCTAGCAGCAGCCGAGACCCCCGCTTGACTCCATTCTATAACGTCGCTCAGTTCGGTCCAGTCACCTCACTCATCGAACAAAACGCCGAGGCTCTAGATGCCTCTACTTCACGCCGGTATTCTGCGTGATCGTGTTACTACCCCGGTGGAGACGGCCGATTCGAGCAGTAGCAAAAGCTGCCGCCTGGCTCTATCAGGTTAAATTGAAATTAAAATTCTATATTACCTACTACGTAGAAAATAGAGAGGAGACAATTAAAGAAGATTTAATAAAACGAAATCATCTCGATTATGCATGACAGCAAAAGTAACCAGTTCTTCAGACGGTACAAAACAACCGCAACGCGTCTCAAGCGCTTAGTCTGCAGGGTGAAATATGAAGCCGCTGCCCTCGCCCCCTGCCACGCTTCATCGAAAACGTAAATTGTGAGTCTGTCTGTGCTGCAATTTGAATTAAAGCATTGGTTAATTGTATTACACGGTTTGAAATCTCTTGAAATTTCATAATCAATCGATTTGGACATAGAAAACTACGACGCTTGTTATTTTTTGATTTTAATCAGCCCGTATAAGCCCACTGCTGGACAAAGACGTTTCCATAAAGCTCCAATGCCAGACATGCCATGCATGGATGATTTACCTATACTCACAACATATATACAACATTGATCGGTGAGCGCATTAACTGCTCCCCATTACTGGTATGTGGGATTTAGTATGGTGGTTTCACCATCTGCCGGTCGCCAAGGTCCCGTGTCCACGTGTAGCTGTGGTCGCTAGAACACAATATACCCTATGTTCAATGAATCGTATTTATATGTGTCGTGTGGCAGAAGGGAATCTACCATATCACATCATATCCTCTCGTCGTACGTCAACTATCCACCTGTCAGCAGACCGATGACAAACAGCAGCGTCTGAAGTGTGTGATATGTAACTATTGCATATTCTATTGGGATTAGTCTTTGTTCCCCCATAGGTGGCTGCGCCCCCTCCCCTCCTCTCCAGCGGCACCCTAGTAGCCGTGGCTTGGTCATTCACAGAGAACGAAGAAACCTATACATGGTCGGCCTGTCTTAACGGGGATACGCGGCTGTTGCTCCCAGTGGGTTTGTTGATCCCACTTTGGATGCGAGTCATTGGACTGTGGGGAGGAGGTTTGGTATCATTGCGACATCTACCCCCCAGAGAGGGATGGCAGTGTAACGCAAGCCGCACTGCTGATGCTCTCTTTGTGTAAGTTGAGTACAAAGACAGACATAGTTGTATCTAAGTGTCCATATGTCCGCGATTATAATTTTGGTATATTATTTTATACATCTTCACAATTGAGGCAAAACATTCGTATCATCACTTAATCTTGAACTTAACTATAATGTACATGGCGAATGCAGTCAAATACAAAGTATCTCATAATGCAGTATATTTCTCTTTGTGCGCATAATACACGGTGTAACATCTAATCAAAGAGGGTGAACATGTACTGTATACTTTTTAAAACGAAGCTTTTAAAGTAGTTCTTCAGTACGTTTTAAATTAGTGGGGATTCCGCGTATTTGCAAATTGTTCTTTAGTATGCAATTGTAATGAATGGTGATTTATGCTTTAATATGAATGTCTGAATATTCAAAAAACTATGTATATACCACTGCTGGGTATTGCTGGCAAGAGGCTAGTCATTTCAATGTCAATTCTGTGCTATAGTGCGGGTAGCTGGAGTCATCGTAGGGTTCGGCTGGGATTTGAACTCGTGACCAGGCAACTTTGCGGTTAGATACGCTGATCATTGAGCCGAGAGGAAGTCAAACTATGCTCGTTGAAAATGTTTATATTATAAATATTACAAGTAAAAAGTTTATGAACAACTTCTGATAACAGCGTAAGAATCTGTCTCTCAGTCGGAAGATTCTCAACGTTTGACCTTAAAAATATTTAGTATTCCTGCACAATAATAGATAAAACTTTTCTTTTTTTAAAAGTAATAACTAATTTTTGTATAATACATCATTACTCCCAACTTGTTCTCGCTTTGCTATTGTCAATCAGGCGGTTCTTTGCAGAAATACATTAGAAGAACATTAAAGTGAAGTAAAGCAGCAGCCTGTAAGTGCTATGGGCTACAAATTGCCCAGCTGTGGGCACTTACGGGCTGCTACTTTGACTACGGAGTACGGAATCCTAAAAACTAAAAAGTTCTCAATGTAAAGTAATTGTTAACTCGATCACTGAAGTCTATTGTATATATAGTATAGTTCAAAGGAAAATAAAAAAAATTTAAACTTAAGACATGCAATTATTTATAACACCTTGCTAAAATATTTTTGCACAATCTGTGTTTCACTGCAACCACGCAACAGTTATCGCCTCGAGATTGTATAGAGCTCTCTCGGAGCGAGTCTCTCGAGGTACTAGAACAAGTCTCCGGGCATTGGAGTGCTTTGTGCTCGAAGAGCCGCTTTTGAAAGGATGGCTAAAAGAGGAAATGCATACCTCTGAGCCCCTCATTATAACGGAGATTTAATATTTCGCTTCCAGCGTCATATAAAGGAACATTCATAAATGTATAATTCATGATATGCTTTAAATATGTAACGTATAATAATTATGTTGAATGTATTATATGTCTGTGAAATCTTCGTCTCTCGTTTTACCTCTTTCACAGGTCATGTCTTCCCATCTTCTCGTATTTGAATCCCTCCCATTAACTTGACCCTTCTCTATTCATCATTTATCATCATTTCAGCCTATCAGAAGTCCACTGCTGAACATAGGCTTCCCCAAAGATTGCCACGAAGCTCGGTCCTGAGCCACCTGCATCCATGGACTTCCCGCAACACTGCGCAGGTCGTCACTCCATCTTGTGGGGGGTCGTCCTACACTGCGTTTGCCTGTACGTGGCTGCCACTCGAGAACCTTTTCTCCCCAGCGGTTGTCAGTTCTGCGAGCTATGTGGTCGGCCCATTGCCACTTTAGCTTGCTGAACTTTACGGCTATGTCGGTTACCTTAGTTCTGCTGCGGATATCATCGTTGCAGACTCTATCACGTAGAGAAACACCGAGCATAGCCCTTTCTATAGCGCGCTGAGCAACTTTGAGCTTCCACATACGGCCTGCAGTGAAGGACCAAGTCTCGGATCCGTATGTCATCACTGGCAACACGCACTGGTTGTATACTTTGGTCTTGAGGCTTTGCGGTATATTCTCTATTTGACGGTACTAATTCCAATCAGTCGACTCGCCGCCAAATAACTTAACACTACGACTGCGCATTTGCCTTTTTTTTATGGAAGAGGCGGCAAACGAGCAAGCGGTTCACCTGATGGTAAGTGATTACCGTCGCCCGCGTACGTCTGCAACAACAGAGGTGCTGCAGGTGCGTTGCCGGCATTCAAGGGTATTTGGGAGATGGGAGGGAGGATGAGGAGTGGTATGGGGAGGGGTAGTGGACCTCCGGTTACCTCACTCGTCGAACGCAACGCAGAAGCACAAGATGCCTCTACTTCATGCCGGTATTCTGAGTGGCCGTGGTATCAACCCGGTCGAGCTGGCCCATTCGAGTAACAGCAAAAGCCGCCGCTTGGCTCTACCACGTTTAAAGATATATGAATATGGTTATCCCGCCATCTATCGGTAGCAATTGCAATTTTCAAGGCTTTTCCCTTAGTCGTGTCTTACGACACCTATGGGAAGAAAGGGGATGGCAAATTCTTTGGCATGTACTGTAATACCACATGACTGTACTTTGACTGTATTTAATAAAGCATAATTATACTTATTTGCCAACTGATTGATTCATAAATTTGTTTTTTGAAATATTTTTTTATCTGTTGGTTTGTCTTTTCTATTTACCTGTACGACCCGGCTGCTCTTGGAAAGGGCGGGTCTTTTTTTTCATGGGGAAGGTGGCAAACAACAATGTGGATCATCAGATGGTAAGTGATCACCGTCGCCCATGTACATCTGCGACAACAGAGGGGCTGTAGGTGCGTTTAAGGATATTGGGGAGTTGGGAGGGAGAATGAGAATGGTGGATGGGGAAGGGGAAGGGCCTCCGGTTACCACCTTCACCGAACGAAACGCAGTGGTACATCATTACTCGCAATTTGTTATCGTTTATTTTTTTCTACTAAACATACTTTAATATTAGTTAATAGAGTCAGGCGTTTCTTTGCGGTAAAAGTAGTAGCCTATAGGTGCCCACTGCTGGGCAAAGGTCTCCTTCTCAAATATCTGAAAGGGGGTTTGTAGACAGGAAAGGCCCGCCATGTTGATCCAGTGCGGGTTGGCGGACTTCAAATGTCGTTGAATTATTTATTTTTCTAAAATATGCAGGTTTCCTCGTTATGCCAAGTACGTCGTAAATACAGCACTTCAAATTGCTATTAACAATTTTAGTGGTTTCGGCACCGGGGATTGAACCCCGGCCACTCGCGCTCCATGAAACTAAAGCGAGGGCATTGACCACTAGTCTACCACGGCTATTATTATTATTATTAATTAAAAACCTTTATTCGCGCTTCCGATCGGAAATAAATAATGTAATGGCACTACCTCCCTCACTCACCTTCAACACAACCATCACGCACACATGCACTACCCTCGACACAGGATTATATACAGACACGTGTTTCGCCTCGCAATAGGGCGCAACTAAGGCAAGGCGTGGTAGAGCCAAGCGGCGGCTTTAGCTGCTGCTCGAATGGGCGGGCACGACCGGGATGATATCACGGCCTCTCAGAATACTGGTGTGAAGTAGAAGCATCTTGTGCTTCTGTGTTTCGTTCGGTGAATTAGGTAACCGGAGGCCCACTACCCCTCCGCATCCCACTCCTCATCCTCCCTCCCATCTTCCAAATACCCTTGAATGCCGGCAACGCACCTGCAGCACCTCGGTAATTGCAGACGTACGCGGGCGTAGGTAATCACTTACCATCATTTGAACCGCTTGCTCGTTTGCCGCTTTTCCCATAAAAAAAAACTACATAGTGGAATAAGGTTCGAGGTGTCCAGTACTGCGATTGCCAATCCGCTTGCCAAGCGTGGCGATTATGGCAATTCCTCCTTATACGACGAACATATATCCTGAAGTAGACTATTGACAGGCTGTTAAGGTTAAGGTAAGGTCAAATACAGTTAATTAGAAATCACAGACAGATGGTCCAATTTTATATGTAAGACGTAACATTATATTTTTGCATGTGCTTGAGACGCTCCAAAATAACCAAGAATGCTTCAAGGGTCATATCAGGCAGCCCAGCCAAAAAAAAAATATGTCTGGAGCTGTCGCGTACTAAAGTTTTATTTTGCGATTTTTACACTTTGGTTTAATTTCTACAGCTTGTAAAAGTTCACAGCTGGACATAGACGCGCCAACGAAGGCGGGCGAACTGGTTGGTGAGCGCAGCGCCGGCGCTCCCTCCCAAGTTGAATCTGTGGCAGGTTCGATGCCACAGCATTTAGGTTCGATATATGCGGACTGATCAGCTGGCTGCCCCGCGTGCGTGTGAGCTTGATATCTGTGTAAGAAGTTATAGTATATTCACCTTCCTAAATTACTCGTCTATTTCTGTGACTTTGGTCTATCGTGTTACTTTTAGTATGTGAATACTTTTCAAAATAAAGTTCCATTATGGATTTATTGATTGCAATATGTTCTCAGTATATTCTAGGGTGTAATTAGTAATTAGTAAGTGTTATTTGTGCACGCGATATAAAGCATAGCATACACATAATTACACAGATACGCTGATATTATTCGTAATTATGCGGTGAAGCGGCGCAAACTCTACGGCCGATGTGTTCTATACTTATTATAATATTATAAAGAGGAAAGATTTGTATTTTTGTTTGTTTGTAACGAATAAACTCAAAAACTACTGGACCGATTTCAAAAATTCTTTCAACATTAGAACGCTACGTTATCCCTGAGTAACAGGCTATATATTTTTTTTTTTTTATATATTTATTTATTTTTTATATTTATTTGTTGATCATATGTGATATTTGTATATATGTTAACATTTTGTCTATGTCCTTTATGATCTACCACTTATTGGCATACAAATTTTACAATATGATATAATTTCAAGACATAACTATATAAGGTACATTACATTACATTATTACATTGTTGATCAGATGTCAAAATCATAATTTATAACAAATATTAAAATAAAATAAAATAATAACAACAATAACAATAAAAATAAATGTACATGTCTAATAATATTATCAGTTAAAAAAAAAAAATTTAAACGTCCATAATAAAATAAATTAAGTTATTGTATCTATGTAATTAGTCAAATTTTATCGCAAATAAATTCCTGTATTGTGTAATAAACTTTTTCAACCAATATTAATTTAAGATTTTTTTTTAAATGTTCTATTTTATTGTTTTTGATATTGTTAGGTAAATGATTATAAACTATAGGAGCCATTCCCAATACACTATGACGCAGCAGAGCCGTTTTTCCCGGTACATTGGCAATTTTATATTGCAATCATTCTGTAATCCTTTTTTTGTCTGAATTAAATGTAGAAATATTGGAGTGAACAAAAGCTGCAATTTCACATATATATGCTAGGTAATGTCAAAATTTTATGTTCTTTAAAGTAAGGTTTGCAGCTGTCGGTGGATCGTAGTCCAAATATGGAACTAATGCATTTTTTTTGGGTTTTAAATAGGGTATTTTTTCCGAACTGTTTCCTCAGAATATTCTGCCGTACCTTAATATTGGTGCAACAAAAGCGTTGTAGGCAGTTAGTGTAGTTTTGACATGAGATACTTTTGATAGTCGTTTTAGAGCGAATATAGCGTTTTTCTAATGTCTGAACAAAATTAGGGATCCCTTCTATAACCACAACAATTCAAAAAGTAATCTACAGGTATTGAAACAGTCTTGAATAGGAAATGATTTATTTGGATAAGGATTAATAAAAAAAGCGTGTCTGTGTACTTGTGCACACACATAAGAAGTTATACTTTTTTAGCGGTACTCTTTGTTTGTTAAAAAAAACATTAAATGCAATTGATAACGGTTTAATTAAAAATATATAATTAACTTTAAAATAAAAAAGTTATCAAATAATAATTAATAATGGAAACAAATAAAAAGAATAAATACCGATAGTTAATCTCAAATCAAACAAACAAATAAAGAAGTTATAGTATAACGATATAATATACAAAAAACCTTTATCACGAATACTCACAATTAATTATCAATGACCACCATATATATATATATATGTATATACATGTATATTTATGTATGAATGCATTTTTTTATCGCCACTGATGTAAAACACGTGTGTTAAAGATTCATAAATGTTTGAATAACCACTTTGAATATAGTTACAATGGAGACTATACACTTCATAATAGTTACCAATATAATTTAAGGGAGATTTAGAAACCAACTTCATCCTGTTATTTTTAGATGTCGGTGTGCGCGCGCATCGTAAAAATTCACTCTCATAATTTTTCCCAAACGCGCCAAAAGAAGTATAACCTCAAAATTAAACTACTTATGTCCTGCGTAAAGATACATTTACTCTACGTTTAGCCCAAAACGCCCTTCCCGGCTCCTAAACCCTCTCTGATACTAGTATTTAAGAAGGAGCCATTTGCCCAGCTGTGGGCACTTACAGACTGTAACTTTACTAGCCCAAAATGTTTAAAAAAATAAATGTCCACCCGTGCGAAGCCGGGACGGGTCGCTTGTATTAGGTGACAGTTGTCGTCGGACATCTAAGCCAAGGTTCTGTGTTACGAAAATATTCAATATTCAATATCTAATTGCTAGATCGTAGTTTCAAAGTATGCCAATTATAATTGCATGTGCATATTCAAAAGCCTTGCTGGCCGATGGTTTGTATAAGGATGGGGGCTAGTATTAATTATGTCTCTATATAAACAAACAAAACTCTTTGCACATATGTACGTCTGAGCGTATTTTACACAAAAGTTATTTCGCGTACTTAAGAATGGCGTGTACAGAAGTGTTCGCGTGAAAGAAAGCCGCCGGCAGCTGCTAGTTTTTTTTTTTCGTTAGTTCAAAGCAATATGATTTATCACTCCGACTTTTGAACGTACGAGACGTAGTACGCCATTGCCCGGCTTATTATATTTCATATCCGCTCCTCATAACCGATTGTGTCTTATTTCTGTGCTGTATCAAACTGTGTGTTGTGTGAAACGTTTTGTTCTCTGTGCTGTATGAAACTGTGTGTTGTGTGAAACGTTTTGTTGTTTGTGCTGTATCAAACTGTGTGTTGTGTGCAATTTTTTGTTGTCTGTGCTGTATCAAACTGTGTGTTGTGTGAAACGTTTTATTGTCTGTGCTGTATCAAACTGTGTGTTGTGTGAAACGTTTTATTGTCTGTGCTGTATCAAACTGTGTGTTGTGTGAAACGTTTTATTGTCTGTGCTGTATCAAACTGTGTGTTGTGTGAAACGTTTTATTGTCTGTGCTGTATCAAACTGTGTGTTGTGTGAAACGTTTTGTTGTCTGTGCTGTATGAAACTGCGTATTGTGTGAAACGTTTTGTTGTCTGTGCTATATAAAACTGTGTGTCGTGTGAAACGTTTTGTTGTCTGTGCTGTATCAAACTGTGTGTTGTGTGAAACGTTTTGCTTTGTAATAAATTTTTATCTTAAATGATGCTACCTCTCCTTCTTACCTAAAGGATAAATTTCAGTTTGTGTTTTCAACTCGCGACCGGGTCCTTCGCTCTTCATCTAATCATAAGATTAGCATTCCGCAACACTTCACCGATTTTGTTGGCAACTCCTTTTCTGTTCAGGCTGCACTAATCTGGAATTCCTTGCCTGAAGACATTAGGAAAGTGTGCAGCAAGTTATCGTTCAAGAGATTGGTACGTCAACACCTCTTCAAGACATCGGTTCCCACTTAGTGGAATTGACATCATCGGTCATTGTAGTTATAATAATATTGTGTATGCTGTATGTATTTATTTATATGTATTCATATTTGTTTATATGTATATATTCCGTCACTATGTACCTAATTGTAAGTGTAAGTTATTCATGTATTTTAGTCATCCTTACAATATCTCTCCACGCCCCGGGTTGCCTGGCGGAGAATGCCAAGAGGCATTAATTCCCCCCTGTGTAATACTTTTATTTAAAGGTATTCAAATAAAGTTTAAATAAAATAAATTAAATTTCCATACAAAGTGATCGGTGATTTATTTATCGCGGATCCACCATCATCATACATCGCTTCAGTTTTCAAGATCGTGAGTTAGTTGAGGCCGAAGAGATGTTATGTTATCCAATGTAAATGGAAGTGGTGCATCCACCACATATCATTTATCATTTTTAATAATTCGTTTGATTAGTTTTACTCAATTATAATCAATACTTTATTTTGTTTAGTTTTAAATAAAATATATTTTGTACGTTGTCTATTTAAGGATTGAAATGATAATCTATGTCAAGGGCATTTCCGTTAACAAAATGAAACAATATTATATAATTTCTTAACAGGGTTCGTTTTTACTACATAATATTAATTTCACTAAAGCGAATTAGATATAAAGATAACATTCATTTATTTTAATTAGGCTATTTCACATACCTATTAGTTATGATCGATTGCCGCATAAAGTCTGTATAAAAGCGCATTAGTCTGTATCAAATGCATCTTATCGAAAAACAGATCTCATAGCTTAAGGCGAAGCTCTGCTTGTTTGAAAGAAATCTTTAAAATAGTCTGAATATTTTATGGGTTGTAACAGTTACGCAGTAAGGGACCTATCACCCCATCTTATATATAACAGTCCACCTGACGGTAAATGTCGTAAGCAGTAAGTACTCACAGGAGTAGCGCGATAGACTTTACCCGGACCCTAATCCATTTCGGATTCGGATGGGCGGATTTTTTTATGTTTTTTTTTTATATTTTTTTATAAAAAATAGGTTTACGTTTGACCTCAATCTTGCCTTATGGAAGGCGAAGATGAGGCCTAGGATGGTACAAGTTTGCCTAGAAGGTGTCTGTTCACTTTGGCCATTGTATGAAGGAATGTTATACAAGGCCTACATAGCCCGGCTCGCTCTCTGAAGGCAACTCATTACTCTGTGGCGTGATGAAACTCAGTCGTGCGGTTTATTTGTGAACTACCCCTGAGACACCCGCTTGTTGTCACCGTCTGAAGCACACGGGTTAACGGCGCTGTTAATAATACCCGTGCGTGGTGCATTCTCTCTGCGGCAGGGTTATATTGTGTGTGTTTTTTTTTTTTAATTTATTTTGAACAGGCGACCGCGCCGGCTTTGCACGGACATATCTGTAATGTATCAGAATAAATGTGAATGTGTTTAACGTAATACACAAATACTAATTCACTTAATCGCGATGTAAATCATATTAAAATCCAGACGGAAGTTTGAAAGTTATAAGCGATTGCACAGACAATCGTGGAACAGTAGCACCCAATGCCCAATGCCGGCCTTTGCCCGGCTTTGTATTCTTTGTACTTCTCAAATATCTGAAATGGTTTTGGAGACGGGAAAGGCCCGCCACGCTGCTGCTAGAGTTGGCGCGCTTCGCATATCCACGAAATCATTTTTTTTACTTCTCAGAGACTAAGTTATCCTTCACCGCCGAGCACGTGGTAAATACAGCACTTAAAATTACTATTAAGAATTTTGGTGGTGTCGGCACAGGGTATCGAACCCGGGGCACTCGCGCTCTATGCAACTAAAGCGAGCGTCCTGACCGTCAGACTACTATGGCTCTTTTGAAGGTGTAGAGCGTGGAAACTTCACTGTGCGACAGATCGAGCAGTCATATAAAAGCTTCACACCTCTAAGGCTTGATGGCAGCCTAGTACTCGGTGACCCTTCAATGGGTGTGATTAATCACAAAGCAGATGACCAGACTACCCCACATCACCTTTTATTTATCAGAGCTTATATTAACCTATCGTTAATATGCGTGAGTGCTTGTATATAATTCAAAAATTAAAGGTGCGTTAAAAATCGTCGTACATTATCTTATTCAACGTTCAACCGCTCGCGGCGAACGTGTCACGGCTTTCATTTTAGTAATTGGCGGTTCATTAGCTTAAAATACAGTTAGAAATTTCATACTAAATTCAACAAATAGCATATTTAAATTTTAGGGCTGTTCAAAAATTCATTTAAATTAACATTTAAAACGTGTAAACATAAAGGGAATGTACTTTCTCTTCGCACTGCTTGTAGTCTGCACGCAGCGCCATGCTGTTAACTAAGAAGACGAGGCTTCAGAGATCGACCGATCGCGAAAACTGTATCCGAACTGGTTAAGTCAAATTTGATAGTCTAGTGATGGGGAGCTGCGTCACTAGAGGAGAGATGGTGACGTCACTGGACTCCCGAACCCGCTTGCCGAGCGTGGTGACTACAGGCACACCTTTCGCCGCTTTCTTGCAGAGGTCCGTGTTCAGGTTTTCGGCGGCTTCAGCTGCTGCTCAAATGGGCCGGCTCGGCCGGGGTAGTACCACTACCTGGCGGAATAACGGCGTGAAGTAGAGGCATCTTGTGTTTCTGCGTTTCGTTTCGGCCCTCTCTTCCTTCCCCAACCCCTTTTTCTATCATTTCTTCCATTCTCCAAATACCCTTACAGGCAACGCAGCCGCGTCTCATCTGATGTTGCAGATGTACGTGGGCAAAGGTAATCACGTACCACCAGAAGAGCTAGTAGCTCTTTTACTACCTATCCAATTAAAAAAAACTGCAGCTGATAGAGAAAAAGAAGAAATCTAGTAGCCCATTAGAAGTTGCATCCAGGAACCACTCAGTCATTAATATAGAGGCACTCACTCTTGTATTCTTGTCGTATACAACATGAAGGTTCCGTAGACAGTCTTCTGACCAGTGCATGGACTTAGGACAAAGAACCTGCTGACATAAATGTCTCAAACTCAATAAAAAAAAAACTTTATTTACGTAAACACAGAGAATTAAAGTTTGAATATTGAAAGTTTTAAATATGGAACGTGTGGATGTTCAATCCTTCAAATGGGCTAACTGCCCGGACTAGCGAGAATAAGAAAATAAAAAAAAAAAAATGTGAGCATTTTCAGCAGTTCACTCATTCACTAGAGTTGCTGCCCCCCCACCCCTAGTCTGTGAGATTTGGGTTCCGGTATATTGGGATGGGTTTTACCATCGTCAGTCGGTCAGTACGGCCTTTAGGAAGCTGGTTACACGGAGCGCAGGTTAGGTTTACAAAAATTAAGCGCCAATAGCCTGATTGGTTAGGAAGATAGAGGGTAAAGTACTAAACATGGCCCGCTATTCGACTATTGTCGTGAACCGCTCCAGATACAAGCTGTAAAGCTTAGTCGGAGGGTTAACAGGAATATTATTAATGTTACTTAAAATAATAGCATTGCTGGTATTCTTTATAAAAAAAAATATGATTTCTTGTGTTTACGTGAACACTACAAATTTGAAATGAAACTATTATTTACGGATTTTATAGTGCTTAATTTTATTTTTATATTCCCGTCGTTTCGATTGCTTTACATCAGTTTCGAGTTATCTTCAGCTTTCGTTTATTAATTTTGGTCCGTCGGTAATATAAAAACAAAATTAAACGCTAAAAAATCCGTAAATTATAGTTTAATTTAAAATATGATATATTTTAGGAATAATTTGTTATAAATTAAAATAGAATACTGGATAATTTAAGTAAATTTGCGAAATTCTAAGGCATTCATTGCTCTACACGTAATTATCAATATTGTCCTTGATTCAAGCAAGCTTAAAGTGACGCATGTTGCTCTAATGAAGGCTTAATTAGAATATATTAATACTTGCTCTATAGTGCATTATTAATTTCAATATGTAAATGTGGAATGGGTGGAGGCGAGCTAGAGGTTTCTAAATTTAAATTGACTAAAACTGGAAAGTCTTTTGGACTTTTGGACTTGTGATAGGCTGAAATGATGATGATGAATAAAACCCCTTAATGCTTAGTGCAAAGTCATACACAATTTTTAAGTAGCTTGTTAAAAGACAAAGATGTGGGGAAAAAGCTTTTACTCTGCAAAAGCAAGCCGCTTAACTAAATTGACATTAAAAAAAAAAAATTATTTGTCATTGTATTGATTTTATTGTAAATAATAAATGACAACATGGTGTCAAAAAAGAACCCAGAGCTTCATGGCGTTTCTTCTCTAAATGTCTTCATTTGCGGTTTAAATTTTGAAGTTCATATTTGCTTAAAACAACCTGAATTAAGTGATGTAATTTTTTCCAAAGGGCTTAGCTTTTGTCGTAGGGGTATTTTTTCTGTGGTAAAGCCAAGCAGCAGCTTTAGCTTCTGCTCGACCGGGTTAGTTCTCTTGGTTTTTCTGAGAGGGTTTTGTAGCCGGGAAGGGCCCGCCACTCTGCTCCAGTGCGGGTTGACGAATAATATTTTTTATCATTTCTCAGAAATGGAGGTTTCCTCATGACGCCGATCACATGATAAATACAGCACTTAAAATTGCTATTAATAATTTTAGAGATATCAGCACCGGGGATCGAACCCTGACCACTCGCGCTCCACGACCACATACACATACTACATAATATACTTAGAATATTATAAATAAATGAAAATTTGTGTTTGTTAGAAGGAAAGTTTTTTTTAAGTTTCTATTTTAATTTTAATCTATAGGTATGTAACTAGTTAAAGAATGTAACTAGTTAAAGAAGAACGGTGTCTCCTGCTACAGATATCATGTGCTTTTAAAGGTGTCGTTAATATATTGTATGAAATGTTGTTAGTAAAGAAAATAAAACGAATTTTTATTATGATAAACAGCAGTACAAATGTCGCTATTTTACGCTAGTATGTTGTAACTGTAAACTAAAAAAATAAGTATCTCTTTTGATTTCTGTTGATCTGGTACTGGGCTCACCGAGAAGATGATTTAAATACTCTTTGTTGTTAAGTGTAATGGTGTATAATAAGGTAAATTTCATTCATTCATTCATTCATGATGGGTATGAACAAATCTTCTCCCATTTAAACCATATCAGTATAGCTTGTGGTTTCTGTTGACCTGGTACTGGGCTCACCGAGACGATGACATTAAATACTCTTTGTTGTTAAGTGTAATGGTGTACAATAAAGTAAATTTTATTCATTCATTCATTCATGATGGGTATGAACAAATCTTCTCCCATTTAAACCATACCAGTATCGCTTGTGGTTTCTGTTGACCTGGTACTGGGCTCACCGAGACGATGATTTAAATACTCTTTTTTGTTAAGTGTAATGGTGTACAATAAAGCTAATTTCATTCATTCATTCATTCATGTTGGGTATGAACAAATTTTCTTCCATTTAAGCCATATCAGTTTTTGTATGTGCTTTCATGGGAAGGCCTATGTTCAGCCGTAGACTTTATACAAGCTAATAAGTAGCATATGCTGTGAGAGTGTGGTCTTCTATATTCGAATTGGAAATAACTTAATAAATACCAGATGTTAGGCTTCTTCTTTGCATAGGAGTCGTCTGGGTACCAACATCCTCATACTTATTTAGGCAGCCTATCAGCTGTTCAATCCCTGTTATGTTCCGAATAGATATAGCGAGCCAATATAATTACAGGCCGTGTGGCATTCAATCTTAATCCGCAGGGGTTCACAACGCATCTGTAATGCAATCTGCAGAGCAAACAACCTCAATCCTTCGATTGAGGTTGTTTGCTGGTACCCATTAGATTCAGTATCCACTTACCATCACGTGCACTGTTAGTTCATCTGTTGCCCAAAACCAATAGAAAAAAAAAATATTATCGTTTCTTAATTTATCTCTACCTTATGTAATGTTAGTCCTTCTGTTGCCCCAATCCAAAAGAAAAAAAAAAACAAACGTTTCTCAAATATTTATCTCTACCTTACGTAGAGACTTCATTTGCACCTAGTACTTATGAAGTATAAAAACGGCATTTTTTTTTTTAATTAAGATATAGCTACCACTAAGCCATGATTATTTTGTAGTCATGCCAACAAAGAATACACGTTTTGCAAACAAGCTCCGCATAACCGGAAGCTTGTAGCGCTTTGCCGGCGCCTCATTACTCGGAGAGCGCGATGAAAGGGGACATCCATGATGTTTATTTGTGAGCGACTCCTGAGACGTGGCGCTCTCATTTTTAGTGTTCCATATTCAAAAGGGTTCTAAATGACGAAGATGCCAACTTGATATTTTTCATGTTACGAGAGCCCATGTCTATGGGAAGGATACGGTGAAGTAGGTCTCTATATAAGTGAAAAAGTGTTCGGCCTTTCTCATCATATCGACCCAGTCTCGGATAATACTACTCGAAGAAACACACTGTACATACAGTTGGGAGTAGCAAAAATGTTGCAATCCCCCGCCAACGCACAAGAGCGTGTCGAGCCAACAGAACAACCTCGTACACCTTTCTATCGAAAGACCTCGACCGTCCGAGACGAGGTCCGAACCTCCCTCGGACGGTCCATGGATAGCTTACTGTCTGTCTATGTATCTACTTAAAGCATAACGCCTGCGGCCTCAAGGACGCAGGTGCTAACCTATGAAGCTGTAAAAGCCAAAACGGCTAACAGCAATAACATCATCGAATACATATCTTTCTCATCTTCCCATAGCCGATGCTCAAGAGATCCGATATGAGAAAATGTTAACTAAAGTCACAAAGACACATTTAAATTTTGTCTTAACGAGTCCCATTCATTCATTACGCGGATCTGATGAAAGGGGGATGTGAAAAAAAGTTTTTAAACTACACTTTTTATTACAGTACTTAAAGCTCGACGATTGAAAGACATTAGAAGAGTCTAGTAGAAGACTGTTAGAATAATCAAAAGTAGTATCTGACGTCACAGGGGGGAACATACCATCTCTTTCTACAAACGTCAACCTCACCTGCACGTGATGCACCTTGATCCTTTGGCCTTCCGAAAGAGATGTTGCTTCTCTTTGCATTTTCTATAAAATTTACCACGGGCAATGTTCTGAAGAACTGTTCGGATCGATCCCAGCCGCTGAGTTTCACTATCGTACATCACGACAGAATTCCAAGTTCCATCAACACCACCTAGACGGTTGGCATTCCAGCACAGTGCGTTTCACTCGAAGTTTTCTGCCACGCACTTCGATTTTGTGGAATCAGCTGTCGCCAGCGGTATTTCCGAACAGTTATGACTTAGGAACCTTCAAGAAAAGAGGCTATTCCTTCCTTAATGGGCGGCAGCGCATCTGTACCTCCTCTGGTGTTGTGGATGTTCGTGGGCGTCGGTGATCACTTACCATCAGGTGAGCTGCATGCTCGTTTGCCCACTTCTTCTATAGAAAAAACATATATTCTAAATTTTAAACTCAAAAATACGCACAGAAA
The DNA here is from genome assembly GCA_029286595.1 of Bhutanitis thaidina. Taxonomy (NCBI): domain Eukaryota; kingdom Metazoa; phylum Arthropoda; class Insecta; order Lepidoptera; family Papilionidae; genus Bhutanitis; species Bhutanitis thaidina. The sequence continues at coordinate 12,414,270 of JAGSMS010000013.1, forward strand.
TAACTAAAATATAAAGCTATAAGACACTGCTGTCACTTACTGTAAGGAGGTTCTTCTTCAAGAGGAGTAACAACGCTCCACTCTTTAATTTTTAATGTAGAATAATTAAAATAAGCAAAAAAAAGGTTTGCAGTTTCTTACAAATCATTGTATTAATACGTGTGAATCGTCAATGTCCTATGTTTAGTTTTAGTTTTTGTCTAATTTTTGTCGAGAGCCTTTCTTTCGTTAACAGGGGTCCGAGCGCGACACAGCATCGGCAGCGTCGTCGTTCCTTTTTACTATTTAACTTGCGGGCCTCCTGCTCGCGAGTCTCTACCGATGAAGCTGTAAACTGTAGTGTAAACTGTAGGCCATCTACCGTGGGGGATCTACCGTGGGGGTTTCAGTCGGTCCGGCATCTTCAATGCTGATCCCGACATAACCAGTCACCGGAGACGGTGAGGGGTAGGTGCGAGCACCTTTCCCCATGTTAAACTAAAAAAGAAAAAAAATGTCCTACGTTTAGTATTATTCATAAAAGGTGAATGAAACTTATCTCATTCCAAAGGTACTATGCCATAGATGTGCACAAAAAATAAACCATATGTATATAGCCGTTAAAGTAGGTAAAATAGAGTTAACATACTGCAGATTTTTTTTTATATAAAACGCTTTTAACAATTATCGTATCTATAAAACAAGTATAATATCGTTACTCCACAAGCCATGGTAACCTAGTGACCAGGGCGCTCACTGTAGTTTCAAATGGCGCAAGTTTCGTGGGTTCAATCCCCGGTGGCCGGCACCACAAAAATTCTTAATAGCAATTTTCAGTGCTGTATTTACCACGTGCTCGGCGGTGAAGGAAAACAAATCGTAAGAAAATCTTTGCAATTATAAAAAATATTATTTCGACGATATGCGAAGCCCGCCAACAGGAGCAGAGTGGAGGGACATAATCGGCTCCAAAACCCTCTCAAAATATTTCAGAAGGATGCCTTCGCCCAGCAGTGGACACTTACAGGCTTTACTTTACTCCATAAACACAATTGGTCAAAATTCAAACACAATTGATACTCGTACATTCTAATCATTATAATTGTGTTTTCAACTCATGACCGGGTCCTTCGCTCTTCATCTAATCATAAGATTAGCATTCCGCAACACTTCACCGATTTTGTTGGCAACTCCTTTACTGTTCAGGCTGCACTACTCTGGAATTCCTTGCCTGAAGACATTAGGAAAGTGTCCAGTAAGTTTTCGTTCAAGAGACTGGTACGTGAACACCTCTTCAAGACATCCGTGCCCACTTAGTGGATTGATATCATCGGTCATTGTAATTATAATAATATTTTGTATGCTGTATGTATGTGTATATATACATGTATATGTATTCATATTTGTTTATATGTGTTTATTCCGTCAGTATGTTGTAAGTGTAAATTATTCATGTATTTTAGTTCCTTTTTTTAACAAATTTAATGTTTGGCTCCCTTACAATATCTCTCCACGCCCCGGGTTGAATGGCAGAGAATGCCAAGAGGCATTAAGTCCGCCTTTGTAATAGTTTTATTTAAAAGTATTCAAATAAAGTTTAAATAAATAAATAAAAATAAATTATTTCTGTAAATTATTTCGTAATAAAAAATAAGGGTACATTTACATAATTCAGTAATGTACTCTATGTACGGGTAACTAAGCCCTTCGACAAGATCGAGTGTCACCCCAAGACGCGTGTACAATATGGTGAAACGAAAAGAGTTGGAGCTATGATTTCGTGCGTTTAAAATATTACTATGGTTTTGCGTGGCAACAGTTTGGTGCAAGTCCCGAGCGCCGGCGACTTATTTCTTTTATATTTTTTTTAAACTCTCTTCCACTCCAGGAACGTCTCTTGCGTCGCGGAGGCAGTTTACATACTGAAATTGCACATAGCCCAGACACCCAGACGACGCAGTCAATCGCTTAACCATGAATGGTAAAGTCAAGCGGCGGCTTTTGCTGCTGCTCGACCTTTGTAGCACCACGGCTTCGCAGAATACCGGCGTGAAGTAGAGGCATCTTGTGCTTCTGCGTTTTGTTCGGTGAGTGAGATAGTCGGAGATTTAGACTTACTAGAAGATTCTTACAATAAGAATAATGCCTAAAACCTTTCTTAAAACAACCATGATTGTGGTACTGAACTACTACACCGGCCTATCTTTGTCCACTGGTGAAAATAGGTCTAGAAAATAGGTCCACTAGTGAAAGAAAGTGACAACAATCAACCAACCAACAAAATATGCCCTGACAAACTAGTCAGGGCATATTTCTAGGAGGGTTTGCCCATACTCACAACTCTGGGAAAACGTGTTAGTGAGCACAGTTCCGGAACCCACGCATTGGTGTCGCTGTTTCCTATCACTACTTTTGGGACTTGAGTTCGGCGAATTCGTTTGGATAATCTGTCATAATTCGGTTGTCAGGGCCACTTATTTCTTTTTCTTTAGTAGCATCTAAACATTCCACGCTATGGAATAGGCTTCTACCTATGGGAGGATCTCTACGGGCTTAGCTTATGTGGCGCTCGCTTAACCAGATACCTCGCATCTTAGACAACATTGCCCGAAACCAGAATTAATATCATTTTCTTTTATGGTATGGAGGCAGACGTGCAAGCGGCTCATCTCATGTTAGTGGTGATTACCGACGCACGCGTACATCTGCAACACCAGAGGGACTGCTGGTGCGTTGTCGGCCTTTAAAGATATTTGGGAGTTGGGAGAGAGGATGTGGATGGGTAGGAGAGGGAGTGGGCATCCGCCTAACTCACTCGCAGAATGAAACACAGAGGCACAAGATGCCTCTAAAACAAACCGGTGTTCTGCCACGCCGTTGTTTGTACAACACTGCTTGGCTCTACCACTTAAAAAAAAGGATATATGTGTCCGTAATATATATATATATGTTCCGTTAATTACTTAGTCACAATGCCCGCGGGATTATTGGGTTTTTAGATTTCTCAAACACAAAGTCAATACGTATTGTAAGCATTTGATAGAAAGTGACACAGTGCAATGATGGTGTGAAAAAAATACGGACTTCTTTTTGATGTGATAACTTCTTATGGGAGGGTAAACCGCTTCGTTACGTAACGCGTTACGGCCCCAGTCTGTCTGGCTTCCCTTTTTGTCGTGCATACGGCAGCGGTAGACAGGCTCCTCCTCTCTCACTCTAACCCACAGCGCTAGCCGTATTTCAGACAGACGCTTCCCCCTCTCTCTGCTCAGTGTTTAGTGTGCGATAGACATACACTGTTAACAGTGAGCATATAAAATTATAACTAAGAATAAAATATATTTTAAAATCAATAAAAGATTTTATTAATAAATAACCTTTCCTTAAATTATCATATTAATATACATAAAATTTAAGTAATAACCTAAGCTTTTCTCAAGTTAAACAATTTCAATATTAAATGGTTCAACTTAGATTAGTTTAAGTTATCACTTCTGTCGGGCGTCCCGAGACGCACGTTTTTTTTTTCGTAAATGTCATCCTAAAAATATGGTAATTATTCTCTTCTAATTCTTCTTCTCCTTATTTTATCAGTGTGCGTTAGTCCACTGCTGGCCTGGCTTTACCACGATAGACCAACTAAAGTAGAAAAACCATGCATGTGTGTTGGTCCATACTTAACCCGATGACCATGAAGTGGAGCTGCATAGCGGATCTTTCCCGTCTCCAAAAATGAATCCAAGAGAAGTGGAACATTTACAGCTTACCTTACTACTTTTGAAGGATGGCTGAATTTGTTACTGGCACGCATAATATAAACATGAATCGAGACAGAGTTTGTCTCCACTAACATCGGAAGAGTTTCAGTTTCAATAAATCAAAAAAAAAAAATTGAATTAAGAGAAAAAATCTTACCTTTTTCAAGCAGCTCCCACTGGAATAATGAAGTTTTGAAAAGAAAGAAAACTTTTCAGTTCTATTCGATTCCATCAAGTTTCTTTTGACTTGGACAGTCGGTGGCGTCACACGTGAGGCGCGCTCTAGGGAAATCTTTTCAACGCCGACGAGGGTAGCCGGATTAACTTACGTTTAATACGTCAGCGTGGTGCCGGCCCGGCCTTCGTACATACATTTTACATAATCGTCCGTTGAGCTCGGATTTTTTCGCGGTTAGTGCATTAAATTGAGTCTTCCCCTTTCTTTTTTATATTACATTCTCGATTAATTTTATATAAGTTCACTAATGAACATAGCGTAGCTTTTCTATTCACCTTTCTTTCTGAACAGTCTGTAAATAGACCGCTGCAGGACATAGACATCTCCCATGTTCAGGGCCTCATGATATCTCACTCACCTAGCGAAATGCCGGAGCACAAGATGCCTTTACTTTACGCCGGTATTCGGCGAGGCCTTGGCCCATTCGAGCAGCACTAAAACCGCCGCTTGACTCTACCACGCACGAAAATCAAAAAAACATCTCCGGCTGAATCAAAGACTATTTAAAATTAAAATGGCTATTCCACGCTCTTTATTAATAATAACAAAAATGTAATTTAAATTTGATAATTGTTTTCTGTCATTAATTATTAAACATAATTTAAAAAGATAAATAATTTTAAATAAAAACGTTTGGCAAGTGGGATGGTGGTAATACCGGTACTCTCCAGTGATGCTGCTCCTCATCGGTAATCTTTGGTATTTTAGTTCGATATAAAAAAAAAAAACGTTCTCGAGTGGCGGCCACGTACAGGCAAACGCAGTGTAGGACGACCCCCCACAAGATGGAGTGACGACCTGCGCAGTGTTGCGGGAAGTCGATGGATGCAGGTGGCTCAGGACCGAGCTTCGTGGCAATCTTTGGGGGAGGCCTATGTTCAGCTGTGGACTTCTGATAGGCTGAAATGATGATGATGATGATTATGATATTCCAATGATGGTTTTGGCCATAGCTACCACTCCTGACAAGCAGCATATTGCTTGCTGCTGGGCATCTCTAAAATAAATTTAGTTCGTTCCGTCTATCGACTTCTAGATGATGCATGCGCAGGTGTTAGGCATTTTTTACCATTGTCACCACCATACCAAACCAATGGTCAGATAGAGTTGGCGCTGTTCTGTAAATCTGACAACCACACGGAACTTAAGATGGAGTGACGTCATGCACAGTGCGGCAAGTGGGCAAAGGTGGTTCAGGAGCGTGCTCTGTGGCAATCTACTAAGGATGCCTTGTTCAACTGTAGAATTGTTCTCTGTAACTTGACTTGGAGAATAAAGACTCAAGTTGTTGCTGTGGCTGGCTGAAATGATGATGATATTCAGATGGATTTGTCATCAGAGCCACGTTCGTTAATTAGCAGGATACATCGCGTGGGGGTGAGGTTAACATTTGGAGAACAAGTTAGTATATTCCCCCACTATAATACTGACTTGTTTTTCTTTAATTCTAAAATTTTGTTATTCGATTAAGACTATAGAAACCATGCGTACAAAAATGTTACCTTTATTAAAATTATCTTTAACAAAGAAGTATTTCTTGCAATCGGATGTCCAACCAGCTCATCTTTAGCTGTCGGAAATACCAATAATCTATGGCGACGACTAATTTAAACTGACGTATTTGACATTGCGGCTTCCTGCTGGCTCCCAAGGCGATGATAAACGTTAACCATCTGTGCCATCGAGTAATACTAACATACGGGAATTGTGCTCTATTAAACGATATATTAAGGTACGGCATAATATTCTAGCGAAACAGTTCGGAAAAAAATTCCCTATTTGAAAACCCAAAAAAAATGCATTAGAGCCATATTTGGACTACGATCCACTGACAGCTGCAAACCTTACTTTAAAGAACATAAAATTTTGACATTACCTAGCATATATGTTAGTGAAATTGCAGCTTTTGTTCACTCCAATATTTCTACATTTAATTCAGACAAAAAAAGGATTACAGAACGATTGCAATATAAAATTGCCAATGTACCGGGAATAACGGCTCTGCTGCGTCATAGTGTATTGGGGATGGCTCCTATAGTTTATAATCATTTACCTAACAATGTCTAAAACAAGAAAATAGAAGATGTTAAAAAAAATCTAAAATTGATATTGGTTGAAAAAGTTTATTACACAACACAGGATTTTATTTGCGATAAAATTTGACTAATTACATAGATATAATTACTTTAAAAAAAATTTTTTATGAAAAAATAGGCTTGCGTTTGACCTTAATCTTGCCCGATGGAAAGCGAAGATGAGGCCTAGGATGGTACACGCTTGCCTAGATGTCTGTTCACTTTGGCCTTGAAGATATTATTATTTATTATTTTTATTTTTGACTGATAATAAAATTAGACATGTACGTTTATTTATATTGTTATTAATTTATTTAACTTTGATCATATTGTAAGATTTGTATGCCAATAAATGGTAGATTATGTAGGACATAAACAAAATGTTAAAATATAACATATATTTTAACATTTTGTTTGCCTAGCGTCTGCCCGCGGATTCGTTCGAGTGTTCGCCAACTATTGTCTCAAGGTAGATAGGTAAATAATCTATATCATATTCCGTGGTATAATCTGGCTCGCTCTAATTTCACATACGGGCTGGATGCGATGTTACGAGATTAACTTTGAATTCTGATTTTGATGATTAAACTTCATACAATCACGGCCCTGACCTGGTGGTCAGAGGTCTAGGTTTTAATCCTTTCTACTAGCTTTCCACCAAATATAGTTTGAAGCTACGTCATACGTAGAACCTGACCCCTTCGTTAGTGTCCAGGCCAACGATACATATCGTACATTAGATTCGAAAAAGTCATCAGTACGAACTCTCTACATAGGAAATTTAACTCGGATCCATATATTCGGAGAAAGATCTTCTAACCATTCAGCTAAGCGGGTTTTTTTTTCGGTCCCCCGGCCTTTAAGGATATTGGGGGGATTGGTGGAATGATGGCGAGGGGAGTTGGTAGAGCACCGATCGCAACGGAGAAGCACAAGATTTCTCTACTTCACGCCGGTTTTCTTCGAGGTTGTGATTCTACTCGGGTCGAGCCGTCCGGTTCGTGCAGCAGCAGAGATCTCCCCTTGGCTCTACCACATACAAATGTTATCATTCCCATTCCCTCTGTACAATCATTAGAATCGTAAAAAAACCGGTACACAAGACTTTCTGTGAATTCTCGCTACGTAAAGAAAAAAAGTTAAACAGCTATAAAACTCGCAGTTGACCAAAGGCCTCTCAATTTTAACTCATCCCTAGTCTGTGGGATTAAGGTTCGGCGAATCGGGATAGATATCCCGCCACCTTTCGGTCGCTAGAAGGAAAGAAAGAAAAGACGTTTATTCGTGGACATTACACCACAATTATGTGACATGGTAGAGACACGAATGGGCCCGCTCGACAGCCTCGCAGAATATTTATTTATTGAATCTTTATGCACAGATTGGTACATATGGCGGACTTGATGCCTAGAGGCATTCTCTCCCAGTCAACCATTAGGCTAAGCAGAGATATATACGTAACAGAGGCGATACAGGTAAGAGAATAAAACAAGTAAAAGGATATAAATATCAAAATATATACTTACACAGATAGGTAGATTCATACATACATACATAGATACATAAATAAAATATATACAAATAAACCATTTACATATAGAATAATGAATTTTATCATTCCCCTTTCCTTTAGTAAAAACAAAATTAAAAATAAATAACACAATAAAAAACCTAGTGTCCTTTTTTGGATAGCAGGTTGCTATACTTTCTCATATTCATTTTCTATTCTCCATCACACCTCTAAAGGTTCTCTTAGTTATGTTTAATTAAATTAAATATTTACACTAAAACGCACTAAGACAACATGAGCGCTAAGTGAAACAGCGATTACTCAGTATCACTGGAATTGATTATAATGCCGGGCTCGTACACATTACAGATATTAATTAAGATAGATGCGTCTGGATCCCATTGGCTTTCGTGGACACGTGATACGATAAATTGCTGATCGGACACCGAGGGCGATATTAAAAATGCCATTGTACAAATACGTATTAAGTATAATTTGTAATTTTATATTTAATCATCGAAAATATATAAATAGTCTCTTTTTTATGGTAAAGGCGACAAACGAGCCACGCCCACGAACATCTGCAACACCATGGGAGCTGCAGGTGCTTTGCCGGCCTTTAAGAATATCTAGGAGTCGGGAAGGGGACGAGGAGAGGGATGGGGATGGGAAGTGGGCTTCCGGTTAAAACATATTATCTAGCCTTACCTTAGCAGCCTGTAAATAGTCCTCTGCGGGACATTAACCGAATTGGCTGTCGCTGATCGCAGTACAACACACCTCGTGTCTTAGACGTTGCTGCCCGTCATCGGTCTATAATTTTTTTCCAGGTGGTTAGTGAGCCCTCAGCCAATAGTCACAGCGATCTTCAAGGCTTTTCCCTTAGTCGCTTTGTGGTATCTACGGTTTCGTGGTATATTTACCAACGAGTATAAATGTTTGGATAGAGAAATTTAATTTTCATTTGCTCATTATCCTGCCCGCTCAGCTTGTTGTGTCTGGACAAATTTTCCTTGCACGTATGTCGCCTTTTGTAGAGGCTAGATGTTGGGAAGAATTAATGCAACAGTGGACTTATACGGGTTGATAAAGAAAAAGGAAGAACCACTTTTTAGTTGTTAGGTATTTCTGGTAACATGCACTGGGTAAGGGTAACTTTATCTTTTCAACCAGATGTCAAATGGAAATGGAAACGAGACATATCTGAAGGTCTTAAGGACCTTATCCTTGAGCGTTGTTAACCCTTGAGAATAATACATTAAGATACTTCATCGAACTTAACAGGTGGGAACTGTTAACGGATGTTACTTTGCAAGTGGTAGAGCCAAGCGGCGGCTTTCGCTACTGCCTCGAATGGTCGGATCGGCCTGAAGTAGAGCCATCTTGTGCATCGGCATTTCTACCGGTGAGTGAGACAACAGCAGGCCCACTCCCCTCCCCAAACACACTTAAGGGTCGTCAAGGCATCTGGAGCTCCTCTGGTCTTGCAGATATTCGTGAGCGACGGTATTAACTTACCATCAGGTATGCTGCTTGCTCGTTTGCTTCGCTAAAAAAAAAAAGTTTATACATAAATAATTCAGGAGTCCTGAACGTCGTCCTGAATCCAAATCATTACGAATAAGTATAAATTGAAAATTAAGTTGTTAAATTTACTTCGATGCGCGCGTACGTCGAGATACAAACAATGTTTCGTTTCAAATGTACGGTAGATATGACAGCGTACAATTTAGGTGGACTCAGTGAAATGTCATTAAGCGGGGGAGTGCCTGGGTGATCCGTTTCGGCTTAATCTAATGCAAATGTCGACTGAAGTTGATCAATGTATTTAACTAAATTGTTTATGGCAGTATTAGTGGACGCAGTGGTAGCCCAGTGGTCACGGCGCTCTCAATTTACACAGTACTCGAGTGTCCCAAGTTCTATCCCCGATGATTGCAGCGCAAAAATTTTTTTATTGCAATTTTAAGTGCTGTATTTACAGTGTGCTGGGCGGTGAAGGAAAACATGGTGAGGAAATCTGCACGACTGAGAAATATTAATCCGCAGTGAGGCTGCGTGATGGACCCTCCCGGCCTCCAAAACCATCTCAAACATTAAGGGGAGACCTCTCCCATGGCCAACAGTGGGTGGCTTATATGCTGCTACTTTACTGTAAACTATTATTTAATAAAATCCCTCGAAGTAGAACCACATTATGTATTAATTTTGACAAATAGTTTTTTCACATTCTTGACTATCGAAACTTCACTTTTAAAAAGCAAAATAGGTAATTTTTTTACTCTTAAAATTGCGTTTTTATTATGATAAAGGAGACCAACAAGCAAGCGGCTCGCCTGATGTTAAGTGATTACCGTCGCCCACGTAATTCTTCAACACCAAAGGAGCTGCAGATGCGTTGCCGGCCCATAAAGACGATGGTGCTTCTCCCCGTCGTTTATGCCGGTTCGGAGAGGGGGAGAAGGCCTCCCCTCCAGTTACCTCACTCACCGAACGAAAAGCAAAAGCACAAGATGCATCTACCTCACGCCGGCAAAAGCCACTATTTGGCTCTACCACATACTAAAATTTGTTAATTGAATTAAGTTTTGAATACAGATAAAGGTTTGGTTTTGTAGCTGAAATAAATTACAGTTGAACCGAAACAGCCAGATCTCAACACGCATCAGCGCGGGCGTTGTAGTCACGACCTAATTTCACAGCACAAATAAAATTAAGTTTATTTACTAAGTACCTAAGTTTGAGTTACAAGTATAGTCTTGTAATAATTCCTCCTTCATAATACTTTTTGCTAAATTTTTTAATCACTATCACTGCGTATATTTCTCTTTAAAATATTTATGCTGCATGTGTGACGTGAATTAGTGATATCTTTTCCACAACTCACTAAGGCGGCTTAATTTGAACTTCAATAAAAAAAGTTACACACGTGATATTAGCTCATAAATATCTACAAGTAACATGGCAGATCGTTTATTAAATAGAGTCAAAGCAAAAATCAGGTTTGTTTGAATTAGTCCCGTTACGTTAATTACATGCTTTTAATTATTTTTCGTGTATTTAAACAACTTTTTCTCCTATTCTTGTTAAGGAAACATACGAAATTAATGCCGTCATTTGCAAAAACCGGGAATCTTTGACGGCACTCACATAATTAGCAGGCAGTTCGTTAAAAAATATAACATTTATTTAACATAAGTCGATCTCGCTCTTACATGGCACAAATTTGTTATATGTCCCGCTCTTCCGCCCTTCAGCGACGCAGGTCCTTAATTATGTCCTTAAGGGCGCCGTGTGCCAACATAATTACCCTATTTCTAAGCGGAAATAAATTTCAACGTGGTATTTAAAAGATGGCAATTATATGTGGTTTATAGGTTTGCGGTGGCGTCGGTGGATTGCTTCGCGACAATTCATGTGGCGTACGTGGAGAGTAACTAGAACGTTCCAAATTTAAAAGTTTTAAAGTAACGTTATTGAGTTTGAGGTTATTATTTCTACTTTACTATTAATATAATCTTTCATGGTGTTGATACTTAATAATAATGGTGATTCATAGGCAGTAAGGAGCCTAGCATCTGGGAGTTTTTCCAACATCGGACACGGGAAGGAGAAGACGAGCGAGTGCCTCTGTGTGTACGCTTACAACCGCGTAGGCACTATAACATCACCTGCGCAGTTGACTACCGTCGATAGAACAAATACGTAGTGACCGAAATCGGTGTGTAAACGTTAAACGATTTCGAAGTTTCCATTAGTCAAGTAAAGAAAAGCGGAAGTCCGTAAATGTCCCACGGCCGGGCTAAAGTCATCTCGCAATATTTGAGAGGGTTTTGGAGCAGGGAAGAGTCCGCCACACTGCTCCAGTGCGTAACCCGTCTTGACATATCCTCAAAATATTTGTTTTAATATTTCCCAGATATTTAGCGTGGTATGTGGTGAACGCAGTATTTAAATTATCTTTTAACAGTTTAGTGGTGTCCGCGCACCGGGGATCGGAACCCCCCTAAAGTGCATCATAACCCATTATTTTATCACCAAATATAATGACAGAATAAATAAAAAAAAAAATGTAAAAAAAAATATTAAAAAAATCTTTTCCTATTTTTCGAAATTTTTGAAAACCTACCTACCTAGCGCTTCACTTCCACCGTTATCCAACACACACGTAAAGCAAAAAAAAAAAAGCAAAAATACGATTATATTTCTCGACGTAATAATACAAAATTAGCTGTCGCATAGTGACGGCACGAATTCTATGGAAGTTTTTCCTCTGATGGTTGCGAAAAATAGGAAAAATTGCCGCTCCGCACGCCCGCCTCCACCGATAATAGGTCCGTTTCGAGTGTCTCCAATTAGAGACCACTTCCTAACCGACGTCGTCGCCTCCTACAGCACTTTCGCTGACTTTTTTGAATGAATAGAATACCTCTATTATTCATTTGGTATACGTCATCCGTATATATAAGCACACATGGAAAAATTCAATAACAAACTTTTTTTAATTTTATCAAATAATTTTACGATCATGAAGTAAAAGATTTATATTATAATTTTATAAACTATTATATATAGATTTTATCGCGTTTAATTATGTTTTTATATTGTTTTACTTTACTGATATACTATGGGATAGAGATACTGTGAGCACATTCGGCGTAGTTCGGATAAAACATAAATAAATAAAAGCTGAAAGTAGCCCGAGTTAACTATGACATCTGGACGTCTAACACCTCAGTCCCCCCGTGACCATGGCTGCCGTAAGGCACTCGAAACGTCGGGAACACAAAAACATAATTAAACGCGATAAAATGCGTAAATAATAGTTTAATTTCAAATCAAATGTAAATTAAATCAGATCTCGCGACTTTATATCTCTCAACTCTCATTTCACCAGAGCTTATTTGGGACAACGTGACAGGCGGTGAGCTTTGTCACCGTCTTAGTGTCTACACCATCGATAAAAATCGTACATAAGTTTCGAAAAACATTGGCACGAGCCCTTGTACCTAGGGGATCGAACTTCAGTCTCGTGGCTAACTTATAGAATAACTATGTTACCTTATATCATTCTGAGCTCCACGTGAAATTAACATATTCTGCGGTTTCCTCAAATATCCGGTACAAGGAATAATACTTAACTAAAGTAGTCGGTAATCGCTAGATTTAAATCTACAGATAGATAACTTAAGTAATACCGAGATGAACGCCGAATAATATATATCCCAGGAAACCCGAAAATGTAAGGAAGGAAATCCGTTAATTACCCGACTAAACTAAATTACGAAAAGACATGTCGCTAAGTACATTGTAGGGCCATGAAATTAGTCAGATTTTTTTTTTATATTAAATAAAGATTTTAATTTTAATGCAGGTCTAATTTCAAACGCTGAATATTTCAGTGTTCTTTTTTTAAAAAAAATATCAGCCACACCGTATCATTCCGTGAGTATCTGAGTGAGTATATTTTGGAAAAGTAAGTGACTTCTGACAGATAGCAGTTATAATGCTATCTCGAAAATTCAGACAGACAGCTAACGACATACAATCCCACTAGAAAAGGAAGGTTAGATCCGTATTATTATAATGATTATTCCGCCATCTGACGGAATCTTCTAGGACTTTAACTGATCCTTTTCAATGTCGTCTTCTAAAACAACCACGTGATGATATAGCAATGGATCGCTGGTGGCGCCACCACATGTATTGTTAATTAAAAATATATATTACAATAAAGTGTTGAAGTGTTGTACTTAAGGCGTTCTTGGTGACGGTGAAAAAAACCATCGTGAGAAAATCTGCATGTTATTTAATTATTAAAAAAAAAATCGTGGATATGAGAACCGCCAACCCGCATTGGAGCAGCGTGGTGTATTATCGTCAGCTCCAAAACCGTCTCAATAACGTGTGACAGCTTATGCCCAGCTGTGGGACATTACTTAACTGTTATTTTACATTATGTGGTGAGGTAGATTCCGTAGTGTCTAGTTACTACATGACTTTATAGATATAGAACAAACAAATCAGATAACACATTATGTAAAATACTTTCAGTAGAAATGCGATTGTAAAAACTACGTAATGTAACATACCTTACCTTACCTTAACCTTAAGGCGTAAACACGGACTGTAAACAGTCCACTTTAGGATATAGTCCTATCTTATAAGGAGGACTTGCAAAAATCGCCAAGCTTAGCAAGCGGATTCTCTCTCAGTACCAGACATCACGCACCTCTGTCGCTGCTGACCGTCATTGATCAGCTTTCGAGATGGTTGTTTTTCAAAGCACTTACCTCTGTCTGAAGTGGCGGGTTCTTACGCCGATACTCCACAGCTGGTTACTCCAATTATAATCACTGATTAATACAAAATAAGCAAGCAAAAAATTTATCACCAAAAAAATGGTAGTAATGGTGTGTTTGCATAAAAATTGTTTTTCAAAGTTTTGAATAATCCTAACGGTACTTAAACGCGATAAAATCAGATTCAGTGCGGACGTATTAGTTTGAAAAAAAAAAAAAAAAAAGCTAATTTAGTGGCCACAACTTAAGGGAATTCGTTCCCTCGACACGGAACGCAACGGATCCTGATTTATGTGGAATCCATATAAATGCAATCTGCTTAATTGGCCCTAAGCGATAAGGTATTGCAAACGCCTAGGCATTCGCCCCACGGCTCCCAACTTACGTTATATCCGATGGTTTAACGTACCACATACTTACAATGTACGTACAGAGGGCTCGGGCGTGATTTATTTAGCTCGATATGGAAGACGTTATTCGATGTCTTAAGCTTATTTCGTATGTGAACAAGTTTTCACGGCGTGATCCGGTTTAATCGGAATTAACCATATCCAAAGGACTTCAACATCGGTTTGTTGTTCAACATTTATTTACGCCTTGCTATGGCGTATGTTGACTTTGTTAATTATAAATAGAATCGTTTTAATTAATTCTTAACGTGTTGAAACAATAAAATTAATAAGTAAGTCTATAATATTATTATGGTCACGGAAGGGATAAAGAAAGTTAAAGAAAGCCAATTCACGACCTTTTCATGGGATTTAAAAAAAAAACACAGCGATGTTTGTTTGTGCTATGCAATTGTTTTCACACACACTAAACTGTCTCGCGTTCGTCTCCCCCATTGTATTGCCTACTCCTTTATATAATCAATCACGTCTATCACCCATGTAGGGTAAGCAGAGTCTACGTTTCACCAGACTCGGCGTACCCCAACGGGCTATTCACTAAACATTGGAAACTGGTTTACGCAACAGATTTTTCGCATCTTTATAGAAAGACCGTGATAGAATAACGTATGGAAGGACTGGTTTATCAGACCACGCAACCCTGAAACGTGTAACGCGTTTAGTAAGGTATAGGCTTTATAATAATAGCCCTGAAATGGAAATCTTGCCCTCATAAAAAACACCTTCGTCATACTGAACAGTAAAGTTTAATACTGTATCACAGACTACAAATACTCCACGGTACATATATTAATATTGTCTTACACACGTGTAATTTTTCAGGAAATAGTGAGTATTTTTGTGTTGCGTACTAGTATTCGTGTTAGATTTTTATATATTTATCATTGAGTCGTGGAACTAGATACTACTGCATTTATATTGTTACCAACTTTCTGCATATTATATCTGCTATAATTCATAGTGCTTTATTTTACAACAGCATGTTATTTTGGATATGAAAGGCAGAATATAGTTGGATAGGAACCTTCTAATTGTTTACATAATTTTATATAATTACACTATTTTGCTACCAACTCCTTTCGAATGTTGTAATTATTTCAGTATATTTTCACAATG
Source organism: Bhutanitis thaidina (assembly GCA_029286595.1). NCBI lineage: Eukaryota > Metazoa > Arthropoda > Insecta > Lepidoptera > Papilionidae > Bhutanitis > Bhutanitis thaidina. The sequence goes on from JAGSMS010000013.1 coordinate 12,429,658, forward strand.
TTTTTTATTAGACATAAGTTTTTTTTTTTAGTTTTGTTACTTAGATTACTTGTTTTTTTTTTAAGCTTGTAAACAATCAACTGGTGGGATGGTGTTTTGTGAGTTTTTCTTATGTTATTTTTTTTATTGTGTTTTTTGTATTGTTATTTCAATTATTTCTTTTACTTACTTTTTTTTTTTGGGTTCATTTATTATAATTTCATCTGCTCTATATATTAAATAACAATTAATATATTGTTATAAGTATTATCGTTATTCATTGTACATATGTATATAATATATAATGTCCGATACAGAATCATTCTTGTCCATTGATGACTCGGATCTTTCATTTATTTCTTGTGCTGGTTCGATCAATGGTACCACACCCAACTTAAATATACAACTGAAGGAAGTTTTTTTAGCTAACGATAAATTATTAAATATATGTCACATAAACGCACAAAGTATTCCTAGTCACTTTTCGGAACTCGAAGCTTCATTCTCTTCTGATACTGTACATGCAATTTTAGTGTCTGAAAGCTGGCTTAAGCCAGCTTTACATTCGACATTATATCATTTACCGGGTTTTGTTATGATTAGAAACGACCGTAAACGATCGGTAAAGGGGGAGGTGGTGTTGCCATATATTTGCATAAGTCAATTTCACACAAGATTGTTATGGCATCCCCCTCGCCCTACTCTGCCTCTGTAGAGTTCTTGTTTGCAGAACTTGATGTCAGGGGCGTAAGGATGATTCTTGGAGTAGTGTATTGTCCTCCTGTTATTGATATTACTCCATTAGAAGGAGTTCTTGAGGATATTGGTTCAGAATACGAGCATTGCATAATTATGGGTGATTTTAATTCAGACATGTTAAAAAAGTCTTCTCGTTTCCACAAACTTCGTTCGATCATTGAGTCCGTTAACTTCACCATTCTCCCTTCAGAGGCTACTCATCGAAATATTGACGCTGATGACTCCTTGATAGACCTTATTATTACGGCTTCTTCTGATCATGTAGTAAAATATGGTCAGCTTTCCGCTCCGGGTTTCTCACGTCATGATCTCATTTATGTTCATTGATTATGATCCTAAATATTCATGACCACCTTCTTCCAGCAATTACTCATATTGTTAATTTTTCTCTGGATTCTGGTCAGTATCCAACGCTCTGGAAAATGGCTTTTGTGAAGCCTCTACCCAAAGTATCTACCCCTAAACTTTCTAATGATTTTCGCCCTATATCCATATTACCCTTTCTGTCTAAAATTTTGGAAGCATGTGTTTATAAGCAAATCTCCATGTTTATTTTTAAAAATAACCTACTGAGTGTTTATCAGTCTGGGTTTCGTCCTGGTCACAGTACTACCACTGCTTTACTTAAGGTAACGGATGATATCCAGCAAGGGATGGAGAGCAAGAAAGTAACAGTGATGGTACTAGTAGACTTTTCCAACGCTTTTAACACAGTCAACCACGATATCCTCCTGTCCATCCTTTCCTATCTTAGATTTGAACCCTCAGCCTTGGATTGGTTTTCTTCTTATCTTCGCGGGCGTCAGCAGTCAGTCCACGTAGGGCAAGAAGCCTCACAGTGGTTAAATTTGGAATCTGGCGTTCCGCAAGGCGGAATTCTTTCTCAATACTCTTCTCGGTTTTCATTAACTCTATCACCTCCACCTTCGACTGTGCGTACCATCTGTATGCAGATGACCTACAAATTTACGTACAATCTAATATAGATGATCTGCATAACGCGGTGACTATACTGAATAACAACCTAAAAGCAGTCTACGATTGGTCAATGCGTTTTGGAGTTTGCGTCAACCCAACGAAATGTCAAGCAATACTAATTGGCAGCTCAAGAATGCTGGCTAAGGTCGATCTTGGAACCTTGCCCTCTATTGAATACAATGGTATTTTAGTACCATTTTCTGATTCAGTTAGAAATCTGGGACTGCATATGGATAAAACTTTAACCTGGGGCAAACAGATAACCGAAATCAGCCGCAAAGTCTCTGCCACCTTAAGAACACTCTATCGTCTAAAACACTTTCTTCCCTACAAGACAAAGCTCATGCTTGTGCAAACTCTAGTTATACCCATAATTGATTATGCCGACGTATGTTATCCAGATCTGAACCAAGATCTTCTCAACAAGCTAGAGCGCCTTCTTAATAACTGTATTCGTTTTATCTTTGGTCTTCGTAAGTATGACCACATCTCTGAATTCCGTATTCGCCTTAAATGGCTTACTATCCAACAAAGGCGTCACTCTAGGATTCTAGTTACTCTCTATTCCATCCTTAATGATGTAAATTCCCCGGCGTATCTTCAAGAAAAATTTTGTTATCTTTTCTTGACGCACGACAGAAAGCTGCGATCTTCGTCTAATCTTAAGATTAGTATTCCACAACACTTCACCGGTTTTGTCGGCAACTCTTTTAAGGTTCAGGCTATACTCTGGAACTCCCTGCCCGACGAAGTTAAGAAATCGGCAAGCAGGAACTCTTTTAAAAATGTAGTTAAAGAACATTATTTAAATTTAAATGGACTTATTTAGTTATTATTGTGTTTCTTATTTATGTTTATTTATCTATCTACATATGTAATAGTATATTATTATGTATATTATTTATTTTTATTCATTAATTTTATTATCTCTATTTATATTTGTTTATAGTATTTTAAATCATTTTATTACTTAATTAATTTAATAAATGAATACACCTGCTACGGCTATCTCACCAACCCATGGGTTGACTGGGAGAGAATGCCAATAGGCATTAAGTCCGCCCTTTGTAACCTCCAATTGGGGTGTATGCAATAAAGTATTTTAAATAAATAAAAATAAATAAAAAGCGGTGCAATAGTAGTGCAGTAGAAGAATATTTTTTTTTCTTTTATAACATAAGTCACACATTATCTAAGTTTACGTATGAATTGTGTATATTTATATATATAGTTATATAAATATGCATGTATAGTGTGTAATGTGTTTTATATAATGAACAACTATAATTACATGAATGTCTAAGTACCGTCATATATAAGTATTATATTGTACTATAATATTCGAGAATATATATATGAACATAATATTTGTGTGCACCCTTTTACATTCTCTCTGTTCAATCTAATGGTAGACTGGTAGAGAATGCCTCTTGGCATTAAGTCCGCCTTTTTGTTCTGTAATGTGCAAATAAAGTTTAAATAAATAAGTTTAAATAAATAAATAAAAATATTTATAGCTGATTATATCTCCGGACAGTTTTTTTTACTAAGATAAATATTTAACTTAATTTTTTTAATACGCTGAGTCGTTTGTAGATTGGATTTCCAAATATAATTGGAAGAATTTTTACCCGCAACTACATTGTAATGGAGCGTTTCTTAGATCTGCTTGGGCAACTTTTGAAACTGTGTTGACGGCTCTTTTCTAGAAGGTTCCTTGGTGTAACTGTTCGGAAATACTGCTGGCGACAGCTGATTCCATAAAGTCGAAGTGCGTGGCAGAAAACTTCGAGTAAAACGCACTGTGGTGGAATGCCAACCGTCTAGGTGGTATTGATGGAACTTGGAATTCGGTCGCGATGTACGATGGTGAAATTCAGCGGCTGGGATCAATTCGAACAGACTCATCTGCCAAATATCTTCAAAGACTGGCAACGCATCTGTAGCTCCTCTGGTGTTGTGGATGTTCGAAGCCGCATGCTCGTATGCCCCCCTTCTTCTTTAAAAAAAAAATAGATGGGAGAAAGGATGAACGAAACGCAGAAGCACAAGTTGCCTCTATATTATATTCACGCCGGTATACTGCGCGGTCGAGTCGGCCCATTCGGGCAGCAGCATGAGCTTCCGCTTTGCTCTACCACGTTTCATAGCGTTTAATTGGAATTTTTAAATCCCGATGTTTCGGTTATTTTACTGCACCCCTAATATAGGCAACTGAGGTGTTTGATAATTTAATTTTAGGTACGATCTAGACAGAATGAGTCCTCGGTATCTTCAGGTCGTGCAGTGGTATGCTTAGTCTTGGATTTAATTTTATTAATTAGCTATGCAGTCATAAAATTTGTAATCATAATCGGTTTAATACCAGCGCTGTGGGATTTCGGTTCGTCTATGCCAACAAGCTACAAGGAAATAGCTTGGTGTTTAGACCAACAACCAAAAAGGAAATGCCTTTTGCCTTGATTTTTTTCATTTATAACTTCTTTATGATTTTGTGGTTTAATGTTTTGGTTATTATTAAAATTTAGTATATTAGTACTTTACTTACAGACCACAATGTATAACCGTCTGGGGTAGGGGATCTGCCTCAGAATCAAGAGGACCCAAATTGGATCCCTTCTGCGGACTCTCTGGTACGAGGTTTTTTGATGTAAGATTCATGATGTGTGCTACGACAGGCACACCACCCGTTAAGTCCAACTAAGCACTACTAACTAAGGGTTGACACGACTAAAATTAAAAATACCTCGGACGGGAGTACCATTGAATGAATAAATAAATAAATATACTTGCACACAACAAAACAACAAAAAAATAGTAGAGCAAACATTGAAAATGGAAGTAAATTAGGAGGTACAAATTGGTGGGCTTATCGCTGCATAGAGATCTCTTCCAGACGAACATATATGTATGATACTTGTGTTTAAGTAATAGTTGTATAAATTTAAAAACATACATATATTCACATTTACACGTATAAATAAATTAATTACAGAAATCCTCAAACGCACAATATAAACATAATTATAGTAGTAATTAGTCCCAACGTTGCCCGAAAGATTACCCGTTATTTAGTGAATGCATATATTTTTCAGTGCTGTCTATATCTTTATGTATACGTTCGTAATACTTATAAGCGCAAAAAGGAAGTAATTTGGACTTCGGGATTTCGAATAAAGAACCGTACGGAATCTCTTCTCATAAACACCAAACTCATTAGTCCACCGCACCTTTTTAAACGTATCATTTGCGATTACCGCGCTGAAATTCAGCGACATTGGCGCTTTAAAACTGCACACGGTGCGCTTTTATCGCGGCATTTTCAGACCTCGGTTCATAAAGCTTGATATCCACGGTGGATTTTTAAAGCGTCATTTTCACAGTGGAAGCGCCGCGCGATTACATCTGAAGGTTTTATGCTCGCACTCACTACGCTGCCACTGAAATATTTTTCTATGTTTAGTTAAAAGTATTTTGCAGTGAACACGCAAGCAGTAAAGTCCTTCGCAGTAAATCTGATATTACGAGACTTGTTCCCATTTATTTTCAAAGGGGAACGTGTGAACTGGTCTATTCGGAAAAATGTCAGGGGTAACGAACTTCGTTCAAGGTTTAATATTGTTATATATACATTTTTGTTTTCACTTGCACGTGGTTCACCTCGCTAACGAATAGACAAAGCTCTGGCGACAAATTATGGTGGAGAATCCTGATGATAACACCGCTCCCCAACACACACGTGATGGGGAGCGGTATTAATGAGAAGGTATGCCACGGTGCTGATCCCACCACATCGCGGGCCCTGCCTGGAGTGGGAAAGGCGCTTTCTTGACTGCTCATAAATTTAGTAACGTTATTTGAAGGTCGATTGAAGACTTTCCACCGCCATTGGGGTGCCTGCAAATAGTTAGTTACTTTGCCCATGTAAGTATCGACTGATAAATACTGCTATGGCATCACCCACAGATTATCACTGAGGCAGGGAGCGGAACCTTTTTTGACAACGTATTGTTTTTTTTTTTACTTTTTATGTTCGTTAAAGTTGTGTGTTTGTCAAAGCAATATGTCATTTTTCTTTTTTCTTGTTCTTTCTCTCTTCGATGTGAGTGTGAAAGATCTAATTTGACGGCTCGATGGCTGCGGGTTGCGGGTTCGATAAACCCTCGCGTGCGACAAGGACTTTTGCATAGACTACAAACAGGTCAGCGTTTGTATCCAAAACGTCTCGGAACTAATTACAACAATAAAAAAAAATATATATATTTATAGACTGTGAATTGGAAAATTTGAAGGCAGTGGCTTTATCTTTTTTCTTCAAGCTTGTAATAAAAGTAAGGTAAAGCAGCAGCGTGTGAATGTCTCAGTGCGGGATAAAGGTCTCCTCACAATATTTTGAGAGGACTATGGAGCTGGGGTGAGTCCGTCACTCTGCGTGAATTAGGGGCGTCTTGTGCTTTTGCGTTTCGTTCGGTGAATGAGGTATCCGGAGGCCCACTCCCCCTCCCCATCCCCCTCCACATCCTTCCTTCCATCTCCCGAATATCTTTAAAGGCCGGCTATTCACTTTCCGCACCTCCGGTGTTGCAGATGAACGCGGGCGACGGTAATCACTTACCATAAGTTGAACCGATTTCTCGATTACCGCATTTCCCATAAAAAAAAAAAAAATGCCGTGTGGTATTTACTAGCGGGTCTGCTTCATTCTCTAGCGCCGGAGCTTTTTCTTTTTTGCTGTCAAGACCACCGGACCAACAGCGTATCCCTAAATCCGCTGGAGCTTTCAACGGTCCAGCATTTAATGCTGATCCCAACTGACTGTTAAGTGGTCTTCCCCCAAGAAACCGGAAGAAGTATACCGTGTGTGCGACGTAAGAATTTGCCACCCTCATTTCTGCCCTCTTCTTCACGATCGTCGTCCATCGTGACTGATGATCGTGGTTGGTGGGAGTTGTCCTGGCACGAATGCAGTTACGCCATCGTTTTCGGTCCATAGCATTCCTCGACGCGTCGTAAAACTTTTGCGAGGGTTCCCCGCCTTTGAGCTGGTCAGTCCATCGTGCTGGTGGTTGGTCGTAGTCGTAAGAGACGACTAAGCGAGAAGCCTTAAAAGTTTCACGATAACTTCTACCAGCAAACCTAAGAACGAGTCCACTTCTAGTTCTATGCACCGGTTGAGGTTGAAGTTGAGTTAGTTGCAAGGTTTTTTTTTTATGGAAGTGATGGCAAACGAGGAAGCGGTTCACCTGATGGTAAGTGATTACCGTCGCCCACATACATCTGCAACACAATAGATGCTGCAGGTGTGTTGCCGGTCATTAAGGATATTTGGGAGATGGGAGGGAAGAGGAGTGATATAGGGAGAGGGTGTGGGCCTCTGGTTACCTCACTCACCGAACGAAACGCGAAAGCACAAGATGCATCTACTTCACGTCGGTATTCCGCGAGGCCGCGGTACCAATCCGGTCGAGCCGGCCCATTCGCAGCAGCTAAAGCCGCCGCTTGGCTCTACCACGCTTTAAAGTTTCGGAATTCCTTAAGTCCTGCCTACCCCCGTGGATGTCATGCGTGAGTGATTATTTATATATATTTAAAATGTTACTTTGTCTGTGAATTACGTTTCTCACTGAAGCAACTTAAGTTTCCGCATTCGACAGTCACCGCTAGCTTCATTTGTACCTCGTTAGTTGTAATTTACTCGAGCGTTTGTTTAGCTTATCTCGTTTAAATTTTGCGCGTTTGAGCACCGTGCCGGGATTCAGTTCAAAGTTTAATTTCGTTTATTCTTATTTTAATAATTAGGGTATTGTAATAATTATGTTATGTTAAAGTTAAACGCTCGCACGGGGTGCGGTCAGCTAGAGAACAAACGAGGATCGGGCGAAAGATTTATCTGAATGTTGTGCTTCATCTTATCAGGCCACGCTGTGATGGCCCTTTAGATGTTTGACCGCCGCATGAAGTTTTGTAAATATTGTCAATGGCATTGTCTGTTCTTTCTTTCTTTTTATCTTTGTTGACTCCTCTTAGAAGAATTCTGCATGTGTCATGCCAATCATGAGCGTGACGTTAATAGTATTGTGAATAGAGTAAAAAGTAAAGTTGCTGCCAGTAAAAGCCCACAGCTGGG